>CM077458.1:18265590-18940590 GCA_039654765.1 Mylopharyngodon piceus | reverse complement strand
TAAAGCTTGGGGTAATTTTCATTTTAAAGTGAACTAATCCTTTAAAGTGGCATGGGAAAGAGAACTAAGGGGGATGATCAAGGAAGAAATGTGGAAGCAGGTCATATCAAAATGGCATACTTGTCAGAGTTGAGGTAAGGGATGAGGCGAGGACTCAAGATGTAGAACAAAGGGCTTTTATTTGTTATAAAAAACAAACAAAAACTACCCAGTGGGGGAAAACTCTGGATACAAACACTGGCAGGGCAGAGCAGAGCAGAGCACAACCAAGATAGGCAAAGCAGGGAGCAGGACACGACAGGAACACTGTGATAATAGACAACGAACTAGCAGAGGACTGCAAACACAAGGAGCATAAATAGGGAGCAAACAAAGCAGGTAACGAGGGAGAACAGGTGGGGAAAATTAACCAATAATCAGATAACAAGAAGGGCAGGGTTAGACAATAAACATGAGAGCACATGGCACAAAGAAACAAACATGATAAGCCATGTGCTCACACCAAACAAAACAAAAAACAAGAGCACATTGCTCAAACAAAACATGACACAAACACAGTCAATGAGAGCACTCACCGACTGCGTGTCCACACAAAACATGACATCATGAAAGCTACACAGTACAAGACAAAACAATAATATGAAAGCATGCGGCCGATGAAAAACACGAGCTGCGTGTTAAACAACACAACAAGAAAGCACACGGCCGATGTAAACACAAAACGCGTGCTACACAGAACACAACACCACACGTGGACAAAAGAACGCATGGCCCGAGCGAACTCGGAAACGCATGCTCCGCAAGACAAGACAAGACAATAGGAGTGTCAGAGCTCTGTCACCAAACCAAGAATAAACAGACAGAAGTGACAGAACCCTGACAATAATACTGTTTGTGAAATCCAATCCAAATTGATTAACTATAAAAATTTTAACAGATGCTACTGGACTCCAAGCAGATTGGCTAGAGTTAAACTAAGAAATAATGCACAATGCTGGTGGTGAAACAAGGATGCTGTCAGGATTATGTTTTGTTCATTGTGTTTTGGTTTGGTTCTGTTCCTGTTCCTGTTCCATCATACGTTGACCTAAGCTGCATCTCATTTCGAAGGCTGCGTCCTCCGGAGGTCACATTTGAAGGCTGCATACGTCATTGAGGCGGTCTCATTTAAGAAAAGCAACCATTAGATTGCAAAGTAAGAAAGAAATTACAGTATTTTACACCTCACGAGGAATAACAATCAATTTTATTACGTTTACTTTTCTTAACTAAGACATCCTTGATGACGTATGCATCCTTTGTTGGATAATCCTTTGTGCGCTCTGTACACAGCCATTACGTGACAGACACAGGAAGTATGGTTCATATGGTTATATGAATGTGACAAAGTGGAGGAATTGTGGGAGAAAATTGTACAATTTGTTAATAAGACTCTTAATCTGTCATTATGCAAGAACCCTGCTCTGTGTACGTCGGATATTATACCGGAGGATGTGCATATGCCTCGGCAACAAAAGCTATGGTGACGTTTAGCTAAGGTTTCTGGATACAGTATCAGTGGAAGTCAGACATGCCTTCCTTATATCCTTTTATGATGAATGGATAGAACTCATGTTGAATATTGCTAGTTATGAAAGTGTGATATTCAGAGCCTCAGGACTAATGAGCTGGATATGAAAACGTGGGGTCCCTTTCTCACCCTGACTGAGAATGCATTATGAAAAGAGAAATACTCTGTCAAATCAGACCTAAATCTATGTGTTGTTACCTACTTTTTCTGTAAAGTCTAAAAAAGAAATTTGACCCAACCTTTTACTGATGTTTTTTTTTTTTTTAAATTTTTTTTTTATCTGTACTGTTTTAGCTATTTCCTTTTATATTGAGTGTGTGTGTGTGTGTGTATATATATATATAAAATATTATGTATGTATGTATATATCCTGAGAAAGATGTCCAAGCTCAAATAATAACTATTTATTAGTGTTCAGTGATTTTATGATATAAACTGAGAGAGGACATGACAACAGACACTCCACCCTTAGAAAAACTATACAGAGATCTCATTCTGGTCTAAATCAGTATATGTAATGACAAACATCCAATGCTGCTGTAACTCAGACATAAATTTAAAAACGAATCCCATCTGAATAGTGCATTAATGTCATAATAAAAGTCATGAGACAATTGACAGTGAAGGAAGGGCAAACAAATGAACATTAGGATTTCGCCAAAAGCCTCAGAGCAGCTCATTAAGCCAATTGAACTAAAGCACAGGCCAATTATTGTTCATCTCTCCTTATATACCCAAACAAACAGCCTCATTTGCATATTGTTTAATGGATTGTTTGGGTAAAAGCAGAAATGAATAAAGGCCATTATTCCCCACCTAGACCATTTACCCCTCATAATCCCTCTGCAAATGTGTCCCCAGTTGTAATTCTTAGCTGTCTAAAGTATAAATTGCCAAGCCTTGGGGCCTGGTGTTAAACAGCAGGTGGGTCGCTTCTGGATATATTAGTGAGTTTTACTGTTCTATCAGCTGAAATGAATATGTGCTTTCTGTGAGTGACCTTGGATATTATAAATCATAAAAAGTACAAAGGAATTCAAGGTATTCCTTAAATAAAGAAGTGTTAAAAATACTGAAACAACTTTGGCACCAAAAACTCATACAAACTTACCATAACAACGGCTGTGTTTGCTGAAAAGTTTAGTGTTGTGTGTTCTATTTTGTATAAAGGAATAAATGAAGATTTGTATATCTATTTCACCTCTCTTCAAATGGGCCATGCGACAAAGGAAGCTGATATATTTACATACATTTGCACTGCTCTATTTATAGTAAATCCAAACCATTCATTCAATTCATTTTATCTTAAAACATTATTTTTTGAATTCAGACATCTTCTCAGGTTCTCTTAGATTGTTTTCAAATGTCTTTTATCTGTTAGATGTCTTCAGAGATCAGAGCACCGTCTTGAGGCTGTTTTTGACTAAAATGATGTTTCAAGTTCTTATTGTTTGTTTACAAAACAAAATAAAGCAAAAACAACTGAATGACCTTCCTGTGATTATTCTCTTCTTGTTTAACCTTTATTTACATGAAAAAGAGTATTTTGTAATGCTCAGGTTTGCTCAGAGCAGATGCACTTGACCCTATCAGAGAGCATTGCTCGATATTAGCATCTTCTTCTTCCGCCACTCGCTCACTTCTCTGATCTATAATGTGAAGTGCCTCCTTTGGTGTTGTGAAAGGTTAAGTGTGTAAATAAATGCAAAGTATGGCTGTTGTCTTGGTTTTGAAGGGCATGAGTCAATCAAATCATAACGGGTGCTGAATCGTAAAGCTTTTGGAAGTCAATTACAGTTATTTTTGTAGGTTTTAAAGGGATAGTTCACCCAACAAAATTAAAATTCTATAAGCATTTACTCACCGTCATGTCGTTCCAAACCAATATGACTTTCATTCTTTTGTGGAACCCAAAAGAAGTTTCAGTTTGGTGGACTGCCCATTTTAGATGGCGTAATGTGTTTTCACAAAAACTTTTTTTCTAATTATCACCAGTAAAGTATGAAATCTGAAAATACTGTAGGACCAGGGGAAAAATGCAATATATATATATATATATATTTTTTTTAATCAGTCTGGGTCTCTAAAAGCAGGTGAGATTTTAACCAGATAGCACACACAGAGGGTGAGAGAGAGACCGAGAAAGAGAGGAATGTTAAAGTGTGACTACAGTACATTACACAGAGTGATAAATCAATACTGACGAAGTTCAGAGAAAAGGCTTATCGATTAAACACAAGGGTTGATAAATAATTGCTACATTCTTAGAATAATTGCAAATCAGTAAATTATGATGCCTTTTGATTTTCATATTGATCTGTCTCAATAAAGAAACAGTACAAGGCATTTTGTACTTTGATAAGTTTCTTTCTGGAGGGGACTTGTTAACTGCATTTAGTTGTAACATGTTCAATGCAGACTGAAGGCAAAGTAAATGGAAATGAAAATTCATATCAATGCATTCATAGTTAGTTCAAAATAAAGAAATCATTTACTCACCATTATGTTGTTCCAAACTTGTATGTTATTTTTGCCCCTGTGGAACACAAAAGAGTATATTTTGAAAAATGTTTTTGTGGGGTTTTTTTTCCATCCTTAAAGGTGACCTATTATGCACCTTTTTACAAGATGTAATATAAGTCTCAGGTGTCCCCAGAATGTGTCTGTGAAGTGAACCATGTTTTAACTGCCTATTTTTGTTTGTACCTTTAAATGCAAATGAGCTCGTTCTCCCCGCCTCCTAGCTCACGATTCCAATACACTGAGGCATAAATAATACAGGAGAAGCTCACACAGCAAATATAACTCTCAAAATGGATCATTACAACCTGTTTGTGATGCAGCATATCAGATTACGTAGGAATGGCATGTATTTTATTGATGTTTGCTAACATTCGATTCTGAATGAGTTTGATAGCGTGCTGCACAGCTAACGTGGCTAAAGCTACACACTGTTGGAGAGACTCAATAAGAATGAAGATGTGTTTATGAATTAAGTTATACAGACTGCAATTGTTTTCGTGTTAAATATGAAAATAACGATATGGCTCTGGTCTCCGTGAATACAATAAGAAACAATGGTAACTTTAGCCACATTTAACAGTACATTAGTAACATGCTAACAAAACACATTCAGAAAGACAATTTGCAAACATCACAAAATATGTATGAAATTGGATCATGAACAGTTGGTATCGATCCATCTTTGAGAATCAACTTCTGTGCAAATCCTGTGTTTTACTAACCCTCGTGTGCAAAGCAGTCTGGTGTAAAATGACTTGCACATACTGGTATATGAATTTATCTGGACACATTCCCTTCATAAATAAAATTACACCACTGCGTCCTTAGTGGCTCAGATGCCAGGAGTTTATGGAGACTCATGTTTACTATTATAGCCGTTAACAGATCAGTGATAATGTTTACATAGCTGAGACATATCACGAGCTCAGGGACGGTCGTTCTTGAGTGCTGTTGTCCTGCAGAGTTTTGCTCCGACACAACTCACCTTCCTTCACGTAGCTTTAGTAATCCCGACGACATTCAAGTGTGTTTGATCAGGGTTGTAGCTAAACTGTGCAGGACAGCTGCACTCCAGGACCAGTGTTACTGGTACACCACTGTCACTTGTGAAAACAAAATGGCGGCACCGTGGGTGGAAACATACAGTTTAAGGGGCGGTAATATAATAAGATCCCCTTCCTACGTCACAAGGGGAGCGAAATTTGAATGCCTCTTTTTTCACATGCTTGCCTCTTTTTTCACATGCTTGCAGACAAAGGCTTACCAAAACAAATTTACTGGGTTGTCCTTTTTCACGTTTTCTGGGTTGGTAGATGCACCGGGGACCCGAATATAGCACTTAAACACGGAAAAAATTAGATTTTCATGATATGTCCCCTTTAAATCCCTTAAACTATGCCTTTAACTAATGCAACTTTTGTTTGTAAAAAACATACAGCAGCACATTTGTTTTTCATATCTATGCCTTCTTTCCATCTCTCCACCGCTATTTAGCAAAAGCGGGTGATTATATGACAATAGTTCATTATGGTGATGATCAGTGCAGTGCATTTTGGGATGTTACCTTGATGAAACAGTATATGCTTCAAGGTACTATTGTAGTTCATTCAAACAAATATCAAAACAACAACATAAAATAATCATTATGTTTGTATGCAAACATTTCATAATTATGAAATAACTCAATTTCTGAGTATGTAACATCTTTACAGAGATGTCTTTGTCTCTGAATATTATTGTGCAGTCATATTAAATGTCTTCTCAAGGCTCTTAATTGGAAGGGTTGTGGATTTTATCTCTTTTTAATATTCTAATGGATGGCAGATTGGCATTTTAATTGAGTTCAGTGTTCAAATAGTGGTCAGGGAAATGTTATGTGATTTCATATCATATCAGATTCCACTACAGCCGAGCTGTTATTTAAAAGGGACGGAGCCAAAATAACACTGGGATCAATCCAAACAAATTCTTCGAACAGAGCCAACGCACAATTTGGCATGTATAATTTGTGTTATTGTCTCCTGGTATTGTGAAATAATAATAAAAAAAAAACACTCACAGTAACAATTACAAGCAAATTTAATGCAAGTAAAGGTGAAGTGTGTCATTTCTGTGCCACTAGCAGCTCCAAACATCCTTAAAGTTTAAAACATTTTTAATCAAGTATATTATGCAGTGACAACTTCTTACTGTTTAAAAGTTTGGGGTCAGTAAGATTTTTTTGTCTCTTATGCTTAAAATTAAAACATATGCTTTTGATCAAAACACAGTAAAAACAGTAATATTGTAAAATAGTGTTACAATTTCAAATAACAGTTTTCTATTTTAATACATTTTAAAATGTAATTTATTCCTGTGAAGGCAAAGCTGAATTTTCAGCAGCCTTTACTCCAGTCTTCGGTGTCACATGATCCTTCAGAAATCATTCTAATATGCTATTCAAGAAATAGTTCTTATTATTATAAATGTTGAAAACAGTTGTCAGGATTCTTTAATGAATTGAAAGTATAAAACAACATCTATTTGAAATAGAAATCTTTTGCAACATTATAAATATCCTTACTGTCATTTTTGATAATGTAATCCATCTTTGCTGAATAAAAGTAATAATTTCTTTGAAAAAATACAAATCTAAATGACTCTAATGTTTAAAAAGTATTGTATAATTAAGTCAACACTTACTTGTCCAATGGCATGACTTTTGGAGGCAGGACTATCTGTTTGTCCGACCAATGGCAGATAGGGAAACCAGTTTGAAATTAGTAATTATTTTGCAATTCCATTTGGAGATGCTAGTAAAAAAATAAGCTACACACTTCAGATTTCAGATTTTATGTTTTACATTCAAAGATAACTTAGTGCTGTGATTACAGTGCTGTGCAAAACTGAGAAGCTACAGTACCGTGGAAAAAAACAATCCTTTTAGGCATCAATTCAGTGCACCCTCTCTGTGCTGAAAAAGGATGGTGATGAATCATCCATCTGTTAAAACACACACACACACATGCTAGAGAGGAAAGTTTTCTCACTATGTGACACACATTCATACATTTGTGAGAGTTTCTCCCAGGGCTCTTCAAATGTGTGCATGGAGAATACGGTGAATGAATCCGTCTAATCTTGGCATTGGTATTCGCGGCTGTTTGTGCCGGTTGTGTGGTAGGATTTGGGAATGGCTGGAGGGGACGGAGCCCGTGAGAAGCTGTGGGTATTGTGTTGGGTTGAGGATACCAGGCTGGAGAAGTGGTCTCCTCTGAGGAACTATAGAGACCGAGGCAGTTCCCATGCTCCAGTGCTCTGTGGAACACTGCAATGTGTGGCCTCTACTTTAGGCCACCGATAAAGCCTCTCCAGAACTCTAATTACCCACAATTCTCAATTCCCTTGTGTTTGTCTCTCTCTCCATTTCATTCAACCAGTATCTAATCAGAATGCATTTTTAAGCGCGAAGCTTTGACACGTCAAGGTTTTAGTCAGTGCACAATTATTCAACTGACTACACAGGCTGAATATTTCCTCTTTGCATTAGCGCACTGCTTTATTCACAAATTATTTGTTTATTTTGGACTGAACGTGGGAATATTTACTGCATGCGAAGTGAGTTTCTCATTTTCAAAAGGTTAGCAAGGTCATTATGAAATGAGTGCCATTAAAGATTCTATGAAAGGTAACAGCTTTGACACTATTACACATCTTGTACTCAAGGTCATGAAATATAAGGTGCCTTTGTGTCTATGCAAAATCACCTCCTGCCGGCCAACAAGGTAAGATTTTTGTGTTTTTTATAATTTTCTTTTTTATTTATGAAACAGATCATTACTTTAAAGGGCACCTATTATGCAAAATCCACTTTTACATGGTGTTTGGACATAAAAGTGTGTTGGCAGTGTGTGAACACAACCACCCTACAATGATAAAAATCCACCCATTCCTTTTTTTAAATCCCCATTAAACCAAAGCAGTCTCATTAGACATGCTGTTTTGATTCTCTGAGCAGTGTGACGTCACAGTGCTAGGCCCCGCCCACTGCCACTGACTGACAGTCCTGCTAACCATAGTTTCCGCCCTCAGCAAACTCTACACTGTCTGCCATTTTCTCCGCACTTAAGCAACTGTAGCATCAACAATGTCTCGTAAGCCAGGGGTTTTCAAACTTTACAATGCCAAGGACCCCAAATATGATGAACCTTTTATGAGGGACCCCCTTCCTAAAATCCATCTATATATTTTTATGTATGAAAAAACATTTAAACTGTTAGATAAATAGTAAGTGTGACATATACAACATATTGTTTCCAAACTTAAATTGGCTATACTTAATGTTGGATGTATAAACCTGAAGAAGAATTATTGTATAAGCAACTTTCACAATAAATGTATGTAAGCAGCTTACATACTGCGTTAGGAATACTGCCTTACAATTCCAGTGAGCAAGATAAAGGGGACTATAGTGAGAAAAACTCACTTGAAAGATACAAAGCAAACATATACAATTCTTCTTCTCGGTAGACTTTAACCATTTTTGCTTTGTCTTTTTATTTTCTGAAAACCCCTTAGAACCTTCTGGAGGACCCCAGTTTGAAAACCCCTGTCGTAAGCAATCCTGGTGTTCTGTTTTTGGATGTAAGACTGAACATAAGACTCTTCATTTTCTCCCAAACTCTGAGCCACTGAGAACGCAGTGGATTAGTTTTATTTTTGAAGATAATGCTCCCCAAAATCTACCTAAATTTATGTCTGCGCAAATCATTTCACTCCAGACTGCTTTGTGAACAAGGCGAAATACAAGGCAGGCTTTGCTAAAAAGTTGGTACTCAAGGATGGATCTGTACCAACTGTTTGTGATCCACCAGAAGAAGTAAGTGTCACACTGTTTATTTTTTTATCATTTTTGAGCAAATTGCCATTTCAGTCGATGTGCCTGTTAGCCAGTTCCACAACAAATGTGGCTAAAGCTATTGTTGTCTTAGAGACCATATGTATGTCATCTATTTTAAACCTTGTTTATATACACTTTATAACCACACATTTGTAAAGAGCAGTGTAAAAGGTGATTGTCTTGAAAAACTGTGTACGTTTTCTGTAAAGACAAGACATTAAAAACGCTGTTTATTTGCAAAGGCCAGTATATTTATCCACTAACCATTCAGAAACATCCAGTTGCATTCTAAAAGTTGTAACTTCTCCCTGAGTCTCTCCATCAGTGTCCGATTCCGGTTTGAACAATGTAAGGCTGAACACCTTTACTGACGACTGTCATTTTGGCTGCATGAGATTCTCCAGTTTTGTTGTTGTTGAGCAACCGAAGCGAGAGCTGTTAAAGCTCCGCCCTCTTCTGGAAAGGGGGCGGGGAGCAGCAGCACATTTGCATTTAAAGGGACATGCACACAAAAGGGTGCTCGCACCCAAATAGGGGCAAATTTGACAAGCTATAATAAATGGACACGGACACATTCTGGGGACACCAGAGACTTATATTACATCTTGTGAAAAGGGGCATAATAGAAGAAATTGTTGAATAAAGTCGTTATTTTTGTTTTGTTTTTGTGGACAAAAAGTCTTCTCATCGCTTTATAACATTAAGATTGAACCACTTCAGTAATGCTGACTATTTTAACGATGTCCTTACTACTTTTCTGGACCTTGAATGTGGTAATTAAGTTGCTTTCTATGGGGGATAAAAAAAACTCAGATTTCATCAACAATATCTTAATTTTTGTTCCGAAGATGAACAAAGGTCTTATGGGTTTGGAACGACATGAGGGTGAGTAATTAATGACAGAAATTTCATTTTTGGGTGAACTAACCCTTTAAAAACAACAGCTAAATATGAGACAGAGCACTGCCAAGGAGCTAATGAAGAAACAGAAGGGAAGTTACAGAAGACCAGAGATCCAGGGAGATTCTTCAAAAGTTGAATGAAAGTCTTCTGAGAAAGGCTATCACTGATTTCACATCACAAGTCAACTTGTCATGTGTAATAGCATGAATATTTAATGCACAGCAGAAAAGATGAGAAGAAGTCTTATCTGAAATATGGATTTCCTCATTGGGCCTAATAAATATTTGACTTAATAAGCAGCTAGACAGATTAATGATTAGCTGAGTTTAAATAGTTAATAGAGGGCAGATATGAGGAGGGAAGTTTCATTATGTGCAGTCGCTGCTGTCATTGTGACGTCAGAGCAAAAGAACATAATGAAACTTCTCATCATACTGTCGGTGCTGTATTCCCTATGGCAAACCACCATCATGCCAATAATGTACATCCATTTTTTTTTTTTTTTAATTACAAAACTCAAACTCAATGCAAACCCAAAGTTACACATGAAAAAATATAACCTTCAACAGGCACAGGTTTGGGTAGCAAACCACTATCATGCACTACATGCATACAGAAATACTTGCACACTTTGCATAAGTTATACAGAAAAACACTGTATGTCAAAAACAAAGGTAAAAATGAATTTTGTAATCACTAGAGCTGTTTGTCACAGTAGGCTTCAGAACAATCATCTAAATCTAATAATATCAGACAGAAGACAGTAAAGAGTGATGACAACAGGAAGCCTGATCAAACTTGCTAGAACAAGTCCTCATCAATTTGACAACTTCCTATAACAGTAACAGGAAATTCATTTATTCACAATGACCTTAAAGACTGCCACCCGCTTCTCTGACAATTACTTCAGCGGAGCCTAGATACATCTGTAATTTTGCTCATGGTTTAATGAAAGCCTGTTTCCAGGAACATTCAAGCTCTTCTAAATGCAATGATAATTTATAGGCCTGTGTAACAGATGGGTCAGGGAATTGTGTCCCATTCTTTCATTTCTAAGCCTGTCTAAACTGCTTGTACACAATACACTTGTGACAACAGAGTTAGATCGGCTACTATTGAAGTGCTCAGTGGGAATTTAATTCCTTAATTAAAGCCATTGATTTGTAAATACTTGCATTAGGAGTTGCAAAGAAAACTCTGTAACTGCCTACCTAGCAATTTAATGCATCGTAGGTCTATTCCTAATGCAAAGTCTGCTCCAAAATCTAGACAGTAACATTAAAGTTGCCATGAAATCAAAACTGATAATTTTCTTTCTTTTTTTTTTTTTTTAATGAAATGTTGCATCATAAATGATTTTTTCACGCTTTTTTGTTCCCTTCCGAGGGAACTCAAGGCTGTGTCATGACGTTGACACTATGGGAATGCCCCCAGGTGTGACCAGTGTCTGAAGCATGTGTGGAAACACGCCAATTGATTGGCAGACGGCAGCTCTATGACATCACATGGAGCGCCCGTGAGTATAAAAGGGTGCCTGCCTTAGACGTCTTTAGCTCTTTGACTTCAGGATCCACTTATTTAAGTGTGTGAGAAGATATTGCCTGTCAATGTATGCTTGAGAGCAAAGTGAGTGCCTTTTAAGCACACACCGTGACGAGTCACACAATCTCAACCCCAGGGCCTGCCTTAGACGTTATCAGCTTATTGTCTGAAGGAGGCGCGCAGCATCTCATTCCCTCTCAGGGAACTGGAGTTATATTCATACTCAATGCTGCGTCATGATGTTGTACTCATTATACTCACGGGTGCTCCATGTGATGTCATAGGGCTGCCCTCTGCCAATCAATTGGCGTGTTTCCACACATGCTTCAGACACCGGTCACACCTGGGGGGGGGGGTTCCCATAACATCAACGTCATGACGCAGCATCCTGTTCCCTCTCAGGGAACCAGGTTATATTCATAACTTATTAAATAAGAATTTGTTAAATTCATGTGCCCTCGTAAACAGTGCATGAGAATGGACAAAATGAAGTCCCACCTTCCATTTTTTCTCATTTGATACGCAGTTTCACTCAGATATATGGCAATTTCCATTTTATGTCGAGTTTAAAACAATATATGTTAAAAAAATTAAACTGCATATGGTGCAGGAAGAAGCAACAATAAATGTACTTCAACAACTAAAAGCTCAACAACGGTAACCACACATTGGGTGATATCACACACAATTCTGGACCTAACTAACTACGATTAAACGCCCAAACCCATTTCACATAACTTCAAAGTCTTTGCGAGCATTTGGACCTGAACCTGGTCTGAACTCACCTAGCTGCAAGGTATGGTTGTTGGCACTTATATTTCAATTACTTCCAAAGAGTATTAGAAGTAGTTCTAATTAAAAATTTAACGTTTCAACCAATATTTGTGTGTGCAAACTGTGTTTTCTCTTATTAGATTATCACATGGTTAGCTTAGCAACATGCTAACATCAAACTAATGGAATTAATAGCAAATTGTGAGTAGCGCTATTTGTGTTGCTTCTTGTGTATTTCATAGTTTGACTGGTGCTGAGACCTGGAGGGCAAAACATACATAGAACTGCAGCACAGGCCTGTCAATTTTCCATATGTTTCAAGTCACAAATATTTAGATCATCTCTCAAAAGAAGAAAAACAAAATAACAAAATGCAAGTTTTGGGCACTTGTGATCCATATACAGCACCTGCTGCAGTATTTCACTAAAAACAGCAGGACATAAAACACTTAACGTAAAAAGCACTTAAAAGTGCCTTAATGTACTAAAACAGTGATTTTAAAAGAAAAAATTTAATATACACTTTATTGATGATGCATGCTATACAGGAAAGCAGATGAGCCCAGAATATGAACGCAACATTCTAAATGGTTGTGTTTTCTTTATAATGGTTTTCTATGGAAAAACACTTATCGAGAAACTGTGCATTGCATTTATATTCTGGGTTCATCTGCTTGCCTGTACATAGTATGCAGCATCAATAAGTAGTATATTGAATTTGGTCTTTTAATATCACTGTCTTTCTACATTTGTAAATATGACTGGTCAGCAAAGGAGGAAAGCCTTGTTTTGCCCTCCAGGTGGGCATTCCTATAAGGGTGTGAAGTCACATGAAAACTATGAATATTCAACTCTTTTTTAACACAGTTCCCTATGGGTCTCACTTATTGTAGCCTACTTGTGCATGTGACATTTTGAGCAATATTACTGACACTAGATGTGACACAGCCACATTGTTGTAGCAACTGGCGGATAGGTATCTAGTAGCTGCAGAATTTCTTCAGGCATATATGTGTGTATGAAAGTACAATGGTGCAAAAATTCAAAAACACTGGCCCCTTAAATCACTACTTCAGTCTATCCCCTTGAGATATTACATGCACATATAGTGCACTTGCACAAATACACACATGAGTTCAGCAGGTTCACCCGTGTCCCTCTGGCTGAAGCCCACTTTACTTTTTGTATGTCAAGTGATGTGTGAAGATGATCCCTGGAGATCAAATACACCAGAGTGTACGTGTGTGTTTATATGTGTGTGTATGTGTGCTTTTTTTCTCAAAATAAGCAGCACAAAGACCAATCCACCCAATCTTACACAATCCTGCACTTTTTCTCACTCATACGCACACATAAGACAAACACACACACAGGCGAGAGAATGAAAATCAGGGTATGAGTTTCTCTCCTGACTCACTTATCTGCTATCAGTCACTCCCACACTGCTTCCACACAGCGAGAATAGCAGAAGAAGAATAAACAAATATTTAGAAATGTTCTGTAGCCAGGACTGCATGAGCAACAGAGAGATAAACTTACTTTGGTTATAAATGTTATTGGCACATTCAGGCTTATTTTTCATTTTTAGTCGATCTTTAAAGGGACAGTTCACTCAAAAATGAGAATTCTGTCATTATTTACTCCTCTCATGTCTTTCAATACAAAAGGAGTTAGCTACCAATCATAAGCCATGTTTCCACCGCAGGAACTTTCCCCGGGAACTAGGGACTTTGGGATGGTACTCTGTGTGTTTCGACTGCAGGAACCAGGGTCTAAATGAAGTTCCGGGTAAAAATTTCCCCCTCAGAAAGTCCCTGCTCACTAGGTAGTACTTTTTCAAAGTTCCAGAACTTTCGGGCATGGGACTGGGGCGCTGAACATGCTGATTGGTTAAGTTCACGCAGCATTTTGATTGGTTGACTCCACACAGCATTTTATTTCAACCACCATTTTTAAAAGTCTGTTGCGGTGTGTGCAGTAAGAGTTGTTTGCTATTCAAATCAGAGTTTATAAATTACGACCGATGGTCCGACAATGAGGTTCAGGCTTTATTAAGCTTATATGTGGCCAAAAGTGATGTCTGGAGGGGATATTTGCAAAATATTTGCATTTTTTCATGATACTTCAGGTTCTATTAAACAATCGAAATATGAGGAGTTTGTTATATTGGGAAGAAGAACACTAAAATTGGTTAAGGTATTTAAAGTGACAAAACTATTTGGCAAGAAAGGCAAACTCCAGCATATAATTATATATGGTTTTTATTGGCACCTTGCCTGGCGAGTGACACCGTTTCATATATTCGCCAACGCCGATTTTTAGTTGCATTTGGCGCTTGGCGAGTGTTAATTTTAGGCCCTGCGTGTATGTATTTATTTCTTATTTAGAGTGACACAAGGGTGAGTAAATGATGACAGAGTTCTCATTTCTAGCTAGTTAAGCTTTGGCATAGTGGCATAATGCAGATAGCAAAAAGCTGCAGAGGCACTGAAATTGTCACGAATGTCAGCGAAGATCCCTCGATCGGCCACCGGAGGTCTTACTCTCCCGAGTATTAACTGGACTACAAATCCCAAGCGCCCACATACCTGGCCTGATTACTGCGCACCTGTTTCACGTCAGCCAGCTATTTAAGCCACACACTCCTTGCGAAGTATTGTTTGCCCTGCAACAATTTCTGAGCATTTGTTTCCTGTTTTCTGTCTGCCCGTGTATCGACATTGTTCGGATTACTGATCTTGGATTATTTGTCGCCTGCCTGTTACCCTGTTGTTTGCCTGGACTGCTTCTTTGATTGTTTGCTGCCTGCCCCGATCTTTTGCCCGGTTATGACCACGATTATTGGACTGTCTCTGACACTGTTGTTTGCACTGGTGATTAGACCCACGCCTGCCTGTACTGTGAGATTGCTGTTTTCCAATAAACCGCTTATGGATCCCAATCAACCTGAGTCATCGTCACAGAATACTTCGCCATAAAAGCTGCTTTTGAAGAATGGCACCATTGGTTGGAGGGGGCGAAACATCCATTCCTGGTTTTGACAGACCATCGCAATCTTGACTACTTGCGCTCTGCCAAAAGACTGAATCCCAGACAAGCCAGATGGGCTCTGTTCTTCACTCGATTTAACTTCTCAATCACATATCGTCCTGGATCAAAAAACACCAAAGCAGACTCATTATCTCACCAACATGACCCCACTCCTCGGAATCCATCTCCAGACTCTATTATTCAGTACAGTGGGACATCATCTCTGAAATAACCCTGGCGAACACTCAAAACCCACCCCCCCGGAATGCCCGCCCAATCGAACGTTTGTTCCGCCTAATCTAAGAGAAAAAGTAATTCGTTGGGTACACTCTTCCTCAAGCTCCGGCCACCCAGGTATTACGGCCACAGTACGTCTGCTAAGGAACCATTTCTGGTGGGAAACATTACAAGCTGACACTAGTATGTTCGTGAACTCCCGTCACATCTGTGCCGCAGCAAAGTCTTCCAAGCTACCACCAGCCGGGCTACTACATCCCCTACCCACACCACAACGACCTTGGTCACACAAAGCCATCGACTTCATCACCGACTTGCCTGTCTCACAAGGTAATACCACCATACTAACGGTTATTGATCGTTTCTCCAAAGCATGCTGGTTGATACCCTTACCTAAACTCCCATCAGCCTTTGAAGCGGCAGAACACCTTTTCCACTACGTGTTCCGTTATTATGGTCTCCCTGAAGACATAGTATCTGACCGGGGCCCTCAATTTACATCAAGGGTCTGGACGGCCTTCTTCCGTTTAATCAACGTGAACATAAGCCTCACTTCAGGCTATCACCCTCAGTCAAACGGCCAAACAGAATATCTTAACCAAGAAATCACCAAGTTCCTCCGTATGTACTGCCAACAGAACCAATCTGATTGGAGCCGCTTCCTCCCCTGGGCAGAATATGCACAAAATTCCATTGTCAAGCCCTCCACGAAGTTAACGCCCTTTCAGTGTGTTTTGGGGTTTCAACCTCCTCTGTTTCCTTGGTCTGGTGAGCCGTCTGAGGTACCTGCTGTGGATGATTGGTTCCGTCGGAGTGAGGCTGTATGAAATCAGGCTCATGTCCACTTACAATGGGCCATAGACAGGAGTAAAGTGCAAGCTGATCGTCTACTTGCCTGGACTTCACTCTGTCACGAATGCCAGCAAAGATCCCTCGATCGGCCACTGGAAGTCTCACTCTCCTGAGTATTAACTGGACTACAAATCCCAAGCGCCCACATACCTGGCCTGATTACTGCGCACCTGTTTCACGTCAGCCAGCTATTTAAGCCACACACACACACACACATACACACACACACACACACACACACACACACACACACACACCCCCCCACACACCCACACACACACACACACACACACACACACACACACACACCTTGTGAAGTATTGTTTGCCCTGCAACAATTTCTGAGCATTTGTTTCCTGTTTTCTGTCTGCCCGTGTATCGACATTGTTTGGATTACTGACCTTGGATTATTTGTCGCCTGCCTGTTACCCTGTTGTTTGCCTGGACTGCTTCTTTGATTGTTTGCTGCCTGCCCCGATCTTCTGCCCGGTTATGACCACGATTATTGGACTGTCTCTGACACTGTTGTTTGCACTGGTGATTAGACCCACGCCTGCCTGTACTGTGAGCTTGCTGTTTTCCAATAAACCGCTTATGGATCCCAATCAACCTGAGTCATCATCACAGAAATGTTCTGGAGAGTTTAAAAGCAGAAATGTGAAGAGAGTATTTCTGTTTAAAAACGTACATGAATTATTCAGCAAAAAAAAATCTGTTTATTATTCGAGCTGTAAAGTTGTGTAAATCATCCTTTTTGGTATAGGAATACTTTTCTAGGTGGATGAACTTCTGGTTATGCATTAAACAAAGCAATTCCTACGAGTGCCATTTTCTCCATACAAACAGTGCTTTGTGGTAATTGCGTCCTTGTGTCTATGCACATATTGTATGAAAATGACTGTTTAGCATAGTGGTCATAAGATTGAAATTGATACTACATGATTTTACACAGAAAAGATTAGCATATCATCTTACCCCAAGGGTCTAATTTTATCTTTTTACTTCAAAATAAAAACTATAACTTTTACTATCTAAAAACATTAATTTGTCCACAATCCCTCATTAACAAATAGAAAAAAAAAAAAAAAAATTGAAAAAATGTCATAGATCACTTTTTTTCACAGACACAAAATTAGATCAATAAACTTCAAAACTGTCTCACAAATATCACAAATGTTGATATTCAAATGAAATGACAGGATTAAAAACAGCGTAGCCACTCATCAAAAGTGATGAGATGAGATTTTGTATCATCTCTGGCCAGGAGAAACGAGTTCACACTTACATATAATTAAATAGAGTAAAGGTTATGTGTATTTGGCATGCTGTCTGAGGGGAGGGCTTCAAGCTCGTAATTTGGCCCAAACCCAGAGTACTCCCCCCATCCCAGGTTGGTATAGGAATAGTTATAAGTGAGGAGACGGGGTGGTGGAGGGATGCTGGAAAACTGTCATAGAACAGAGGTAAGTCTGCTGTATATATACCTCCTGATGCTAATTGAGTTGATTAACCGAATAAGCTCGTCCCGTGTTAATTAGGTTAATTATCTGAACATGCTCCTCTCGAAATTTGTTAATAAAACCTCATTTAAGGTGGGGGGTCATCTTGCCCCGAGGGGCATCTTATACTTACACCTATACTATACATATATATGATATATGAAAAATGTCAAATTTATTCCATTCTATTCTAAATAAAAATATGATATTTTTAAATAAAGATAACTCAATTTGCACTCATCTTTTTTGCATCATTTTTTTTACACCATTTCTCATTGTACACTTCTGTATTGCAAATACTATGGCAATATGCAGTTTTTGTCATGATAATAAAGCACACTAAATTGAATTGAAAAAAAAACGGGAAAAAATGAAATTTGAATCATTTGATAAAGAGAGAGAGTGAGAGAGTAACATATGTACTGTACTGGATAGCAAAAAGAGCTAGTAAGCAGCTTACAGTAAGATGAGAAGAGACAGAGAGCTGACTCTAAATGGTGACGGTGTGCACATGTAAGTGACATACAGCGAGTCAGTGTTCACATTCATGCTTTATTTTCATACTATTCACTCTCGCCCACTGCGGACTTTAAGAGCTGTTAGACCGGCTCTCCTGTGGGCGATTACACAAACACACACATGTCTGCTTATCAGAGTCTCAGTAAGCTTCAAGGCACCCTCTACAGGCACATGAATAGATAGAGACTTAAAGTGTGTAGGGCCATGAAGAGATTTGTTGTTTTATACACTCAAGCCTGGCAATAGCCCCCATGGTGTATTGATTAGTTACACACCCACCCACCCACCCACACACACACACACACTTCTCCCCCTATCCCATATTCTTCATTTTATTTGTGTAAACGCATGACTGATTTTACTCAAGGCTGTGCAGAACAGTATTTTCAGACTCTAACTCATTTCAGAGTCAGAATGACTCGTGAATCAGGGAGCGCACATCTACCGTGAGTCAAGTCTTTTCACATGACTGTCGAAACTTGGATGAGGAGCTGAATTTGACTCATGCAGGAACAAAACAGAATATCGCATACATGTGATAAAAGACATTTTGCAAAGTTGGACATGTTCCTGGATCAACATCCGTATTGGTCCTGGTTCAACATTCCTATAGATCGGTCTGTCTGTCTGTCTGTATATCTATCTACAGGGCCTGAATTTTAGCATGGGATTGGGAGTATTGCGCACAAATTTAGACTTCCCCTCAGATATTATCGCGATATTTATGCACTATAAAATGTAGGTTAGATGAGTAAATTAATCCAGACAGATTATCAAAGCAAATCAAAACTTTCTGTGAGGCCGCAATTTCAGTGTGAGTGATTCAGCAGTGCCGCGTCCTCTTTCTCTCTCTATCTCTCTCAAGATGCGCAAATGGCTTCACATCACCCCATTGCGTCTGCACTGCAAGCGAGCTGCACACTGCAATACAAGACTTACGCTCGCATTCAGGCCAGTGTTGCATCATCACTAAAGTTTATCTGTTGCATGTCATTTTAAGTCTTGCCAATTTAAACACTTTTTTTAAACAATTTAAACACGATTTTAAACCATGTACTCGCAAGCTCTCTGAGAGATTGTGTTCGGTGCAGCCAAAGCGCACACACATAATGCCACTCAGCTCGCTCGCAAGTGTCAAATTGAGTTCTTTTTTAGGCTTATTGCACTTAAACGGCCCAATACACACATAATTATGTCAAAATACCTGTCTCGGTGAGGATTCAGGTTAACACAGTCGGTTATGTCTTAAGTGAATTAATGTAAACAGTTGAGAAAGAAAACACATGTCTCAGTATACTGGGTCCGTGCGTTAGCTCTTAAAGTGACGGCAGCCTAATAAACCTGCTGCTGTCTGTCAATGTTAATCAAACAACAAAACCAGATGCAGATTTATTTTATATTTGATTATTCCATTTCTGTGGTAGATCTTACCTGAATAGTACTGTGTTAGACCTACCTTAAAAACGTACAGTGCTGTTTATTTCATTTGTATCTTTATTCTATTGTATTTATTTGTGCTACTGCTTGTAACTTATTTGTTCTTGTTTTATTACTGACTCAAAGTTTGAAATCTATCTATCTATCTATCTATCTATCTATCTATCTATCTGATTTTAGGGTTAAGTTTAGGATTGGTGTTAGGGCTTCAACAACATTCTAATTATTTCCATCTAAATATTTCAGTTATGGCAAAAATACTGTGATTGAAAAGCTCAATGTTCAAAAGAAAAAGAAAAGAAAATTATCCAAAGCATATAGTGTTGAATCAATCAAAATACTATACTGTATAGCAACGGTACAACAAGCTTCAATATATTGGAAAGTGACCAGCGTATTCTCTGCCAAATGATTTTTACAGAAGAATATACTTGGCAGGAAAGGTTCAAAAATCACAATCACAAGTTTGACCATGTTCTAGTTCAAATGAGAAAATACTGTCAGAAAGGTGCACTGTACATCTCCTCAGGTGTGAATCACAGCATTATTCATGAAAATTCACGCCTCTTTGCATATAGCCTGCCTAAACAAAAAGTGTCTTAGAAATTTAAAATCAATACATTGTTTTATGCGTCTGAGTAGACAGATTGATTTTTAAATCATTGTGAAGCAAAAACTCTAGGCTAAAATATACAGTTCCCAAAAGTCTTGTGAAAAAATGTTTAGTATGTGTTTTAAGGCCTTATTTCAGTGACTTATTTTTTTGTTTTTGTTTTTTCAAAAAACACGCATATACGTAATTCTCTCAAAAATGCAAACGTGTACATACTTGTTGCTCACATATTATTGTAGCCTAGTTTCTGCTGAATACAGTGTAATGAGACTTTTGTCATTAATATGTTTATAAGCAACTGAAAAAAGCACAAATGTCAGGGCATGTCAAAACTACTCCAGGACCCCAAATCAGCCTCAGACCCCAGAGGGTTAAGCATGGTGATACTGAATAAACATGTATTACAGTTTTTCTCAGTCACTTTGGTACATTTCTCAGACCACAACTGAAATTCTCAAAACTACTTGTTCAACCTCCACATCATTTAATCACTTGTGCACATCATAAAAGCAATTTCTCATTCTTCTGAACAAGTTGCAAATGCTTTGGTACATTCATGCAATTGATTATGTACAGTTGTCTGCCGTTTCCTACATTATCAATTGCTAATATCATGTTGCTCAAAATGTATTATACTGGTTCTCTATTGAATAGTCTTACCCCTCAACATCTAGGCATTAGTTCATTGCATAAGTCATTGCAGTTTTTTTTCATTTGCTAACAAGCATCGGTCAATACGGAAAGCTCTTTTTCAAAACTCTTCATATAGTCTGCATTACCAAGATGAATCTTGACAAAACAGTTAATCTCACCTCCAAAACTTCAAAACTTAATTTCACTAATGAAGGGGAATGTAAAGCATTAGATCAACCAGTGATCAACCAGTTCTCTAAAATAGCCATAGACAGATCACAACACAGAGTTACAATTTCTTATAATGTAAGAACAACAAGGAAACAAACAGGGTCAACAGCCGTCTATCTATCTAATCACTAGGAATTGATCCAAGAACACATCCTGACAAAATTCACTCACAACAGTTTTCATTCGCCCACTTCATCTTTTTAAGTGGCATATTCATAAACGAATGCCACTTATACAACCGATGAGTAAATGGACTTAAAGCTTAAAGTTTATAGAGAACACTGTACATCAAGCCAAGATTACTGAACAACGGTGGCATGAAATGCTCATAAATCTAAAGCCATCTCATTAATCAGGAAAGCATTTGCAATAAACTCCAAAATACAGGCCGAGCACAGCCATCATAAACACTCCGGATGATCACATTAACTGGCTTTATTAATGGGACATTGAGTTTTGATCTGATTGGCCGTGCATTCCGTTTATTTATGTAAATGATCAGCTCATGAGGGAAATGTGCCGTTCCACAGTTGAATGCTGAGATTATTAATGTATGACGTCCCAGATAACATCACGGAGAGACTTAATGCCCGCTGTGTGCCTTGCGTAGCCAGCAGCGGAAACGGAATTAAACATGAACTAGGATGACAGGGAAACACTGAGCTGATTGGACACGACAGCATGCTTTGATAGTCTAATTCAGAAACATATTCAACTTTAAGCCAGGACAAAAACATGATAAACAAAGGAACAAATGCAGCATGATAGATGCAATACATGCACTGCACCACACAATCTAAAGGTGAAACCATTTCCGAGGCCGACTAGATAAACTGCTAAGACGATAAGCCAGAGGAAGGCCGTTTAAAGGCACTCAAGAGCGCTGTATTCTGTTCACACAAACACATGAATTCTTGTTTTGCCCTTGGCTTGTGGTCGTATCACAATTGAAGTCATTGCAGAACAAACGCTTGCATTTTATCTGAGATTTCCCCGCCTCCTCTGAATTTTTATGTGTGTAAAGTGTCTGTGCAGCCCTGTGCATCTAATCCAGTGTAAGGTTTACTTATCTCACTTCTGTAGATCAATACGTGTCTGAAACAGAAGCAGTTAAAGAATTGCAGCTCTAATCCAGTTGTCTGGCTGATTAAAACAACTCCATCATAACAATTAGATGCTTTAACTTTTGGTTGGAGTAATAACTTTGACCCTACATTACCTTTTTAGCTTATTGAGAGTTCTGTCTGGTACATTTCACCTGTTTTTTTTCTGACAAATAGAGCTTATCTGCGCCAGCTCTCGCATTTAATACCTGACCTATTTATGATTTTTCGGATATCTTCAAATGAGATAACGCTAATGAAGATTTCTTCCGTATCACAACAGATTTGCTAAACAGATTCTTGAGGACTCTCTTGTTATTTTGCGCTAATTTCAGCTGTGAAATTTTTTTTCTGGCAAGGCCGAGAGCGTGTGATTAGAATGTTATTAAATGCTTTTATGTCAGTGCTATTGAACTGACTGCCAAAGGAGACAGTGTGTGCCTTTGGCGTCTCAATCTGCCAGCACAGAACACACAGCCCACGGTTTCAAATGAATGCGAGCACTTGGAAAACAGCAGTGGCATCGTGATCTGTGCCTCTGTTTCTTATGATTTCAGGAAAGTTTAATGCGGCAAACAATAATTATTCTTAGAGTAACATTTCCTAAACCTTTACAAGTCTTGGAAGACCACTTTGCAACGCTATTTTAATACTGATCTATAGACTCTTACACTGCTGTCAGTATACTGTTTTTAATAAGGTGCACTGTATTTTTAATATTGAAAACAATGTGAATGATACCTCAAATCATGTTGCTTGCTAAGAAGAGGTATGCCATTACTTTTTTATGTGCCTTTTTAATGATTTTTGCCTGGCGGACAATAAAGGCAAAACAAATTCTTAAACTGGAGGAAGAACTTGGGTCATATGAAACCAAGATATCAGACACTTAAGGAAATATATAAGGAAAAATCAAATAAAACATATTTTATATAATAAAAAAAATGATAAAAGAACAAATAGAAAATATGAAAAAATATATTAAAAACATTTCCAAAGTAGCAACTGCCTATCAACACGATATTAAGGGAATTAGAGAACAAATAAAATTTTAACAAATAAAAAAAAAAAGATAAAATAAATAAGCAAATTAAAAAAATATTCATTTTAAAAATGTCAAAAATAACAACAACCCAGGAATATCCTTAGAACCAAAAAAAGGCAACCATCCACAACACTTTATAGAAAATCATAGTGGTGAGTTCTGCACAGAAAATGAAAAAATCTAGTTTAGTATCATATATTATATTTGTCCTAAACATTAAATTCAAAACCAGCCTTAAAACAAACCTACTGATCACAGATTTTGTTTTACCCCAATAAAAACTAGCAGAATTCATAAAAAGTAGCGGAGCTGGCATCCACTTCCCCTCTTCACAGGAAATGAAAGCTTTCATATCACATGCTAAACCGATAATGAGACTTGGCTAAGTTTTATTAGAAATCAATCACTGTCAAATTGGAAATGAATAATTTTTATAAGCAGAAAAATCTCAGTGTGTGTATGTGTGTGTGTGTGTGTGTGTGTGTGTGTGTGTGTGCGTGTGCGCTAAGAAATGCTGAACACAACTATGCACAGTTTTAAACTCTTGTGCTTTTAAATGGGTCTACGTATAATTAAGTGAACAAGTGAACAAATATGTGAACAAGCTGTAATCTATATGAGGCCATTCAAAACATATTTCAAACTTTACTTTCAAACACTATCAAACTCTCTCTCATTCACTATCAAAGCTTTCACACACACACAGAGATTATCAAACTCTCTCATATACAATACAAAACTTGTTCATACTATCAAACGCTCTCGCTTTTTGGTTCAACTACTGTCAAAGTTTTACGAGGATTATCAAGGACTTACCGTGTGTTGTGACGTTAATGGTCGTGGCCGAATAAAACATTTATAAACCTACAGATTTTTGTTTGTGTCAGGATATTTCGTGCAGCTGTTAAAGTAACATTTATAGAATAATTATGAACTTTAATAAAACAATTTCAGAAAAGGAATGATTTAATCCATTTTTACATTTTAAGTAGAGCAATATTTTCACTGTCATGCCTATTTTTTTCCTAATAGGGATGCACTCATACACAACAAAACAAAGATTAAACTCTAATTTAACACGCCAGAATTAAAACCTGATTTTAGAACAATGCATAGGCTAGCGCCACTCGGCCAGCATGCCCGGTTCTACGGGAGTATCTATCAAATGAAAAGCAAGAGCACCCTGACAGTTGATAGTGTAATAATATCATATTGGCAGAACGGATTAGGCAAACGATCCAGTGTGTATTTGTGTTTGTGCTCTGGAAAGCATCAAAGGTTTCTATTTAAAACACATTTTTGCAGCGTTGAGCAATGTAGCCAATCACAGACATGACCGTTGATCTCTTGAACAAAATGGCATATTAACGGTGTCAGAATCAGAGTGAGTCAAATCGCACCCTGCTTATTATGTCTAGTATTATTAAATAACATTTTATTTAAACATTTTATTTTTGTTGAGAGATTCAAACAAATTTTACTATAGTTTATTGTATATATTTACATACACCAGACATGTAGAGCACATCGCACTTGTGCATAAATGTCTGTAATGTGTGTTTTAGGTGGGAAACTTTAATGTAGACAAGATTCGGGCTACTCAATATTGGTCATATCCTTCCAACTTCCAACAAATGACACTGTGACAACAAACAGCACTAACTTAAGTGAATGAAAGGCACTAATGCACAATATGCATTCACACAATGTCTGACAAACCTTAAATGTGTTTCCATCGTAGTTTATGTGCATGTCTTCTTATCGGATAAAAAATTATGTAACCTCTCCTGTTCGAACCCAGGTCCACCGCATGGGAGTCGGGCATTCTAACAAGGAGGCTAAAGACCACAGTCTCTAGCGTAAGTCGCTAGAGCGCCTCTTGAGATCAGGGGAGTGAGGTTTACACACACAGCTCTTACCGGCCTACGTCCATTACAATTATCTGCCTCAATTGAGCACATAAGATTTTTAGAATTTATGCACATCTCGTCGTTTCAATCCAGGGTTTTTTAATGCGATGTCCAAAAATTTGCATCAAAATAGGTGGATGGAAACATACTTCATGACACTGGGTTGTTAGAAAAGATGTCATTATGCGATGACATTAAGAAACCGATGAATCAGGGTTTTTTGTACTGGTTAATTGAAACAAACTTTCCAAAATAACCAGTTCACAGAAATGAATCGGACTTCCCATCACTAATCACTCAGGAGAGAGAGTTTAATAGCACGTGTGGGAGATTTTAATAATATAGGACCGTAATTGTTTATGTGCATGCGTGAATGAATTTGGTAGTTTGATAATGTGTGTGTGAAAGGTTTGATAGTGTGTGAGAGACAGTATAGTGTATTGGAGAGAGTTTGATAGTGTGTGTGAAAGTAAAGTTTGAAAAATGTCATGAATGGCCTCTCATAGTAATCCATCATCCATTTAGGACTTCACCCACTTTTGAGGGTCGGTTTACTATTATAAACCCATTATGACTCAGTGTGTGCGTCTGTGTGCATTTGATGCGGCCATGCAGAGTGTAAGTGGAACATCGAAGAGACATCTCCTGAGAAACAATACTGCTTTCTCATATGTGAACCTCCGCAAGAGTCCAGCACTCTGAATTTGGGAGGCAAAGAGAGAAGGAGGGAATCAGCTTTTTTCCTCCACCTCTCTTCCGCCGTGGAGAGCCTCTTTTCATGGGGAGCAGCTTGAGTCCTCACAAAGACATGAGAGGCCAGTGTGTCCATCTAGAGGGGCTCAGCCAATCTGACTGTGCAAGCGTGTATAGATATCTGTGTGTGTGTGTGTGTGTGTGTGTGTGTGTGTGTGTGTGTGTTCCACTGCAAACAGAAAGTTAGTGCTGCCATGGCTTGAGGCAAAACTTTCTTTGTCAGACAAAATAAAGCCAACTAACAATGTGAGAAATGTCGAACTGTTTTGTTCACTACCATCTCTTTTAAACAAACAGTTTCCCCCGAAATAAAATATTTGAACTCACCCTCATGTCGTTTGAAACCTGTAAGAATGTTTTTGACAGTGTTATGAAGAGCTGAAGTTTGGGGTCAGTACGACTGTTAAAAAAAAAAACTGTAATATTGTGAAATATTATAACTGTTTTCTATTTTAATATATTTTAAAATGTAATTTATTCCTATGATAGCAAAGCTGAATTTTCAGCAGCTTTTACTCTAGTCTTCAGTGTCACATGATCCTTCAGAAATCATTCTAATATGCTGATTTGATGCTCAAGAAACATTTCTTATTATTATCAATGTTAAAAACAATTGTGCTGCTTACTATTTATTTATTTATTTATTTATTTATTTTGGAAACCACAAACTTTGAATATATACTTGTATATTCATATAACATCATGAGAACTATCTGATTTCTATCTAATTTGTTTTGCTGCCATTGTTGATAGACAAATAGATCAACCCAAAATTAAAATTCATATACTGTCTATGCACCCTCATGTCATTTGAAACACAGAAGATGTTTAGCACAGGTTCAGGCTGATCTTTTCCAAACATCTGAGGTAGGGGGAGCTGTCAAACTCAAAAAATAATGAAAAGTACCATAAGGTAAATTAGGTCGTATGAAATTTAAAACTAAATATGAAGCCATTATAGCTTTCAAATTTGCATTTGTGCATATTAAAACATGGTACAGCAAGTTCAATATCACTAACAATGTCCAACCCCATTGATTCTTACATAACAGAATGAAGGTTGAGTAAATAATGACAGAATTTTTATTTTGGTGTGAACTATTTCTTTAAAATATTCTTTGGATCACAGCAGGACAGCAGTTATTTGCACAGTTTCAGTAAATAAAAACAAGCACACATACTAACAAACAGATGCAGAAAGGCTCAATGGAGCAAATAGTGAGCTATTTACAGACAATCCTTTTTCCAAACTCAATTCCTCCACATCAGAACATGACAACCAAAATAATGACATTAAATCGCATGTGAAAATTTAGCTAAATAACTGCTGCACTCTTGAACTGTACGTTGCTAACTTTTATAGAGTACAATGCCAAAATTATGTTTACACCACAAACAGGCTTGGCACGTCTCATTTTGGATGTCATCCGACTGATAAAGATGCCCGAAGATTTCTTAATACCTGAATCCATAACAGCAGGGCACGTAATGACATAAAGAGGAGAGAACAAGCCAAGCTGGAGCGAGATAAGGAAAACTGAAATGACTCCATTCCCAGCTCCAGATCAGTGGAGAGCATTTTCAAAGGGGAACAAGTCGAAACTTTTAGCTAAAGAGGGAGCGAGCTGACCCCTTTTCCCTTGAAGGAGAGATAAAGAAAAGGAAGGAGAGGATATGAAACGTTGGCCGGCATATAGTTATCGGAGGGTGAGGTGTATAATAATTAGCCCATTTAATTAGCCGTCTGCGTCGGACTGTGCAACTATCCCAAATGACAGTAAGCGGCAGTGATGCTAAAGACGACCACAGAGTGGACATCTGAAACCCTGAGAACAGCACCGCACGCTTTCTGACTCTCACATACAAGGACACACACACCCTTGCTGAGAATGAGCCATCCAAAAAAAGCTCATCAGCTCAGCCATATGCTTTACCACACACACTTTAACACTTCTTTGGTCATGACTCCAATTTGTAGCACACACACAGAAACAAACAAACACATTAACAAGTATATTAACAGATATTTCAAGATTCTAGGCAAACTATAAGTATATCTTGTATCATTTTAAAAGTAACATCTTGTGATGTCCATGTTTGAATCATATAAAACAGTTTGGTTCGTCATATATATATATATATATATATATATATATATATATATATATATATAAAGCTATGCTGCATGGCACCATGCATTTGTGGACATGGTACTGTGGTAATACCATATTACCACAGTACTCTGTAACTTCATGTAATACCATTTTAAATACCATGCAAACTGGTATAAGAGTATGTAATCATTAAGCGTGCGATTAATTCAAAATCTTTAACACGTTAAAATAATTTAACACAAATTGCCACATTCCATTCCTTCCATTTAAAGCATAGTGTTTATGGCCCTTCTTAATGTCCAAATCAGTCAAATCCTGTAACATGAGTCGCCTGTAGCCTGTAACTGCTGGACATGCTTGATATTAAAAAGAGTTATGAAGCTGCACATTAATTGTGCAGTGTGTAAATTTTAGCGGCATCTAGCGGTGAGGTTGCGAACTGCAAACAACAGCGGTCACCCCTCCCTTTCAAAGAAAAATAGAGAAGCTACGGTGGCCGCCTGGCTGACACAGGACAAAGATGTCGTCGTCTGAGACAGAAGAGAGTAGCCAGTCAAGCAATGAGGTTTCTTCTTACTTCTAACAAAGAACGGTCTCTGCTTCTAATAAACCAGACAACTACTACTACTACTTCTTCATCGTGCGTATTCAACGTAGTGACTATGCAACCTGCCTCTAAAAACAGGAACGATTTAGAAGAACAACATCATAGTGACTAAACGCGTTCTGTAGAGTGTTTGTCCATTAAGGGCTGCTGTAGAAACATGCCGGCGAATAATGGCGACTTAACATGTAAGGGGACCCGCAGTGTGTGTACATAGAAATAGCTCATTCTAAGGTAATAAAAACATAACGGTTCATTTTGTATGGTCTTTATACACCACTGAAAACATAGTTATGTATATTATATTGCATGTCTGTCAACAGATTGCCAATCAAATGACCAATCAAACCAAAGGAGGTGGGGCTTACTGTTCACTGAGGATGAGTGTGAATTGCAACGCAACGCTTTCGTAGTGAAAGAGTGTGTGGTAAGATATAACTAGCTAAACATTTAATATTTGACAACTGTTTTACAATAGAAATGTTTAGTGACTGACAGTAATATCCAACAGTGATGCAAACTACTTAACTTATTTATGAAATTTCATAGTTTTAAACATATGCTATTATTTACCTGATTCATGTAACTCATAATTGAAAGAAGAAATGTTTTGTGTTTTACATATTAAACATACAAATAAGAGTAAATGTGTGCATTTGCAAATAGTTAGAATAGATTTGATTCAGGAAGAAAAAAATTCTCGCGGTTGGAGAGTGCGGAAAGAGTCTCTCTGACCCGAGGGAAGCCACCACAGATGAAGTGAATGTGACTATGTTACAATGAGATAGATCGCATCATAAATGTTAGATCATTTTTTATCAAATCTCACAATTAAATATTAAAAGGATGGATAATGAACTGCGCTCTCCCCTGTTCTCAGCCCAGAACACTTTTCAACACTTCTGACAGACAGCAAGACACCGTGACACAATAGAGCGGCCCGCAATAATCCTGGCTACAAACCGCTTGCTAAATCTCCCTAACTATGTCAGCCTTCATTATCTTCATATTTTTTGCCTGTGAGGACTGCCATTGGTAAACTCCAACAAATCTTTATGTTTGCAAAGTTGAATGAGAAGTTTCAGTTATTTCAGGCAGAGCTTTAAGCTTATATTATAAAATATGTCAGCAGCTCTTTTTGTTGCTAACAAAGGCTCGGTAGAGAAGC
Organism: Mylopharyngodon piceus; assembly: GCA_039654765.1. Classification (NCBI taxonomy): domain Eukaryota; kingdom Metazoa; phylum Chordata; class Actinopteri; order Cypriniformes; family Xenocyprididae; genus Mylopharyngodon; species Mylopharyngodon piceus. Next base: position 18,910,651 of record CM077458.1, on the reverse strand, counting down.
TGAAAAGAGTCTAGAAGCTTCTTCTCCTGTGTGACATTTTCCCCATTACAGCTGCGACTGTGACGCGCTATTGAGGATGTATCTATGGCACAGATCTTAGGCAGTGCTCACAGAAAGAGAGAAGAGTGACACTATCAAAGAGACGAGGCAGTCAGGAGCCCAACCTGGGGAATTAACTTCCTCTTTCTGACCTACAGGAGAACTTAGAGACATACTACACCCACACACACACACACACACACACACACACAAAGACTGTTTTATTACACTGAAGTAAATGTACCCCTCCAGCTTTATGATTCTGCTCATATGTCCTTTATAGAAATGTACGGTACCATAGTACAGTGATAGTATCAGATAGTAATGCCATATAGTACTATGATACTAAATGATTACCATATTTATACAAATACTACAGTAACACTATACTAAAAGGTAATTCAGAGAAAACCAAGCTTTTACCATGGTACATGCCCAAAAAACATGGTATTACCATAGTACAATGTGCAAAAAGTATGCTACACTTACATTTGCAACACTTACCAGGGTACTACTATGGTATTTTAGTAAGTAGTTTAGTGCAAGAGTAATGTTTGTGGATGAGATGGCATTTGTATAGGCATTCCTCACTAAAGGATGATAGGAAAAAATGGTAGAATAATTGAAAGAATGATAGAATGATAGAACACTAGATAGAACCCCAGACAGACAGACAGACAGACAGACAGATAGATAGATAGATAGATAGATAGATAGATAGATAGATAGATAGATAGATAGATAGATAGATAGATAGATAGATAGATAGATAGATAGATAAAACGACATACAGACAGACAGACAGATAATAATAGAATGATAGATAGGTAACGATAGAATGATAGATCGATAAAATGACAGACAGATGATAGATAGATAGATAGATAGATAGATAGATAACAATAGAATGACAGATTGATAAAATGACAGACAGACAGACAGACAGACAGACAGATAGATAGATAGATAATGATAGAATGATAATGATAGAATGATAGATTGATAAAATTACAGATAGATAGATAGATAAAACGACGTACAGACAGACAGACAGATAATGATAGAATGATTGATAGATAACGATAGAATGATAGATAACGATAGAATGATAGATTGATAAAATGACAGACAGACAGACAGACAGACAGACAGATAGATAGATGACAGACAGACAGACAGACAGACAGACAGATAGATAGATAGATAATGATAGAATGATAATGATAGAATGATAGATTGATAAAATTACAGATAGATAGATAGATAAAACGACGTACAGACAGACAGACAGATAATGATAGAATGATTGATAGATAACGATAGAATGATAGATAACGATAGAATGATAGATAACGATAGAATGATAGATTGATAAAATGACAGACAGACAGACAGACAGACAGACAGATAGATAGATGTACAGACAGACAGACAGACAGATAGATAGATAGACAGATGTACAGACAGACAGACAGACAGACAGATAGATAGATAGATAGATAAAATGACAGACAGACGTACAGACAGACAGACAGATAACGATAGAATGATAGATAGATAACGACAGAATGATAGATAATGACAGAATGAGAGATTGATAAAATGACAGACAGATAGATAGATAGATAGATAGATAGATAGATAGATAGATAATGATAGATTGATAGATAACGATAGAATGATAGATTGATAAAATGACAGATAGATAGATAGATAGACAGATAGATAGATAGATAGATAGATAGATAGATAGATAGACAGATAGATAGATAGATAGATAGATAACGATAGAATAGATAACGATAGAATGATAGATTGATAAAATGACAGACAGATAGATAGATAGATAGATAACGATAGAATAATAGATAACTATAGAATGATAAAATGACAGACAGATGATAGATAGATAGATAAAATGAAAGACAGATGATAGATAGATAGATAGATAGATAGATAACGATAGAATGATAGATAACGATAGAATGATAGATTGATAAAATTACAGATAGATAGATAGATAGATAGATAATGATAGAATGATAGATAACGATAGAATGATAGATTGATAAAATTACAGATAGATAGATAGATAGATGGATGAAGTGTCCACAAAGTTAACAATCAAAATTCAGGTAAAGTGATAAAGAGAGCAAAGAGAAGACAGCCGGGGTGGCAGATGTCTCCTCCATAGGCATCTGAGGATCGGAGGCAGCCGTGCAAGCCCAGCACAGCACACTCTCTCCAGGCTTGAGCATCCAGCTCAGGCCTCCACACTGTGGGTCACCTCCAGAAGTTAATGACCCTCTCTGGGTCTGAACCGCTCCACCACAGGTGGCACATTAACCCTGCGGCACGGAAGAAGTGGCCTGTAAACTCCTCACAGCATGAGGACAAATTTATCAGATCTATGTGAGCAAAGAACATCGACAACTTGGACAGCAAGACAAATCTCCTCAATTCAGCCACGATCCCTCAGTGCATGTTACACCAGTCAGCGCATCTCTAACTCTTACCTGCAGACAGGTAAGCACGCTCACATCCCCACAGAAATCACAAACTCACACCCAAGTGGTGGCGACAAATCAAAGAAGTTCTCTAAATTTCTTTGTGTACCATCCTCCCTATGCTTCTAATTGTAGCAGTGCACAGCTGCTGTATCAGAGCTGCTGATTAATCAATAATTCAGTATGGAGAGTTAATGTTTGATGAGCAGAGCTCCTGTGGTCAAGCACTAATGAATGGTGGTCGTGTCGGTTAGCTGAGAACGATTGTTTCGATCGGGATAAAGAGGCAGACGGCACATGGACTGCAGACACACTGACACACTCCTGAAATGTGCACACTAATCTGCTTTGTGCAAAATAGATGAAGTGCACAGTATATGGTTGGAGCACATTTACATCTTTTCTCCATCAAGATGCTCTTGGCTATTAAGATATACAGTAAAACACACTCCTTTGGCCTATTTTTAACAGTAAAACATAATCAATTCTCTTGTTTACAGCATTTCAAAAGGATGTTCTCCAACATTGTATCAGCCTTCTGGCTATTATCTGAACAGTGTATATACTTTTTCAAAGTTGGTTAGTTAATTAAAAGTAGTTACTTCACTTTGTTTTTTTTTTTTTTATAGTGAATACAACTGAAAATGACTATTTTCCTCCCAATCAAGTGTATCACCCTATTGTTTGTTAAAAAGGAATAGTTTACCCAAAAATGAAAATTCTCTTATCATTTACTTAACATCATGTCATTTCAAACCTACTTACTTTCTTCTGTGGAAAACAAAATATGTTAGACACGTCTTTCTCATACAATGAAAGTAAAATAAACACTTGATGAAAATCTTCCCCTTCGACAAAACTGTCAAAAAATGTGGCACCAGGTTTGACATCAATAATGCATTGTTCAATGTTGTTATCATTAACTAAAATTACAAAAATAAAATAAAGATTTTTTGTTAATTGAAAGAAAGCTGAAATAAACTTAAAAAATGAAAAATTAGAAATGTTGACTTGCCAAGTAACTGAAATAAAACTAAAGTACTAAAATTACTAAAACATAAAGATAAATAGAAATATATAAAAAAAAAATACAAAAATGACAAAAGCACATAAAAAAAATTACTTAAGCTTAAACAAAAAATATATATAATAATAATAATAATAATAATTAAGATTTCAGCCTTTTCTTCACACAAAGCTGTTGAACGACTTCAAAAGACTTAGAATATAGTGCTCAAATGTCATGGACCACTTTTATGATTCTTTTATGCTTTTATCTTTTTGTCTTTGGAGCTTGATGGCATAAAATTTACCTTCATTATACAGAAAAAACCTCCATAAACATTCTCTAGAATTACAAAATCGCATACTCTCTTGAGTAGGTACTTATTTTGAACAAGTAATTACTTAACGGCCGGTAAAAAAAGTATGTTCTAAATACTATGAACGTAATCTGGATGTACTACATTCGCCATGTTGTCATTATCGTGTGACCTACGAGCATCAGTTGCGTCACTTCACTGCCATTCACAAATCCTCTCCCGTGGCCTCATGGGAAAGTAGAGTGTCCATTGTATGCAATAGGTCACTTTTTGCCTACTTTTTTATGAGTACTATGAATTCGGACATGCTTCTTTTGTCGTATACTGTTTTTCGCCTACTATAAAGTAGGGAAGTATGCGATTATCGGATGCAGCTTACATTTCCATGGTTTCTACTGACAGCTGAGGGTAGGGGGATATGATGCCATTGGCAGGTGACGTCGTTTCACTGGTTACAATTGCTGATTTCTCTGGATTTAAACATTGTTATAAATATATGGGATAATGTAAGTACACAAGTCAACAAAATATATAACATTGTTCTAGTGGTTTTGGGTTATTTTAATGCAAAAATCTTACATATTGTACCTTTAACCTGTGAAAGTACTTTAATATCAATGCAATTACACAGTTGTTTTAAATAATATTGCAAGAAAGTGTTCTATGCATTTTTGCCAGTGTGTTTCTGAGAGATGCACAGTATCAGACAGCACAGTTAAGCTGACATCTTCTTAGCTTATGGCAAAGAGAGACAGAGAGAGAGAGACAGAAAGAGAGAGAGATGCTGTGGCATGAAAGACCATATTAACACTCATTGAAGCGTGTCTGGTGGCTCTGTTTAAATGAGGCCCTTCACACTCCACTTCCCCATTTTGAGAAACACTGGAATCACCTTCATTAAAAAGGGAACAACATTCTTTAAATAATCCTAATCCAACTTTGAAGGATTTTGGGACCCTGGTTTCAGTTGTTCTTTTATTAAAAGGCAGCCGTACGGACGGCCAGCAAAACACAAAGAGGATGTTGCTCTGTTTGCTATGAAAGAAATTAAAGTTTTGGTACGCAACAACTTTTTATTGACAATGACAACTTTCAGTATGATTGCAAGTCATATCACTATTATTTTGAACCCTAGCGACTACATAGCCACACACTAACACACTCTTATACTCATGCTGTATGGCCATTACTACTGCAGTTGCTAAGGTGTTCACAAAACATATTGCAATGGTCTGGCAATCACCCACAAAACCCTAGCAATCATGTTTTTTTGAGTGATTGCCAGGGCATTGCTATATGGTTGCTAAGGTGTTCCCATAACCCATAAAACCCTAGCAAGCACTAACAGTACTCAGAAAACTTTAGTAACGCCTAGGCAACCAGTCTAAGGGTATGTTTACAAAACAACGATGTACTAAAAACAGAAAAAAATGTTTTTCTTTGCACAGATGACAACGTTATCAAAACTAACCCTGTTCACACGGATCCGCCCAAAGACTAAAAACGCTGTACTACATAACAGACAAGTAGTTGGTGATGTCCCTTTGTAAAGAAAGACTACGTGCCTGTGCATGCACGCGTTCTTATACAGAGCACTCGCCTCACGCATGCCTATCCACCTTATTTTTATACTTTACTGCACTTTGATATTCTTCTCATTATTTCCCTATAGCGGCTAATAAATCAGTAATTACATTGCTTTCTATGGGGGATAAAAAAAAACTCTTGGATTTCATCAAAAATAGCTTAATTTGTGTTCCGAAGATGAACGAAGGTCTTACGGGTTTGGAACGACATGAGGGTGAATACTTAATGACAGAAATTTCATTTTTGGGTGAACTAACCCTTTAAAGGTGGGGTAAGCCCTTTTTCAAAAACACTGTTGGAAATTGTTGATATTTGAAATCAACCCAAACAAACCCACCCCTCTTTTCATTGCTCCACCTCCAATACTCAGTTGGTCTCGAACCCCGGCCCGATCGCTGCTGGCAGGTGTATTGTGTACTATGTACACAGGTGGCAATATACTATATTTCTATCTCTATTTTATTTTTCTTGTATCTTACTAAAGGGCAATGCAATTTGCAAGACCTGTTTCCTGTTTTGCTGTCAGAGGCAAAGAACGAAAACCAAGAACTGTCTGCTTGTCTTAACACCCACATACTATATAAAGATCGAAAGACTTAGACTCTCAGAAGTTCCTTCTTCTTTTCTGCTTCCACTCGGCACATCTCTACTGATCAACAATAAAGAACACTGATATTCTTCACCTCAGGCCTTTGTCTCTTCATTCGAACTGGTCCAACACAGGCGAGGCGAGTGCACTAACAATGACGCCAAATTGGGATGTAACAATGCATCCGGAACCGGTTGATAATCGATTAAAACATGTGACGATTCAAGTCGGTTGAGATGATAAATGAATCGCGATACATTTGGGGGCGGGGGTTTATATGAATGTATAGCTGAGGGGAACTGACAGTGTTCAGAAAAGTTTAGATGGTATTTTCTTTTCATCTTACTTCCGTACAATGCATTTTAAAGTAGTTTTAGCGCACAGCGCTGCTTTGTTTATAGCGGTAACCATGGAAGTGCTGTATTGCTGCTGTTCCATAAGCGCCACCTGCTGTCAAGACAGTGAATTTGAGTTCTCATGCAGGCCGTCTGCTGTTTTATGTAGCATAATTTCACAAAGCTAAATTCTGAACGTTGTGTTTTTGCTTCAATGTTAAAAATTATACAATCTAATTTAAATTAAAAACTGCTCATGCTGCATATATGTAGCATCTTTGTTGAGATTGTGATTAAAATGCAGTGGTTGCCTCTAATTTTAAATGGCTACAGATAGTTCAGCCTGTAATAGAGCAAATAAACATCTTGTTCATGTACTCATATGAAGAGATTTCTTTTATTAGTATTATTTATTTATTTATTTGATTTAGGATTTGTTTTAAAATTTCAATTTAGTTTTGTTATAAAGATATTTCAATTGCACAAAGAAATATGCAGCATTTTGTCTGAGAAATAATAAAAAGACCCTTTCTCATTTAAATCTCATTTTGTTAAAAAAAATCGTGAGAAAATCGAATCGTGAAACCAGTATTGTGAATCGTATCGAATCGTGAGTTGAGTGAATCATTACATCCCTAACGCCAAACACCGCATTCTCTAGCGGTCGTCAGTCCGCAGTGGTTTACCTGCACAACTCTCACTAGCTGGCCACTGTTACACACGCAATGCGAGTGGATGTCTGTTTATCACAGCTGACGCGCAACAAAATAATGCTTTACAAAAAATACAGCGCAGATGATGAACCAACGACAAGGAAGCACAAAAAATGAATGTACAGTACACAAGAGTAAATACAAACAAGAGTTCGTTGTTAGTCGCCAACAGCACAGCAGCTCCAGACAATCAATGACACTCAAAGCCAGTGTTACTCACATGTGAAGCGGAATCAAAGCAGCCTCTGCGTCTGTTTTCAGGCCTTCTCGCTTATCTCTTTCCAGCGCTGGAAAGCTTTTCTAATATTAACGTGGGTCCTAAAGCGCTTGCTCAGTTATAAACCTCAATTCCACTGATATTCTTTTGAGCTCTTTTGTATTGTGTCTCATCTCTCTTTTTACATCTCTCTTTCTGTTTTTCTTCAAATCTCCCTCTTGCTCATTCTGTTTCCTCGACCGTCATACGCCCCCTAATGCTGATTGGTTACACGTTTGTTGTTGGTGTCGGCCCGACTAACTTCCAAACAGTGTTAACTTACCCCACCTTTAAGGTGTTACTAGGAATTACTAGGTTGCCAGGGCATTTCTAAATGATTGCTAATTGCTGATCTAGTCTGAATATTGTTAGAACACTGCAGCTGCTAGGGTGTACTGATTGTTGTTTATGGAATTACTAGGTGGTTGCTAGAGTGTTGATCTATCTATGTATCTATCTTACTAAAGAATGCAACCTTAATGTCACAGAGTAAAAAAGTTTGACATGCCACATGAAACAAACTTAAAATCTTGACTGTTCTTTAAGGTCATTGACATACTTTGAGAGCTGGTGAGTTTTACAGCCTCAATCTGGTGTCCATGCCTCCGTTACCAAAACTAATTATCATCCAGCCCTGCAGTCATTGCCATAAAAAGTCCCCAAATTAACAGACACATGACATCTCACCTTCACACACCCCGGCTACAGACAGCTAAACACAGCAAGTGTAACAGGTATAGAAATTACACTGTTAAATATATATGTGTTGAGTATAATTCACACAAAATTGTTCATTTATATGTCTTATGTGGTTACCTGATCAAAATGAGTACTTTTCCTTTAAGTGTCGTGTGATCACAAGATGACTTAACTTCCTGTTCTGTCTCCTCCTTTTCCCTTTTGTAATGGGATCTAATGGGAGAGGTAGGTTTCTTTTGATTTCCTGTTAATCTTATTTATTCCTTATCTTAATTATTACCTTTATATCTATATTTTTACTCAAACTTATGTGTATAATGTTATTTTACTTATTTGTGTGATTATTTTTGTCATTTTACACTTTTTGAGTTATATTTTTATCTTATATGTGGAAGTGAGCACATGGTGATGAATGTACAACACATTTGTTTTATAGAGCACAATAAGGGCCATTTAATCTGAGAGGCTGCTTATTTGTTTCTGTGTCGATCAGTAAAAAGATCCAGCGAAACTGCTGCCTGCTGTCCCGTGTCTGTCTCCACAACGCTACACAACACAACGCAGAACAAGTTTTTAATAACTGGTGTTGCTGGCCGCGCATCGCGCTGGGCATACGCGAGCCACCGGTTACACAAGCAACAAAGTTAAGATGTTCCTTTGTGAACATAAGACACATTAGATTAGTCAACGCTATAGTGAAAGTCAGAATTTACTGAAATAGTGTACGTTTTCAGAAATAGTACTTCATAGATCTTGTCAAGTCAAGGTGACTCTTGATCTTGTCATCTCTTCAGTCGGCAGTGGCATGTAACTTTTATCTCTGGAAATAAGCAGCACACAGTTAAATATTTCGTCAACATGTTCAAAAGCTTTTAGGTTTAGCTTATGGGTTTCTATGGGATTGATAGGTTAGTTTTGGTGGATCTGATGCTCTGAAAGGCCTCAGTGACTGTGTATGCGTGTGCATACACTGAACAGTAATCAATCAGTGGAGCATAGCTGCCATTGTGCAGTTGATAAATGAGCCATTGATAATTGTATTAATACGTGGACTGCGCTGAACATTAAGGCCATGCATGTCTACAGAGGGGGAACAGATGGACTCACCCTATGTGGGGGAAGTGTTAAACTCTCTCTTTCACTGTCTTGCTCTCTCTCTTTCTCGCTCTTTCACACTGACTCTAATTCTGCACATGAAAACGTCTGTGGGGAGACATGAGAGAGGAAGGGCTTCTCCTTCCCCTTACTTTCCTTTTTCCTTTCCATTTAATTTCCTTTATTTTACTAGTTTCTTCCTTTCTTTTATTTCCTTGCATCCTAGCTTTCTTATCCACCATTCCTTACTTTCTTTTACATAATTTTACAATACAGGCTTAACTTTGCTTTACTTCTTCCTTCATTTTTAATTCCTTGCTTCCTTTTTTTTTCTTTTTTTTTTTTACATAACGTTGCTTTCCTTTGTCATCTTTTTAGTTCCTTCATTTCTTTCTTTCATCATTCATTCCTTCCTTTTCCTCCTTCTTCTTTGCTTCCTACATTTCTTTGTCATTTCTTCCTTTCTTTTACATAACTTTGCTTTGTCCTCCATTTTTCATTTCCTTTTTTCATTTATTTCTTTCATCCTTCCTTCCCCTCCTCCCTTTTTGCTTCCTGCCTTTCCTTTTCTGTCATTTCTTTCTTTCTTTTACATAACTTTGCTTTCCTTCCTCCATTTTTTTACTCCTTGCTTCATTTGTTCCTTGCTTTCTTTTCCTCGTTCCTTTTGCTTCCTTCTGTCATTCCTTCCTTTCTTTTATATAACTTTGCTTTCCTTTCTCATCCTTTTTATTTCCTTCATTTATTTCTTCCATCCTTCATTCCTTACTTTTCCTCCTCGTTTTGCTTCCTACATTTCCTTCTCTGTCATGTCTTCTTTTCTTTTACATAACTTTGCTTTGTCCTCATTTTTTCATTTTCATTTCTTCATTTATTTCCTTCTTCCTTTATTCCTTCCTTTTCCTCCTCCTTTTTTCTTCTTTCTCTGTCATTCATTCCTTTTTTAATAACTTTGAACATTTCATTTCATTCTTTTACATAACTTTGCTTTCCTTCCTTCTCCTCTTTTCATATCTTTTCTTCGTTCCTTCCTTCCCATCTCTTTTCCTTTCTGACTTCCTTTTTTTCTACTCTTTCCTCTATTTTCCTCCTCCCACTTTCTTCCTCTCCTTGTCCCCCTTTTCCTTCCCTTTCCTTTTTATGTTGTTTTCCTTCCTTTCTTCCTTTTCATTCCATCTGTCCATTCCTTTTCTTACCAAATTTCAACTTTTCCTTTCGTTTTTTCTACTCTTTTCTCTATTCCCCTCTGCCCTCTGATTCTAACTCCACACATCACTTTTTACTTCCTTTTCCCTGCTGTCATTTACCAACAACTGGACAATATGGATAGGCACCAGGCACGAAAGATCTGGCTTTACGGTGTATGGGTGTTTGTGTGTACATTTGTGTGTGTGTGTGTGAAAGAGAGAGAGGCGTTTGACCAAACAAAGCAGTTCTGTCCAGCATACATGCATGCAAACGTACAAAGCCTCTTTTCTTTGGAGGCCCAGTGTGGAGAGGAGGCTGTTGCTTTAGAGGCATCCATCAAAGCTGCGGTACCAGCAGCAGGGCTCTGAGAAACTACACTGGGAAACAGCTTTGATTGACAGGCTGATCATAACACTTACTTCTATTCAGATGAAGCGAGGGGAGGTCAAGGGCAATCCAGTTAAGCACTGATTGTTGTGCTTTGTTGAGATGTTCAGATACTTCCCACAACGACCACAACAACGACCCCTCTTTCTCTCTCTCCCTGTTGTTTACACTTTTCGGCTACATTAACGCTGCAAACCAAAGTGCCCATTTCTGATCTATTACATATTAAATAATCAAAATAATATAACTTATAAGTTTTGTTAACTTTAAGGAGTACAGATATATAGACCTCAAAACTAACAGACATTCATTACCTAAAAAGCTACAAAACTCCAGTTTTGATATAATGGGGTCTTAGATGAAACACGTTCATTAGTCACAGTAATATGCACTGTATTATTAGTAATGCTTTGCTTGAAGACCTATTTATAGATCATTATGCATGTATCCACATATTCATTTGTATAAACACAGCATATTCCACCTCAGAACACCCAGCAAGGACTTATAAAATTGGCGATTACATGCCTCAATAGAGATATTAAGCAATGACAAAGAGGTTACATAATTCACATCGGTAGGCGACTAATAAAAGTCTTCCATCTGGAAGTCACTACTCATTCCCAACAACATGTATCCCCATGCAATATCATTGGCACATTTGTAAATCTCATATGTAGCTGTAAACGGCCTGTTAGATTATCTGTCACTTTTAGAGGACAGAACCAGAGAACAAGAGAGAGAAAGTGAGAAAGAAGGATAGAAAGAAAGAGAGGGAAATGGATGGGGGGACTAACAGCATACCCCGGAGGGTCCTTGCTCAAATAATTCCTCTCAAGTCTTATTTGTTTAGTGGCAGACCCGGCGTGGTATTAATAAATGCTGCCTATTCCCTTTCCCTTGATGCACATTACTCATCTAAAAAAATACACTATTGGAGGTCACCATTAAAATGGCATAAACATTGTTTCAAGATTGGACCCCACCACCTTTCGTCTTTTTTATAATGTAAAAATTGCATAATATTAACTCTAATGTAAAATATAATTTAAAAATACATATAAAGACGTAAATAGTCACTAAATGTAAAAGAATATATATATATATATATATATATATATATATATATATATCTCAAAATAAAAACACCTTCACATAAAGATCATTTAAAGCACACATGGACTGTCTAATACAGCTGATCTGGTGTGTGTGTGTGTGTGTGTGTGTGTGTGTGTGCGCGTGTGTCTGAGTGTGTGTGTTGCTATATACTGTGGCCTCTAAAGTAAAAGCTGTATGCGTGTGTTAAGAGAAAAATTAGTCGTAAAAGATGCGTGAGAAAAGAGATTCTTTCAGGACGTTTTAAATATATATTTATATACAGTATGTATAATATAAAGGTCACACTTTAGATTAGGGTCTAATTCTCACTATTAACTAATTATTAACTACGACTTTTGCCTTAATAAACTCCTAATTACTGCTTATTAATAGTTAGTAAGGTAATTGTTAAGTTTAGGTATTGGGTAGGATTAAAGTATTAGTTCACTTTAAAATCAAAATTACCCCAAGATTTACTCACCGTCAAGCCATCCTAGGTGTATTTGACTTTCTTCATTCTGATGAACACAATTGGAGTTATATTAATAAATATCCTGATGCATCCAAGCTTTATAATGGCAGTGAATGGAACCAACGAGTATGAAGCTCAAGAAAGTGCATCCATCCACTATAAACGTACTCCACACAGCTCCACACAGGCCTTCTGAAGTGAAGCAAAGCCTTTGTGTAAGAAAAACTTACGAAAGAAAGTGTAATGTGTCTCGCAGTTCAAAACGCTTATGCTACGTCCTTCGCCTTTCGTATTCAACTTACGAAAAAAGCTTAACTGATGTGACGTCAGTACGGAAGGCGGTCTGGCGGAAGCTAGATATTTTACTTTATAACTTGTTAAATATTGATATTTTTCTTACACAAATGCATCACTTCGCTTCAGAAGGCCTTTATTTACCCCCCAGACCCGTGTGGAGTACGTTTATAATGGATGGATGCACTTTCTTAAAGGTTTAGTTCAGGGGGGGATGCTATTTCATGCATTCTGACTTATTTACACTGTTAAAGAGTTGGATTCTCATGCTAAACATGGCCAAAGTTTCAAAACAAGAGTTGGACGTATGACGGAGTATTTCTGTGCCAAAAATACTCTTCCAAATCCTCTTAAATTTCGGGATCTTTTCTTCGAGTATGTGCCTGTGTGACATCAGAAAGGTCGTAATTCCTTGTACGGGCACTTCTCCTGGAAGAGCGCGCGCGCACACGTCGACCAGAGTGAGAGAGCAAGAGCACGCCCATCTACGTGCTTCGTTCGGGTTTACGGAAGCCATCGGCAGCGCTGCACAGGACTTGCTCAAGAAAGATTTGTCACTTTGTTTTTAGACTACGAAATCAACAATGTCACCAAAGAAGTGTGTTTTTGGTTGTGAGGGAAAGATAACCTTGCTTCCCAAAGAACCCAGCGTTAAGTGGAGCTGAGAGATTTGTGCTCACGCATTACATTGATGCGCTCTCGATATTTGTTATTAAAATAACCATAGAAACTGATAGTTGCAATCACTTTTTTATTGGTTAAAATGAATGGAGGATATCTTGTGTTTTTCCGTGGCTGCTCGAGCCCTCAGGATCGGCGCATATGGTTTCATAAACAAGGCCCAGTTCTACGCTGGATTTACAGATCGTTTGAAACTGAAAGATGGAGCGGTAGCAGCGATAATGATCCCGGTCATGAGTCGGAACCGCAGGTGGTGGGTAAAACTGCATCAAATGTCTGTTTTGTTGGCAATAGGCACCTAAGTGCATATAATGTAAACAACACGAACGTAGTGAATTCATAAATTCATTATTCATCATTCACTATACGCTATATTCATTATAGTGATTCAAAAGTTATCCATGGATAATGCGATGGTGTATTGTGTGTGTTTAAATACAGTTGTTTTGCTGACCATTGATAGCTTGCAGACGATCGCTACACAAAAGCTGCGCGTAGCTCCGCTCACACGACACGCCTCCAGGCACTCGGCTGTTTTCGGAAAGACTCGGTACAGCGTATGTATCTTTTATAAATATGATAAAAAAGACTTTTCGGCGATATGAAGGATGCTATACTATTCTATAGGTACTCAAGATTAACATGAGATTGGCAGAAACTGTGTGTGATACCCCCCCTTTAATGTTATGAAGCAACGAGAACACTTTTTGTGCGCCAAAAAAAATAAAAAAATAACGACTTTTCAGCAATATCTAGGGATGACCAATTTCAAAACACTGCTTCAAATCAGCGGTTCGGATCGCGTGTCAAACTGCCAAACTGCTGAAATCACGTGACTTTAGTGCTCCGAATCACTGATTCGAAACAAAAGATTCAAAGCAGTGTTTTGAAATCGGCCATCACTAGATATTGTTGAAAAGACGTTGTTTTGTTTTTTTGGTGCACAAAAAGTATTCTTGTCGCTTTATAATATTAAGGTAGAACCACTGTACTCACATGAACTGTTTTAAATATGTTTTTAGTACCTTTCTGGGCACTGAAAGTGTAAATTAACTTGGTGGCAATTGAGGCCTCACTGAGCCATCGGATTTCATCAAAAATATCTTAATTGAACGAAGGTCTTACAGGTGTAGAACGACATGAGGGTAAATAATAAATTTTCATTTTCGGGTGAACTAACCCTTTAAGCTTCATGCTAGTTTGTCCCGTTCAATGCCATTATAAAGCTTGGATACATCAGGATATTTATTAATATAACATTGTGTTCATCAGAAAGAAAGTCATATACACCTAAGATGGCTTGAGGGTGAGTAAAGCTTGGGGTAATATGGTCATGCAGAATAAGGCATTAATATGTGCTTTATAAGTACTATTAAACAGCCAATATCCTAGTAATATGCATGCTAATAAGCAACTAGTTAATAGTGAGAATTGGACCCTAAACTAAAGTGTTACCAATACAAATTATGTTACTTATAATTATTTAATTAAAAACAGTAATATCTTTCATCTTTCATTTATTTAGAAGTCTGTCGTATGTCCGCATTTAGCTAGGTAAATGTGTTTTTTGTGTGATCAGTGTGCATTAATAGCTCACATCAGCGCTTGTACAACATTAGCTAAACACCACACCATGCATGCCAACTAGTTTATCACTCACACACACACACACACACACACACACACACACAAAATCAGTACGTGGTTTCTTACAATACAAAAATTAAACATCCACATTTCTGAATTCCACTCCACACTTCACAGATTAAAAAAAGGCATAAATAACTAAGAGTGAATCAATTATTACATTTTTCCACCTCAAACGAACATTTTGTTTTTTTCATGCAGTTAAGTGTGGACAAAGCAGAGTGCCACACACACAAGTGCAGCCATGCATGCGCCTTTGCCCCGTCCAATTGCAGCCCATTCGAGGGGAACCACAGGCTTAAATACTTGCATTTTAATGACACCCGACAGACCTCTTTGACATCACGTCTGAGACAGAATGGATTAGTATTGAAGGACAGGAATCTAACTGCACAACTACCACTGTAAAGCACAACATGCTCAAGTGTTCACAAGTGTCTGGACGTCTCAATAGGGTCAGCATAATGAGACAGGAGTGTAGCCACACACAATAAGGATGACAGATTGCAGATGTTAAATTGGTTATCGAAACAATTACCTTCAATTGAAATGACCATGGTCTCTCTGCACATAATTATACTCTCGGAGATGTGTTTGTATGCAGAATGAAAATGATCTGGCTGCATATCTAACATCACTGCGCACTGCTGTCGGTGGGCTGAGCTCATTTCACACAGAGCCGCTGACACTCCCACTCATAACCGATCAGTGTTTTGTTGCATTTAAACATGGATTTTAATAGATTTGAAAAATTGCAGATATGTAAAGTGTTTATATGCAATTCATAATGTTGATCTATGCATTAATATAACTAATGCCCAATTATGACTGATGTGACTACGGACAGAATCATAGCACACCTGAGACCCTGACCATGTGCTCCTGTAGGTAATGTTTGTTGAACTCTCTCTCTCTCTCTCTTTCTCTATCTTTACCTCCCACCCTCCCAAATGCATTATCTAGGTAGCTGATCTTTATCCGTTTGAGCGTGCAACTCGTATTAATTGTTTAAAGGTGAGTTTTCTCTCTTTGGCCAATAAAAAATGCATCCTCTCCAGATCGATTGTTGTTGCTAGGAGACAGAAGCATCCTGAGGCAAGGCAGCATCCCGAACGCCAGACGTGTGTGTTTTCTACTACAGCAACGACACTATTTCTCTCTCTCCCTCCCTCTCGCTTTCCCTCTCTCTCTATCTCTCACTCGCTCGCTCGCTCACTCTCTGATGAGTGAGGGCAGTGTTGTCAGCCTCTCTGCTGCGCTTCCCGCGTGCGGACCCACACTAACGGAGTTAAGGAACAGTTTGAAATACGGCAAAGAAGAGGAAACATGCAAGACTGCCAACAAAAGGAATATTTAACAGAGGTAACGCATTTTTTTTCCACATAGAATTTTAAATGAGCTTTGCTGCTGTTTTATAATACTGAAGAGATGGAATGGGAATGAATACAAAAAATAAGAAATTATGCTGTAGATAAGCCAAAGTGAAGAGTTGGGCTTAATAAATCAGGGATGATGTGACATCAGTCATTTATGATCATATGGTAATGCATAAATATGTGGGCAAAACGATATTCGCACGTTTCAAACTTACATATGGAGTTTAAAATGTTTAAAACGACACTTCCTAACACCAGGATTGCAAGAGAAAACTTTGCATCACTAACCATGTCTGTTAGTGATGTGTCTTAGTTCACACAAATGCCACGCGTAAACGTCTTTAACCGATTTGCACTCCAAAGTGAATCAAAACTCACTGGGTAAAATGTTTTTATAGGTATATATCTGTTTAAACTTACGCATAAAATGCCATGAATTAAATGAAATGCCATGCCATGAATTGATCAGGCAAACACTTCAGTGTTTCAAAGCATGGCAGATTACAGGTTGAAACTGATGGGGATACTCCTGAACAAAAAGTCCAGAAGTTTTGTAGGACCTCTGAGTCTTGCATTTATTTTTGTAAAAAATATTTATTTATATGGGGTTGTTTAGGAAATCTGAAAAAGGTGATAGCATTGCTTTGTGGTTAAAGATCCCAATTAAAACCCTTTCATTGTAAGGGTTTTCTTAACTTGAGGGGTTTGTTGCTTCTGGTGACTGAAAGGTTGCAGGTTTGAACATGAATCATTGTGCCCTTGATCAAAACATGTAATTTCTGGTATCATCAGGAGGACTGTCACCATCCCTTTACCTGTAAGTCACTTTGAATAATAAACATCAAATAACAGACTCACTTCCAATTAGTCTCTTTTTTGGATCCTTGCAGTTAGCTTCAGCAGCGGTGTGGCAGCTGTGCTTTAGACTTCACCTGGATCTGTAAGATAACCAGAGAAAAGACGAGGATGATTCATAATTTATTGCGTCGGGGGTCTGCGCTGAATTTTAATATCTCTGTTGCGTTAGGTTTGAGCAATGAATGTTATAGTGAGATGTGAGGTTGTAAAGCTTAATGATCTGATATTCTGCACGCAACACAGGTGTGGCTTTTACTCGTTTGGAATGATAATTAGCACAAGTAGTTAACCTGAAGAACACTACAGAATAGAGTACACACATGTGGAGGGACTTCACTTTCACTTCAACTCAACCACTGATAAAAGCAAAGAATGTCTGTGTCGTCCAGGGTTGCACTGGAGAGTGTCATTAAAGGTCTATAAATGTAATGATGCACCCATTTCATGCACACATGTTTTGTAAATACATTTCTAGAAGAATACTAAAAAAAAAATTAAAATGAAATAGATAGATATATAGATAGATAGATACATACATACATACATACTCTTGGTCACAGTCAAAAATAGAGACCAAATAAATAAACTATTATATATATATATATATATATACACACACAGTCAAACCAAAAATTATTCAGACACTAGATATAATTTTTTATATTTTTTTTACTAGTGGGTGCAGGACACTATAGTTCATTTATGTAAGTGAGGATAGCAAAATAAAGTAAACTGTGACATATTATACCCAAAAATTCTTCATACAGTGGACTACCAGTAAAACTGATAAAAATTTGGAACCAAAAATTATTCAAACACTTTGACCTGACTATGTTTTGCTTAAGTGTTATTTGACATAATTAAGATTATTTTTTTCTGACACAGTTTAACTCTGAGATCTTGTCATATTTTATTACCATTTTTTTTAAACTATAGTGAATAAACTGTATTAATTAATGAAATGTTCAAGGTGTCTGAATAAATTTTGGTTTGACTGTATATATATATATTAGGCCTCTATTTTTCACTGTGTCCAAGAGTTTCCACCATTGCAACATATTTTGTGACGACTGAAAATCAGTTGAGGATGTGTTAATGTGGGTGTGCTAAACAAATCATTGTTATTGGACTGGAGGAGCTGGCCTTGAATACGCCGGACCACCCTGTTGAAATGTCTGAAGAGTGTATTGTGTATAAAGATTACAATGCATATGTTCTATGACCATGTATATGTGCATGGAATTTACAGCATATAATAAAACTGCACGTTCATGTGCATACAATAGCGTTTGCTAATTAGCATGCGTCAAAGTTGTTATTCAAAATGTCTGCTGGGATTTGCGTGATTTTATGCATGTGTGCACAAGAGTGCTTCTCTCCATCGACATGCATGTTTGTGCATTGGGCCGTTTTGTACACGTGTGTGCTTGTGTGGGAGTTTAAATTAGTAAGAATCAAGAAGGCCTTGTATAAGACTGGACAGTGCTATATTTACTGAATATGATGTGGTAAAGTGCCGTATAGTAATAATTAGCCTTTCAACGGTGTGGTCCTCTCAGCGCATGTAAAGAAGTTAGTCCAGTATGCCATAACTAGACTCACACATATGCTGGCTATCTGTCAGTTAGATGAGCGTTAAATGAGACTGAGATCTCACTCTATTACAAACGCATTAAATATCACTTCCAGATGATGACATAAAGTAAACATAAAGTAGCTACGGATTTTTTGCTTTTGGGCGATCACATTTTAGACCATGTCACCAAAAACATAAATTTTCGAACAACCCAAAACATGCAACAAACAGCATTACAAGTCCAAGCCAAAAATGGCAGCCATGTAAACCACTGTGAACACAGCTGAAGTATTTGTGAGTTCAGTGATGCAGAAGCTGTTTATCTCCATAAGCGTTAAAGCATCCTGAGTGCTTATATTTTTCTTCCTCCTACGCATGTGTTCTCTCTCCGCTTAGGAAGTCTACCTTTGTTAGACTGCGTTTTTCCCTGCGACGAAGCCCATGGGTGCAGAGCTCTGTTAGAAATTCTGCTTTAGTAAGAGACTCCAAGGCCCCATCAAGCTTTCAAAAGCCTTGCCTTCATATTCATTAATATGGAAAGAGTATGGAGCTGAAAACTAAAGATGCCATCACTGCGCTGTAATATTCTTACATATGCAGCACAGGTATATACTGCAAGTATGCATGCAAACACACAATTCAAAAGTGTTTCCCTCTTCTCTGCATGCTAAAATATGACATTTGCATTGAAGGACATCATTGTGAAAGAGTAAAAGAGTAGCGTTAGATCATAATGAGAAGAATGAGCATGTCAAAATGCAGTGTGAGTGTGTGCCAGAGTGTGGCGCTCCCGCTGAAAGTGATTTTATAAAGTAGGCTATAGCCTCTTCAGACTCTTCAAAACAACAATTCTGTTGCATAAGTCATGCATCAAATCAATAAAGAGATGTTTGAGTGTGTCTGTCTGTGTGCATGCAGAGAGAAAGTGATAGTGATATGCAGAGATTTCAGCAGTCTGGCAGTCCCACTCGCTGCCAAGTGAATCCATTTCTGAGCAAAAAGAACAGCTTTGTAGTTTTTTTTTTTTTTCTGTTTTGGAGGAGCAGCGTTGCTGCAGAACACTTCTACACTCTACAGAGCTCTACAATCTCACATTTACAAAGCAAACTGAGTCTTAAACCTGATGCTAACACATTATTATGATAAAAATATTCAAGTACTGAATGTTTTTTCCTAGTGCAGCCAAACAGTAGGGGGTGTCAATTATGTCGATTAGGTTTAGGCTTAAATTCAGCCACAGATTATTTTGGTGAAAAAAGATACAAGGGCAATACAACAATGAAAGTAACAACCTTTCCTTTGAGAACATTTCATTCATCCTCCAAGACAGAATAGGTACACTCTAAAAGGACAGTTCACCCAAACATGACAATTCTGTCATAATTCACTCACCCTCATGTTGTTCCAAACCGGTATGACTTTCTTTCTTACGTAAAACACAAAAGATGTCATCTTGAAGAATATCCTGGCCACTCTTTTTAATATAATGAAAGTGTCAAGCTGTCAAGCTCTAAATTGAGAAAAAAATACCATAATAGTATCATAAAAGTGGTCCATGTGACTTGTGTTCTTGCCTCTTTTTTTCCACTGAAAATCTTCATTCTTTTAAATCCAATCTTTTTAATAAATCAGTTCAGAAAACCGATCTGAATGATTCATTCACGAAACAGACTGATCCAGCTCTCAAATTCAACTCACTTACTAGCTGTAATTGAAAAGAGTTAAAATTTCTGTTTTTGAATTCATGGTTGTGAGTTTGAAACAACATCAAGGAGATTAAAATAGTTCTAAATAGCACCAGATCAAGGTTATCTAGATTGTAAATAATATCAGAATCCTTTCTGGTGCAGTAAAAAAGTCATTATATCAATTTTCTGAAAACATCACTTGGACACAGTCACCTCTGATAACAGATCACTCTAAATTGTAATGTAGACACAAGCATTTTCTGTAAAGCTGCTTTGAAACGATATGTATTGTAAAAAGCGCTATACAAGTAAATGTGAATTGGGTAACACTTTATTTTAGGGTCTTTTAACTAGTTGCTTATTAGCATGCATATTACTAGAATATTGGCTGTTTATTAATACTTATTAAGCACATATTAATGCCTTATTCTGCATGACCATATTCTACATTCTTAATCCTACCCAATACCTAAACTTAACAACAAACATACTAATAATTAATAAGCAGTAAATTAGTAGTTTGAGGAAAAAGTCGTAGTTAATAGTGAATATGTGTTCCCTATACTAAAGTGTTACCGTGAATTGAATTTCAAGAAGGCTGAAACAATGGAAATGCAAACACTAATATATGCAGTGTAACAGTTTCTGCATGTAAACGGCTCAATGACAGCTGATATTCATGGTCAACTCATGGAAGTGTATGGATGCAACATCATGTCCTAGAATTATATACTGGAAATATACTCACATGATCAAAGAAAACCTGCTCCGATACATTGCGTTGAGTTGCAAATGTGGCTCGTGTCATTTTCCTATGAAGAAAAAACATTTTCAAAAAAAGAAAAACAGTACATATTTTTTGTAAAAAGAAATTGAATCTTATTTTTAGTACCATTAAAGGAGCAGTTCATACAAATATGAAAATTCTGGGATTATTTACTCACCCTCAACTCACCCTCAACTGATCTTCTTTCTTCTGTGAAACACAAAAAGAAACATGTATAATATGTTTAATAAATAAATAAAAAAATTTTTATTGTAAAGTATTAAAGTCTAAAAAACAATTAAAGTGTTTACAATCCATAGTGTTTCATTGCATTTATGCAGATTAAAAAATTTATCTTAAACAATTATTGTACAAAAATACTAATGCAAATGAGAATCAACATTGAGAATAATGACAAAAAAAAAAAAAACTAAAATAGATTCAAAGGTAAAACACCGAAGCACGTTACAAGTAATGAGAATTTGGGAATAGGTCAAATGTCACGAAGCAAAAACAAACTAAATACTAAAAACAGGCTTCATTTTCTTTATACAATTTTTTTTTTTTTTTTTTTTTTTCATGAAATGTGACCTGGACATGTTTTCATTAGATTCACCCAGTAGGTTAGCTTATTTACTGGAAAAGCCCTTGTATATTCAGCATATAGTTCAGTTTTGGGGTAGCAATGAACAGGGGATTCAGAATCTGCCTTAAAATTCCCTTTCAGCGCATGTTGAGTGACTGAAGCAGACAACATCTGAAACGACTGAAATGTTAAACATAGCGTAACACACATCTCTCCTAGACTGGAATGAAGACTTTCTAATGATAGTAATTACTGACAGCGACGGCATGGCAGGAGGGATCACAGTTTGACTGGAAAAGTTTGGGCATGTAGCCCAAAACGAAACTACTTTGTGTTTTTTTTAGGAGTCTACTGCTGATTGTTTCAGAAGATTGATCTATTTTGTGTGTGCGTGTCTAAATAAATGATGTGTTTTATCAGCTTCAGTCTATGGCTCCTGACAGCGCTTCTCTAAGTCGCCACTGCAGGGCCACTTTCCCCGCTGAGTCACAACATCCTGACATACACTTTATCTCTCTGCTCTCTCCGGCTTCTCTGAACATCTTAATCCATAGAACGCGATTAATAGCGAACTCACTCAACTCCATTTTGTATCTCAGGAAATGCAGCATGCTTTCAGATCATGCAAAAGTCTTAATAAAACACGTTGTGTAGGTCACTCTGTCTTGCAGGACTCGTCCCCAAGTTCTGCTCTCTGGATTTGCTGCGTTTGGAGTTTTTCCCGGCTACACCTCAGTGTCGTGTTTATGGATCAGTGGCCTTACAGCTGTTAGAGGAGCACTTTTAATATTTAATTGTGTCCCTCCGCTATGGCATCTAACAAAAGGATTCAGCAATATAATCTGAGTGCATTCAATACTATGTGTCATCAAAACAATCAACATATTAAACTGGAATTTTAAAATTTTTAAAGAAAATGTCAAGTCACCTTTTTTTTTACAAAGCACTTTATACAATACAGATTGTTTCAAAACAGCTGTGAGGAATACTTGCACTTTTGAGACAGATTTCACAACTTGATTCATATAGATTAATTTGGAAATATTTCATTTGAAAACATTGAGTATGTCAATATTTCTTAAGGAAAAAAAATCTCTTTCACTATTGCTATAAACTATAAACTATTTCAGAGAACCATCTCACGTTACTCTGATATTAAAGGTTAAAATTAACTGAGCCCAAACTAAAATGAATTGCTATGTTTAAAAATTTGTATTAATGTACTGTAAATATAATATATATTTGATTTAATAATTAGCACTCAAAGTTGTAGCCTATACAAACATTAAAATTTGCACACATATCAACACATTTCTATATCAACCTTCTATATGTTTTACTCCAATTCGTTGCTGAAATATTTAAATGGTGGCTGTTGTAAAAATTTGTTTTAATGACAGATAGATTTGTGCAAACATATATATAACAGGTCAATAATATAATGAATCTATAATATAGTACATACATTTACCACAAATGCTCCTCTCTAGAGTTTTTCCTAGTTAACTAAAAAATTATGGACACTAAATGGTTTTCTGGAAATAGTATGCTGTTTTTAATTAATGCGTGAATGAAACTTAACTAAACAACATTAGCATGCCTCCCTTCCAACAATAGCAACAAGCTTTATGCTTTGTTACTTTTGAAATATGAAACAGTCTCAGCTTTTAAACTGTGTCATTTTTTTTATCAAGAAATGTAAAGAATAAATACCGTTTTGGCGCTCCTTGATGACAACTACTATTATAGCAAGACATACACAGGGGTGGAGCTAGGGGGTGGCCTTGTTGGCCTAAGCTTGACCACCCCGTTAACGACTAGTTCTTTTGTATCTTTTTCTTGACTAGAATCGTGTTTATTTAGACGCAGAACAGACTCTTTACGTTCACAACAAACGGGATACTTTTCAGAAGCGCACTATAACTTCGCCTCAGTCTTAAGTCAAACGAGCGCGGGAAAGGTACAGGTGACGGGTGAACTGCGGTCAGATGAGATGTTGTCAGGCTATAAATACAAGTAGTCGCATCAGTGCTGTCCGTGTACGCGTCCGAACTGGAGTAAAATCGAGACTTTAGTCAGTAACCTTCCTGTCCTATCAGCCGTTATACTGTGCTCGCGGCGCGCACTCTTGAATTGCACGCGCAAATGCGGCGGCGCGCGCTGTAAGTATATCACTTAAATAAGTAAATAAAGCGGAAAAGAAACTACGAGCATGCGCGTCGTAGTTCTGTTGTAAATTAAGTCATGGAATTACCAAAAATGCGATTAAAGCTGCCTAAAAACTGTGCATGTATGTATTTGTTGTATATGCGTCACATTTAAGAACATGTCTCTCTGGTCTGAAATATTCTGCTATGTGAGATCACAGTATATGGTAAAAGCTGATATGTATTTTATTTTATTTTATTTTTATCTGTAATTTAATGCACAAATGTGAGGAGTGTGCATTTGTACTAGAAAATAGGTGCCAATTTTGCATTAATTTGTAAAGTACAAACATGGATATGGATTATATTTAAATACATAAAATAACTAATTTTACATTCTGGCATTCCTGTCCTGTTGACTTCTGCCCTTATCTCAGAATTGTTGAAGCGTTCATTGATTAGACTATATAAGATTAATTTATGGTTGATTAACTTTTTGAACTATGTACTTATCTGCATGTCTCATACATGAGGATGCAATGACGGAGAGCAAGCTTTTGGGGGTGTTGAGAACCAGAACCAAGCTGACTGAGCAAGCTGAACTTTAGCTGCAATTTGAGCTTTTTTTTATTAATATGCCCAGAGGTGAGGAATACAAAAATTCTCAAATTCACTCAATATCACTTGATATATCACTACTATCTCAATTACAATTAAGTACAATTAATTATATTCAGTTGTGTTGAAAGAACTAAAACAATCCAGTACTTTTTAGTCAAACTCGTTTTTTTTTTATGTTGAAATAATGACGATTTCTGTGCCACCCCAGACTGGTTGCTGGCCCCTGCCCGGCCACCCTTATGAAAAAAATCCTGGCTCCGCCACTGTACATGATGACTAAACATCAGAACAGAAGGTATGTTGAAAGACAGAGTACAACATACTGAAATGTATCATCATGTATTCGTGTTTCAGCCACGAAAAGACATCAATAAAACAGCTTGTAAAAACATGTCACGTAACGCTATACATTTACCTAAGGAAAACTGTATTTTCAACCGGCCCTAGTGAGCTCTAGCTGCAGAAACGCAGCACCATCAGTTTCAAAAAAGCAGCGCCAGAACAGTAGCAGAGATGGTCTTTTTATTGGGAGATACGAGGATCCATGGCTCTACCATTGGAAAAAGCGTAACGCCTAACTTGGATCACGTGTGCCTTGATAACCAATCATGTTACAGTCTTGATGTCATTGAATTTCATTCAGAGTTGTGCGACAGTCAGTCACTGTTTGCGGATACCATAGAAATGAATGAGAAGTGCCGTAAAGTGAATCAAACCAGTTGTCTGTGACTTCTCTTATAAAACAGCATTTTTTTGGTGTAAACTCTAAAAATAGATCAATCCAAAACAAATGTTTAAAGGGTTAGTTCACCCAAAAATTCTGTCATTAATTACTCACCCTCATGTCGTTCCACACCCGTAAGACCTTCGTTCATCTTCAGAACACAAAGATATTTTTGATAAAATCTGATGGCTCAGTGAGGCCTGCATTGCTAGCAAGACTTTCAATGCCCAGAAAGCTACTAAAGACATATTTAAAACAGTTCATGTGACTACAGTGGTTCAACCTTAATGTTATGAAGCGACGAGAATACTTTTTGTGTGCCAAAAACAAAATAACGACTTTATTCAACAATATTTAGTGATGGGCGATTTCAAAACACCGATTCATGAAGTTTCAAAGCTTTACGAATCTTTTGTTTTAAATCAGTGGTTCGGAGCGCGTATCAAACTGCCAAAGTCACGTGATTTCAGTAAACGAGGCTTCGTTATGTCATAAGTGTTTAGAAATTTCAATGGTTCACCACTGGGGGCGTGACTTTGGCAGTCTGATACACGCTCCGAACCACTGATTCGAAACAAAAGATTCGTAAAGCTTTAAAGCTTCATGAAGCAGTGTTTTGAAATCGCCCATGTTGAATAAAGTCGTTTTGTTTTTTGGTGCACAAAAAGTATTCTTGTCGCTTCATAACATTAAGGTTGAACCACTGTAGTCACATGAACTGTTTTAAATACGTCTTATAGCTTTCTGGGCATTGAAAGTGTTAATTGTGTTGCTGGCAATGCAGGCTTCACTGAGCCATCGGATTTTATGAAAAATATCTTAATTTGTGTTCCGAAGATGAACGAAGGTCTTGCGGGTGTGGAATGACATGAGGGTGAGTAATTAATGACAGAATTTTCATTTTTGGGTGAATTAACCCTTTAAGAGCAAACATGTTGAAGATTAGACAATGGGCTGTCGATTCATGAAATGATAAACTATTTCCTCACAAAAGCAGTTTATTCAGCGTAGTGAAACCTCTCCTCGACTGACATCCATTCAAAAAAAAAAAAAAAGGCCTCTTGTCTCCTCCCGTGCGTACCGCAGCGTTAGCAGGCATTACGCTTTTTTCGGCTAAAGGCTGATTTATACTTCTGCGTCGAACCTATGCCGTAGGCTGTGTGTAGCACGCGAACAAAGCAGGACTATTTACACTCCAAATTGTAATTTGGTAAAGCAAGCATCACAATTAGTGATACTGGTTGGGATTTGAGAAAACCCTTTACCCTTTAAAACTAGCTTTTAGCTAGTTGCTATAGCACTAGCTTTTAGCATTACTATACAAAACTCAAACAATTTACAATATATACATTTCAGAGACTTTTTCGCAGAACAATTTATGCAGCATCTTCAAGTGATTTGAGATTGAACATACAGTATTTTAATAAGCAGACCAGAACCATTAACCTACAAACATCCTAAACACAACAGAGATTGTGTTAAAGCATGGGAAACAAATGAAGAGCTCTCTGGCTCTGAATAGCTACTTCCTTTAGCGGGGGTTGATGGTAATGGTCCATCGGGCATGTGAGTGTGTTGTGGTGCCAGGTTTCAAGCTTAGTACCACCCCCCTCTATGAAGAACTCAAGTGGATCTTTTTGTCCTTCTTAAAGATTCGCTTCAATAGTGGGAAAGCATTCCTACAGAAACTCTCATAACATACATGCAGAGACACAGAACACAAACACATACTTCAGAAATAAATAAACCCTATTTGAACCTAACCTTAATTATTAAACCTCTCTGTGTTACTCTTCCTACGCGGTTTACCGCTCAGACGTTTTCTTGGGGAATGATAAAACAGGTGAAAAAAAATCATAGTCTATTTGTAGGCACCAGAATATCATAGAGACTGTTGACTTTCCCATTTGAAAGTCTTCCCAAACAGTCATTCAGAAGTAAGCAAAGTACAACAACCCAGAACATAGCAACCACCTACTAACGGTCTAGCAATTATCATATAAAACCATAGCAACATGCTAAATGATTTAAATTGTGGATAATGTAATGTTTGGATAATGTTTTAGGTTTTTTTATTTTGTATTTTTGTTAATGTTTAAACTAGATAAACATTTCAATAAATACATTTGGCAAAAAAATAAAAAAATCTCACAACACCATATCAACCACCTAGCAACATGCTAAAAATGACTCCGAACATGATCTGTGTGTGCCTTTGGATAATGTTTATTTTATTTTATATATTTTTAATTTTTTTTTTTTTTTTGTATGACCTTGTGTTAAACAAGGTGAAAATTTTAAATACATTAGGCAAAAATAAGTCTCAAAACACAGTAGCAACTGCATAGCAACACCCTAGCAACCACCTACTACTAACATATCAACAACATAGCAATGTGCTAAAAATTACTCAGAACATCTTAGTAACTGCATAGCAGCACCCTAGCAACAGTCAAATAGTCTACATGATATTCTGGTGTCTACATATGATTTTTAGTGCATTAGTTGGTGGTTGCTATGCAACATAGTCAACATAGCAACCACCAACTAACACACTAGCAATCATGTAGACACCAGAATATCATAGGCACCGTTGAATATCATAGACACACCATTTTAAACCACTGTGGTTTAAAAACCACAGATCTAACAGACGAATTGTACATGACCTCAACTAGATCAACATGCAGTGACTTTAAAGAGATTTAGATGACAACAGAGGTTCTTAATGAGCTGTATCTGGTATCAGACACATCAGTGAGTGATACGTCCTCCATGCGTAATTTGTCTTCCACTCCATTTCTAAAACCATGTGCTGTCTTAATGTAGTGCACTGTGGTAATGTCCTCCCTTGATCTGCTTTGCTGATTGGCAGATGAATCGATTGGCATGCTGGTTAAGACTCTCCGGTGCCTCTTTTGGTGCGTTTCATCATCAGATGAGTTACTCACAGAAAGGACGAGTCATCAAAGGCTCTAGTGCACATTACAACATTGCAAATGTGAGCTCTGACAGATGATTGGATAATGTCAAATATCTCGGCCAATCACAAGCTCTCATTTTGCTGCAGTACAATGGTATTGCGTGCACTACAGGCTTAACTAAATGTGTAAAATATATGATACAGTGCTCAGCGTAAATGAGTACACCCCCTTTGAAAAGTAACATTTTAAACAATATCTCAATGAACACAAAAACAATTTCCAAAATGTTGACAAGATTAAGTTTTATATAACATCTGTTTAACTTATAACATGAAAGTAAGGTTAATAATATAACTTAGAGAACAAAATTTTCAGTTTTACTCAAATTAGGGTGATGCAAAAATTAGTACACCCCACTGAAAGTCTCTGGAGCAAAGCTAAATTTTAGACTACAAATGTCTAACTTAATAAGAATTCAACCACAGGTGAGTCTAATTATTCATTACACAGGTATCCAGCAGACAGTTGACTATAAAAGGGTGTTAAAACCCCTTCCCATTTCATGCTGTCAGCAATGGCACCACATGGAAGAGAAATGTCACAAGACCTGAAAAAGAAAATAATTTCTTTACACCATAAAGGTGAAGGCTACAAGAAGATCGGCAAAGCTTTACTTATCAGTCAGAATACTGTAGCAAAAGTGGTACAAAAATTTAAAAAAGATGGAACTGCAACCACCTCACAGAGACGTCCAGGTCGTCCACGGAAGTTAACACCTTGACAAGAGCGTCTTCTGATGAGAAGGGTTGAAGAAAATCGGCATGCAAGTTCACTGCAGTTATCTAAAGAAGTAGAATGCCAAACTGGAGTGACTATTTCCCGTGACACAATACGGCGTACACTGCAGAGGAATGGCATGCATGGGTGCCGTCCACGAAAGAAGCCTCTCCTAAAGCCCAGGCACAAAAAAGCCCGCCTAGAGTTTGCCAGGGCCCATGCTGACAAAGATGAAGACTACTGGGAGTCACTGGGACTCACTCTGGAGTGATGAGACCAAGATAAATGTTTTTAGAACTGATGGCTTCAAAACTGTATGGCGTCACAAAGGTGAGGAATACAAAGAAAAATGCATGGTGCCTACAGTGAAACATGATGGTGGCAGTGTCCTTATGTGGGGCTGCATGAGAGCTGCTGGTGTCGGGGAGCTGCATTATATTAAACTTAGTATTGTCAGCATTTTGGAAATTGTTTTTGTGTTCACTGAGATACTGTTTAAAATGTTACTTTTCAAAGGGGGTGTACTCATTTACGCTGGGCACTGTACTAGAAATGGGAAAGTCGTCTTGTTGGTTCAGCTTTGAATTCTTGACATTCTAGGTAATTATTAAAAATAAGGATTTGTTTCGTTGTATGGCCATGTCAGGTCAGTAATTCAGATTTATATATAAGTTATCTGTTTCTTTTTTGTGTCAGTTACAACACAGTATCATGGCAATTTTTATGTTTTGGCGAATTGGTGGCTAATTCGTATGAATTTGTACGATCTCATTCGTACGTTTTAGTACGATCTGCTTACACCCCATTGACCGATATGTTTAGGGGTGGGGTTAACAAATTCATGCAAAATCAGCACCTTGTAACATACTTACATATTCCTGTGAGGTTGGCAGTTCCAGTGAAAATGTTGGCAGGTACAAACCTGTATTACTGGCCCGACATAATATATATATATATATATATATATATACACACACACACACACACACACACAGTATCTCACAGAAGTGAGTACACCCCTCACATTTTTGTAAATATTTTATTATATCTTTTCATGTGACAACACTGAAGAAATGACACTTTGATACAATGTAAAGTAGTGAGTGTACAGCTTGTATAACAGTGTAAATTTGCTGTCCCCCTCTAAATAACTCAACACACAGCCATTAATGTCTAAACCGCTGGCCACAAAAGTGAGTACACCCCTAAGTGAAGCCATTTTCTCTCCCCGGTGTCATGTGACTCGTTAGTGTTACAAGGTCTCAGGTGTGAATGGGGAGCAGGTGTGTTCAATTTGGTGTTATCGCTCTCACTCTCTCATACTGGTCACTGGAAGTTCAACATTGCACCTCATGGCAAAGAACTCTCTGAGGATCTGAAAAAAAGAATTGTTGCTCTACATAAAGATGGCATAGGCTATAAGAAGATTGCCAAGACCCTGAAACTGAGCTGCAGCATGGTGGCCAAGACCATACAGCGGTTTAACAGGACAGATTCCACTCAGAACAGGCCTCGCCATGGTCGACCAAAGAAGTTGAGTGCACGTGCTCAGCTTCATATCCAGAGGTTGTGTTTGGGAAATAGACGTATGAGTGCTGCCAGCATTGCTGCAGAGGTTGAAGGGGTGGGGGGTCAGCCTGTCAGTGCTCAGACCATACGCCGCACAATGCATCAAATTGATCTGCATGGCTGTCGTCCCAGAAGGAAGCCTCTTCTAAAGATGATGCACAAGAAAGCCCACAAACAATTTGCTGAAGACAAGCAGACTAAGGACATGGATTACTGGAACCATGTCCTGTGGTCTGATGAGACCAAGATAAACTTATTTGGTTCAGATGGTGTCAAGCGTGTGTGGCGGCAACCAGGTGAGGAGTACAAAGACAAGTGTGTCTTTCCTACAGTCAAGCATGGTGGTGGGAGTGTCATGGTCTGGGGCTGCATGAGTGCTGCCGGCACTGGGGAGCTACAGTTCATTGAGAGAACCATGAATGCCAACATGTACTGTGACATACTGAAGGAGAGCATGATCCCCTCCCTTCGGGAGATGGTGGCCACACAAAATACTGACACTTTGGACATTTTCACTTAGGGGTGTACTCACTTTTGTGGCCTGCGGTTTAGACATTAATGGCTGTGTGTTGAGTTATTTTGAGGGGACAGCAAATTTACACTGTTATACAAGCTGTACACTCACTACTTTACATTGTAGCAAAGTGTCATTTCTTTAGTGTTGTCACATGAAAAGTTAATAAAATATTTACAAAAATGTGAGGGGTGTACTCACTTCTGTGGGATACTGTATATATATATATATATATATATATATATGTGTGTGTGTGTGTCAGTTACATACAAAATTTTAAAATATTATGTAAAACTATGTAAAAATTGTAATTGTTCATTTAAAAAAGCAGTGCGCCACACCAGTGCGTTTTGAAGCATTTTTTCCTTATAACAGCGAACAGAAATACTCTGTTATTATTGGTCATAGATAAGAGTAATACATCTTTCGAAACTATAAAGGGTTTTTATTTGTGTAAACTCAAATATAAACAACAAAACACTGTGCTTTTGTAAAATAAAGAAAATAAACAGGGCGTACTGTCTCAGTCTCCGTGAATGTCTTTCTAAAACGTGTCACAAAAATGAACCGAAACTCAGTAAATACTTGCCACATAGACATGAGAAACATGTCGAAAGCTTGAAATGTCTACTTTTACATGAACCAATTCAAACTGAAAACAAATAATCTCTGATTATTTCATCTGTATGAAACCAACAAGAGGTACAATCTTTCCCATCTGAGCTCATTAAGCACAAATGTTAGGGCATGTCAAAACATCTCCAGGGCCCAAAATCCCCAGTAACTCTTAGAAAGTAACATTATACATTTATATATTTATAATCACAACTTTGCTGAAAAACAATGGCTTACAATACTTTATAATTTTCAACCTATTCTAACTGATGCTTCCACTATCCACAGTCCCATAAATCATTCTCAATTTCAACAAAGCCTCATCTGTGTAAGCCAGCTACATAATGTTACCTTGGTGACATATTTAATTTGCAAGAACAATGCTAAAATACATCACAGAAAACCAAATGTTTAAATTTGAAAGGGATAAAAACACATGCACATGATCAACAAACTTAAAATGCAGTGACAGCGCAGCACTGGCAAGTGACAGTTCTGTCAACTGGTCTGAAACTCTCATACTCACCCCGGGTCATCCTTACTGTTGAGCCCTGCTATTATTCCTGAATTCACATAAAAAGCAAAAGTATGCAATTTAATAGAAAGTATGCTGTCCCGGGAGGATCCAGACTCTCTCCAATAAAGACTATTTCCAAATAATTGCACCAGGACAAAAGAGTTCTTCTTTAAAACACTCACTATATTCTCTGTGGCCCTTGAAGCAAGCAAAACAAATTTCATAGTTTTCACGGATGAAGACAAGCATTGTTGTTTGAAAAAAGGGATAACTTTAGGATTTTTTTTCCCATTCCTTTTTCTGGCACAGGAATTTGGAATTGATTTTTTCGAGCTGACTGTTTGATTTAAGCATGCTGTTAAGGAACTGCCTGCAAGCAAAATCCAATTAATTCCTGAGCCTCTCTGTACCCCAAAAACACCCCGTACCACTCTTCTGTCCTACCCCTCTTAGCTAATTAACATGATTAGCCAAGAGGAACTGCTTAAAGATAGGCTACAGTAGGTGGTTGAGGGAAGGAACGAAAATGCTTGTGACTTCCTACTGCCAAGAAGTTAATGCAGTCGGGAGAACTTTGTCAAAATCAGACCTGTTTGATATTGAGCATCTAGATGTATTTCATAACTAATTTTAAGATGTTCAAGGATTAGTTTGACCACAGATTTTGTTGTGGTTCACTTTTTCTGCCTCTGTACTGAGAATATGACCCAGGTGATACACTATATAAATAAAATGCTATTTAATTAGTTTTTTTAATGAGCAAGACTCTAAGTTTTAAAGCATTTATCACTCTACAATTCAGATTGTTATGAAATGCAATCAATTAGCCCAGTCTGAGAACTTTTTTCACATGCCAACACCTGTTCTTAAAATTAGATTCCAACTTAGCAGAGAATGTAAATAATTAATTAGCACAAATTATGCACAGGGGCTCCCTTTAAGTACAAGAACACACAGCTGGTTATTATATTTCCACTGACAGACATGTTTACAGAGAAATATATAATCATGGTTACATTTCTGTGCTCTTATTTTGAACAATATATGTGTCATGTTTAAAAATCATCACAAAACAAAGTTTCCAACCCATACCTCATTTCTGAGAGAAGCAGGATATTCAACAAGAAAATAATGCAGGACTTTTATCTGTCAGGAATTGATTGGAACATTAAAACTGCTCTCTATATGGCAGGTGGTCAGAAGAAAAAAGGCTGAAAAAAGAGTGACGTCAAACAAAAAGGAAAGTCTTTTCAGAGGCAGGGAAAGTTATTACATTTTGATGTTTTTCTTTGAAATAATGTGCACTGATGAAGTGCATAACTTCAAGCATCTTTGTTCCATTTGAATTTTAAACAACTAATATTTCTTCAACGTTTTCTTAATTTAATTTTAAATATGTAATTATCACAAACATAGAAAGAGACCTCCTTATTTTCTCATTCACCATACAGAATTGAACTGAGAATGCCTTTTAAATGACAATTCTTAATGAATGTAAGAAAGTTCAATTAAAAGGCAAAGAAATTCAACTGTAATTTTTAACTAGAAAAGTTTGAGAAACTTGAAATGTACAAATGACAAAGCTTTGTTTAAATGTTTAAAACCTTTAAGAGTTTGATGGATGGATGGATGGATGGATGGAACGATAGATAGAAAGAATGATAGATAGAACGATAGATAGAACGATAGAACGATAGAACGATAGATAGATAGATAGATAGATAGATAGATAGATAGATAGATAGATAGATAGATAGATAGATAGATCAAACCTGCTGGATACCTCAGTACATGCCGTTCGCCACATTTCAACTAGTGGATGATGTCTGACAGGGCCGCTCACACATTCTCCTCGCATTCTCACTCAGTTATGCTCGGCGTCAGAGTGTGAGGGGGAAAGCGGCCCTGAATTTCCTCTCACCCGGTGTGGCCACAGAGACTCAGTGTGCTAAAACAACACCAGTCCACTTCTGAAGAGTCCAAGAGTCTGTCATCAAAGCAGAAAGCACTCTCCCTCCCCTCTCCTCCGGCCCTCCAGATCTCCCACTGACCTCTCAGGAGAGAGAGGAAGAACTCAAGCAAGTGGAGACGCTTTAAACCGGTGGCGGCCGCGTAGCTTTTGCCCAGTGAGAGCACCATTGTTGCTGTTTGGCTGGCAGACTGAATCACGGTGGAAGAAGATAATGAGGAAAGCTGCCGTTAGTGTGATGCTGCCAGAGGCCTGCGTGTTGTGCTTTGTGTTGCATTGCACGGTGGAGATAGCATCACTGCAGTAGAGTGTTATCCAGCCTTTGAGCCATCTCCTGGCCAGGCTGTGAGCCTTTGTGTAGCTGCCAGAGCCGTGGAAACCCAGCAAGCCATCTCGCACACCTCATAAATCCGCCCCCCATCGCAGCCGCCTGCGCTCGCCCACCCTTCTGCAAGGAAAAGTGGAAGAGGAAATCAGATTAGGGAGTTTTTTTCCCAAGCCCTAAGATCAAAAACCAGGCTTAGATATCAAGGCTGCCTTTTGCACGGTTTCAGAACTTTACTTCAAATGGAGAGACGCACATACCCGGCATCAGATTTGACAATTAGTGCTTTTCGCTCAGCTCTCTGAGAAGCTATTTATTGGGAGGCTAAATTTGTAGCATTTTCTAAAAGTTGTAGGTTCAGGATTTAATTAGTATTTTATATTTTTGTCATTTGAGCTCCATTAACAAAGGTGGGGGGTTATACTAACAAAGAAGAAACATTAGGAAAGAGATACTACATAACAGGACATAATGGGTTTGGCATTACTACAGTTTCTTACCCAAACATGATTTTCTCAGGCAAATTCACCATACCGCTGTGCATCCATGGCATTTTAGCGCAAAAACCTTCTTCTTATTCACTAACAGCTCACAAATTCAGAATAACCAGGCACTATCTGTGCTAACTTAAAGAGATAGTTCACCCAAAAATGAAAATTTTGTCATCATTTACTCACCCTCACATTGTCCCAAACAAAAGAAGATATTTTAAAGAATGTTGGTAATCAGTTGACGGCACCCATTGACTTCCATACTAGTTTTTTTCCTACAATGGAAGTCAGTGGGTGCCGTCAACTTTCTGGTTTCCAACATTCTTTAAAATATCTTCTGTGTTCAACAGAAGACAGAAACTCATACAGGTTTGATACAACTTAAGAGTGAGTAAAGACAAAATTTTCATTTTGATCATCTTGATTTAGATGACATAAAATTTAATTTAATTTCATTATGTTTAATTCTAATTGGTCAATTTAAAGGATTAGTTAAAATATCCATATTTAACAAGTTATGAAGTAAAATATCTAGCTTCCGCCAGACCACCTTCCGTATTCAAGTTACGAAGAATAGGGAAGGCGTAGGACGTAGCGTAAGCTTTGTGAACTGCAAGAGTTTTACATTTACACTTACACATCTTCGTACGTTGAATACGGAAGGCGGTCTGGTGGAAGCTAGATATTTTACTTTATAACTTGTTTAAATATGGATATTTTTTTACACAAATGCATCGCTTCGCTTCAGAAGGCCTTTATAACCCCCCGGAGCACACGTTTATGATGGTTGGATGAGAATGGAAGCATTTTCTTCAGCTCATACTCATTGGTCCCGTTCACTGCCATTATAAAGCTTGGATGCATCAGGATATTTATTAATATTTCTCCGATTATGTTCATCAGAAAGAAGAAAGTCATATAGGATGGCTTGAGGGTGAGTAAAGCTTGGGGTAATTTTCATTTGAAAGTGAACTAATCTTTTAAGTGTAATGTTCAAAAGCTGTTTGCTTTCATTAATTTTAATAAAGCAACTATATATTTTGGGTGCAATTTGGAAATCTGTTTAAAAGAGACGGCTATATACGTTTGCTATTGACCATGTAATTCATTAAAAAAAGTTTTGAGTATTTAACATCATTACCTGAGTAGCATAATTCCTTTAGTTAATTAATCCATGGTTAAATATATATATATATATATATATATATATATATATATAAAGCAATTTAAATCATTAAAAAAAAATAAACAGCACAAACACAATGTTTTTGTTTACTTCAATCAGCTCAACAGTTGCATCTTCTGTCTGCAGCTTCTGTGCTGATTAATTTATGTTTCTCATGTGTTTTCCATCCTTGAGAATCTGTTTTGACAAATCTGTTCATAAGTGTACGGAAGGCGCGGAGGAGTTGGCGTTGGGTGAATTTGTTGAGATTTGTTTGTGTGAGAGCGCCTGTTGTAAATTTGGCAGGTTGGTTTTGCAGACAATCTTCTTTCAACTCTAAGAACAGAACACTGTGATTACAGTGAACTAACTAACACTGCAAACCACAGGACAACCCTGAAATGTCTAATATTAAAGTCTGAGTCTCGGGTAGATATTTTCCATACAGGTAGAGCTGTTCAGGTGGCAGCCCAAAAGCATTTTTGACCCATGGGTTCCTTCTGGATTTTCCTATGGGCTTTTATAATGGCATTTTTAGATTTATGCGTAAAATATGATCTTTGGTAAACATTACTAGAAAATGCTTGGCCATTTCACTACAGTATAAAGTGCACACAGTTATTCCCCAAACATGTACTTGTTTGTTGTGTATGATTTGCACTATGTATATGTTAGCCTTTTACCTAAAACAAATTTCTATCACTGGTTGATAGACAATAAAGTTTTTGAATCTTTGAATCTTGAATCATGTTTATCAAAAAATAACTAAATGCTTGACGAATTGGACAACCACTGCAGTTCTACAGCTTGTTAGCAACTTTCAAAATTCACATTTGAGGTATTATTTTGTGTAATTTTTGTGGGAAAACCCTCAAAAAATCCAAATAAATAAATAACAATTTAAATGGGGAAAGACTGAAATCTACAAAACTCAAAAAAAAAAAAAAATAATAATAATAATAACAATTTAAGTTTTCTGTTTTAGCCTCAAATTAGGCTAAAAACGACCTGTATTTTTCTGTCTGGCCCAGTTTATGTGCTTGCTATAGGCAAACAAACTATCAAAATAGAGCATTTTAACTGAAAGGAGGGGTGTCCTTCTGCAGCCACATTGATAATTATGATTTCTCACATTTATATTTCAATGCTTTCTCTTTGCCTTATAGTGTCTCCTTCTCTCTGTCTGTTTGTCAGCAGGTCAAAGTCTGAACCCAGTGCTGTGGATCTCCATGAGTAACCAGACAGAGCTCCCTGCTGCCCCTTCATGCCTCTGTCAATTCCTTGACGCCCACCTTTCACCCTCTATCTCCCCACCTGACCGTTACACCTCCTCAATCTTCTTCCCTTAAATGATGTGGTTCGCGATCCGTGCTCTGCTCCTGGTGATGCTGGGTGCCGAGATCCTGCTTTCCAGCGGAGACTCTCCCCGCAGAGAAATTAAGATCGATGGGGACCTGGTTCTGGGAGGCCTCTTCCCCATCCATGAGAAGGGCATCGGCATGGATGAATGTGGCCGGATCAATGAAGACCGCGGCATCCAGCGGCTTGAGGCAATGCTCTTCGCCATAGATCAGATCAACCAGGACGTAGGTCTGCTACCGGGCGTGGCTTTGGGCGTTCACATCTTGGACACATGTTCGAGGGACACCTATGCTCTGGAACAGGCGCTGGAGTTCGTCAGGGCCTCGCTTACAAAAGTGGATGATACGGAGTTCATCTGTCCCGATGGTTCCTACGCACTTCAGGAAGACAGTCCGCTGGCCATAACTGGTGTCATTGGGGGATCTTTTAGCAGCGTCTCCATACAGGTTAGATACAGTCAATTTGATCTAAAATGGTTATGAAGAATAAACAAAAAGTTTGAAATAATTGACTTAATGAGAATAGCTTTACTAAATTTAACTAAACCAAAAATTAATTGGTTGGAATGTATTTGCACATGCTTATCAGACCACATTTTAACACAGTATTAAAAATAATACTACAATATATTTCTACTTATAAAACGATTAGTTCCTGTCCTTGATTCTGATTGGTCAATAGCTGTGTTTTATTCACGATAAAACACGGCTATGACCACTTCACCCAACGGTTCTGTATATCACTACACAACACCCTTAGCAACCACTCTAAGCAACGTAAACTGTTTGATCTCAATTGATATTGTTCATTGAAGCTTACTGTATTATACAGAAGAGTATTGTGAGAAAGAGATCGAGTGAACGAGTTTATTACCTGCATTCAGATTTAGCATTTTCCTTCAGGTCAGTCCTATGTTCATAATAAAAATATGTTTAAATGTCTGCTGCAACATCTTGTCCTTTTAACAGTTTAGGGGTTTTCCCGTGACTGACAGCGCTAGTCGAAGCATTTGTCAGTTGCGTCTTGTTCCGTGTTCACAATAA
Source organism: Mylopharyngodon piceus (assembly GCA_039654765.1). NCBI lineage: Eukaryota > Metazoa > Chordata > Actinopteri > Cypriniformes > Xenocyprididae > Mylopharyngodon > Mylopharyngodon piceus. The sequence continues at coordinate 18,872,129 of CM077458.1, read as the reverse complement.
TTCCGTCTTTTCAATATAAAAGTCTTCGCTACTGACTGACACACTCATAAAGACAGTATTTGCCGCCATCTAATGGTGTAATAATGTAACTTCTGTTGCTGTTCACGGTCATGGACTATTTTTTTCCCGCTTCGCAACGTGCCTAACAACGCCCTTCAGCCGTGATTTATTCACAATACAGCACAGCCTCACGTACCTTACTGCTTACATAAGACCTAAACAATTGTACAATTTTTACACTGTAATGCAGAAATTGTGATGCGGTCAATAAGTCATGACAACAAATGTTGCGATCAATAAGAAAAATGATGCGATCACAACTGCAACTGCATGTTTTTACATTACTTTGACTCATCAAAATAAGCAATTATACAAGATTTAACTCATTTTTTTTAAGTCAGTTTAATATAATTTAGGTTGAAATTACTTATACAGCCAAGTTGATTGTACTTAAAAAATTTAAGGCAGCAATTTTTTTACAGTGTGGGTTTTTACCAGAAATTTAAATAATAATAATAATAATAATAATAATGAATAAAAATTAACTAGTTAATTACAATAAATTGTTTATGGAATAAATAAATTGTTGTTGGCAACTTATGTATAAAAAGCTTCAAAATTCACATTTAATGTATGATTTTCTGTAATTTTTGAAAAAAAAAAGAAAAAGAAAAAAAAAGGATAAAAACAAAAATTAATATGTCAAGTTAGTAAATATGTCAGTGTTTCGCGTTTACTTTCAAATTTACGTCATGGCTGAACAGCCCTACTAATTGAATTAATTAAAAAAAATGTTTATTGAATAAATAAATATGGAATACAACAAGAAATGAGGAACCAGAAGCAGAAAATCCAGTCTTTGTAGCATAACCTCCCTTAACATGTTCAAGTTCATTTTTTGAGCACAGCTAAACCTCTTTTATTTGTGTACAGTTTGAATTCATTACTTTTACTGAATTATTTGCAGGTTCGGCTTTATGAATCACAAATCTGCTCTTTACCCTCCAGAAGCCCACTTCTGAACAACACCACAGCTCTTTTCCCGACCAACTATGAAGAACCCAATTCATTATTTAGAGGGCCGCCCTCAAATAAAACTCTGCGCCACCCCCGTTTCCATTCTTCGCCCCTGTAAATCCAGTTTGCTCTTTCCTTTCCTCATGTACGTGCACGGATTAGCACTGCGGCTATGCTATTGTGTGTGTTGTGCGTTGTTGCTTTCTAGTATCACTGGTGACAGAGCCATGGGAATTTGCATAATTTTGCATAACCCTCTTCCCATTTGTGGCTCAGCAAAAGCTGACTTTCTCTATCAGTTCCAAAATCCGTAATCTGTCTAACCCTCCTTTCTTTTCCCTCTCTCTGTCTTTTTCTTGTTCTCTGTCAATCCTTTCCCCCTGTTACTCTGCAGTTTTATTTAGCGATATTGCTCTGTTTCTGGCAAAGAGCTAGGAGAATTGTGACCTCACAGTGGTCTCTCTTTAGATAACCATTGTTATCCATTGCTGTCCTTTCATCGCCAACGACTGGGCATTGTTTTTCTCTCACGACACTGCCTGTTGTTTGGCAATCCTGCCTCCCTCCCTCTGGCAAACTCTCTCTTGAGATTCTGTATACACTTCTGTCCCTTATTCCTCCATATTCTTTTAAGTTACATCATTTCTCAGAGTTGAAAGGGATAAAGTAAGGTTACTTTCCATTGAACTGAAAAAAACAGGGTAATTTTTTTTTCTTTTTTGGGGACTCCTCTCAGTAAACAAAGTTCAGACATTGCTTCCCCTCCATTGACGGAATTTTCTGTCAATTATGAGACAACGCTTCCCCTCCATTGACAGAATTTTCTGTCAATTATGAGACAACGCTTCCCCTCCATTGACGGAATTTTCTGGCTTTCCATGTTTTCACTGTTATGTGTTAGAGGGCACTAATACACATCTTCTGAAAGAGTACAGAATCTCTGGATCAAAACACAGACAAAAAAGAAGCAGAAACAAGTGATAAAAGCACTGCTTATGCACGTTGTAATCTTTGAAAAAAAAACACGGTTTTCTCAGCTTCAAAATGTTCAAAATTTTGCTTTTTTATGAAACTTACCCCATGTTAAAGCCAACATAAATTACTGTTCACAACCCATTTTATGTCCGTAATGTGAAGTTCAAAAGCCTGGGGTCAGTAAGATTTTTTTTATGACAGAAATGAATACTTTCTTATTTATCAAAGAATCCTGAAAAAATGCATCACGTTTTCCACAAACATATTAAGCAGCACAACTGTTTTCAACATTGATAATAATAAGAAATATTTCTTTCTTATTTCTTGATTTTTGAATAAATGCAGCCTTGATGAGCATTAGAGACTTCTTTCAAAAACATTTAAAAATCTTACAGGCTCCGAACTTTTAAATGGTTGTGTATTTCAGAGTGGAACAGAATCAAGTCCTGCCCTTTTTCCTTTTTCTCATTGAATAAAAGGGTGTTACATACAAGACTGAAGACAGACAGAATGCAAGTTTGCTAAAACATTCAAAATAAGATCAAAAGCATGCATTAAGAATGTACTGATCATAAAACGTGATTAATCAATATTGATTTCATGTCGACTTTAACCTCTACTTACACCTGAAAATCAACAAAATGACAGCAACTCCTTTTTGAGCATTTAGCAAACATTCATTATGTTCATTTGTAGAACATATCTGTTAGCATCCCAAAACAAAAATCATCGCATACAACAGGACTGAACTGCAAGTGTTGTTCTAGCTTTGATGTAAAGATTTGAATAATTGTGCATGTCAGTGTTATGCAGCAAAGGAGACATTATCCTCTGCATTTCATTTAGCGTGGGGTGTGTGATATGGAAGAGCCAAGCTGCATCTCACCAAAGAAAAACATTTCCATGCTGCTCAGCCCTGCTGAGCCTGTCTGTGTCCTCTTAATTGGGCTAATGTGGCTTGATCTAATCAAATGACTAAAAAAAGAATATTTTATGTATCATAGTCTTTGGATAATTAATTCATAAGTTGCTGACTTATTGATCGAAAGGGTTTGTAATGCAATACTGTATATGTTTGTGTGTGTGTTTCTCCCAGGTGGCCAACCTGCTGCGGCTATTTCAGATCCCTCAGATCAGCTACGCCAGTACCAGTGCCAAACTCAGCGACAAATCCCGCTACGACTACTTCGCACGCACCGTCCCTCCAGACTTCTACCAGGCCAAGGCCATGGCGGAGATCCTGCGTGCCTTCAACTGGACCTATGTTTCCACTGTTGCCTCCGAGGGTGACTACGGAGAGACAGGAATCGAAGCCTTCGAGCAGCAAGCCCGTTTGAGAAACATCTGCATCGCTACTTCGGAAAAAGTGGGGCGATCAAGTGCAAAACGGTCTTCGTACGAGGCGGTGGTTCGTCAGCTTCTACAGAAGCCCACAGCCCGTGTGGCCGTGCTTTTTCTGCGTAGCGACGACGCACGAGAACTCATCGCGGCTGCCGCACGCCTCAATGCATCGTTCCTCTGGGTAGCAAGTGACGGCTGGGGGGCGCAAGAGAGCATCGTCAAAGGGAATGAATTCACGGCGGACGGGGCGATCACGCTGGAGCTAGCGGCTCATCCTTTACCAGAGTTCAACCGCTACTTCCAGAGCCTCACGCCCTTTAATAATCATCGCAACCCATGGTTCAAAGACTTCTGGGAGCAAAAGTTTCAGTGTTCATTGGGCGGGCCTTCGGCAGCAGGGGCGGGAACCCCAAAGCCACCTTGTGACCCAGAGTTGGCTGTGGACAGCTCAAATTTTGAGCCAGAATCAAAGATTATGTTTGTCGTAAACGCTGTGTACGCCATGGCGCACGCTTTGCACCGAATGCAACGTACTCTTTGCGCCAACACCACACGCTTGTGCGATGCCATGCGCAGTCTCGATGGCAGGAAACTCTACCGGGACTTTCTGCTTCACGTCAACTTTAGAGGTAACCTGCTTTACTTTGTTTTTCTCCTAGCGGTTTCTCTCTGACTTGTACTGTAAGAGTTTACGGCATTCGCCGCGTATCTGTGTCACACTGTGGTTCTGAAACGACAGGTTTACAGGCTCTGTAATTAGAGACACTGTGTGTCTTGATTGCGACTTGGAGAATGAGGCAGGAGTCAAGCGTCTTCTGTCAGCATCGCTGAGAGCTCGGCTTTGACTGACAGCTGAAGGAGAGAGAGGCAGGTAAAAATAAACTGTAAAAGTGCTCAGCATGCTCAGGTTGGCGTGGCAAGTAGATGGGATTAAGCCACACTTATCTGTGGCTATGCACAAACACATTTAAAGACAAACTCACAGAGGGGGAGAGCAAACGATAGCTAGAAGTTTGGGGAGGAAAAGATGCAGAGAATTTGACTACGCCAAACAGAGAAGATAGGAACAACAATACAATTACATTATACATAAGCAGCGCATAGCAAATACATAGGGGATAATGTAGAGATGCAAAATAAACCTTGATAGGGTAATCAGGACAGAGTGGTCAGAGTGGTCTTATATCATCATGAAGGGGGTTATTTTGCAATAATTATCAGCAGACCATGCATAATTTTGTTGATTACAAGACTACTTACCAAATAAATAAATAAATGGACATTAAATATTAATCTGAGTTGAAATATCATAATGTAAGAAAAGAAAGATTCTCACCAAGGCTTCATTTGATATAAAAAATATAGTAAAGACTTTTTTTTAAATACTATTGCAATTTAAAATGACTGTTTTATATATATATATATATATATATATATACACACACACACACATTTAAAAAAAATGAACTTCTCACATCAATTTTCGCACAAATCAAACTGATTGAACAGCCTTAATAGCAGTACATTATTGGCGGATGCTGAAATTAGCAAAAAAACAAAAAAACAAAAAACAAATCTACATCAAAAATAGTGCCACACAACCTACATGGTATATCAAAATACCATGATATTACAGTCCGATACTATCTCTATACTGCCACAATACTTTTTGTAAGTACAGTACATGTGTGCATGTGCATGTATGAAAGGCAGAGCTAGAGAGGGAGGTAGCACTAGTTTCACACACAGAACAGAGAGAAACACACAAAGACAGATGGAAAGAGTGAGTGAGAGAGAGAGAAAGATCGGGCAGATAAAATGACGGGAGAGAGGTTGAGTGGGCTGGTACGCATCAGCAGAAGAACATTCTCTTTGAAGTTCACCATCTTCATTTTTCAAGCGCAGAATCAAAGACGTGTGGGGTTTGCTGTCTGGGGCGATTGAGAGGGAGGCAGGAGGCAAGCCATGCAGGAGAAAAGGAGGAAAAAACGTCATCATCATCATGCAGACAGAGGAGATGGAGGTAGAGAGAGAGAGAGAGAGAGAGAGAGAGAGAGAGAGAGAGAGAGAGAGAGAGAGAGACAGAATGGAGGAGCTTGTGGAGTGAGAATGATTGTAGATGTGCTTGGAATCAAAAGAAGGATGTTGGTATGGATGGATGGATAGAAGATGGAAGAGATGAGAAGAGAAGCCCAAAAGGATTTACAGTTCACATTCTCCTCCCTATGGTGAAGAATTAAGTCCCTCTGTGCTTCCCAGCATTCTGACTTGCGAAGTGCACACATCTGGCCCTTCTTTAGCTTTCACACTAGAGCTTTTGGTGCAGCCACGATTATGTTTGTCATTGGTTTGGTTGGTTTTTAGAACTAGGATGCTTTTACTATTTTGTATGACCAGTGGCAGCCCATTTACATTTGATATTAAAGGAGACCTATAATATAGATGTAATATAAGTCTCTGGTGTCCCCAGAATGTGTCTGTGAAGTTTCAGCTCAAAATACCCCACAGATCATTTATTATAGCTTGTCAAATTTGCCCCTATTTGGGTATGAGCAAAAACATGCCATTTTTGTGTGTCCCTTTAAATGCAAATGAGCTGCTGCTTCCCGCCCGCTTTCCAGGAGAGGGTGGAGCTTTAACAGCTCACGCTTCGGTTGCTCAACAACAACAAAGCTGGAGAATCTCACGCAGCCAAAATGACGATTGTCAGTAACGGTGTTCAGCCTTACATTGTTCAAACCGGAGTTGGACACTGACGGAGAGAAAGTTACAACTTTTAGAATGCATCTGGATGTTTCTGAATGGTTAGTGGATAAATGTATGTAGTTGCTGTGGAGTTGATTCAACTCATCGACTAGCATGTGCCGTCATGTTAATCTTTTGTGCAAATCCAGCGTTGAATTGACCCCCGTTTGTGAAGCAGTCTGGCATAAAATGACAGCATGGCAACGACGCTCTACTACAAAAACTTTTCCTCTAAAGCAGCCCAACATGGCCTTGGCCCCTTTGTTGCGTGTTTCTGGGGACAGGGTTTATGTAAATTTTAGAGTTAGTGATGTCACTAAGCCAGGAAGAAGCTCGTTGTAGTCCCTACCAGTCATTTGTTGTAGTCCTTAAACAGAGAATTCTTTAAAAGAAAATATCTCCCTTTGCATTGAACTTTGAGTGTTGTATCTTTGCAGATGTTGTTTATGCTCTAACAGCAACATTACACACTAACAAAAGTTAAAAAAGTGAAATCATAATCAACCACCCCTTTATCATTTGCTCTGTTTCAAAACCTATTGATATGGGAGCTTGAAATAGAGTCTGTTCATTAAAGGGTTAGTTCACCCAAAAATGAAAATAATGTCATTTATTACTCACCCTCATGTCGTTCTACACCCATAAGGCCTTCATTCATCTTCAGAACACAAATTAAGATATTTTAATTAAATCCGATGGCTCAGTGAGGCCTGCATTCACAGCGATGGTACTTCCTCTCTCAAGATCCATAAAGGTACTAAAAACATATTTAAAACAGTTCATGTGAGTTCGGTGGTTCTACCTCAATATTATAAAGTGACGAGAATACTTTTTGTGTGCCAAAAAAACAAAAATAACGACTTTTCAGCAATATAGTGATGGGCCGATTTCAAAACACTGCTTCGGAGCTTTACGAATCGAATCAGTGATTCGGAGCGCCAAAGTCACGTGATTTCAGCAGTTTAGCCATTTGATAGGAGATCCGAATCACCACCGAACTCACATGAACAGTTTTAAATATGTTTTTCGTACCTTTATGGATCTTGAGAGAGGAAATGTCATTGCTGTGAATGCAGGCCTCACTGAGCCATCGGATTTAATCAAAATATCTTAATTTGTGTTCTGAAGATGAACGAAGGCCTTACGGGTGTAGAACGACATGAGGGTGAGCAATAAGTGACATTATTTTCATTTTTGGGTGAACTAACCCTTTAAAGGGATAGCTCACGCACTTACTCACCCTCATGTCATTGTAAACCTGTGACTTTCTTCTGTGGAATACAAATTAATATTTAATATAATTAATTAGAATTTCTAAAAATAAAAATTAATTTAAAAAATTGATAACTATGATGACATTAAACAAAGATACTAAAATAACACTGTTCTGTGAAATATAAAAGATGGTATTTTGTGAAATGTCTCAGTGTGTAAATGGCAAACATCTCATTTAATTATTTGTGATTGAATCACCTAAAGATGGATGTTAATACCAGGTGTACCATCTACTCCACAACCCTGAAAAATATTCCACCACCTTCTGGAACGTTCCTCCAGCAGGAACTGTTTATGGTTTATTGCATGTTAAAAGTGTTAGAAGCGGTTAGCTGGATGTCACAAAGTGCTATTCACAGACAGCTCCTCTTGTCAGTGGTGTTGTGTAAAAACCTTACCCTCTGCGTCAGAGTGTTTCTGTACTGCGAGGAGCCTGTCACATCTCCAAGAGCCTGACTCCTCGAATACCCTAACACACTGTGGCAACATGCCGTTGCTATAGCAATTAGGTCGCCACATGGCATCAAGTGGTGAGGTAATCCAGTAGGGTTACAGGGGGGTGTTCTATCAGCAAAGAGAAAAAGAAAGCAAGTAAGATAGAGGGATGCAGTGCTTTTATTGAGTCACACTCATTTAGACACTAAGCACAAACACACACTTGTAGATATTAGCCCTCATATTCCAAAACCGCATGATATGCCTTGCTTTCTACTACCTTCTAAAGTAACATCCTATCCAAAATTGAATCTCATAAATGATATATCTGGAGCTCTGGAGAAACTGTACGCACCAGAAATAGCGCTCCCAGTGACGTGGCTACACGTGAACTGTTTGTAATCAGTCAAACTGAAGTTTTAGCCTATATGGGTTTGTACACTTTTTTTTTTAAATAGCAATTTTGAAAGTGTCACATATTGAAAAGTTCAAGAAACTAACAGTGCTGCATAACACCTGGCATATGCTGTTTTCTGCTGGGTAAGTTAAAAATCACTATTGCTGAAAGTATTACTGTAAGCCATTTTAAATACTGTAAGCCATTTTTTAAAAAACAAAGCACTAACACAAAAATGTCTGTGTTTGTGTGTGTGTGTGTGTATATATATATACAGTTGAGCTCAAAAGTTGACATATCCCTTGCAGAATCTGCAAAAATGTTAATCATTTTAACAAAAGAAGGATCATGAAAATTGCATGTTATTTTTTATTTAGTACTGTCCTTAATAAACTATTTCACATAACAGTTGTTTACATAAAGTCCACAAGACAAAAAAATAGCAGAATTTATAAAAATGACCCCATTCAAAAGTTTACATACCCTTGATTCTTAATACTGTGTGTGATTACCTGGATGATCCACGACTGTTTTTTTGTTGTGTGATGGTTGTTCATGAGTCCCTTGTTTGTCCTGAGCAGTTAAACTGAGCTCTGTTCTTCAGAAAAGTCCTTCAGGTCCTGCAGATTCTTTAGTTTTCCAGCATCTTCTGCATATTTGAACCCTTTCCAGCAGTGACTATATGATTTTGAGATCCATCTTTTCACACTGAGGACAACTGAGGGACTCAGACAAAACTATTACAAAAGCTGCAAACATTCACTGATGCTCCAGAAGGAAACACGATGCGTTAAGAGTCAGAGGTGAAAACTTTTGAACAAGAAGTTGATGTGCAAGTTTTTTTTAATTTTGTTTAAAGAACATATTTTTTTTCATTTAGTTCTGCCCTTTGGAAGCTACAAAAGATACTTACATGTTTCCCAGAAGACAAAAAAAGTACAATTTCTTCTGTTCATCCAATTCAAAAAGTTTACATCCCCGACTCTTAATGCGTTGTGTTTCCTTCTGGAGCATCAGTGAATGTTTGAACCTTGTTTAATACTTGTGTTTGAGTCCCTCAGTTGTCCTCAGTGTGAAAAGATGGATCTCAGAACCATACAGTCACTGCTGGAAAGGGTTCAAATATACAAAAGATGCTGGAAAACCAAAGAATCTGCAGGACCTGGAGGATTTTTCTGAAGAACAGAGCTCAGTTTAACTGCTCAGAACAAACAAGGGACTCATGAACAACCATCACAAAACAAAAAAACAGTCGTGGATTATCCAGGTAACCACACAGTATTAAGAATCAAGGGTATGTAAATTTTTGAACAGGGTCATTTTTATAAATTCAGCAATTTTTTTGTCTTGTGGACTTTATGTAAACAACTGTTATGTGAAATAGTTTATTCAGGACAGTACTAAATAAAAAATAACATGCAATTTTCATGATCCTTCTTATTTTGTTAAAATGATTCATATTTTTCTAGATTCTGCAAGGGGTATGTAAACTTTTGAGCTGTATATATATATATATATATACAAACCCGATTCCATAAAAGTTGGGACACTGTACAAATTGTGAATAAAAAAGGAATGCAATGATGTGGAAGTTTCAAATTTCCATATTTTATTCAGAATACAACATAGATGACATATCAAATGTTTAAACTGAGAAAATGTATCATTTTAAGGGAAAAATAAGTTGATTTTAAATTTCATGGCATCAACACATCTCAAAAAAGTTGGGACAAGGCCATGTTTACCACTGTGTGGCATCCCCTCTTCTTTTTATAACAGTCTGCAAATGTCTGGGGACTGAGGAGACAAGTTGCTCAAGTTTAGGAATAGGAATGTTGTCCCATTCTTGTCTAATACAGGCTTCTAGTTGCTCAACTGTCTTAGGTCTTCTTTGTCGCATCTTCCTCTTTATGATGTGCCAAATGTTTTCTATGGGTGAAAGATCTGGACTGCAGGCTGGCCATTTCAGTACCCGGATCCTTCTTCTACGCAGCCATGATGTTGTAATTGATGCAGTATGTGGTCTGGCATTGTCATGTTGGAAAATGCAAGGTCTTCCCTGAAAGAGGCGACGTCTGGATGGGAGCATATGTTGTTCTAGAACTTGGATATACCTTTCAGCATTGATGGTGCCTTTCCAGATGTGTAAGCTGCCCATGCCACACGCACTCATGCAACCCCATACCATCAGAGATGCAGGCTTCTGAACTGAGCGCTGATAACAACTTGGGTTGTCCTTGTCCTCTTTAGTCCGGATGACATGGCGTCCCAGTTTTCCAAAAAGAACTTCAAATTTTGATTCGTCTGACCACAGAACAGTTTTCCACTTTGCCACAGTCCATTTTAAATGAGCCTTGGCCCAGAGAAAACGCCTGAGCTTCTGGATCATGTTTAGATATGGCTTCTTTTTTGACCTATAGAGTTTTAGCCGGCAACGGCGAATGGCATGGTGGATTGTGTTCACCGACAATGTTTTCTGGAAGTATTCCTGAGCCCATGTTGTGATTTCCATTACAGTAGCATTCCTGTATGTGATGCAGTGCTGTCTAAGGGCCCGAAGATCACGGGCATCCAGTATGGTTTTCCGGCCTTGACCCTTACGCACAGAGATTGTTCCAGATTCTCTGAATCTTTGGATGATATTATGCACTGTAGATGATGATAACTTCAAACTCTTTGCAATTTTTCTCTGAGAAACTCCTTTCTGATATTGCTCCACTATTTTTTACCACAGCATTGGGGGAACTGGTGATCCTCTGCCCATCTTGACTTCTGAGAGACACTGCCACTCTGAGAGGCTCTTTTTATACCCAATCATGTTGCCAATTGACCTAATAAGTTGCAAATTGGTCCTCCAGCTGTTCCTTATATGTACATTTAACTTTTCCAGCCTCTTATTGCTACCTGTCCCAACTTTTTTGGAATGTGTAGCTCTCATGAAATCCAAAATGAGCCAATATTTGGCATGACATTTCAAAATGTCTCACTTTCAACATTTGATATGTTATCTATATTCTATTGTGAATAAAATATAAGTTTATGAGATTTGTAATTTATTGCATTCCTTTTTTATTCACAATTTGTACAGTGTCCCAACTTTTTTGGAATCGGGTTTGTATATATATATTAGGGCTGTCAATAGATTAAAAATTGTAATTGCGATTAATCGCAACCTTTTGTGGGATTAATCGCGATTAATCGCATACTTATCGTGCAATTAAGCATACATCATTTATAATGTTTAACGCATTTGTTTTGTCATCATCTGCTATATGCAAAGTAAACTATCAGATTGAAGGGTGATTCTCACAAAACAGTATTTTCTGCAAGATTTTTTCAAGGCAAATTTAGGCGCCTTTCCAAAAAAGGACACTTGAAGACTCCAAAAGGACACCAACTAACCAAATGATATAAGGAGTCCATATAATTCATAATTTTATGCACACCAAAACACCCATAAAAAAAAAAAAAAACACAAAACTTTTCAGAATTCAGAGTACAGTAGACCTATGTGTACAGTGCAAAAACAAATAGTTTGTTTAGAGCTTTATAGAGCTTGTTTACATTTTAGATGTCAAGTTGCGCTACTGAGCAGAACCACATGGAGATGCCCAAAAAAAAAAAAAAAAAATGAACCAACCGCCTTGACCTGACTGCATATACCTACTACAGTACACAGATCCATTCAGAATTACTAAACACAGCAACATATACATAACAAATAAAAACATTGAACTGAATGAGTTTGTGTGGAAACAATGTACTGAGTGTACAGAAATGTTTCCACGCATAAATACAATGTGCGATCAGTGCGTCAAGAGCGCACATACACGGTTTGTTTGCACATCAATATAACGACTCACGCAAGCTTACTGTATGACTGCTTTATATGTCATTTGCTAAAACACACTATTGTTCAAATGTTTGTGGTCAGTAAGATTTTAATTGTTTAAAATAAGTCCCTTATGTTCACCAAAGCTAAATTTATCTAATTGTATTATAAATATTATTACAATTTAAAACAACTTTTTTCTGTTAATACATTTTAAAATGTAATTTATTCCTGTGATGTCAAAGCTGAGATTTCAGCATCGTTACTCTAGTCATCAGTGTCACATGATCCTTCAGAAATCATTCTAATATGCTAATTTGATGCTCATGAAAAAAAATTGAAAACAGTTGTGCTGCTTAATATTTTTGTAGAAACCATGATACTTTTTCCAGGATTCTTTGATGAATAGAAAGTTAAAAAGAACAGCATTTTTATTGGAAATTAAAATCTTTTGTAACAGTATACTGTAAATATTTTTTATTGTCACTTTTGATCAATTTAATAAGTTGTTTATGAAGATGAAAAGAAAAAAAAACTAAACTTTTGAATGGTGGTGCAGGTATCTAGAGGGCAGCATAATTCTGCTTGGAGCAGTCTTCTTCATGTCGGGAACTCCTATGACGCTTCAAAATGCTGTCTAGGTAGGCAGCTCACTAGAATTTGGAAAAGAGCTAGAGACACACACACACACACACACACACACACACACACACAGTAGGATATTTGTGTTTTTCCTTTTCTCAGACACTTTCAACCCACACACCATGAAACAAAACAATCGCTCGTCCGCCCACCATCGCCACACACACACACACACACACACACAGAATGCTGAGATTTAACCATCACCTCCATCTGCAGCCACTAGATCACTTACAACTAATTAGCCGCCTCTCAAATTCACAGATCTGGAGTAAATATTTATTATGCCTCACAACAATAGATTATTATTTTAGCAATGGTGTATTTTCAGAACAGCAAAAGCAATTGACACTGAGAAGATACAGAAGAGTTTTCACCTTGCTTACATTCTTAACACACACACAACATAATACATTATGAAACAAAGTCATCGCTCATCCACCCACCATTAACACAGAAACACACACAAACACACACACACACACACAATCACACACACACACACACACTGAACAGGCACCACAGAAAGAAGAGCTTGTGTATTTGTTGTTCTGTGGAAGACTTATTGTCATGTAAACAGCGATGTGGGAAAGCATGGATAGCATCTCTGCACTCATACGATACACAGTTTTACAACACTGTGTCCAAACTGCTGTACATTTATATAGCTGGAAAAAGTTGTGGATAGAGGTGGTAAACCATAAGCAAATCTTGAGTCTGCAGTACACACAAATGTCAAGTCAGAAGCTCACCTTGTGCAAGCTGTCCTGCTAAGAATCAAGTAATGTTATGGTACAAAAGAGTGCCTTGTATTACTTATATCCCTCCAGGAAATGAACATTCTGATTTACAGATCTCGCCCCCCATTGACTAACATAGTAGGAAAAAAATACTATGGTAGTCAATGGGGGGTGAGATCTGCTTGGTTACAAACATTCTTCCAAATATCTTCCTTTGTGTTCAGCAGAACAAAGAATTTTATACAGGTTTGGAACAACTTGAGGGTGAGTAAATGATGACAGAATTTTCATTTTTGGGTGAACTATCCCTTTAAGCAGTGATACGATCACTTTGTATAATGAACTGAGCGATATTTAAGTCGCTATTCACTCTCAAATCAAATGAAATTATTGATCAACTTGTGTATAGGTACACACAAGAACCAATGAGGTTTAATGTTACTAATGGGTAACACATTTTCATTTGGACTCTGTATGCATGCAGTTGAGTTAAAAATACAAAAATGTATTTAAAAAGAATTTAAAAAGTCTCACATTTAATTTTATTAAACATACAGGTACTCTGGGTGAAAAAGAAACTTGATAACTGGCAACCTTCTGCATGTTTGTGCACTTTGTAGACTCTGATAATGGTTCTGTGACTTTCATTTTGCAAAATAATTTATTGTCATAACATTGTTGAGTCATTTACAAGTCCAAGTAGAGTCCTGAGTCATTGGTCCAAGTCATTTTCTTTATTTAGTCAAGCAAGTCATAAATCCTTAAATGTGCAACTCGAGTCAAGTAATGTAACTGTAGTCTCCCACCTCTGCTATCTACTCACGACACACCTCTTTATCGTTTCTTTCTGCTCTCTCTTTCTCTGTGAAGAAGCTCTTCAAACTGTCAAACTCAGCTGTGCGTGTGTCTGCGGATGTGTGTGTGTCCTTGACGGAGATGCTGTATCTGAATGGCGACTGTCAGTTGCATAGGTATGCACAGCAGAGATATGTTGTTTTTAAACCTTGAATTTTGGAAATGTCTCAGATGCCAGACTGACATGTTGTGGTACCTGAGAGTCAAGCGGATCATGCTCAGCGGTGATGTCACATTGCCAGTTCTCCATGTCTCTGTCAAAATGGAAAATAACGTTACCATGGAGCTTAAAGAGTAACTAGCAAGTGTATATTACCTGAGAGAGAGACAGAAAGAGAGACAGCACAAGTTGCTACAATGAAAAAAATTAATTTAGGGTGTGTCTCAATCAGAAGGCTGCGTCGTAATAAGGCTGTCAAGTCATCAAGCTCTGTCGAAGCCAAGGACGTCTCATTTTAAAGGTGACCTATTATGCCCCTTTTTACAAGATGTAATATAAGTCTCAGGTGTCCCCAGAATGTGTTTCTGAAGTTTCAGCTCAAAATGTCCCTTAGATTTTTTATTATACCATGTTTTAACTGCCTATTTTGGGTGGGAGACAAAAATGTGCTGATTTGGTGTGTGTACCTTTAAATGCAAATGAGCTCGTGCTCCCCACCCCCAAGCTCTGATTCCAATTAACTGATGCATAAACAATAGAGGGTATGCATGTGACGTCACCGTCGACCGTTATGACTGCGGTTATGCCCACTGAGTGGCAAAAGACTGAGTGGCAGCATTGGTTTTCAGCGTGAATGCCACGAAAAACACACAAAACACATCCAAAACGGGAAAGAGCTTTGCGACTGACTGTACAAATAGCTTTGACACAAAATCTGAGGTATATTTTTACTGACTGCTGAAAGCTACAGAAAAAAGCAGCAAATAGGTCGCTGCAATTCACAGAAACAGCTGGACTGCAGGCAAAGAAACATGTTTTGCAGTTATCATTTTGTGTCAAAATGTTGTATTTTGGGGTAAAATCATACCCTATATATTGTATTGTTATATATTGTGTTGACAACTCATCAATTAAATATTTACCATTTTATATTCTGCATAATTGGGTGTTTTTAAGTAAACACTGACAAAAACTAAAAACTAAAAGTTTTAGGGCTGGACGATATGACGAAATATATAACATTGATATAAGTGATCACTCCGATTTAGACCTACCTATATTGTATTTATATAAAGCGTTCACAGGCCGATTTGCTTTATGTATTTCCCCGGCGTCGAAATCAGGCACGATTCCTGGCTGCATGTCAATATCCATGGATTAGGTTTCTTTGACATGTCATAAGGAACACTTTCGAGCCCAACCTTTAGTTTAATCGTTTGTTTTACTAGCGTTTTTGCAGTTTCCCCTATTAAATCCAGTCATGCAGCAGGTTCTTTTGCCACTCAGTCCAGCTGAGGGAGCGCGTTCCGGCGGGAAAGTGACGTCTATGCATACCCTCTATACAGGAGAAGCTCACACAGCAAATATAACTCTCAAAATGGATCATTACAAACTGTCTGTGATACATCATATCAGATCCCGTAGGTATGGCGTATTTTGTGGATGTTTGCCAACATTCGATTCTGAATGTGCTTGACTCAATAAGAATGGACATGCGTTTATGAATTATACAGACTGCAAGCGTTCTTGGGTTAAAAATTAAAATAACGACATGGCTCTGGTCTCTGTGAATACAGTAAGAAACAATGGTAACTTTAGCCACATTTAACAATACATTAGCAACGTGCTAACGAAACACATTCAGAAAGACAATTTGCAAACATCATGAAACATATGAAATTAGATCGTGAACAGTTGGTATCGATCCATCTCTGAGAATCAACTTCTGTGCAAATCCTGTGTTTTACTGACCCTCGTGTGCAAAGCAGTCTGGTGTAAAATGACTTGCACATACTGGTATATGAATTTATCTGGACACATTGCCTTCATAAATAAAATTACACCACTGCATCCTTAGTGGCACAGATGCCAGGAGTTTATTGAGTCTCATATGTTTACTATTATAGCCGTTAACAGATCAGTGATAATGTTTACATAGCTGAGACATATCACGAGCTCAGGGACGGTCGTTCTTGAGTGCTGCTGTCCTGCAGAGTTTTGCTCCGACCCAACTCACCTTCGAGTCCACACTTTCAAGACATAATGCCGCTTTGACTGTCGGCTAGAAGTCTGCTGCAGAACATCAAGGGTGCATATCGTCTGCAAAGGGGGCACTCGCGTACCCCTCTGAAACCTAAAATGACAAATGGGACACCCTACGGTCTTGTGGACTTAACTGACACGCACACGGCGGCCATTTCAAGTCCACAAGACCGCAAAACAAGTGCACATGAAGTGTGCTATTTGGGACAGGCCTTTAGTGTATTTGAACTTTGAACGAACCAGTTGAATGAATGAATCAGTGATTCACTCAGAAAGACTTGTCGCCACCTACTGGCATAACCTGCAGAAACAGTCATTGAATAATCCCCATGCACAGATCATCTGGCAAACACAGACAAGCAGAACAACATCTTACATAAAGGACTTAAAATTTTAAGGTATTAAAATGTTTTTTCTCCTTCAAAAAAATAAGTGCATGACACCCAATATCAACATATACATTGATTGATACAATTGATGCTCTTTATGCCTTAATGTGTCAAAACAACTGTTAACAACTTTGTGAATCCCCTACAGTGAAAAAGATGTAAATTATAAATTCATGTTCATCCTCAGTCGGTTTGTAAGTTTATGTCCCTCCGCTCCATAGGCAGTCTGAGTTATTTGTGTCAAGCAGAATCGCTCTTCTTACACAGGTTAAACTTCTCTTGCCGGTCTTGTGCAATCTGTTCAGATCAATTGAGCTATTTTAAGGCACTGTCAGACTACAAGCCTGATTTGATTGATTTACTGCATCTGTGTCTAAAGCATCCCATGACAATACATGCAAACATCTGTCAGGGATGCACAGAGATATTGTGATTGACACAGACAGATAGACATAGATAGACAGATAGATAGACAGATAGACATAGATAGACAGATAGACATAGATAGACAGATAGACAGATAGATAGATAGATAGATAGATAGATATCGCATCAATCCATCCGATTGTCTCTGTGAAAGTATTTGTTCCACAAACGGTATGTCCATATCCTTGGAGGCTCAGAGCAAGCTAATTAACTGCAATTAGCGTTTGTAACGGGTAATTATATTACAGTTATCCTGTTACCATATGTTGATTATTTAATACAGGGGTGTGCTCGGCATCTGCCGCCAATGAGGGATGATTACACATTATCAAGGTCGGTCGCCTGCCATCAAATTGTAGAATGAACAGATGAGCTACGAAGAAATGAACTATGGGCCACATAAGGTTAATATGATCCAGCGCACGATGAAGTCCTTGAATACACCAAGATGTTTGTGGATTTCATTGTACCTCAGCTGCATGTGTGTGTGTGTGGGGGAGGGGGGGGTCTGTGAGTGCATGGGTGTTGACATTGACGTTATCTTTGTGAATGATGGGGTTCATAACTTCTAACCTGTTTTCCTTATCTGATGAATCATCATCCAGCTGCAAGCTTTCAGAGACCCTCTGAGCAATTACACCATGCAGAGAAAACGTACTGCAGGTTTGGCTGTAGCCAACTATTTGTGTGTTTACAGTACATATGATTAAAATGACAAAAGTAGATAAATAACATGGTATTACTATTATTTTTAAGATGGACAGAACGATAGAAAGATAGATAGAATGATAGATAAATAGAACAACAGATTTAATGATAGATAGAACAATACATTAATAGATAGACAATACAGACGATCGATAGATCGATCGATATCCACAACTTCAAAATTCTCTTTTTTTTTTTTTCTCTTGCCACTATAGAAAAATAATCACTTGTACAAACAGTAGTGACAGTTTCACCATCATCCCTTGAGGGACATTTTCTTCTCGTCTTTTCTTTCGGTTCACAATATATCATTCTCCCTGAGGCCAAAACTCAAGACAGAAGCATCAGCTCCTCTGTGCTCATTTGCCCATGTCTTATTTTGCAATGTGCTGACCAAGGACGCTTCCTCCCAGAGCCCCGAGCTACACTACAGAGGTGTGTGGGAGACTTCATATGAGCAATAAAACCAATACCTAGCACATAAACCCTGACAAAAAACAGCCCGATTCCTCCTCAAACCCTTGATATGTTCTCAGCTTGAAGTCGGATTGTATTGTGTAGTCATTTTGTTTAGAGATTTGATGATACTTTTCTTTGCCTGCTTCATGAGCCTGCAGCCGTTCACGTACTTACTGATAATAACCAAAGACAGTCATAAAGGGAACTATCTGTTCTTGAGTTAATGTGTTTCATCCCACTTAATATGTGTGAATTAACTTCTCCCCCTCTTTCTCGTACTTTCTCTAGCTCCATTCTCCCCTGTTGGCTCGGAGAGTCAAGTAAAATTTGACGCATATGGTGACGGAATGGGCCGCTACAACATCTTCAACTACCAGAGAGTGCCAGGCAGTGACAAGTTCACTTATGTCCAGGTCGGAGAGTGGGCGGAGATTCTTTCTCTAAACGAGGGCTTGATCGGCTGGCCAAGGGGAGCAGACGTGCCCACGTCTCAGTGCAGCGATCCTTGCGCTCCTAATGAGATGAAGAAGATGCAAGCGGGTGAATACTGCTGCTGGATTTGCACTCCCTGTGAGCCCTATGAATACCTGCCAGATGAGTTCACATGCATGCCCTGCGCATCTGGCCAGTGGCCCCGTCCTGACCTGACCGGATGCTACGACCTTCCTGAGGACTACATCATGTGGGAGGACGCTTGGGCCATTGGGCCCATCTCAATTGCATGCGTTGGCTTCATCTGTACCTTAATGGTCTTCATCGTTTTCATTCGACACAACGACACACCGCTGGTCAAAGCGTCCGGTCGCGAGCTGTGCTACATCCTGCTGCTTGGTGTCTTCATGTCGTACGTCATGACTTTCATATTCATCGCAAAACCATCGCCTATCGTGTGCACGCTGAGGCGGTTAGGCCTTGGTACCTCGTTTGCAGTGTGCTACTCTGCCTTGCTCACGAAGACCAATCGCATTGCTCGCATCTTCAGCGGCGTGAAGGAGGGCGGGGCTCAGCGACCGCGCTTCATCAGTCCCAGCTCACAGGTGTTCATCTGTCTGTCATTAATCTCAGTGCAGCTCTTGTTAGTTTCCATCTGGCTACTGCTGGAAGTTCCCGGTACGCGGAGATTCACCACACCGGAGAAACGTCAGACTGTCATTTTGAAGTGTAACGTAAGGGACTCTAGCATGCTGCTCTCGCTAAGCTACAATGTGGTTCTGGTGGTCCTCTGCACAGTCTATGCCTTCAAGACCCGCAAATGTCCAGAGAACTTCAATGAGGCCAAGTTCATCGGATTCACCATGTACACCACCTGCATCATCTGGCTGGCCTTTCTGCCCATCTTCTACGTCACCTCCAGTGACTACAGGGTACGTCTGACACTAAAATTCAAATGAACTAAAATTCATATAATTGCAATAAATATGACTTTTAAAGGGATAAGTCACCCAAAGTTTTAAATTCTGTCACCATTTACTGACGTTGTTCCAAACTTGTATGACTTATTTTCTTCTGTGAAACACAAAAGAAGTTATTTTGAAAAACGTCAAAGTATCTTCTTTTATTTGTTCTGCAATGAAACAACGACAGAATTTTCATTTTTGGGTGAAATTTTTCCTAGAAAAGTAAGGTTTGTCAAGACAAAGCTTGAATGATAACTTAGATAACTGAAAAAGTTTTAAAAGTCTTCAGCCATACAGAGAGATCTATAAGATTAGAAATAAGATTTAGATGACTTGACTTTACATATTTTTTTTATTATATAGGGTAAGATTGGTGAAGACACCCTCCGTAGGAACAGTGCTCATTTAATGCTAAAATATGGCCTAATTTTTAATGATTTATTGTTTTAAAAAAAAGTGTAAAAATTCAATAAAGAATGAAAAAATCTGTACTTAAAACTGTACACTTATCTGTTAACTTAAATAATCAAGACATCACTAACAGGTTAAGTAAAATATAATGAATATATGGGCTAATACAGTGCATATATTAAGCGAAAGAGTTCATTTCTCTGGCAAACTAACAAGCTGTGGACACTGAATGGCTTTTCTGAGGTAAATGCTACATAACATATTGTTTACAAGCTGACGTCTTTCCGCCGCAGAAACACTGAATAAGCGATACCACGAGATATTATACATTTCACTAAGCACTGTATCTTTCAACATACATTCAGATGTTCATTTAAGTTTATTCTGTAACTAGTGAGGAAGAGATTATCGCATTCACTCGTGCTCCGCACTGCCGGTTGAACTGAGGTTGTCACGCCACATCTGTCACGCCACATCAAAGCACGTCAAAATGGCACTTTCTGTTTGAATTTCGTGATTTCATGGACAGATTTTGAAAGATGACACTTTGTTTCTTATCGAAAGTAACAAAATGCAGAGCTTATTGCGATTATTGATGGTTAATGGTGGTTAGGCTAGGCTACAATGTTGCAATGTAATGCATTTGGTACACATGTGCACCGCACCGAAAGCCCTGTACTGAAATGGTTCGGTACGAATACGTGTACCGTTACACCCCTAATATATACACACCGATCAGGCATAACATTATGACCACCTTCCTAATATTGTGTTGGTCCCCCTTTTGCTGCCAAAACAGCCCTGACCCATCTAGGCATGGACTCAACTAGACCCCTGAAGGTGTGCTGTGGTATCTGGCACCAAGATGTTAGCAGCAGATCCTTTAAGTCCTGTAAGTTGCGAGGTGGGGCCTCCTTGGATCGGACTTGTTTGTTCAGCACATCCCACAGTTGCTCGATTGGATTGAGATCTGGGGAATTTGGAGGCCAAGTCAACACCTGAAACTTGTTGTTGTGCTCCTCAAACCATTCCTGAACTTTTTTGCTTTGTGGCAGGGCGCATTATCCTGCTGAAAGAGGCCACAGCCACCAGGGAATACTGTTTCCATGAAAGGGTGTACATGGTCTGCAACAATGCTTAGGTAGTTGGTACATGTCAAAGTAACATCCACATGGATGGCAGGACCCAAGGTTTCCCAGCAGAACATTGCCCAAAGCATCACACTGCCTCTGCCGGCTTGCCTTCTTCCCATAGTGCATCCTGGTGCCATGTGTTCCCCAGGTAAGCAACGCAAACGCACCCGGCCATCCATGTGATGTAAAAGAAAATGTGATTCATCAGACCAGGCCACCTTCTTCCATTGCTCCATGGTCCAGTTCTGATGCTCACATGCCCACTGTTGGTGCTTTCAGCAGTGGACAGGGGTCAGCGTGGGCACCCTGACTGGTCTGCGTCTATGCAGCCCCATACGCAACAAACTGCGATGCACTGTGTATTCTGACACCTTTCTATCAAAACCAGCATTAACTTCTTGAGAAATTTGAGCTACAGTAGCTCGTCTGTTGGATCGGACGACACAGGCTAGCCTTCGCTCCTCACGGGCAACAATGAGCCTTGGCCCTGTCGCCGGAACACTGCACAAGAGCTGCAGTTTTGGAGATGCTCTGACCTTGTCATCTAGCCATCACAATTTGGCCCTTGTCAAACTCACTCAATCCTTACGCTTGCCCATTTTTCCTGCTTCTAACAAATCAACATTGAGGACAAAATGTTCACTTGCTGCCTAATATATCCCACCCACTAACAGGTGCTGCGATGAAGAGATAATCAGTGTTATTCACTTCACCTGTCAGTGATTAACACTGACAGGTGAAGTGTTCACCTGTTATGCTTGATTGGTATTATATATACACTACGAATTCAAATTGAATTCAAATCATACTATGAATTCAAATTGAATAATTCCATTCAGTTGGCCTATAGAATATGACAAATCTGATTATTGGAATTATTAAATAATAACTATTCATGTTAATGATTATTATATTAATAAAACCACCAGCAACAACATGCCATTGGGGAACATCTGCCCCAATTCTGAGGGTGGGGGACATCTTTCTTTAACTTTTCACTTTTCATTACATCCATATTTGTTACCGTACAAATCTAAATGAATTCAACTTCCTTTGGGGTCTGGCCAAATCAATTAAAATTCCAACTCATGAATTTAAAAGTAACCAATTCTTAACTGTATTTTGCCCAGTCCTGTCTGACATAAGCAGAAACACTGCTCAAATCAAATTAAAGTACCTGAAGCTAACTGAACACAGCTAGATTTAATCTACTTTAGTGAGAATGAATCAAACTGATCTGAGCTGAAAAGCGGAACCAGAAAAAATCCATTAACATGCAAAACAGACAATGTTGTCTTGTATCCATGCTTGTGGGACCGCAAGACGCCTGCTGTTCGGATAGCTGTTACGTGTATTCGGAATTACACCAAGTAAGCAGAACTGTCAGATAGAAATCTGTTGACAAATTTAAATCTTCAGCAAACACATACCCTCAACAGACAACTTCTCAATAGCTCACTGATGCAACAAATATATAACATCGAGTGATGCAGTGTGACAGTGCCTAAGCGTGTCTATAACCAAGCTTGTCATTCACCACACCGAGTGAATCCAAAGGAAACTTGAAGTACCCAAACAGCATTGCTGTAGATGGCCTGCTGACGCAAGGAGGAATTCTTGCAGGGAGCAGGACAAAAATGGGTCTTACTAGGCCGCAGTCAATGAAGTGCGAAGAGAGGCTCTTTGCTCAAGAGACACGGCCCTCAGAGACTGCTTGCCCACAATGCTGATGCCTATGGAAGCGCAGGATAGTTGAAAGATACAGAAATCCGAGTGCAAGTGCATGCAGCCGCAAGATCAGAGCTACCAACCGACCAAGTAGAACACAACAGAATAAGGACAGCTTTGTAGATGGCTCACACTGATTACACTGCAGAAAATATGAGCAAGACTAATAGAACAGCTAATCGGTTTGCGTATTTTTAGCAGGACATGAACATACGCGAATAGGGAACTTATTTAAACCCGCTGATAAGTCATATTGAGATAAAGGTCTAACTGAAACAGATCATACTGTTCATTTAGCTCTCTGTGAAATCATTCCTTAAGCAGAACAGCGTTGTGTTCCCCTGGGGTTGAAAGATCCCTGTTCAGTTTAGTGTTATATCCGTCCTCCTATCCCTTCACTCACAGCGGTGCGCCTTGACGGGGGATTGCGGGGAACAACACGAAGATCTAAAACTGGAGTGAGGAAAATTATGTTGCTAATGGGAGACGTTCAACTACTTCTAATCAAATGCTATTTACGCAGCACTTTGCTAAATGTCACTGTTATTATACCCCTGTGCTCTACCTCTTTATTAACCAAGGGTTTCTTGATAGTCACAACTAATAGCTTCTGATTATCAGAATAAATGGGAGTCACCATAGAGACAATGATGGGTGAGAAATTAATTGTGTTTGTCCTCTCTCTTTCAGGTCCAAACCACAACCATGTGTATATCTGTCAGTCTGAGTGGATTTGTGGTGCTGGGCTGCATGTTTGCCCCCAAAGTCCACATCATCATGTTCCAGCCTCAGAAGAACGTCACCAGTCATCGGTTAAACATGAACCGGTTCAGTGTAAGCGGGCCGGCCACTAGCTACGCGTCCCATGGTGAGATCTACACACAAACAAACAGATACTGTATATTAGATATAAACATTTGAACACTGACTTTTTGTATTACTTTGTTTCATTTGTGCCATGGGCAAAAAAAAATACAGCAAATTGACCCTTCGCCAGGAGTTTGATTGACACGCAATCTAACCAATCATAACACAGAATCCGACGTTATGTGCGACAAAGCAGTCAGGAGAATTAGTAGATTAACGTCGGTAGACCTGAACTTGAAAAATGGTGTGTACTGACGTCTTTCCGCGGATGAAACAACATACCTTCTGATGTTCATTCATATTTATTTGATACTATAAATTAACTAGTAGGAAGAGATGATTGATTCAGGAGTCGCTTGAACTGAGGCGCTAAACCGATCTGTCACGACACATTAATGAGCAACAAAACGGTATTTATTGTTTAAATTTCTTTAAAAATTCCAAATTTGAGACTTTGTTTCATATCAAAAGTAACCTGCTGTCTTGACTGTTGACACATTGTCAGTGTCCTCTTTGCTCCGTGATGTATTTTTCACTGAGTGAGAATATGATGCGTGACGTGAGCGTGGCATGGCTTGTCGGACATAGCAACAGTAACTAAAGAGGGCAGGTCCTTACGAACGGTCAATTGTGTGACTTACTGAGGAGAGATCTTCTATTTATTGATCTTTATTGATCTCCATACTTTTCTTTTTCTTTGTCACTTTTTTACCTCCAGAATCTCTTATTGGAATTTTAGTAAAAATAATTTAACAAACTAAATCAATAAATAAAAATAAATACAAATACTTAACTTCAGATAAAATATGTATAAATCATGCCACTATTCAGAGAAAAATCAATAAATAAATAAATCAAAATTCTGTACACTGCTATCATCAGTGGTCTTATCAGTTTTTCGTAATGATTTCCCAGAGTAACCATTTATTATTTATTCCTACTATGAAAAAGTAATAAAAAAAAGCGCTGGATATTGAAAGTGTTGATGCTAAATAAATAAAGTCAGTCTAGGAAGAAAATGTTGCTAATTTATAAAGTAGTTCATTTCTGACACTGGATTAAACACACTTAGAAATATATATATATATATATATATATATATATATATATATATATATATATATATATATATATATATACACATAGATGCCTCATTTGCAGCTGTTTCTATGGGCCGCTATATGTAAGCTGTCCGCCATATTGGAACGGTCAAAGTCGGTCCGTAAACATTCGAGAGAAAGTTGACTGTGTGTCTGCAACTGTAGTTAGACATGTGTCTAACTACAGTTGCAGACACACAGTCAACTTTCTCTCGAATGTTTACGGACCGACTTTGACCATATGAATATCTATATCTGCAATAGACTTCAGCAGATGATTTTGCTAAACTAACATAATACAATATAATGGCGTCAGCTTACATGACATTTAAAAGTTACCATAGTTTAAAAACCTGTAATATTGAGTTAATACATATAAAAACACAAACCAACACATTCTCACCTGTAAAAGGTTATTCCATTTATTCGGGAATTTTAATCTCGGCGGCTGATATTATTGATTTTATCATGGTTATGGCATTATGTGTCTAATGTGATAATATATAACATACACAAGCATGCAAAATTGCAACCATGATGGCACGACCCACAAAATACAAACAAACAACCAAAAAAAAAAAAAAAAAAAAAAAAAACAGAAACGGCATAAATTAAGAAAAATGCTGCAAAGCAATTTATTTGTGCTCTAAATAAAAGTGACGCACAAGGCCAACCGGTTGTCAATGTTGAACTTTCTGCAGTGCTTACACAGGCGGTTTGTAGTGATTACAGCCCTTTGATGCCAATTTACACTGAGGATTTTAATGTCAGCATTGTCACACAGAGCAGTTGTGTAAGAGCCCAGAGGAAAGGTGCGGTAGGGAGCGGCCGTTCTGCCGCTGATGGTGGGTAATAAGCCCATGTGTGCACAGACAACAGCTTCTGCTCTAATGCATTATTCACAAGCACAAAAACAGATCAGGTAAACAGTTTCATCTTTATTTACATTTCATTCGTCTAATAAATAACATGACAGACACTGCAAAGAAGAGAAGACACAGTGCAGAGCAGAGATCACATACAGTCACGCGCTAGAAGGGAAAAGAGGGGGAGGGAGGCGATGAGAGGAGAATCAAATAGGGGAAAAGTTGTCTGTAAACTTTGTTAAAAGTTTGTGGTGCCTTTTTGAAGTTGGCCATCAGTGGCTGACTGTGTTCAGAGTCGCATTATAACATACTATCACTTGCTGCGGTATATAGCATGCATAAACAGTGTATGTAAATTTTTATTATGCATGGAATACCTTGATAAGTGATGACCTACTTACCATATGTCAAAAGGTGCAGTATATAACAGAAATTAATAAATAAACGGTAACACTTTACAATAAGGTCTCATTTGTTAACATTAGATAATGTATTAACTAACATGTACTAACAATGAGCAATACATTTATTACAGTATTTATTAATCTTTGTCAATGTTGGTTAATAAAAATCAAGCTGTTCATTGTTTGTTCATGTTAGTTCACAGTGCATTAACTAATGTTAACAAATACAACATTTGATTTTAATAATGTATTAGTAAATGTTAACTAACATTAAGATTAATAAATGCTGTATAAGTATTAATTCTTAGTTCATGTTAACTAAAGTAGTTAACTAATGTTAACTAATGAAACCTTATTGTAAAGTGTTACCAAATAAATAAATAAATGTAAAAGAAATGGATAATCACAAAAATATGCATTACTGCATGGTTACGTAATATATAAAACATTTTTGGATTGAATTTAAGTAACACTTTATTTTAAAGTAGAGTAGTTATATATAGTATACTTACTTACTATAGTAATAACAGTAAATTATGCATAATTACAAGTAACTAACCCTTAACCAAACCCTAGTTGTTAAGACTTAGTTAGATTTGTTACCTGAATTCAAACTGAATTAATAAAATAAACTTAAAATCTATAAGTTGAGTTTACTCTAATGGTTGACTAAACCAACACTAAAATATCAAGTGAATTTAACTCAATGTATATGAGTTTACAGTACTCATACTTATTGGTTTTAAAATTTAAATGGTTTACGGCAATCCGTTTCCTCAAATGGTTTGAGTTGCCGTAACTTATCGGTTTTACAGTGTAACCGTAACTCTAAGTGCATGTAGTTAATTAATATTACTCAGTACTTGAGTAATTACAATGTAACTACATCACCTTAAAATAAAGTGTAACCTGAATTTCTTGCCAATATAACTACATGATGATATATTATAGAGTAGTGGCCAAAAGTGATGCCCGGCCTAGGAAAATTGGCATCTTTACCTTTTATTCAAAGACTATAAAAAAAAAATTGCTAAAGATTTTGTAAGCATATTGCATAGTTATGCTTGGAGTCAATTGTTATGTGTTAAATTTTGGCCAGGCTGTCATAGAAAGAAATTATGAACACATGCAAAACAAGAGAGAGCCAACGAAATATTAATAACTGATTGTTTTTTCCTGTAAGCTTTTTTTTTTTTTGCTGAGTAAAATAAAACCTGTAGCTGTAGTTTGCCGTTTTTTGCCAAATAATTTTGACTGATAAATACCTTAACCAAGTTTAGTGTTTTGTTCTTCCTTCATATTTAAAATATTTAAATATATAATATGAGTATATATAATATGAGTATATATATATATATATATATATATATATATATACACACACACACACACACACACACACCTATGTACTGTATATAAAATATTTTCCTTATATTTTGATGGTTTAATCGAACTTGTAGGGTCATTAAAACAAATACATCACTTTTAGCCACTAATGTATGCTGTTACCATGATATAAAATTACTTCATATGTCCCACCGCTTTTACTTTTTCTTTGCATTTGTCTAATTCTCCTTTTGCTCTTTCTTTCTTAAGCATCCGTGAGCGCCCAGTACGTTCCGACGGTGTGCAACGGAAGAGAGATTGTTGACTCCACCACTTCCTCTCTGTGACCCCGCCCCCTCCTCCAGACTCCTGCTCCTTAGCGACTGTTAGCCAATCAGCACACATTGTGCTCTGCCCAAGAACTAGGTCTGCCTACAATGTGTAGAAAGTGTGTATGATTATGATTATTATTAA
Organism: Mylopharyngodon piceus; assembly: GCA_039654765.1. Classification (NCBI taxonomy): domain Eukaryota; kingdom Metazoa; phylum Chordata; class Actinopteri; order Cypriniformes; family Xenocyprididae; genus Mylopharyngodon; species Mylopharyngodon piceus. The sequence continues at coordinate 18,843,984 of CM077458.1, read as the reverse complement.
ATTATTTTTAGGGCTCGTTGTAAATATTAACTGACATTGTTGTAGAGAAACAAAAGAACAAAAAAAAAAAATCCTTTATAGAGAGATTTTGGAAACTTTTGTTTTGATAGCTTTATTATGTATGTTGTAAACGGCCATGATGTGATGATGTAAAACTCAAACCAGTTTTTGATTGGGCCACAGTAGAGACTGACAGAAATGGCTCCGCCTGCAATACTGGACACAATTTGTGGTCGTTTTCTTTTGTAGGCCTCATTGTTATAATCTAAACTGTATGTATTTCTATGTTGTACATTTTGTACAGAATCTTAACCGATGGTTTTAACAGCACACGTTGACAGTATTAGAGTCTACGCTGGTCATGAGGTCCAGAGCAGGAAAACCATCGAGTGAGCGCTCGCACCTCAAACTTCACGTCGTCTCATTACAGGCAGTGGCTTGATGCCAGAGGTTACAACACCATTTTAGTAAACTGTCATGACATCTGAAAACATATTACATTAACTGCATCTCATAAGCATTATGTTGAAATGGCTGTGATGCGTGTTTATGTTGCAGAACAGATACGCAGTGTTTCGAGATGTTATATATGTTTACATTGCCTGTGACGAGTAGCCTTCAGGGACGGAAAGTCTGGAAGATGAGCATGTGAGATACTTTGAATCTTACAAAGTTGACACATACCTCTTTTTCCACCATCATGGTGCTGTTGCCGATTTGCCGAAGAAAAAAAAAAAAAAAAAACACACACATGACAAACCAGTAAACAGTACTGTCAGAGGGCAAACAATAGGTTAATGTCCTCTCCAAAAATAGTTTTCAAAACCACAAAAACTTAAACTGCAAATATTTATATATATTTGAAAATATACATATTTGCAATATACATTTATATTTGACTCTTATGCTCACCGTGGCTGCATTTATTTGATCAAATATATATAAAAACAGCAATATTGTGAAATTATAATAATTTAAAAGAACTGATTTAAATGTTATTTATTCCTGTAATGGCATAGCTGAATTTTAAGCATCATTACTCCAGTCTTCAGTGTCACATGATCCTTCCAAAATCATCCAAATATGCTGATTTGCTGCTTAAGAAATATTTCTTATTATTATTAATGCTGAACACAGTTGTGCTGCTTTATATTTTTGTGTACCCCAACTCTGGCACTGGCACCATTTCAGTGGAAAAATGGATAATCAGTCGCAGTTTTGATGTGGGAAATGCTTTGTGATGCAGTGAATGTAAAATGTATTCTGTTGTTCAAAATCGGCTTGTTGTGCCTTATCATTTGTCCTATAGTTTTAATACGAGAGGTTCCTCAGAGCCTTTTGGTAGGAGGGGACCGGGCCATTTTTTTTACAGACATCTTTTTTTACATTTCAGAAGTTTTATACATTTCTATGTTTTTCTGTTGGTTTGTTTGGAAGAGAGAGGGACACTCGGGTTCTTCGACAAGCTGACGATTTATAGAGAGCTAAAATATTAAATAAGTTTGTTTTTAGCTTGCGGCCATCGCTTGGCCTTAAGGGATTCTGTACAATATCACGTTACCTAATGCAAGTGTCAAACTGTATCATGTAATTTAAGGATCATCCATTCTTGGCCCGTCATGAAGAGATATAGTAAACAAACATGTAACAGTAACCTAGAAATGCTAAAGCTCTCAACATCCATAATTCATCAGCATGGCGGCAAAGGAAATCATTTGTGTGTCAGTTAACAGTACCAGGAGGTGAACATGCACAGCAGGAGTGATAAAATCAGATAACAGAAAAAACATAACCAATCAATGACAGATTTAGTCTTCCAATGGAGACGGATTTGCTTACAGAAACACAAGAGATGTAGTACAACTATACACACACATACAATCAAAATGCAGCCAAGCCCATACTATATGCTTCCTTAGTTTTTTCCCCCTTTTCTCCCACTAATTAGTGAGTACTACTGCTGAAAAGTAGGGTTAGGAATTTCAACAAACTCTTAATCCTTAGTAATGCCGTTATGTAATTAAAATCAACAATTTGTGCCTGGCAAATGATTAAATCATGTAAACATCCATTGGACTAACATTGAAGTAGGAATTAAAGCCGTATCTATGGATTAGAATAGATATGGACAACCCAGAGAGCAAAGCATTGGAAACCAGCCAAAACACCATAGTAACATGGCAAACAACTGTCAGACCACCATAGCAACTGCTTAGCAATGCCCAGGAACCTGATCAGAACATCCTAGCAACTGCAGAGTAATGTTAAAAACCACTCAGAACTCTCAAGCACAGTAACATGAGAAAAACACTCAGAACACTATAGCAACTGCATAGTAACATTCTAAAAACCACTCAGAACATTTATCAACTGCATAGCAACATGCTAAAAACCACTTAGAACACCTTAGAAACTGCATAGCAACATCCTGGAAACCACCTACAACACCATAGCAACACCCTAGAACAATGACATTCTAAAAACCACCCAAAACACACTAGAACCTGCATAGTAAGTAACATACTAAAAACCACTTAGAACACCTTAGCAACTGCATAGAAACAGCCTGGAAAACACCTACAACACCCTAGCAACACCCAAGCACAATGACATTCTAAAAACCACCCAGAACACCCTAAAATCTGCATAGTAAGTAACATGCTAAAAACCACTTAGAACACCCTAGAACCTGCTAAAAACCACTTAGAACACCTGAGCAACTGCATAGCAACACCCTGGAAACCACCTACAACACCCTAACAACACCCTAGAACAATGACATTCTAAAAAACACCCAGAATACCCTAGAACCTGCATAGTAAGTAACATGCTAAAAACCACTTAGAACACCCTAGCAACTGCATAGAAACAGCCTGGAAACCACCTACAACACCCTAGCAACACCCTAGCACAATGACATTCGAAAAACCACCCAGAACACCCTAGAACCTGCATAGTAAGGAACATGCTAAAAACCACTTAGAACACCTTAGCAACTGCATAGCAACACCCTGGAAACCACCCACAACAACACCCTAGAAATGCTATAGTAACATGCAAAAAAACAAAACAAAAAAAAAAACATCTAGAACACCTTAGCAAACTAAATAGCAACACCCTGGAAACCAGTACTATGGTGGTCACTTTTACACAGGCACGATCTACAGTATAAATTCTTACAATATTTTACTCCTACAAAAAAGGGCAACATGAGGACAGCACATACAGTCTGTATTTGAAACAAAGTTAATAAGTAAGTGAATGTAAGGAGAAAAACATCATGGGGTTATGTAAAGCAGTTTGCTGCCCCATAAACTTCAGCATGATACTCAGCAACTCTGTGCTTTTGTGGCAAGGCAACACCATCCCAAAATCTGCACACATCCTCTTTCCACACGTTAAGTTGCTAGGGGTCCTCATTCCAGCCTTAGCCTCTTTAAGAATGTTTTTTGAGAGAAGAAAAAGTCAAATGTGGTGGTTTCATCTGAGTGGCTTAGAAACGGTTTAGGAGGGAGGCGAGACTGCAGTCTGCGCAGAAACACAAATCGAGAGCGAGCCTCCCTCACCCACTGCAGCAATTTCATTCAAGCCAGAGTGGGGATGGAGGGTCTTACTGCAGAATCAGCCGACTGTGTCTAAACGCGTCACTGCATGGGAAAGTTTAAAGAAAACTTTCATAGAAATGTTCATGTTTGACATAAATCTTCACTCCACAGCAGAATACGGTTGTCAGTCCTGTTTGGAGAGCTAAATATGGTGATGAGGTTCATAAACAGTTTGGTTGTGAAAGAAAGAGGCAAACTATAACCAAAGTGGCAAGTCCTGATTTTGCCGAGTTAGACACGTTCCTGGATCAACATACTTTGGAACAACATTCCTAAAAATGTAGTCCTAACCATATCCCTACCCCTAAAGCCGGGTTTCACACTGTGCGATTTATAATAGTCCTTACGATTGTTGCTTGTCAGACTGTATGAACATGATTCTCATGTCACACTGTGGGATCTCAGCTGTCATTTATGTCAGACTGTACGACAGTCAAGACGCGTGAAAACAGACATGCATGAAAACTTGTCCGGAGATTTACATCATCAACCCATACACGTTCGGTGACTGTGAGCTGCATTACATGCGGGACTGAAATGGTGGCTAACAAAGAAATCTCTAGCGTTAATTTTTAAAACAAAGACAAGTTGACATTCGTCGTAGGTGAAGTCACACTGCAGGACTGCACTCCAGAATTCCGTCGGAGGTAAAATTTGATCGCAACGGTCATTAATCGGCTGTCAGAGAACATGTCAAACAAGCGATCAAAGACTACAGATTGTCAAACTAGCTATCAAAGACTACAGATTTTAGCCTAGGATTATAGGAATCTTTTAGGTTTCTCAAAATTTGTCTCAGAAGACCAAATCATGGCCAAAATCGCACAGTGTGCACCCGCCTTAAACCTAAAGCCTCATACACACCAGGACGAATATCGCGCTCGCTTATCGCCAGCGTTTTTCGAGACATTTTTCGTGTTCATACCCAAGCGATTTTCACTGGCGATGCGCCGAGTGAATGTGCAAATTCACTCCCTGACACTATATGGCACTTGTGCTGAACGGTAGTGCAAATAAACATATTTATGATATAAAATTAAAGAAGATAAAAATACAGATATAAAATGACATATATGGCATATACATGACATGAGGAGATGGTAGTCAGAAACGGAAGTGCAAATAAGTCACAATGACAGTAGTGCAAGTGAACGGTAGTGGCCAAGAACTGGCAGAGCACCCATAGTTTGTAGGGGTCTTCCTCGTGTACTTCCTCTTCGTCGTCTTGGTATCAATGTGTGCTCGGCAAGACCGTTTTGAACTTGAGCGCCACCAAGTCGTGTTTTACTGTAACTTCAGCAGCTCCAGGCACGTAAACAAAAGCGCCAATCTCATTGGTCGGCCAGTTTTTAACGCAGCGCGCCAAACCAAAAAAACGAACCCAAGGCGTTTTTTAAAAAAATGACGCTTTTACCCCTGCCGTTTTTCGCGTCGGCGTGCACACTCACATTGGCGCCCTTTGTTTAGTCACGAGGCGTTAAACGTCGGCGATAATCGCACGCAATATTCGTCCTGGTGTGTACAGGCCTTAACCCTACCCATAAATTATCCTTAAAATCAGAGGGAAATGATAGGTAGAAGCACCAAACCCTAACTGTAAGCCTAAACTTGACATAAAGTGTAAACTTGTCCCTCAAATCTGATTAGTTGATTGGAATGTTGTTCCAGGATCAAAAAAGATGTTGATCCAGGAACATGTTGTTCTTGGTGAAATCAGGTTAGGCAACCAAAGTGACTCCTTTACACTTACAGGAGTCACATCTGAATTTTAAGAGCAAGTTCGGTTGATGTGTGAGCAGAACTACAGTCAATAACTAGCGAAGAGTGTAGTATGTGATCAGAGAGCGAGACAAAATGCCTGTTAAAGGGATAGTTCACCCAAAAATTGTCATCATTTATTCACCCCTATGTCGTTCCAAACCTGTATGACTTTCTTTCATCTGTGAAACACAAGAAGATATTTTTAAAATACCCCGCAATATTCTTCAAATTAGCTTATTTTGTGTTTTGCAGAATATAGAAAGTCATACAGATTTGGAACAACATGAGGATGAGAACATGATGACAATGTTCTTTTTTGGGTGAACTATCCCTTCAAGTGTCCGGGCAGAGGAAATTAGGGAGGAAAAAAGACTTGATTTTTGACTCTAAAAGCAGCAGTAGTTGCCAAAAATATTTTATATAGAATTTATTTAGAATAAAAACTAAATCCAAATAATACATATTTAATACAAATAAGTCTTGATGTTTACTGTGGTTACAGGCACGACTCCAGACCAGGCCCAAATGGAATCTGCACATTTTTCCCAACATTTTCTGTACTTTTTTGGAAGGAAAATGTACAAAAACGCATTAACCCGAGCTGTAATACAGATTCTGTCTTATTGGAAGCTGAAAGCATTATCAAATTAGCCAAAACATTTAATAAATGAACACAGAAGGGGTGTTTTACTTTGTGAAGGACAAACGTTCCAATTATGTGAAAACCTACGGAACTGATTCCAAGTGGGCCTGTGAGTTTGAGAATGGGATTTTGTTTTTTGTTGTATGTACAGGCTAATTTAGAGTCATATCTGTTAGTAAATACAGTACATTTGTCAATCCCATATATGTTTTTCTGAAACGGCATGTTAATTGGATGCATCAAGAACAATCTGGAGTGATTTCAAACTTGTATGTAAGGGTTAAAAAGATTTCTCACTAAAAACTCCTTCAGATCTGTAAAAGAGGTATAAATGTGTGGAACATGTACTGCAGGAAGGCGCTGAACTTTTCGGTTTGAACACAAAGCAATAGAACAGTACCCATGGTGCAGTGTGCAATAAAAAAGGACATTATGACATCACAATAAACAAACTAAATGATGAATTGTATTTTTTCTTCCTTATTTTGGGGTTGTGGGATAACAGTAAATCTTTATCACACTTCAGACATATACACAAACACACATTGACATACCTTCTCAACACTTTCTGTCTCTGTGACGGATTCAGATGTCTCACAAAGACGAGCATTTCCTCACCGATAAAAAAAAAACTTCCCAGTGTGTTCTCTCTTCTACTAAATTATTCTGCTGACATCCAATCAGCTGGCTTCTGGCTTTCTAAAAAGGATGAAGCAGAAGAGATTATGAGCAGGGAAAATGGAATGCAATTTTTGCCTGGGATTTTCTGGCCAGAATAATACATCGGAAGTGCTGAAGTGCTGAAGCCTTTGAAAACCCTTCCTTTTATCAGCCACATAAGTTCGCCTGAGGAGAGAGAGGACAGGTGAGAGAAAGAGAGAGAGAACAGCATGAATGAGAGTGTGAGAACGGGAGGAAAAGTGATGGCTGAGGGATAGAGATAGTGAGGGAGTTTTTTTGGTGAATTGTACACATCACCCTTCTTCTGTCCTCAGTGGATTTCTAATGGCTGTGGCACAGAGTCAAGGCTTTTATGGGAGATATTAGAACCGCTGCACTTTTCCAGGTTTGACACAAACTCTTCCACCTACAACACAATATTTCTGAAGCCCTGGCAGACGAGGAATCACAGGAACGAGTGAGAGTCAGAATAAAAGAAACTGAGATGCGGCATTCAGACACAGTGAGAGAACTAATGAGGAGCGTACAAAGCATTTGCTGCACCGCTGCAGCATTACTTTAAGCAATAGTTCACCCAAAAATGACAATTCTGTGATCATCTACTCACTGTCATGATGATATAAATTTGTATGCTGTTATTTTTTTTTTTTCAGTGAAACTCACACAAAAAGAGACTTTTTGAGGAATCTTTACTCAGGTTGTCATATTCATATTGAGCACACTAAAAACAAAAACAACAATTAATTAAATATAATAAAGGTAGTCCATTCACTATAGTGAGCTTTGTGTGAGGAAAAGATCTAAAGATTTACATTTAAATTGAATAAAAATACCATATTTGATTTGGGAAATTAAGATTTTGTGTATAACAACTTAAATTTCAAACTGATCATCATATACAGCTAATTTTAGCCCATTAAAGGGTTAGTTCACCCAAAAAAGAAAATTCTGTCATTAACTACTCACCCTCATGTCGTTCTACACCTGTAAGACCTTCGTTCATCTTTGGAACACAAATTAAGATATTTTTGATGAAATCCGATGGCTCAGTGAGGCCTCTATTGCCAGCAATGTCACTGAACCTCTCAAGATCCAGAAAGCTATGAAAGACATATTTAAAACAGTTCAGGTGAGTACAGTGGTTCTACCTTAATATTATAAAGCGACAAGAATACTTTTTGTGCGCCAAAAAAACAAAATAACGACTTTTCAACGATATCTAGTAATGGCTGATGTCAAAACACTGCTTTGAAACTTTACAAATCTTTTGTTTCGTATCAGTGGTTCGGATCGTGTATCAAAGTCACGTGAACCATTGAAATTTCAAACACTTATTACGCAACGAAGCCTCGTTTACTGAAATCACGTGACTTTGGCACTCCGAACCACTGATTCGAAACAAAAGATTCGTAAAGCTTCGAAGCTTCATGAAGCAGTTTTTGAAATCGTTATTTTGTTTTTTTGGCGCACAAAAAGTATTCTCGTCGCTTTATGATATTAAGGTAGAACCACTGAACTCAAATGAACTGTTTTAAATATGTCTTTCGTAGTTTTCTGGATCTTGAGAGGTTCAGTGACATTAATGGCGATAGAGGCCTCACTGAGCTGTCGGATTTCATCAAAAATATCTTAATTTGTGTTCCAAAGATAAACGAAGGTCTTACGGGTGTAGTAATTTTGTAGTAACATTTTTGGGTGAACTAACCCTTTAACTGTCACACCCATTTTTGGGGAACAGACCCCAACTTAAATTGTTTTAAATCTTGAATACTTTTGAGCACAGACTTAAGTTTGGCCTCCTTATAAAGTGGTTATAACTTGGCAGATTTTAGAAGTGAAAGAAAAAAATATGAAAGTGAAATTAAAAAATTAAAAAAAAAAAAAAAAAAAAAAAGTTATTGAAGTTTTAGTTTAGGAAAATGTAAAATGTAAAAATATGATTTCTTATAATTTATATAAAATATTTATTTAACTCTAAAACTGCAAGAAAATCAAAGCTAAAATCTAAAATCTAATCAAGTTGTGTTTCAAATTTTAGGTTGATATCTCAAAAAATTAGCTTTCAGTAATATTTTGTTTCGGCGCATTACCAAACTTGTCCACTAGAAACCATCCAGGCTCCACTGGTGACCATATAAGGACTCTTCCATTTCCATATAGCCTATGGTTTGAGTGACCTGAACCATTTATTTCCATAATGTTAATACAATTTATGAAACTGAAATCCTATCCAGAAGTAGTATGGGCAGAATGGCAGTATTTGGTTTGAATTCAACCTTTAACAAACACATAAAAGACAAAGATTTTTCATTTTCATTGCTATTTCAAAATAAATCTGAACATGCTATATGAGTCTAAAAATATTGTTGTTGCGAATTAATAAATTACTGTTCCTCTGTCAATTGTCTTGAAAATCAGAAAACTACAAATATGAAAACTACAATTTGTAAGCTTTCAAATGATATATAGTTTGTAGTTCGCCGCTAGCGGGACGATGACAGTTAAGGGGTTAGAAGACAATGAAAATAATGTACAAAACATACAAGTTGTGTCCCAAATGACACACTATGCACTCATACACTATGTACTTATGCACTATACACTCAACCGTGTAGTGTATGAATTTTATAAGGTTATTTTTTCATTCAACACTACTCGCTGTATTTATAAGTATACTAATTGGGATGCACCAACAGTATGGACCACTTTTTTGTTGTTGTTTTCCTTGCCTGCCTATTTTATTAGCTGCCTTGCTGTATTTTTCATTTATTTTTAAAATAATTAATCTACCCAAAGCAACCCAACTCACAATATTACAAGATTTGATTGGAAGGGGGAAAAATCTTATGGACTTACATTTTTGTTGTTGTTGTTGTTGTCATTGTCCTTTTTTGTCTTCATTTGCCCACTTTTTTTATCCGCCTTGCTGTTTTTTATTAATTTCCAGAATAATTAAAAAATTCAAAGGCAACAAAATTCACAATATTACAACATTTGATTGGAAGAAATAGATGCATTTAAAAATGTAAACACAAGGCATAACCACACAAACCTTGCCATGAACTACTCATCCCATGAAGCACTACTGTTGTTATCAAATCAGCCAATGACATCACAATATAAAACTAGTGAATGTATAAATCAATGAAATGTATTAGAAGATTAATATAAAATATTCAAACATGCAAAAACTAGTTGAGAACACAGAAAATAATTTGAAGTACTAAAATTAAGTCAAATCACCTTTATTTATATGCCGCTTTAGACAATACAGATTGTTTCAAAGCAACTTTACAGTGATAAACAGGAAAATAATGATTCAGTGATGCAAACAGAATTCAATTTTGCTGTAAAACAGCTCTAAAAAGACAATAGTAAACAGTCATTATTCAGTTTAGTGTTGATTCATTTTGGTTCAAAAACTGTGTAAAGTACATCAATTATGAAATGAGTTCAAATCAGCTATAAAGCTGATTAAAACTCAAACTAAAATTATTAAAACTAAAACTGGAATAAAAGCTAAATAGAAATATTAAAATAAATAAAACAACAAAATTAAATGAAAACTTAAAAGCTACTTCAAAATATTAATACATAATATAATAGTATATGAATAATACTAAAATAATACTGCTGACTGCTCTGATTGGAGAATCTCACTTATGTTTAGGGTTATAAAAAAAATTAGAAAAACCTTTTTACTGAAATAGGCCATGTTGGAGTTTTCTGAACAAGGTCTCTGAAGTGCTTAAATTCAACACACATTTGAGAGTGCAAACAATAATTTATTATACATGATATCAAAAAAAAAATTCTATCAATAACTAACATCAGTTGGACACAGTTACAGGTTCATTTCCGTGTAAACACACACACACAAAATGAGAAAAATCACAGAATTATTAATATTGCCTACATCTAACACTTCAGAGTAATAGTGGACCAAACAAAACAACTAAATCCCAGCGGCACAGTAACTGTAGGTTTATACCTCATCCAGAATCAATATGGGACTCAACAGATCGTTTACCCAGATTTCATGTCGAGGGGTCTTAAAATTTCATGAATCCAACCCCACCGGCAGTTCATTAAGTTCTTTAATGAGATGGCAAATCTAGCAAAAGTTTCATCACCTCAGTCTGCCGTCGCTGTTCTGAAGGAATACAGTTTCTTCTTAATCTCCTGTGTTTGTCTTAATACTATAAGCCAAGCAGAATGACGCAGAGGTATGTCAAAAAAATCATAAAAATAGCTGTACAAAAATGACTCCTGCTTTGCTGTAATCTCTTTATTCATAGACTTTATTCATGTCATATTTCATTTGGAATGTCACCGTCACAGTCAAATAGGTTACTCAAGTTAAAAAAAAAAGAAAAGTCTATTTTGGCCATACTTGAGCACAACACACTTTACATGGCTTTCCAGTGCTGTTTAGCTGGGATTGGAAGCGCCTGTCAGTGAAGCTTAACGTCTGAGTGTATTTGTGTGTTCACCCTGACCCTTGGCTACATTCGCTCTGACAAGCAAGACTCATGTAAAGTCGTGGCTGTCGCTCCAAAAAGCTTCTTGAGAAACCCGGGCACTGGCGATGGAGGGAATTTTCACGCATTTACAATAGGAAAACACACACATACACAACTGCATAGTGACAAATCTTGACAGAAATATTCAATGAGCATGTCCGTCCAAGTTCCTGAGGTGTCACAGGCTTGTTTAACCCTATTCCTTTCTCGGGTACTTGTGCCCTTGTTTTTTAAAGGCCACTGCGTGTGATATCGAAGAGAAAGAGACTTCCATTCATCCCTTTCTTTTCCGTATCCCTCTTCACTCTTCCTCTATCCCCACACAGACTTCTCTGTATTGGAGAATTTCAGTTGGACGGCTTCACTGCTCTTCTTGTTGCCCTAGAAACAGGAACATGGTTTTGAAAACGCAGCCGAAATGGGAACAAATCACTGAACGCAGGCGCGACAAATGTACACAAACAGAGTGCAGAATCGCCCTCCTCGTCAAGGTCGTCTCCCTTTGAAAAGCCTGCCCCGCGAAGGCCAAGGACCGTCCACGGACACTGCATGTTGCCAGGACAACCAGCGTGCAAATCAAACAGCGAGTTGCGGTAAACTAGGCCTGTTAAACAGAAAGACAAATGGCCTGCAACTGCCTTGGTACGGATTTCAGGAACGCTAGAGAAACCATGTTCAGTAACCATGTTATTCACACATAAGTCTGGTTACAAAATCTAGTTGCCTACATAGACAGTACTTTAATGCATCATAGGGACGCTCCCTACACAAAGGCTGCTCTAAAAGGTAGCCAGAACATTATTCTGCCTTTAAGACATCTTGTTTTTGGTAAAAACAAACAGAGAATGCATTGTGACAAACAGAGTGAAAATTCCATTAAAGATGGCGGATCACTTGAGCTGAGAGAATGTTAATTAAAAATGAACCAATGAAATGTGATTTTCAAACTCATGTTGATGTAAACAAAACGATCTTACTCGCGCTGACTGTCAGATCGGAAGCGCACGCACAAAGACGCCTCAGACAGCGCGCGATCCTGATATATACACAAAGTTACAGTATTTAAAAAAAAATCTATCTTGGCGAGTATTCATGCAAACATTATCTGTTACGTCTTAAGTGAATGTTTGGTTAACTGTTGGGGAAAAACATCTGATGTGTAACATTATATTAGATCCGTTTGGTACAGTATGCCTAAATATATAGGCTGTCTGTTTCATTAATGTTAATCAAACAATTGTGGAATCATGGAAAAAAAGTTGAATATATATATTTTTCCTATAGATATGGGTTTTGACTTGGTTTGTGCCAAATTTGGTGGTATTACCAAGGATTTTTAGGTATGGTTGCTTGGTGATTTTGTTTTGGAACCTTCAGAAAACTTTAACTTTTAACTTCAATTTTTCTCAAAATTGACTTTGCTGACTCTATCGACTTCAAACGGGTGTAGCTCAGTCATTTTTTTGTCAGATTCCAACAAATCATACACCATTTTGAAGGTTTTAATAAACAATAACTAATTTTCACTGTGACTCATTTTGCCAGCACGGGTCACATTTATTTAGCAAAAAGTAGGTATTATTTATGTGTTTTATACAAATGTTGCTATTCTTCTATGCTTGGTCCAAGCTAGTTTAAACTGGTTTCCCAACCTGGCCAAGATAGTGTTTAGCTGGCTGCTTCCTCTAAAACCAGGCTGCGAGACCAGCGTTTTTTTTTATTATTATTCAGCAGGGTTTATCCAAGGCAAACCAGTCAGAGGGAACATGATTGATTAATTCCTCTCGAATTGGATTCTCTTAATTAACTTCCCTGAAAATTGCAGGACTAAAACTGACTCGTATACCGCAGGAAATCTGAGCTAGTTCCCACGGGAGGTCGTACGGCATCTTTCAGGAGTGAACGCTTGAGACTTTAAGTGACAATGGAAATTCTGAAGAGTGACGCTTGAATACAACTCTCTTCCTCTCAAACTCCCTTCTAATTGGCTGTGAACACAGTGTGACACGCCGCATATGCCAATGCAGCTCAACAGTCTTTAATCTTACAGATGTTTCTAGAAGTCCCTCAGCGGCTCCTTCAACTGCCCCGAGTTAAACATCAAGGCATATACACACCCACCCTCAAGCAAACTCTCAGCTAAAATTTCTGAACGCAGTTGCTGTTAGTGCAGGGTGAGAGAGAGAAAGACAAAGAAAAAAGCAAAGCGAGGGAAAAAGAGTACAGGGAGAGTTGAGATGAGGTCATTTCAACTGAAAAGCTATGAAGAAATTGCAGGATGTGGAAGGGAGAATCATTAAGAACTTGAAGCATATTTTTAAAAACACTTCTTTGAATGACCAGTAGAGGTCACTATTACATTTATGCATTTGGCAGATCAAAAGCATTCAAGGTACACATTTTATCGGTTCTTGCTTTTCCTGAAAATTGAACCCATGGCCTTGCTAAAAGTCTGTTCGAACCACAGGAAAGCTCAAACAAAATAAATAACTGTTCTGAACAGTCATTATTTTTGCAGTTCTTTTTGGTGCAGCTAGTGGCACAGAAACTTAACACTGCACCATTAAAAAAAAGCTGTATGGCTATGAAGTTCAGTGGTGATAATGTAAGTTGCACAATTAGCTTATTTTCTTTGTCTCTTTATTAAACAAAAATAGTAAAAAGTGACACAATAAACTAAGGAGAGCTTGTTAGCATACATGCTAACTGCTAAGGCTTCACAACTGATTGAAATTAAACCAAAATCGCAATATGACAGTGTGATTAACAAACTGCAAAGGCTGACAAAAATCTCACAATTCTGACTTTTTTTCTCAGAATTGCGAGATATAAACACAGTTGCGAGTTATAAAGTCAGAATTGCAAGTTAAAAAGTCAGAATTGTGAGATATAAACTCGCAATTGCGTGTTATAAATGTCCAGTTGTAAGGGAAAAAGACTTTTTTACTCAGAATTGCGAGTTTATATCACGCAATTCTGACTTTATAACTCGCAATTGTGAGTTTTTATCTCACATTTCTGAGAAAAAGTCAGAATTATGAGATATAAAGTCAGAATTGCATGATAAAAACTTGCAATTGCGAGAACAAAAGTCAGAATTGCGACTTTATAACTCAAAATTGTTTAAATGTCGCCGTTGCGAGAAGAAAAGTCAGAATTGTGAGATAAAAGTAGCATTTACCTTTTTTATATTTTTATTTAGTGGCGGAAACAAGCTTCCATAGAATTGTCATATTTAGATTTTTATTATTTTTATATTTTTAATTAATAATAATAAATATAATTATTATCATTATTATTACTACTATTACTACATAATATCAATAATAATACTGCTATATAATTGAGAGGAATCAATAAATTCTTCTTCATATTATTATTATTATTATTATATAGCCATATATATATAGCCATATATATATATATATATATATATATATATATATATATATATATATATATATATATATATATATATATATATATATAAAAATGTAATTGTGATTTTAGTTTTTTATATATATAAAACATTATATATATAAAAAACTAAAATCACAATTACATTTTTTCCCCAATTTTTGCAGCCCTACAAACTTGTGAAGCTCATTTTAAGAAAAGCATTTACACCTACTGCGGTTTAGCTAACCTTGGTGGCGATAGTCTTTAGCTTAGCCAGAAGAGAAGGCTTGTTGGCATAAACCACATCCTCTTCCTCATTCTCCTCCCCTTCTCCTTCCATAATGGCACAGCTGTCCGCCGCCGGCAGCTCGCACTCTTTATTGGCTGTCATCACGAGTTTGGAATACTTATACTCCAGCCTATCAGAGCACAAAGACAAAGAAGTATGAGACTTATTGGCATAAATAAAGAGAAATTGATGCACATTTCCAAAAACTGAAATCATACTTTTTGTTTTTCTTCCAAAAGTAGAAGGTCAGGGAGACAAGCAGAACAGCACAGATCGCTCCAAGCCCAGCGCCCACCTTCAGCCAGAAATCAATCGCCTCACATGGAGACGTTCTCTTCAGTGGGAGAGTCAGGCCGCCAGTACACAGCCGAGGTTCAGTCCACATATACACCGTGTCCTTAGAATGAAATTCACATCATTACTTTGCCAAAATTATCATTTAAATCACACCTGTCAGTGGAGAGTGAGCTGAGAAAAATGACAAATATTTCTTACCAGCAATGAAGCCATATTTTACGTTATTTTCAGTAAAAGCATATATTTTTGTCTATATGACAATGTGATTATTTACTGTTCAAAAGTCTGGGGGTCAGTAAGATTTTTTAATGTTTTTGAAAGAAGTCTCTTATGCTCACCAAGGCTGCATTTATTTAATCAGTAAAACAGTAGTATTGTGAAATATTATTATAATTTATCTGTTTTATATTTTAAAATATTTTGAAATGTAATTTATTCCTGTTGTGGCAGAGCCGAATTTTCAGCATCATTATTCCAGTCTTCAGTGTCACATGATAGTTCAGAAATCATTCTAATATGCTGATTTGGTGCTCAAGAAACAGAATTTCTTATCATCATGTTGAATACTTTTTTCAGGATTCTTTGATGAATAGTGAAAACAGCATTTATTTGAAATAGAAATCTTTTGTACTGTCACTTTTGATTTTATGCATCCTTGCTGAATAAAAATATTAATTTCTTTCAAAACAATCTTACTAACCCCAAACTTCTGAACAGTAGTATACTTAGTTTTTTTCTTTTATATTTGTAACAAACAGAGCAAGTCATTTGTGTCACTCAAACTGCACACATGAACACCCACTGTGTGAATGCCCACTTTTGTTTGTAATTTTTGTTTTGGTGGCTTAAGGTGAGGAATAATCCACATATGTTGCCACATGGAGTTCTGGAGAAAACAAACATACCCTAGATAAATTTCTGATGATAAGTTCAGTAGAAGTCACACAAGTCATGACAGATGCTTTTCTTTAGTAGACTGATTTAAATAGCTTGTATTACTTACACCAACAAGGATCAGGCTATTATTCTTACTATTTGATTTAAACCATATATTACGTTGCAGTTCCCTGCTAAAGCCGATCTTTAATGACATTTGGTGCCTGCATACACAAACAAATTTATTATAACACATTTCTCAGTCAATAATATATATACAGTATATCATCAATAGAACTAATGAAAGGGAGTACCTGCACTCCTCCCTTACAGGCTCCTTCAATGGCGTGGTAGTCGATATTAGTGCAGCGTGGACATGCACTGGAGCTCTCCCACAGGAAGTGGAACGTGCAGCCATCACAAGTCCCAGCAGGGCACTCACTGACAAAGGACAGAAAAAGTTAAACTAAACACAACTTAGTATGCTCTATCACACTGTATAAGTAAGAAATTGGTTTGAAAGGTTAATTAAAAAGCAACTGTTGTCATAGAATCTAGAGCCAAAAAAAATAAAAAAAAACATTATATATATATATATATATATATACACACACACACACACTGTAACTCAGTGGACCTGCAGTGAGGTGATTTGATATGATATGTCATAATGTGAGATGCCCTGTGCCAAATTTAGACTGCATTAACAGCAGTGTGCTTGTTAGTTTGTTTGTGTGTGTGTGTGTGTGCGCACCTGGGCACGGATATGTCTCCCCTGGCTGTTTTCTTCGGGTTACAGCGCAGTGAAACCACTGCATTTCTGCCTTTTTGACATGAGGTTGTGACCTGAGGAGATCTTTACAAATAAAAGACGCCATTAAACACATAGTGAATGATAGAGGGAAAAGAACAAACCACGCACCTTATTACAAAATCCCTAAAACTTAAACCTTAGACAACCATCTGTGAGAGGATCTCTAAGAGGCACTTTAGGTTTGATGACGTAACTGCCTGTACCGATAGAAGAAGTGGACGTCTGGGATTCTCTCGGATGGAGATGGAAAGAGTTCTGGTCTGGCGGTTATTCCGTTAAGTGATTTCTCCACTGTGGCTCCTGTGGCACAAACACACACACACAACCTGTCTTAGAGGACACATGAGGGTGACAGCACAGCAGGAAGTGCTTGGTAAGTAGTAATACCCTTAAATTAGAGTAATTAATCATATTTATCACTAAACAAAAAGCCTGTTTTAGATACGCCTGTTTTATACCTGAGAATGTGAATTAAAACACATATGATAAGCACTATGTAGAATTATTCTAAACGAACAGAAATCTACAACACATTTTATTAGCTGGTGCTTATCTAATAATATTCGTCATGAAAAGTAAATATTCCAAGTGCCAGGACTTTATGATCTTTTAATGAAAAAATTGGTTCACTTTTGAATCGTACAAAGAACATATAACAATATCCAAGGCTTTTATATAAATACTTCATTCCATCTACAGTCAAACCAAAATGTATTCAGACACCTTGAACATTTCATTCATTAATACAGTTTATTCACTATAGTTTAAAAAATGGTAATAAAATATGACAAGATCTCAGCGTTAAACTGTGTCAGAAAAAAATAATCTTAATTATGTCAGATAACACTTAAGCAAAACATGGTCAGGTCAAAGTGTCTGAATAATTTTTGGTTCCAAATTTTTATCAATTTTACTGGTAGTCCACTGTATGAAGAATTTTTGGGTATAATATGTCACAGTTTACTTTATTTTGCTATCCTCACTTACATAAATGAACTATAGTGTCCTGCACCCACTAGTAAAAATATATCAAAAATATAAAAAATGTCTGAATAATTTTTGGTTTGACTGTAGGTGTTGATAACTCTTCACTGAAAGGTTGAAAACATATGGACGCATCTGTTTTAATTTAATAATTATTATATTATATTATATTATATTATTATAAATAATTACATAAAAAATTATATTAAAATAATTATAGAAAATAAAATACAAAATATTACATATTATATTGTTTCCTGACAGGAGTGTAACAGGATTTCTTATGCACAAAAGTGTGTGGAAAACATTCTTTTTTTCTTGTTTTTTTTTTTGTTTTGTTTTTTTTTGTATAATTATCCTTTCGTAATATAATCATAGGTGTATAATGCATTCAGATAGTAGACGACTAAATTAAATAAATAATTTTAAAACATAATGCATGAAGATGTTTTATAGTTGCCACAGTCCCCTAGCTGTCTTCTCATTAATGTCAGCAGCACTGACAATGTGTTTTGCTCGTAAGTGACATATTATTGAGCTTTGTTGATTAAACTGCAAATGACTTTACTTTAGTTAAAAGTCCCATCGAGATTTAATTTATAATTAAATAAACCATTAAGGATGCTTTTCTCCATTATTTATGGATAATGGAAAGTCTGTTAAACATAAATTTTAGCAGCCCTATAGGTAAGTATTTCAAATGAATGAAATATGGACATGCACGTCACATCTGCTATACTATCAAGAAGTCAGTAAAAAAAAAAATTTAGTTTGAAAATTGAAATTATGGAATTGTTTCTCTCACCCTGAAAAGTGTCGGCCAGGCTAATGGACTGAGAGGAAAGGGCTGTTCGTAATCCCCGGCCATCTGAAGGAATAATCGTTGACTGACAGAGAAAAGCCTCGACTGAACTGCCCAGCTGACCACCTTCAGCGTCCTCATTGGACAGGTCTGTGACATTATCTCTGCAGACTGCAGCCTTGTGACCCTGACAAAAGACAGATGATGGAATAAATAATATTCTGTGATGTAATTTCTGCTCATTTCAGGTGTGTGTATTGTACCTCAGCTCCACACAGGCTGATATTGAAGAGGTGGTAGTATTTTGTGCCTTTCGCAGTGAAGCTGGGCCCGTTCATGATGGACCCAGCGGACGTCAGAGCACTGAAGTCATACTGAAGAGTCCGATTCTGGTCAGTGTATGTGAACGAACAGTCGCTGAAACACACACTGTGCTCCTATGATTTAAACATCCAAAAGAGGACCGTCACACACTTAGTAGTTATTATTATTATTATTATTATTA
This sequence comes from Mylopharyngodon piceus, assembly GCA_039654765.1. Lineage (NCBI taxonomy): Eukaryota > Metazoa > Chordata > Actinopteri > Cypriniformes > Xenocyprididae > Mylopharyngodon > Mylopharyngodon piceus. The sequence goes on along the minus strand of CM077458.1, from coordinate 18,824,805 downwards.
TTATTATTATTATTATTATTCACAAAACACTTTGAAAAATGCCTATTCTTTAACCAATAAGCAATTGGAATGAAGAACACATAACATATGTATTTATTGGAAATAAAATTAAATAAAAAAAAATTGTTTGATAAATGTATTTAAATGGAAATATTCTAACAATTTAATTAAATAAACGATCAATTTAACATTAAATTATTTTAAACAAATTATTTTAAAGTGTTACCAAATGCATATAGAGAGAGAGAGAGAAAATATTGATAATATTAATTCAAAAATAATAATAAAATTTAATTTAAAAAAAAAAAAAAAAATGGAAAAACTGAAATACCTTGTTGCTTTTGCTGCCCGGCCCACACGGTTGGCACGTTTCTTTGCCATAGATGTGGTGCCCAGACAGGACGGTGTTGGGAGGGCACTCTTGGCACAGGTTGGTCTCTTTATCAATGTAGTGTCCAGCTGGACATGGCACACAGGAGGAGCCGGCCTGCTGAGACTGCAGGGCACAGGCACGGCACGCTGACGCAACCCCGTCCATGGCATTGGTGACAGTCACAGAGTAAATCTTCACCATGTCATTTACATACTGACGCACCTGATGGACAGTGACATCAACCATTATAACTATTGTCATTCTATAAACATGTTTTTTAAAATCACTGTGTGCATATGCATTTGTACTGACATCACGAGCCTGACTGGTGCGTTGGAAAGCCCAAGTAAACGCAACAGAAGAGTTTTCAGTCATGATGTGTGTGTAACTCTGTTTGGTTTTACTCCCATCCCATGATTCAACTACATTTGTGCTTCTTCTGTTCACATCCTGGAACGACAACAAAAACAATGATCAATTACTACAATTTGAACCTAAACCTAATTTTACATATATTTTACCTATTTATTTTGGCAGAAAGGGTTAATATGGGGGTAAAAAAAATTCAATTTTATGTTATTAAGCTTTTTGTAAGCTTTCCTTGTGACAGTCTTTCATTTCCATGCATATTTTACTTATTTATTTTGGCAGAAAGGGTTAATGTGAGAGGGAAAAAATACAATTATATGTTTTTGCAAGCTTTCCTTGTTTCCTTTCATTTTTTTGCATTTTTGTATTTTTTATTATTTTGGCAGAAAAGGTTAATGTGAAGGGGAATACCATTTTGTTTTGGGATTAAGCTTTTTGTTAGCTTTCCTTGTGACAGTCCAACTTTCATTTTTATGTATATTTTACTTATTTATTTTGGCAGAAAGGGTTAATGTAGGGGGAGAAATACAATTTTGTTATGGAATTAAGCTTTTTGTAAGCTGTCTTTGTGAGTCTAACTTTCATTTTCATTTATATTTTACTTATTTGGCAGAAAGGGTTAATGTGAGTGGGGGGGAAAAAAATACAATTTTGTTATGGTATTAAGCTTTGTAAGCTGTCTTTGTGAGTCTAACTTTCATTTTCATGTATATTTTACTTATTTTGACAAAAAGGGTTAATGTGAGTGGGAAAAAAAATTTTGTTATGGTATTAAGCTTTTTGTAAGCTTTCCTTGTTCTATCTTGTACTGCTCTGTACTATTTAATTTATTAGCACTTCTCGTGATTATTGCCTCTTTGAGATGAATCGCTTGTTGCAATTCTCATTTGTAAGTCGCTTTAAGATAAAAAACCGACTGCTAAATAAATAAATAAAATGTAAATTAAAAAAATTGTAAGGTTTTGTTTGATTCAGGTTGTACAACATCATACGACTTCATTTCATACCAATTGTTACAAAAGGCCATGAAAGTGTGTTGACGTCAAAATTACCATTCTTTAGATGTAAAATGTTTTAAATGCACATTTAAAAGCAGATTAAAACTGTGTCTATCAAAAAAGATCAAATAATCTACCATAAACAGTATCACAAACACATATACACACACTTACCGTCATAAAGTAAAACTCGCAGTCAGCTGAGCAGCTGGTTTCAAACTCAAAAGTGATCCGGCCGTACTCACTGCCGGATGCTCCTTGAACAGACACAGGCAATCTGACAGGAACAATAAAGACTCATTTTTACACAGTGAGCAGAGGTTATGTAAGGAAACGAGAATACCAACTCACACAGCAGAGGGGGTGAAGTACACTGTTTAACCATGCTAATCACACAAGGTTTTAATGAGCTTTAATGAACGCAACATGCTGTGGGCGGCACTTGAATAGTGTAGCTGCGAGGAGGTGGACAAGTAGCCTACTTGAAGACTCACTTGAATCCAGGCACTCTGAGAGTTAAAATGAGATAATCATTATCCGATCGACCTGCTCCTGATTGTACGTGATCACCCGCTACTTCCCAACCTAAAAGACACAAAAAGTAAAAGATATGAAGGTATTAATATGCACAAATGTGAAGAACATCTAGAATGTACAGAAAAGCCGATTTGTATTTATCAGTGACGCAACAGCGACATCTAGCAACAAAAATAAGCATTACAACCATATGCTGTAACATATACCACACGATTCTTGTGTAATCTCTCACCATTCAAGCCATCACAATTGTTGTTGGCCACGTTGAAGCAGGATGTCTTCATGTTGGCAGGCAGCACGTTCCACCACTTGTACTCATACCCGAGGACAGGTTCCGTGCCAGCTGGACAAGGCTGGCAAGCTACAGATGCCACACAATCCGTGTTTAATATCTTTTGGCTAGTTATTTAAAATTTTGTTCATGCTTTTGAAATGATCACGTTTCATACATCCTTCTTAAGATGTTAGGATGATTTATCACCTTTGACCCCATCTGAGTAAGTCCCGGGTGGGCAGGGAGAACAGGTAGCAGTGTCGTTGTTATAGAAACCGGGATTACAGGGTGGACACAGCTCACGCTGACCAGAAGGTGGCAGTGTTACTGCACCTGCAGCAGTCTCCAAACAAATCTTAGGCTCTACCCACTTATATATGACCCGAGTCTATGAGAGACAGCAGCATTTACAGTATGCATTCAATTATTTACTTGAATATTTCTATTTGTTTTATTTAATGTAAAATACAGGGTTTTTTTGTATATATTTTTTTACATAATTTTGTTAGAGCTTGAGTGTATATAAAAAAAATTGCATTTATTTATTTTTTCTAAAATAATCTGTAACAATCATAGTTATTGTGTGTGTGTGTGTGTGTGTGTGTGTGTGTGTGTGTGTGTGTGTGTGTGTGTGTTTTTGCCTTTCCATCCTTATCACAGGTGCTGTAGGTCTGGATGTAGTCTTTCTCTGTGCATGGAGATTTACTTTTGCACATGGCAGAACCTTCTGCTGTTAAAATACAGAAGAATCATACCTCACATAGACTGAATAGTTTGGAAGACAAGCCTAAAGGACCAAAAGAATGTGTATGTATATACAGTCAAACCAAAATATATTCAGACACCTTGAACATTTCATTCATTAATACTGTTTATTCACTATAGTTTAAAAAAAATGGTAATAAAATATGACAAGATCTCAGAGTTAAACTGTCAGAAAAAATGAATCCTAATTATGTCAGATAACACTTAAGCAAAACATGGTCAGGTCAAAGTGTCTGAATAATTTTTGGTTCCAAATTTTTATCAATTTTACTGGTAGTCCACTGTATGAAGAATTTTTGAGTATAATATGTCACAGTTTATTTTGCTATCCTCACTTACATAAATGAACTATAGTGTCCTGCACCCACTAGTAAAAATATATCAAAAATATAAAAAAAAAATGTCTGAATAATTTTTGGTTTGACTGTATGTATATATTTTTTTTAAAAATCTTCTATCAAACTTAAAGGTACACAAAGTATTTTTATCCTTTTTTTGCATACATTTTGATTCTTCATTTTAAACATATTCTAGCCAAATTCATGAGAAATTTTAATCATTTGTACATAATTATTTATAGAAAAACAGCATTACCTAAACCTAATTTTATGTATATTTTACTTATTTTTGTTGTCAGAAAGGGTTAATTTGAGGGTGAAAAAAATCAATTTTACGTTATTAAGCTTTTTGTAAGCTTTCCTTGTGACAGTCTAACTTTCATTTTTATGTATTTTTTACTTATTTTGGCAGAGAGGGTTAAATGTAGGGGGGAAATACAATTTTGTTATGAAATATATATATATATATATATATATATATATATATATATTTCATCTCCTCCTATATATATATTCTCTCTTTCATATATATATATATATATATATAAAATCTCCTCCTGGGACCCAGAAAAAAAAAAAGTTTTTTGAATTTAGTATTTTTTCACATCATTATATTGTTTAGAGCATAAGAAACAAATGAAAAAAATTATATTTTTGAAAAATTATATTTTATTCATATGTTATGCTATGTCCTCTGTAGTGGGCACCAGGACTAAGTTGTTTAAAAAATGAAATGACATGAAATGACATGTATAGGCAAAAACAATGGGATTTTTTTAAATTCCCCAATCAATTTTAAGGCTTCAGGATTTTTTTTAACCAAACTTTGTTTAAAGAGGATTCTCAACTATGTTATGAAAGATATAATGGAATTAATTGATATACCATTTTACTTTATGCAATATGTGGGTAAAATAGCCATACATGGGTTTTTCCATTCAATACAATGCATCTATACACTGTATCTAATTTGCATATTAATATGTTCTTGGGGCAACATGTAATGAAAAAAGAAGTGTAATAATGGGAGTAATAATTGGCAACATTTTCATAATATTATCTAATAATTAATAGGAATATTGATACATAATTTATTTCGCTATTCACTTGTTGTGTCTCCCAAAATGCCTGATAAACATGATTTAAGTCCTGTTGTCCTCTACAGTGGACATAAAATCGATGTTCTGTTTTGTAACAGATAGTCATATTTTGATTAGAAACCCCATAACATTTTCCTGAGATGTTGATTTATGACAAACAATTTGAAAATTATTCAGATGTAAATGATAATAAAATATTATCATATTTCCATAAGGGTGTTAAATTTGATCACTAAATCAATGTCATTCATATTTAAAGACCAAGGAGAGTGAGTGGTCATGGTGAAACCTCCGAACATTTGGTATCTCTGAAAAGCCCTGAATGTGCCCTTTACAGGACATCCAGACTTAAAACTGTGACATGTAAGATGTCAGAGAAAATCACTAAAATATAATGTCCACTACAGAGGACAAAAGTCTATTCCTGGGTCAGAGGAGGATATTATATATATATATATATATATATATATATATATATATTTTACACACACATTCAATTTATGTATTTTAGTATTTTAGTAAGTTTTTTTTTATTTTTATAAAACAGTAAAACCCTAACTAAAGAAGATGACATATTTAAAAATAAGTTATGCACATACATGTATATTTATGCAGAGAATGAGCCATCTGAATTTTAAAGGAATAGTATAACCAAAAATTAGAATTCTGATATTTACCCACCATCATATTATTTGAAATTCATATGAATATATACACATACATACATACAATGATTATTTAAATTAATGTGTTTTTAAAGTCCTACTATGAGCTCATATAGCTGCATTTTCTAGAAACCAGCCTATGTGGTATTTAAATGTGTGTATGCACTTACAGGCGTAGTGTGTTTTTGTGTTGCAAGGGGTGCAGGAGCTGGCCCCTCGGCCAGAGTATGTGTCCCGTGGACAGGGCTCACAGGAGGAGGAACCCGGGGTGCGACTGAAAGTCCCAGGCTTACATGGAAAACACTCTGATGTGTACGCCACCCCTGAGAGAGAAAAATGACATCACTTTCAATGCGGAACAATTTTCATATTATAAGGGAAGAGAATGCACATCCTCACCTTCTATCTGTATCTTCTTCAGGAGTACCGGTTTGGCTGCTTTAGAGCCGAGTGTGACTCTACTAGTTCTCCAGTACAGGATATTAGTGCCAGAATTCAGATTAACCTGATCATATGAGAAAGATATCAGATATTACTCTTATACAGTAAACATAACTTAATTGAGTGTTTTTGAGCATTGATAAACAGAATTGCAAACAGAAAATGACTACTGTATGTACAATAACAACCTTTTTTAAGAAATTAATACTTTTATTAAAAAAGTATGCGTTAAATTGATCAAAAAAGACAAAGACCTTTACATTGTTACAAAAGATTTATATTTCAAATAAATGCTGCTCTTTTAAACTTTCTATTCATCAAAGAATCCTGAAAAAAATCATTACAGTTTTGACAAAAATATTATATTGGTAATAATAATAAATGTTTCTTGAGCACCAAATCAGCATATTAGAATGATTTCTGAAGGATCATGTGACACTGAAGACTGGAGTAATGATGCTGAAAATTCAGCTTTGCCATCATAAGAATAAATTACATTTTTGATCAAATAAATGCAGCCTTGGTGAACATAAGTGACTTTCATAAAACATTTTTTAAAAAATCTTACTGATCCCAAACATTTGAACAGTAGTGTGTGTGTGTATATATAAATGTATGAGTTTTTGACTTACACTATGTGTGCCCCACTCTCCATGACTAGTCAGTTTGATCCATTTTTTATTTGAATCCTGGTCCATCTCTTGACACTGGTCGTTCTGAATCTGTCCAAAAACATTTTGATTTGTACAATACAGAATAGCTGCTTTTGATGTCTTAAAATATCTTACAAATAAATGTGTCTCCACAGTATTAATGGAATCCAAACTTACAAAGAATTCAAAGAAGATGCTGTTATCCACATACTGGTAGTCAAAGGACACGGACCCCGGCTTCTTTAAGTGAACAGTGTAGATCAGAGACACAGTACACTCATCCCTGTTGGACTCCAGATACGAGCCCTGAACAACCCACTTTGCACTAAAAGCACACAAATACACAACAACGCACACACACTGTGGTGATTATAGCCTTCAGTTGCATAACAGGATAAAAATAAATGATTGGTTTAATACTTGAATTGTTTCATGTCTCTGGAAGTGTGTGCTTGCCTGCACAAATAAGTCTGTATGCTTTAATCCGATTGTGTGCTGATTTAATATTAAATAAATAAAATAAAATAAAGTGAAAGGGCAAAAATAAAGCGCTTAGATGAGAACCAAAGAAATGAGAACTTGGATTGGGAACAGTCATTGCAGACATAACTGACTATCAGTAAATCTGAATCTGATATGCACGTCTTACATTATGTATGTGCATTAAGATTTTAGTATTACTCTATGTAGTGTTGCACCAATGAAGAGAATGCATTCTCAATACCTTTTAAACACACCAAATACAAAAAGCAAAGCACTTCAATATGTCCCACCCCGACTTTCCGTTTCAATAGAAAATATATCAAAACAAGAATAAAAAAATAATAATGATAATGGGGTCTTCAAAACCATCTTTTATAAATGTCTGACTTCTCCAAAGTAACTCACCTGCTGCAGGTGGATGCATCTTGTCGGTTGGGTGAGTTATCAGGGGAGGTTGCTAGGCTGCTGAATCCAGGAGGGATGTCGTCCCACTCATCAAAACGTAGGCCGCTGCCCAGGGAGTAAGTGCCAGCCGCACACTGTGTGCACTCCTGAGCAGACATCTCCAGAAACTCCCCCGCCTTGCATGAGAATGCTGACAGACAAGGATGTAAACAAATGTACAATGCACTTTAATGATATGCCATTGGAAAATGTATTGACAAGATCGATCACTAATCCAAATATTTGGTGGGGTAAATGTACCATGGTAATTGCTTTAAATAGGCCATAACAGTATCTAATATCCAGACCACTGATGTACACAAATAAAATATAAAACAAAACAAATAAATAAGTAAATACATTTTGCTTGTTTTATGTCCCTGGCAGATTCTTTGGTTATTTAAATAAAATAAATAAATAAATAAATAAACAAAAAACCAAATTAATTAATAGCAAAAAGTAAATACATGCTAAAAAAAAAAAAAATAATAATAATAATAAATAAATAAATAAATAAAATTAAGCAAGAAATTAACAAAAATAAATACATTCTAAATAAATAAATAATAAATAAAAAGTTAACACCATACCAGGTTTTTTGGTCATTTAAATAAATATATAAATAAAGTTTTTTTGCCATCTTCTTTAACTATTTTAAAGGAACAAATAAACGAAACAAAAACTAATAAATTAATTAAAAAATAAACAAACTGATAAAATAAATAGTTTTAACACATTGCAGCATCTCTTGCTATTTATATAATTAAACAATAAATAAATAAATAAATAATAAACAAAAACAAAAATATTTAAATAAATAAATAATATTCCTCTGGAAAATCAACCGATATATCAGTTGCGTATGTGCTCATTTGGAGTTGCATATCAACTGCAGAGTGATTATCAATTTTAAAATAAAAAAAAAAAAAATGACAGCTTTCCTGTAATACAAAATCTGTTATAGACAACATTAAACCAAGCTTTTAATTTCCATAATGAGATGCATTTCCAATTGAGAAAGATTATTCAGCAAGAAATAAAGTAATGGGTGGGATTCGTTTTGTTTACACAGGAGAAATTTGTGAAAATTGTTATTTTTGTGGTTGTTTTTGTTTAGTTTTTTTCCTTGCCTGTGTAGCATTGGTTATGTAAGAAGAAATAAAAGTCATTTCAGAGGCAGAGAATGTTTTGATGAATATATTAATAATGTGCACAATAAGACCACGGACATTTATTAATAAAGTAAATAAGGGTCAATTTGATTTCAGAATGCCTTTAGCTGCTTTCTTCCAAATTACACATGACTAAAATAGAATACATTGGCAGAGGACTCTGTGAGGTTTTGAGAATCATTATTCAGGGGCCAATGAACATATTCTGTCCAAGAGGAAATTCCTCTGTACTGATACTGTGCTGATAAGGGGTGACAAAAAATGCTGTTTAAACACACACTCTTGCCATTCAAAATGCACTGAATCACATTAGTGCACACATTCATGGATGAACATCCAAATAAGCACACAATGTCCATTTCCTAAAGACCCCTCTCAGTTAAAACCCTCCCATAAATTAAACTTCCTCTCTGAGTAACACACTATGTGAACCTACTGCATTCAGTGCCCTGCACAGGGTCTGGCAGTCCTGTACACTCTCCTGGATTCAGAGGAATGGCCACCCTCCATCTGGACCCGGTGCTGTCACACTCCGTGTACTGAAAGTAGTAGTCCGTCTGTGAAAACAAACAACACCTCTATATTTAACAAGGATTCTGACTATGCTTGTGTTTGTGGGTGTGGATGTGTGAAGTTTGACTGTAAAAGAGTAAAGCACATGGACGCTTGAGTATTTTGTGGACTTAATGCACAGGATATTAAAAACAGGTCGTAACAGGACTCTAACAAACATATGAGTCATCTGTCCTGAGTCTGCTGTGGCCGCACCCTTTCCTTTCCAGAAATCAGCATTACTGGCATTTAATTAATGAATTAATATTTTAAGTGAAGGAATCAATGTTTTTGAACAAATCTTTTAATTGAACATATCATTCTTGTTCACATCTACAGTATGCAATAACTTACAAAACAAGTATTTGAGTGAAGACTGTGACGGAGCATTTCATTGGTTGGAAAGACTGTCTGAATTAGGCTCAAACAACATTAGAGAGACATCTTGTTCATGAACGAACTGAACAAACTGCAACATATCTCATTGCTCATTAATGAATTGAATGAACTGGAACATCACGTTCATGAACAAACTGGGACAATATCTTGCTCCTGAATAAACTGGACAAACTGCGACTTCTCATTTCTGAACAAATTGAACAAACCGGGACATGTCTGTGAACGAACTAGGACATATCTCATTGGTGAAAGAAATTAACTGAACAAAATGGGATGACATTTTAATGAACTTGGACATCATGTTTTGCAACTGCAACTTCTGGCTCCCGAGCGGACTGCGACTTCTGGCCCCTGAGCGGACTGCGACTTCTGGCCCCCGAACGGACTGCGACTTCTGGCCCCCGAACGGACACTTCTGGCCCCAGAATGAACTGCGACTTCTGGACCCCGAACAAACTGTGACTTCTGGACTCCGAACAAACACTTCTGGCTCCCAAACGAACTGCGACTTCTTGCTCATGAACAAATTGAACAAACTTGGACATTGTGTCTATGAATGAACTGGGACATATTTGTGTTTGTGAACGATTTGGGACATATTTTGTTTGGGCATTATTTAAACAAACATGGACATAACTCATTCCTGAATGAGCAGGGATATTTCATTCTTTCTAGTAGATTTGTAGGCACACAGATTTTAATTGTGTATAAAGGATAAAATAACTTGTTTTAGTGATTGAATGTATGACTTATAATACACAAAAAGACACTCAAACTTGTACCTACCTGCTGGTAAAACCACATAATCGGCAGAAAAAGTCAGTGAACAAATCTGAACAACTCTTTTAGTAAACATATTCAAAACTGGGATGAATCAAAATGACACTAATCAGGATTTTACAGTAAGAACTAATGGGTTTGAAGGAAAACAAGAAAGGTGAAGTTAATTTTAGTCTTTAAAATACTTTGCTGATTCTCAGCTTAAATAAACTGTAGTAGGCTATAAATAAGCTATTCGTAGATTAATGAACCCAAAAAGTATAAACCCTCCATCTGCATGAGCTAAGGTGACAATTAGAAGAGAAAATGCACATCAATAAACTGATTTATTGTTTCTGATAAGATCGAACCATTTTGCTCAGCCAAACCGCTGAATCATCTCTTTACCACCACATTCCTGCGGGTCCTCCAGCAGTTATCGAGTGATTGGGAAGGAAAGGCTGCCATCAGGAGGAAGCTGATAATAAAACCCAGAATGCCCTGCGGGTCAACATACGGCAGTGCCTACACGGCTGAAAACAGGATCTAGTCTCAGATATTATACATATTACCATACTAAACCCTAGTACAAGCCACATGCCTGAAATCAGCCTATAGTGCAAATCCACATGACAGCGCAATACCATATTATTAATCATAATCATAAAAAAGCTGTGCTTTCACTTCCCTCCCTATTCTAGCTTTTGCTAATCTAAACAATGTCTGAAACTTTGTATTATGAGCACTTCTTGTGTTTATTTGCCTCTTTGCGATGAATTGCTTGCGGTTTTCCTCATTTGTAAGTTGCTTTGGATAAGAGCGTCTGCAAAATGAATAAATGTAAATGTAAATTAATGTGCAAATGACAATAATGATGATGATAATTATATGCGAATAAAAGCCTAAATTAAATCTTTTCATCATGTAAAGCGATTGCGTCTCTTCAGAAAATTTGGACTAAACCACTCAATTCATATGGATTCGTTTTACGATCCCTTTATGAACTTTTTGAAGCGTCAAAGTGGTAGTGTAGTCGCGTAACTGGAGGGACAGAAAACTCTCAGATTTAATTAAAAATATCTTGATTTGTGTTCCGAAGATGAACAAAAGTCTTACAGGTTTGGAATGACATGAGGGTGAGTAACTAATGACAGAAATTTCATTTTTGGGTGAACTAAACCAAAATTTTAATCAGATCTTGCCTAATGAGGAATCAAATGTGCATGTCAAACCCCACACCTCCCAATGTATGTAATTCCCTATAAGCAATTAAGTACTTTATATAATCTGTTATGGAATAACAGATTATATAAATTGTGGAATAACAGCTTATATAAATTATAGGTATACATTGATATGTATATCATATAAAAGCACTGCAGTCAATCTTTTGGTTTATGGGACACATGAAGATTTTAACAGTCACAGTTTTTCCATGCACAAAGGCCAGAGGAGGTGCTGAGCTCTCAGTGAAAGCGGTTTGAGGGAGGCTATTCTTAGCACCATATCTCCAGGCTCTTGAGATGGGCACGCAGGGCTGACCATCTTTGTGAAAAGCGCCGCTCACTCCACTAGAACCTTAACCATCCATCAGCATGATGTTAGAGATACATACCCTGGCTGGATTCTAACACATTATTTCAGAGATTTAAAATGAGATGCCCATCCCAAATAGTAATCTGACACCAATCAATATACCCAGACAAAAAGCATATCAGCTTCTTAATCAATAATAAAGCTGAATAGCTCAAGTAAACATACATTATAAACACACAAAATACATAAGAATAAACTGATATTCAAAATTGTTAGGAGCATAAATTATTCTGAATACCTATAAAAACATTTATAGCAATACAGACTTACAGTATGTTCACCACTGCGAAAGCAAACAACATTAAAAGCAATTCAACGTTGTTGAAACCAACAGTGAAGATTCAATTTACAGCTCCACGTTATATCAAAAAAAGCAGGCGCATCACTGCTTCCTAAAAGTGCCTCAAATATCTAATATGAAGGAACTTCAAAAGCCCTTTCAGGGTTACGAGAGGAACCATTCCAAGCACTTCTAAAGACATTTAAGGCTCTGACAGTGTGACTTTTATATGATAAAGCAAAAATCCATAAATTGAAATTGAATTAAACTACTACCACTGAGCATCTAAATATTTCTTTACCAATTTTCCCTTATTCATACATATGTAAACAAAACAGCCTTGTTCTCATTGGTTACGGCTATTCAATGTGTGTATGTATCTGATGCACCTGTTACTTACTTTGGTTATAAGGTGAGACAACCTATAGACCATCTTGCTGCACATGTCAGTAAAGAGACTGATCCCAAAAGTACAAATAATTCTATGCCAAACAACCACGGATGCTTTAAAAACCCACAGACGAGCAAAAACAGTTACATGAACTGGACACATGGATCAAACGCAATGAACGCCGGTAAGTATCGCAAAAACATCAGCAAGAATGATCTCTCACCTCTTTACACTGACGCAGGTGAGCTGCAGACGCCGTGGACGCGTTCAGGAGGAAAACGCAACATATCCATGCCGTATAATACAGTATACAACGCCTTCGGTGGCAGACGATGTTTTTCCTCGTGCGCTCCATCTCTTGCTGAACGGAATAACGGGACCGTCCCATCATATCAGCTAGCGACGTCAACATAGAACGTCATCTGACGGAGCCGGTTTGAAGTCTTAGAAATGACGTCACAAATGTGTTACCCAAATTAGGCCCAAAACGTGTAGACTACAAATAGTAGGCTATATTTCTACTCAGCAGTTTTATGTACTTTGAGGGTGACCATCAAATTCATTGTATAATTCGCACATCGAATCATAAACATAGTCATAAATATAATAGCCTAATAACTGATATCTGTTATAATACATTCGGATAGGCTAACTGAATGAATATTTAAAACGTTGCTTTTACATTCACTAATAAAATAACCAAAAGAGTTTGCAATTGTTATTTATCTGCACACCACTAGATGGCAGTCGTTTTAAAGAAATTAAAAGGAATTCTTGTATGATTGTGCATATTTCCATAATCTTATATTAATTAAGACTAGCCTGTGTGGAATACTTGTAATTTAAAAAATACACCACATTACACCATAAAAGGTGATTAAATTGGTGAAAACTTAATATTAATAACTTGTCTCAGCACCTAAAATATACTTTTTCTTAAACATTCAAACAATTAACTTAAAATACTGATACTGAAAAAGTCCAAAAATGTCTAAATGTATGTCTAAATCAGATTATTGCATGCTAAATTTGGTTTGATGGTTCATAGTGGTTTTGCATAATCATTCAACAGTATATTGGTCTTCTTGAAAATTATTTTGCATACAGAGTAAAACCAGACTCACATCATCATGGTCTCCAACCCACAAAATATTTAACTTCTGTGGTGCATGTATATTATTTTATTCATGTCAGGGCTCAGACCTTTTGTACCAGCATTGTTCACAGAACAAAAAAAGAAAAAAAAAAATCACAATAATTAAAGTAACTCTACTGAAATACCGCAGCATTTAGCATGACTCTTGACATCAACAGAAAATAATGAACAAATATTTAGTATATAATTATTCAACTTTGGCATAAACAATACATAATGTACACTGTCCAAATATATATAATAAACTGGTAGATTTGAACAAGTATCAGATCTATGTACACAATGAAAACTGAGGCTCCTTTCTAAACTATCTTTTATAATAATTTTACAACTTTTGTGCTTGCGAGAATTAATACGGTGCTCAGTATGAGTGGTGTGTCTGAATCATGTCATCTTCCAACATCATGGAAGTACAGATTTGCACACAGACAGAGAAGGATAATGGGACCAATGGAATAATAAATCAAACCATGGAACTTTGGATCCAGATCACCTTGACGATACCAGAAAATCTGCAACAAACAGAGAAATTTTTATATTTTTAATAAATTATATACATATTAATTTGTACTAATATTATATGTATGTGCTGTGACAGACCATGTAGCACAGGAGAAAACAAAATCGTAAAAATTACATGATTTGACAAAAAGTATCAACAAATGGAAATTTAGATTCAGATTATTGAGTAAAAAAAAGGGGGGGGGGGGAGGGGGAGAGATCAAACAGTAGGCTTAACTATCAAGCAGTGAATGATTAAGATCATAGACAGAAAATTTATATACAAAACTTACCAGCACCAATACAGAGGAACAGATCATGATGATGCAGACCACAAAGAAGATATTTAATGGTGTCGGAGGAGGTGTAGGGAAAATGAATGAACTGATGACAGTTACCTGAAAAAGAGAAAAAATGGTGTTCACTAGCAGTTCACAGTTAAATAGAAGTGATCAGTAGTCAATCATATTGCAAATATATGTAGGGGCAACACCATAAAGACATTTAAAAATAAATAAAAGTACCCTGAAATGCATTATGTAAGACTCAGATAGCAAACACTACTGCAAATATACATGTATGTGTGTGGTTCAGGTATTCCCTACGTTTCTAGAGTATAAAAACCAGTATGTCTATGAAAAGTACTCGTGTGTGTGTGTGTGTGTGTGTGTGTGTGTGTGTACAAAGTGAGTAAAGTAAGGACCTTTTGGCCAGTCCTTACTTTATGACACCCCATTAAAGGGCTTTTAGCTGTGATTGTTAAGATTAGGGGCTAGGGATAGCATGAATGTCCTCACAAAGATAGCCATACAAACGTGTGTGTATGTGTTTGTATCATCAATACTCACTAGGACTAACAGAGATGTGAATCCACCTATAGCCAGGTTTAGAACTGTGTGCTTAAAGAAAAAAATTTGACATGAACAAATACAGGCACTTAAGTTTTGTCAGTTTAACTTTTTGATTTGACTGCATCTTTCCATATATCCAAGTTCATACTAGTGCGTATACTAAATTATCCCTTTAATTCTGCTTAATAATATATCCTGTAACACCTACTCATAAGATTTTCTGGCTTGATCAAGCAAGTAAGCAATCTTTTTTAAAAAATTCATGCTTCTTCAGCGCTCCTAACACTTTTTTCTAATATAAAAAATAAAACAAGCCAACAAGTAAAACAAGAAAAGCTGCTTCTCTCACCCGCGTTAAAGTCTCTCCAAACAGCGTGTTGCCTACGCTACTGGTGCTCGTCCTGAAATCATCCATGTTGCTGGTGAGACTGCGAGGGTTTCTGGTCATGAGGAGCGGATCATTTCTGAACCCCCCAGCTTCCTGCACTCATGATCAGGCCTGAAAAGACTTTCTCATTTCTCCAGATGCATAACATTCACTATGCCTCTGGCTGAGGCAGCACAAAGGGTGTTATTTTACATATATTTTATCTTTTAATGGAACACATGGAAATATTGTTAGGGGAAATGGTCATGAGGTTATTTTGTTGGTTATGCGAAATTACATGGAAAATGTGATGGATAACTAGCTAATCTGACATTTTCATTTATAAAGTGAAAACGGCAATTAGTATGAATGAAACGGACAGGGCTTAGTGGCCAAGACGGTTTCTCTAATTCAGGGATGTCCAACTCGTTTCTGGAGGGCAGTGGCGCCTGCAGCCGTACGGATGTACGCACTGTGCGTACCATGAGAGGGCGCTAATTAATGTCGTTTTTATTGTTTACATAATTTTCAAATTGATTATTAAAATCTATCTGCGTACACTCATGACATATTAAGAAAGCAAGCGAGAATGAGAATGAATAAAGGTCTGCGTTTGTGTGTTGTAAAGTCAAATGTGTGTATGTGCGTGCATGGTTGGGCGTGGGGGAAATGGGTGAAATAAATCTGATTGGCTAGTTTAGTTTCTTTGCTTTTACAGGCTCAAAATGAGTAAACGCTCTCTAAAACAGCTAAATTCGATTGAAACATTTGCAAAAAGTCCGAAAATTATTGAGTAGGGATGGAGAATCGAAGACTTTTAAATGCTTGAAGCTTTTCTCTAAATGTTTCGGGAAAAGTTTCAACGCATCAAGAGTGTCGAAAACAGTGCCATCTTGTGGCAGGTAAAATTTACAGCAGCCATAAACCTGAGTGCGCAGCTCCTTTGTTTTATCCATTAAGCACAAATAAAAGCCTGACAACGCTAAATGTGTTTAGTTTTCTGATAATATAATTATTAAAGTGTGGCAATAAATTAAATTTAACAACAAAAACAATAATTATAATAATATTAATAATACCTACTGAGTTGTTTGAGGCAAGCAAATTGCGCTGTTATTTTATTGTTTTTATACTGTTTATATGACAGAAAATATGATAATGTAATATAGGCTACAAGCTTATATATTTAAAAGTTAGTAAATCTTGGTTCAAAGTACATTCCGACATGCAAAGTGAAGAATTCACGTGACTGGAAAGAAAGTGAGTGGGGGGGCGCTAGTTCTGTGCGTACCCTGAGATAAAATCCTGCAGGCGCCCCTGCTGGAGGGCCACTGTCCCGCAGCGTTTAGATTCAACTTGCCTCAACCTGTCTGGAAGTTCCTAGTATGCGAACTTGATTAGCTGGTTCAGGTGTGTTTAATTGGGGTTGGAGCTGAACCAAAGCCACTGGAAGGCAAGCATGCAACCCACAGACTGTAAAAAAATTGCAACCTTTAGCCAAAAAAGCGTAACGGCTAATGTTAACGTTCCGCCTCTGGCGGTATGCAGGGAAAGAGACCTGAGGCTGTTTTTTGAATGGATGTCAATGGATGAGAGGCTTCACTATGCTGATTAAACAGCTTTTGTGGGGAAATAGCTAATCGTTTAATTAATCGACAGCCTGTTTGCTAATCTTCAGCATGTTTTGCACTAAACAATACTTTCGTTGGGAACTATATGTAGATTTTAGCTTGATAAAAATGTATTTTTTAAGAGAAGGCAGACTAGGGAGTGTTACGACGGATGTCACTGCCATTACACTGAGAGGTGCCGCACGTGATTAAGTTAGCCGTTACGCTTTCTCCAATGGTAAGAGATACAGACCCTCTCATCTCCCTATAATATACAATCTCTGGCTGAACTCTGCAGGACAAGTGGCCCTCCAGGAGCAGCATTGGACACCCCTGTTCTAATTAGTCAGGTCTAATTCTCAGTGTCATTATTTTGGTGTAAATTATTGTCAAGACCGTAGCTGAAGTAACTTATAAAGAAGGTGGTGGACGTGGTAACTGTTACCTTTTTCAGCATTCGTAGAGAGGGCCCAATCACAGTTGTTTATGATTACTGGATGATAATATTTTAAAATCATTATTTGAAGATTATGTTTCACATTGTTTTTCTAATAATCATTGTAGAATATATGCATGTTATTTTGATAATATTAGGCTACTGCATTTACACATTCGGTTTGAGTTGACAAGCGCCCTCTAGAGGGAGAACACTTAAGCCATTAATTTTAAATAAAATTCTGCAAACTGTCTTATGTTTCATCTTAAAGGTGCAGTGTGTAAATTTTAGCGGCATCTAGCGGTGAGGTTGCTAATTGCAATATAGAGAAGCTACGGTGGACAACACAGGACAAATATGTCATCGTCTGTCGTCGTCAATCTAACGCGCTCTATAGAGCAGTTTGTCCGTTTAAGGCTACTGTAGAAACATGCCGGCGCAAAATGGCGACTTAACATGTAAGGGGACCCGTGGTGTATGTAGATAGAAATGGCTCATTCTAAGGTAATAAAAACATAACGGTTCATTATGTAAGGTCTTTATACACCACTGAAAACATAGTTATGTATATTATATTGCATTTCTATCAATAGATCCTCCTAAAATTCACACCTTGAACCTTTAAACAACCCTTTTGTGAAACTTCTACACTAAATAGACTAATAATAATAATAATAATAATAATAATTAGAATGATTGATTTATTTGACTTTTGCTAGATGAAAGGGGGAAAAAAAAGTAAAAAGTACCTTTCAAAGTAAAAGTACAAATTATTGCACTGACAAACAGTGAATACAGGTAAAGCAGGACATTTTGATCATTTGTCATGGACGTTGTTTTAAAATATGCCACAATATAATTTTAAATAGCTACACATCTCCATTACACTATACAGAATAAAAGTATAGAAATATGTAACACAAAAACCTAAGTGTCCGAGTTTACTTGTATTCACCATATTTTCTGTGTAGGTACCTGAACACACCACCTTTATTTTATTCACGTCATTGCTAGAAAAACAACAATGCATAGGTTTACCAGGATTGTGTCAAACGGTATATTATACATTTAATTCAGATTTTATTGACAAATGTAAATAGCTAGGCCATTTCTTCTTTTGAAAACAAATAATTAGTCAAAGAAAACTGAAAGAGCAATCAGGGCTGTTACCTTTTGAAGCAAACAGATCAATGATACAAGATTGACAGTCAGTGTATTCAAATGAACATACTATAGATAGATGTTAAAAGTTAAGTCACGTTGTTATATAAGCTATGACTCAGTACATACAAAAGGTTTCCTAAATCTTTTATTGTTGTTGATCATAAATATCTACAACAAAATAATGATATTTTACAGGTGTAAAGATCATTTTGAGGTCCGAAGTGCAGGAGCTTCCCATTGTAGTGCTATAAACCAAATTGGTCACATATTAACAGATTGTATGTAGTATTACACATCTTCAACACGCTAATGCTATGGTCTTCATTTAATGTAGTCTCATAAATATTTTGACAGACTGAAGATGTTTGAGAAAAAAATCCATTTTTGCAAGACAGAAGCAATTCGACTAGAACCAAGACCATGAGAATGTCTATATAACAGTCAGAAGTAGGCACTTCAGGCACTTTCTGATGTTTAATGAGACAGGTGATGGCCATTCACAGTTCACATTTTGGCCTTTAGAGGCACAATGTTGAGGGACAGCACAAAGTTATCCAGGGTGGACAGGTATTCCTGAGTGTGGGTGCGCAGATGACCTGCATGAATAGATTCCTTCCACTTCTTACTCTCGACAGATAGGCCTCGATTCCTCCAGAACTCCACCATCTTCTCCAAGCTCTTGTAATCGCACAGTGCATCGTTCTCAGAGAAAAAGAAGAGAGCAGGTGCCTTCACAGGAGTGTTCCAGAAAATGCTGATCGCTGAGTTAAAGTAGTCAACCGTCTGGTGTTTAAAGACACGGAAGTAAAGAAGGCTAGCCGTTCTCACGAGACCTTCCATCCGGGGAAACATGGTTTTACCTAGGCCTGGACAACAAAAAACAAACCCAAAATATTTAAGCAAGAGATTTCAGTGACTACTAGACAATTTAGTTCATCAGGATAAATTTCTCTCTGAAGTTTTAGACCTTAGACCTTTAGACCTTGAAGTTTTAGACCTTTAGACATTCCTATAACGCTTTGAGTCTCGCACCGGCCGGACATACGATCTCATACTCACAAACTTGTCAGTCTTGGTCATTAGACAGAGGTGATGACTAATATTCTAGAGGCTGTACCCACTTTGCTCATTCCAGAATACGTTATTTAGTCCCCATAGATACCAGAGGCCATGACCATTACCATAGAATCAGGCTGACCAATTTAGCTTCCTCTAATGGTAACTTTATATAATCATGCAGTGGTTTTCCCACAGACACTTAGTTAGAATAATCTTACAATAATCAGAGGTTGAGGCCCACCCCTATTTAGATTTGCTCTATGAGAAAGCAAACCATAGAAAGCAAAATTTACCATAGAAAGGAAAATATCTATACTCTTAAAACCTTTATCACCTTCTGGTTTACTTTTGTAGGAATGAGACCTTTGTACCAGTCGCACTGAGACATTTCAAATGATACCAAACATGTATAGTGTTGTATGATAACTGTTATTGATTTTTGGGTAATTTTCAGGTCATCTCCATTTGTAGAGAGAAGAGATGGCAGAAGAGGGGGTGAAGGAAAGGAAATGTAGATTAAGACTATACTGTGGTGTGATCGGCTCAGTGTGACCGTCTCTCGGATGGGGATGCTAATTTTGCAAGATTGAGTTCAAATGTTAATTTCCTTTGTTTTCTTCAAAAGTTTGGGGTCACATTAAATTGATCAAAAGTGACAGTAAAGACATTTTATATATATTGTTACAAAACATTTCTATATCAAATAAATGCTGTTCTCTCTATTAATCATAGAATCCTGAAAAAAAAAAATATATCAGCATTTCCACAAAAATATTAAGCATCACTATTTTTAGCATTGATAATAATAATAATGTTTCTTGAGCAGCAAATCAGCATATTCGAATGATTTCTGAAGGATCATGTGACACTGAAGACTGGAGTAAGGATGTGGAAAATATAAAATATAATAGAAAACAATTACTTTAAATTGTAATAATATTTCACAATATTACTGTTTTTACTGTATTTTTGACCAAATAAATTCAGCCTTGGTGAGCATTAGAGACTTCTTTCAAAATCATTAAAAAATCTTTAAAAATCTTTAAAAAGTACTGTAGATAGTCAAAAATGTTTTAAGGATTTTACAAGTAGTAGTGTTATGCATTGCAATTTACATTAAAAAAATTATATGTACATTGTGTTTTATTTTCGATGAGGTAGTACCAAACTTTTATTTTACAAGCATGATTCCTACATCATAACTTTTGGGAAATGTGAAGCTTTGGATGAGAATGTATATTGCTTTTAATCAAGTTTAAAATCAAACCTGACAAACATGATACGAGTAATCAAGTAACCTACAAAAATTAGCACAGGCTGAGTGATTTATATGGTCTATGACTCAATGTTTGGTCGTAGTGCCAACTTTAATTCTCCAGTACATGTTTAGCATCTGTTATGGGAGTTGCTCTACAGGAACAACACTCCTACACAGGCGTATTAAATTACAAAGAAGAGAGGGGTGGAAAACAACACATTTATAGTGTACTACTAGGGCTGGGTGGTATGATGGTGTATTTTATATTGAAAACACTGTTTTAGTTTATTGTTGGTAAGTTTTTTTTTTAAAGCAATTAATACTTTTATTCAGCAAGAACATGTGAAACTGACAGTAAAGACATTTATAATGTTATAAGAGGTTTCTATTTTAAATAAATGTTGTTCTTTTGAACTTTCTATTCATTAAAATAATCCTGAAAAAACGTATCACGGTTTCCACAAAAATATTAAGCAGCTCAACTGTTTTCAACTGATAATAATAAGAAATGTAATTTGCGCAAATCAGTTTATTCGGATGTAGCATGAGCATTAGAATGATTTCTGAAGGATCATGTGACACTGAAGGCTGGAGTAATGGCTGCTGAAAATTCAGCTTTACCATCACAGGAATAAATTACATTTTAAAATATATTCAAATAGAAAACAGTTATTTTCAATTGTAATACATTTGTAATATTGTAGTAGATACACTGCATTTATGTAGCTATTATGTTTGGGGTAATGTGAAAATGCAGATCAGGACGAAAGTCAAAAGAAGTCAAAAAGAGAAAGAATTGTTTGTACAACTGTAGAGTTTGATTGTTTAACATTACAACTTGAATGTACAGCACAAATAATGGTACATAATATAAAAATAGTCATACCATGATGCAAGATTCTGTTCATACCATCCACCCCAAAGTGTTAGCAGTGCAGACTGAAAGGTTTATATATAAACATACTTTACACAGCAATCTCTGTACATACCGGTGGCCATATGCTCCAGTGATCCCATGACCAGGCTGTCATAGATGTGACCCCTGATCCTGTTTGTCAGGCCTTGGTAACGCTGGGTGTCTTTGGCCATATGTACAAGCACCTGAGAAAATGTATATCCCCCTATGGAGAAAGCATGGACCAGTAGGGGGCGCTCTGAGAAGCGCTCGCTTTCTAATAATTCCAGTAAACGCCCACCATACTCCAACCCCCAGCGGGGCCACAAGAACTGGCTCACCTCGCTTTCCACTACGAGTACATCGAAGCCCGTGCGAAAGTAAATCTCACAGTATTTTGCAATGGCTTGTGGTCTGGAGCCTAGCCACGGCAGTAACAGCAATATAGGTTTAGGGTGACCAGGTGAAAAGCTAGCCGTAGGAGTCCCAGCGACATCACTGGCGAAGAAGGTGATCTGTTTACTGATCTTGTGTGCACTGACCCCAGCCATGGGGACCACTCTGGAAAGCATGACAGCAGGTGAACTAAAGAAAGAGCACAGAAAGAACAGCAGTTCATTTCTATAAAACGTCACAGCTGCCTTCAACTTACTCACGTGTCCGCTGCTGCCACAGAAATACACTCAAAGACACCTGAACTCTAGAAATCTGCCGCTTAAGGAAAAAACTAATCTTCTGGATGAACAACATGCTGTATTGCCTGAATTCTTGCATTTGTTTGAATCGATTAAAACAGTGTTTTTCTCAGCCCTGCTCCTCTGACACTGCACATTTTGGATGTCTTCAAATCTGACAGACCCAGTTTAGGCCATGGTGAAGACACCCTCTCCCCTGGGAGACAGCAATCTACAATTTATGAAATGCTAAATATTTAAGTGTTGCACCATTATACTTGATCAAGTTGAAATGTAACCCTTAATATAAGAAAAATTAAAGGTGAAGTATGTAACTTTTTATGTGAAAATATACATTCTCTTAATCCAGTTTATTGTTCATTGACTACTATAGATAGTCCCTATTGTGACATATCAGAGTACAATGGCTTCTCAAACAAGAAAAAATTCATGGCGTGACTTGATTTTGTCCGTCAGGGATTGATTGGATTGTTGAATGGTTGTGGTTTGCTATTGCTGTGATCTCACGGGAGTGGCAGTTTGTCCCACCCTTTCGCTGATAAATGTCATCAGAAAAGAGAAGTTATTTTAATTAAAGATTACGAAGGCACATTAATTTAAAAAAAATAAAATAATGATGTGTAGGGCTGGGACAATTGATCGTTGAATGATTCTGGATCGATTCTGAGATTTTCCGAATCCATCAGGATTCTCTCTCAAATCGATTCTGAGCTTAGTTTTTAACAGCAGATGGCACTGCGTGCTTTAGAAACAGCCATACTCTGCTCTCTTCCAATTCCTTACTCACACCACTTGAACTTTCTATAAAATAATCATTCATAAAGTTCGAAAAGGTTGAAGCGAATTACAAAAGTGTTTGCAGTGAGCTGTTTACATTAATCTCGTGTCATAAAAGCATTCTGAGGTACAAGTACATACCCGAACGCAAGAGCGTTCTTCGTCAGCATTTGAGCGTGCGGTTAAAAACTAGCCTAGAGCGTCATCTGCTGTTAAAAACTAAGCTCAGAATTGATTCAAGAATCACGATGCATTCGAAAAATCTCAGAATCAATCCACGAATCGAGATGAATCGATTTATTCTCCTAGCCCTAATGATATGCACAGATTAGGGCTGTCACAATTCCTCGATTAAATTTGAGGACTCGATATTAAAAAATCCTCAATTGCAATTTGCCTGTGTTGATTAACCGACAAAATACCGGAAGTGGCGCATCCCATGGACGAGAAGCATGAACCGCATTATTAGACGGTTTTCAAAGGCTGTACAATAAGGATGTGATGGTGAGGAAATTTTCCCACTGGTTAATCAACTTGTGACATCAACGGTAATACCGGTATCACCGGGGCAGTGCGTGGGATCTGGAGTTGGAGTTTTCCCCTCTTTTTCCACCTGGCTTTTAAATCACTTACGCAGAGCGAGCGTTTGCAATTAATCGAGCGTTTTCAGTTCATTCCTATGGAAGCATAACTATGAAAGACACGCACACGCACCTTTATGAATGCCTTTGCGCCCGTGCGCATTTTACTTTCATTTTATTATTAGCGCCAGTTCGGGTGCAGTAATTGTTTGAATGGTGGGTTCATAATTATTCTTCACGAAAAAAAACACAACAACAAAACAGTACAATGACAAACTCGCTTAAATATGTGCTTTTATATTTCACTTTGAAACCAAATCTTCCGTCATCGTTTTGTCAGTCAGGAGTGTGGCAAAATTGGCGAAGTGATGTGAAATCTGACTCATGCTGCTGATCTGTGCCACGACTCTTGTTCGGCTCACGCTGAATTGAGCAGACGCGTTCAGTTTTTAATTGAAGTGTCTGTTCTCTAACTGAACTAAATGATTTTTATTACTATACAAAATCAAAATGACGGTGGGGGCGGTGCCGCAGTGGGCAAGTGATGTAACCGGTGTTGCGGTTGAACACCGGTAACACCGACTATCGCAGCAAGCCTACTGCACGATATATTAAAACCACTTAAAAATACAGTGGCTGTAGCATTTCTACAATTACAGTGGAAGTAGCATTAATATCAAATATTAAAGATTAAGTGGACATTTGTATTAAATGTTTGGCTGATATTAAACAAGGATTTGATCATGCTGTAGAGTAAGGCTGCACGATTTATCGAAAAATAACATTGAACTTAAACGCGGTTATCGCATAAACGTGATTCTTAGTGCGATTATAAAATCGCAAAGGCTGCGATTATTTTTTTTATGCGCAGCTTGTCAATGAAGTATGGCTCCAAATGCTAATCCATCTGAAAGCACTGCGAGTTTGAGTCGCTTATAATGTACATTTGAAAAAGCAACATGCGTCAAACATCTTTCCAGACATGAGAAGCATTTATTAACATCTTGTCCAACAAAAGACTACATTTAATAACATGTTTTTTTACTCCAAACTCACTTCATAACAACAGTTGAGCATCCTTCTGTCAGATGATGTGGCTTCTCACACAGAATAAGGCAGTCGTGTGTTTATTAGTCACGTTTAATCAAAGCGTATCAATCTTCTGTTTATTCAGCTACAGCAATATGATGCGTGTTATCTTCTTCTGCGGCAGGGCATATTTGGAGTTTCTATGCAAGATCGCCCTCTGGCTTTCAGATGGAGAAGCATTTACTACTGATCACAGAGCCGTATAGCTCTGACAAGCTACGCATAAAATAATCGCAGCCTTTGCCAAATCGCGTGCGGTTTAATCAAGATAAATCATGCATCCCTACTGTAGAGTGTAACATCATCAATCACCAAGCTGTTGGTGCCATCTGTAGGCATTTATTATAATACATAATGTACATAGGTTGATTATGTACAGTCAAACCAAAATTTATTCAGACACCTTGAACATTTCATTCATTAATAGGTTATTCACTATAGTTATATAAAATGGTAATAAAATATGACAAGATCTCAGAGTTAAACTGTATCAGAAAGAAATTAATCTTAATTATGTCAGATAACACTTAAGCAAAACATGGTCAGGTCAAAGTGTCTGAATAATTTTTGGTTCCAAATTTTCATAAATTTTACTAGTAGTCCACTGTATGAAGAATTTTTGGGTATGTGTCAGAGTTTACTTTATTTTGCTATCCTCACTTACATAAATGAACTATAGTGTCCTGCACTCACTAGTAAAAATATATCAAAAATGTCTGAATAATTTTTGGTTTGACTGTATATATTATGTATATTACATTATTTTAACAGTGTTGTTCAATAAAACCATATGATTAGGCTACCTGCTTTTGATACTTTGTTATTATTGCCTCATTGTTATTATACCCATTTATTTTAAGCCTTTTAATGGCTTAAAATAAATCGTTCACTTTAATGGTTATCGTTCAAAAAAATTATCCGATTACTAAAATAATCGTTAGTGACAGCTCTAGCACAGACAGGAATCATTTATAATACATACTGCATTATAAAAATAAAAAAAAAGTCAATTTTGATTTCATGGTGACTATAAAGCTTTTAGACAAAGTATTTGATAACACTGACATTTACACATTTTGAGAGGACTTTATATTCAGCAATAAACTGATCTAAATTATGCATTTCCTGTGTCACCCTGTCAGTTACATGCCAAATTCCAACAAACAATATCAATTAAAATAAATAAATGTAATTTTTTACAGTGTTGAATTCATATTATTCATATTCATATCATCTATATCCCTTATACATTTTAGGTTTAGTTCCTAATGTTAATTAGTAATTTAATTATACTTTATTATAACAGATGAGAATTAGCTTCCTATCTAAAAAATCTCATGTCATGAAGGACATCAAAAATGTGTAGCAAATGGGGGCCTCCAGCAGCAGGATTGAGAAATACAGATTCATTTGTATTTCAAAGGTCAAAGAACAAACACATATGGGGATTTTCATGCATGTCAAAACATTAGTGGCATGTGTTTGTTTCCGTGATTCAAGTTGACATTGACCTTTCAACACAAGTGAGAGCACAACACATACTCACACATGCTCTCGCAAGTCTGAATCCAGCTACTTCAGTTATTGATGCTTTCCATTCCACCTTAAATTACATGTCTGTATCTACAGCATTGTATGTATGTGCTGATTCTGTCATTTTTAGTGCATTAAATATGATAAAAATTTTAATTGGCCCTTAAACTTCACATAATACAGAAAGAGCCATCCAGTACCAAAAATAATTCAGTAAAAAAAAATAACTCAAACTTTGCATTTTGATAGGGCCTTGCGTACAATACCTCACCCAGTGTCATAATGCACTCTTGAAAATGAATGAGAAACATGCAACAGGAACTGGGCTGAAAGTTCAAAAACTGGATCAGTACAAAATGTTCAAAATGAGTATTTTCAGTTCATTAGACTGTGTATCATAACCCTTTTTCATTTTAACACATCCTTGAAAATGATCAAGAAAGACAAATGGCTCACTTTGTATTTTGCCATATGTGGAAAAGCCAAAGATCAGCAGATCTTGACCGCCTTCTTGTAGCTACTATGCTTGGTACATACTTGAATCCAGTCTATGTCAGGTATGCATGTGCTCCAAGGTCAACATGTTAATCAAAACAAAACCCCAGTCTCAAAATAAACCAAACTTCATCAGGCCTGATCATCTACTGCTGTCTGATGATGATAACTTTATTGTACGCTGCAGAAAATCACATGAAATCATGCTCATTCAAAAATATGCTAACACAATTAGCCACATTAGCTCCTTTTTATTTTATTTTTAATTATTTTTTAACAAATGTTAAAACACAAATTTGGAATATAATCCTGGAATTCTGCTCCAGTTTATCCTTTCATATTGAGCTATTATGAGCAGCCTGCCCTGTGGTAGTTTAAGAGGTTGTTACTTGTTGATATGACTAGCTGTCAAGTTAGCAACGCCTAACTAAAGGATAAAACCTACACAAATCTTCGGTTTTTCATTTATATAAACTGTCGTAGATCTCTACTGGTCAGCCTATGTGTAAGAATATTTTTCGTTTAACGACAATATGCCAAAAAAACGCCAGTAACACAGATACGAGTGCGTTTCTTACCTGCTGTTGACAGGATTCTTGCTGAGTGGAGGCAGATGCTGGCGTGCACGAGCACCGGTAGTTCGAAACCTCCGGGAACGCTCCGAGCGTGAAACTCTGTGTGACGGGCGCGTGCAAGCAAGGCATGCATGCATGAATGAATGAATATAGGGAACTATATTTGGATAAAACTAATGCAGATATACGAATATAAATACATATATAAGGCTAGAGCACGTACAGTTTTATTTGTGTAGTAATTATAGGGAAAACGGATGTGCTGCTTACTGTTAATGTTCTTAATCTTAATATTCACCACTTAATTTATATAGCGCTTTTTACAATGCAGAATGTTTCAAAGCAGCTTTACAAGTGATAACAGGAAAATAATGCAACAAAGTTCCAGATGAGGTTGGGCGTAGGAATATCCCAAATTAAATGTCCCACTTCAGACCTCAATGACTTCCAAGCATCAGACACGTTCTCTTGTTTACCACGTGATGTCGCCATGACACAACAAGAGCATATCGGTTTTTTGTTACAATTATGGTAAAAACAGAATAAAAACAACATAAAATCGCTTTGAAAACAACTTACGAAAAGCAAAAACAAAGGTTTACATAAACTTAATGTCCAATGTTAAAGTTTGTTTTTATGTTTATGATCACTGGAAGCAGGAAGTGACCATCTCGCTGAGGTTGGGGTTGATCGATGTACCCCGATGTACCGAGAAGCGGCTCGCTACTTCGATGTACCCCGACTTTGAGTGGCATTCCAGACAATGTTTGCTTCACCTCCTGTCTCCTGAGATACATTTCTGACTGATTTTTGAAGGCAGCATATGTCGTGTTCTCCAGTTTATAGCGTCAGTAAATAGCGCACAAACACCTGTGGACTTCTTCTTCTTCTTCTTCTTCTTGTGACGTTTATTGGCGGTGGGCAAGCCAACTTTTGGTGCATTACCGCCACCAACTGAACTGGAGTGTGAAGTGACAATGGGAAGGATTATATATCTATATCTACATCCATATATATCTATATCTACATCCATATATATATATATATATATATATATATATACACATACATACATACACACATCTATAAAAAAAAAAAAAAAAAAAAAAATTATATAAACATTATATAAAGACTTATATTCTCCTGAAGTTTCCTGTATCTATTATATATTTTATTATCATTCTTCTGAATTTTCTATTGCCTAATATCAGTTCTAATGACATATTATTTGCACCTTCTGTTTGTATCTTTGTTTCTAGCATTTGTCTCTCTTTACTATATGCTCTACACTGTAATAAAATATGCTCCACTGTTTCAATTTCACCACAAAATCGACAAAACCCTGAAGGGTGCTTCCTGATTTTATGCAGGTTTCCATTTAAAGATGAATGTCCTAATCTTAATCGTGTTATTATTACTTCTTCTCTTCTTTTAAAGTCACTTCCAGTCTCATTAATTTGTAATCCTACTTTCTTTTGGATTTTATATAGATGTCTACCTGTCTTCTCCATATCCCATTTTTGTTGCCAAGATTTAATAACAGCTTGCTTTATAATTATCTTTGCTTCTGCTTTACTGATTTTTACATCAATTTCTACATTATTTTTATTCAATGATCTTTTAGCATGTTTATCTGCCATTTCGTTTCCATCTATTCCAACATGTGCTGGGACCCATAAAAATGACACAACCCTGTCATGATCATGTAATCTATACAGCAGTTGCATTATTTCTATAATAATATCTTGTCTGCAATTTGATTGACCCGATTGAATACTTCTTAACGCCGCCATTGAATCTGAACATACCACTGCTTTCTTAATCTGAGTCTCTTCCAACCATTGTAAAGCTATGACAATAGGAATCAATTCTGTAGTAAATACAGATAAGTAGTCTGGTGTTCTTTTTGTAATAATTACTTCTTGTTGTGGTATGACTATTGCTACTCCTGTCTTATTGGATTCTGGATCTTTTGAACCATCTGTATAAATATGCACATTATCATAGTACATCCGTTCCATATACTGATTTACTTCATTTATTACACCACTATTAGATTTTTCTACTTTTAGTAAATACAGATCTATTGCAGGCATTTTAAATAACCACGGAGGGAGTACAGCTATAGGCACTGCATCACTGTATTTCCTATTTACTAAATCCATTGCTTGTGCCATTTCTTCTGCTATCCACCCAATGCTTTTTATATTTGTTCTCTCATGCTCCCAACATTCTTCAAATATCGCCTTTGTTGGATGCTTACTGCTGTGGCCTTTTAAAGATACCCAATAAGTCATTTTTAATTGCATGCGTCTTTCTTCTAAGGGCATTTCACCCATTTCTACCTGCAGAGCAGCTCTGGGTGATGTTCTAAATGCTCCGCAGCATATTCTCAAAGCTTGTGTCTGCACCTTGTCAATTTTTTCCAGTACATGCTGGCTTGCTGATCCATATGCAATACATCCATAATCAATACCAGACCTAATAACTGCTAGATATATGTTTCTGAGAGAACTACGGCTAGCCCCCCATTCACTACCCGCTAAACATCTCATAACATTCAGTGCTTTCTTACATTTAGTCAATAACTTTTCTACATGTATATTAAAGTTCAGTTTCTCATCTAACCAAACACCAAGAAACCTTACTACTGATACCTGCTCCAATTGCTTTCCATAAAGAAACAACTTAATTTGAACATTTTTCTTCTTTGTAAAACATATTACCTGTGTTTTCTCTACTGATATTCGAAAGCCCCACTTCTGCGCCCACTCTTCAACTTTATTTACTGCTTGCTGAACTTTCTTAACTGTGTAAGTTATATTTCTGCCTCTTCTCCAAAGTGCACCATCGTCTGCATATATTGACCTCCCCATCCCTTTTTCCACCTCATTAAATATATCATTGATCATTATATTAAATAGAAGGGGGCTACATACACTCCCTTGAGGGGTTCCATTTTCAACTGTATAAACCCTAGAGTATGATGTTCCCACTCTAACCTGAATTGTCCTGTCAAATAAAAAGTCCAATACCCAGTTGTACATTCTTCCTAAAATACTCATGTTTTTCATTTTTATTAGTAGTCCTTCTTTCCAAAGCATATCATATGCTTTTTCTACATCTATAAAAACTCCTATAACAGCCTCTTTATTAGTCTGAGCTTTTCTTATCTCTGATTCTAAACACAGTATTGAGTCCATTGTTGTTCTACCCTTTCTAAATCCACTCTGGTACGGTGTAAAAAGGCCTTTACTCTCTATCTCATACGTAAGTCTATTTACAATCAATCTTTCCATTATCTTACACATGTTTGAGGTCAGTGCTATTGGTCTGTAGCTTGTTGCCTCAGATCTGTCTTTCCCTGGTTTTACTATAGGAACAATTATGGAATGTTTCCATGATTTAGGCAGTTTACCTTCTTCCCATATTTTATTATACAATTTTAATATACTTGCAAGTGCTATATCTGATAATTTTCCTATCATGCTATAGCAAATTTCATCCTTTCCAGGAGAGGTTTCTTTTACACTCATTATTGCTCTTTTGAGCTCATACAGAGAGAAATCTTTATTTAAATAATTATTAGTAACTTCACATTTTTTAGTTATTTCAGGATTATCTCCTTTAACTTTTCCCCTAATATTTCTTGCTTCTTCTGACAAATTATTACTGCTATGTATATTATAAAACACTTTAGCTAACATTTCTGCTTTTTCTTCATTTGAGATCGCAACTTCTTCTCCACTTCTTAATGCCGGCATACTTAAATTTTTACGCTGCCCACCCATTTTCCTAATCATGCCCCAAATATCTGAAATTTGTACATCCCATCCAATATTATTACAATAATCCCTCCAATATTTCCTTTTTGTAGCTTTAATTATTTTCCTTACCAGCGCCTGTGCTCTTTTATATTTCACAAGATCTTCATATAAAAATGATGATTTTACCTTCCTAAAAGCTCTATTTCTTTCTCGAATAACTACTCCACACTCTTCATTCCACCACGGAACTGCTTTCCTTGTCCTTATTGTTGTTTTCTTACCTATAATTTCTGTTGCAGTTGCATGAATAATATTACAGACTTTTGTATTATATTCTTCCACATCTTCTAGATTACCCATATTAATTAATCTCTGACTACAGATATAACTGAATCTTCCCCAATCTGCATTTTTTAACTTCCATCTATCTATACTCCCCTGCTCCGTTTTTGAAACTATAATTCCTATTCTACATCTTACTGGGTAATGATCACTCCCTATCGTTGATTCCTTTAATACCTTCCATAAACTTACATTAGCTATATTTTCTGATACAAATGTGAGATCTAACATTGACTCATGCCCATTTGCAATATTTATTCTTGTACCAGATCCATCATTTATACACACCAACCTATTTTCATCCAATAGCTCTTCAATTATTTTACCATTATAATCTGTGATTTCACTACCCCACAGTGTACTGTGGCTATTGAAGTCTCCACACCACACTACTGAATTACCACTTAACTCTATTATCTCTTCTAATTTAACTTTTTGTAATTTCTTACATGGGTTATAAAAGTTTATCACTCCGATACCTCTTCCCTCTGTCCAGGTTTCTATAATAACTGCTTCAATTTCATTAACATTTATAACTCTATAGCTTATACCTTGTTCAATAAATGTTGCTACTCCTCCTCCTGTTCCTTCGTCTCTGTCCTTACGAATTACTTCATAACCTTGTATTTTAAAATCAAGATGTGGTTTTAACCATGTCTCTTGTATACAAATTATATTTGGCTTTTGTTCCAACTCATCTATATATTTTTTGAATTCTTGTCCATTTGCTAGAAGACTTCTTGCATTCCATTGTAGAATTTCAAGTCTCATTACATTATTTATCCATTACTTTTCTGTGTTCCTTGGAAATCTCCTACAAGAGTATCTTGTATTTTCTCTACTGTTACTTCTCTTACATCTAAGTATTTCTCTGCTGCCCTGATTATGATTTTAATCCTTTCCGTTCGACTTGATGTCTGAGCTGAACAGTTAACCACCTCTGCCATAAATGTTACAAACTTGACTTTATCTATTATCAATGACTCTTTGCTGACATTGCATTGATTGTTTACTTTTTGGCTAGCCATACTATCTGGTTTTTCATTTAGATCAGAAGTTTCACTATTTTTCACTCTTTTAATGGCTTCAGCATATGTTATCCCCTCAGTTATCTTGATATTCTGTGCCTTCACTGCTCTTTTCCTTATTTTACAGCCACCATACGCTGCACTATGTTCTTCCCCACAATTGCAACACTTCAATTTCGCATTTTCTCCACACTCTCCATACTGGTGTTCTCCTCCACATTTGCCACATCTTTGTTTACTTTTGCATACAGCAGCCACGTGCCCAAATCTTTGGCATTTATAGCACCTCAACGGAGGTGGAACATATTCCCTTACATTGTAGCTCATATATCCCACCATCACCCTTACTGGCAGTGCTTCTTCTTCAAACTGTATCATTACAGATAAACTGTCTCTTTTCAGTCCATCCCTTGTGAATTGCAGCCGCTTCACCTTGCTAACCTTAGCATTAGCTACATTTCTTTTAATTTCTTCTTCAGTCACTTCCGTAGGAATACCATATATTACCCCTCTAACTGCTCTTCTTTCTTTCCAGCTCAAACATTTTACCGTGTATCCTGCCAGTGATTTTATTTGCAATGCCTTTACTTTCTGTGCTTCATCTTTGCATATAACCATTATGTTTCCATCTTGCAATGTTTTAGCATACACAATGTTCCCTAGTTTGCTCTTTAAAGCTTCGCTTATCTTTAATGGGTTCCTTGATCCTGGTGATTCAAACGTAACGATGACCTTGTGTCCCTCATTCCTTTTTATATCTATCCGTGTGCCTACCTCTTTATCACTATCCGAGTTTTGTTGATGCGTTTTTTTCCTTTTCCTATTTACTAGACTCCATTTCATTCTACCACCCTCACCTCCTTCTTCAATCCAGTCCACTTCCTGCTCACTTCCTGATTCGTCATCACTTCCTACCATCGTCACTCCAGTCACAGTTCAGTGTTGCCCACCAACCCAACCGGTCAGGTTGTCAGCTGAGATGAGAATCCTCGACTATATCCACCTGTGGACTCTTCACTAGCCTTGCATTTATTCTACTGCCCAACAACGCCCCCTCGTGGGCGGAACAGTTTCAGTACACTACATAGATTATCCCACAGCATAGATGTATCCTTCGCTGCTTTGATATCACACAATCCTGTGCTTTCCATTTTGTGACAGGTGAGCTAGAAAAATAAAGATGGCGTCTCAAAGTTAAGGTTCCTGGTCAGTTTGTGTGTAAATGTACGTTTTTTACTAGGGATGTGACAGTGAGGAAATTTTCCAGTAATACCGGTATCACCGACAGAGTTTTTCCCTCTTTGCCACCTCACTTTTATGAATGCGCATGCAGCTGTGCGCATTTTACTTTCACTTTAAAATTAGCTTCAATTCGTGGGTGGCAATTGCTTGAATGATGGGTTCATTATTATTCTTAATGAAAAACACAACAACAAAATAGTACAATGACAAATTCTCTCATATTAAAGAGAATTATTTTGCTTTGAAACCAAATCTTTTGCCATCGTCTTGTCAGTCGCCTATACTCTTGTCAGTCAGCTTGCCTTACTCTCGACTATCGCAGCAAGCCTATTTTTGACCAACGTTTTCCACTTCTGATGTCATTTCTAGCGAGAAATTAGTATTGTCCTAATTAAATATTTTACCTCAGCAAGGCAACAAGTCAGCTGCCTAAGTTTTCGGATGCAGCCGTTTTTTCCAAGAACGAGGTGGGAAAAATCCAAATTCCAAGCTGTCTGGATCACAGCATAAGTGTAAATTTTAGACAGAGTGGGATGCTTTTTGCGTTAAATTGCGTACTTACGTCTATGCGTGTCTCGTCATATCTGTAAATAGACAAAAATTGCTCTGACAACTTTGACACATGTGGGTGGGAGTGGCGTAGGTTAGTTGTCACAAGGAGCGAGAAAGGTTGACATGGAGCAGCTAAATCTTGAACCTCCGGGGAATCACGTGAGAACGCGACAGAGCTCGTAATAAAACAAGAATAAAGCAACATTGGCTTGGCTTTTTCGGAGATGGCGAGAACTGAGGGATTTGAAATGTTGTAAAGGCAACACGGAGATGGCGTTTAGAGCAAGATATTGAATGGATAAATTTCCATATGTAGGTCGCTAACAGAGTTCAATTGCCTCAAAGGCCGTGAAGGTCGGACTGAGTGGCCCTGTCCCAAATGGCTCTAAACACTCGCGGTCTTCCTACAAGTCCACACTTTCGTGACATAACACTACTTTGACTGTCAGGAAGAAGTATGCTGCAGAGCTCGCTTCAGTGTGGGCTTGGCAAAAGTGAGCATTGAGGGTGCAAATCAACCACAAAGGGGGCACTCGCGAGCAACCTTCTGTAACCTAAAATGACAACTGGGACACCCTACGGTCTCATGGACTTAACAGACATGCTCACGCGGCAGCCATTGTAAGTCTACAAGACATAAGTGCAGTGTTGGTAAATGGGACAGTCTAGCCTAAGGAGGACTGTTCTTGTCGCCTAGCAGCTGTGACAGCTGCCGTGGATTAGCGGCAGTAACGTTTGTACTGGACTTTTTTTTAAAGTTATATTCAACTGCCTAAAACAAAACATGGTTCACAGCCTTTCTAAATATGTTCATCTTGGTCTATTTATGTACATAATAAGAAGTATAAACTATATAAAATCACATCTTGGTAAGATATACAGTGCCCTCCACTAATATTGGCACCCTTAGTAAATATGAGCAAAGGCGGCTGTGAAAATAAATCTGCATTGTTTATCCTATTGATCTTTCATTCAAAAAATTCACAAAATAACAAGATAACAGCTCTGACTCTTCTTATATAATGCCTGATGAGTTTGGAAAACACCTGACAAGAGATTAGAGACCATTCACATCTCTCCAGATCCTTCAGATTCCCAGCTCCGTGTTGGTGCTTCTTCTCTTCATTTCACCCCACTCATTTTCTATAGAGTTCAGGTCAGAGAACTGGGGCGGCCATGGCAGAAGCTTCATTTTGTGCTCAGTGACACATTTTTATGTTGATTTTGATGTTTGTTTTGAATCATTGTCCTGATGGAAGATCCAACCATGGCCCATTATAAGATTTCTAGCAGAAGTGGTTTTGATTTTTTTTTTTATCTGTTGGTATTTACTAGAATTCATGATACCATGTATCTGAACAAGATGTCCAGGACCTCCAGCAGAAAAATAGGCCCACAACATTAAAGATCAAGCAGTATATTTAACTGTAGGCATGGGGTACTTTTTATTTCTGTTAGCACCAAACAGAAATAATTATAATGCCAAATAATAATAATAATAATAATAATAATAATGCCAAAAAAGCTCTTTTTTTTTAGTTTAATCTGACCATAAAACCAGATGAGTGAGGAGCATTTTTCTTGAAACCCTCCCAAACAACTTGTGGTGATGTAGGTGCTGTTTGATCATGTTTTTTAGGCTTTCTGACCTCAAGTCTCAACTAATTTCTGCAATTCTCCTGCTGTAATCCTTGGAGAGTCTTTGGCCACTCAAACTCTCCTCCTGACCGTGCATTAGGACGATATAGACAAATGTCCTCTTCCAGGCAGATTTGTAACATCTTTAGTTGATTGGAACTTCTTAATTTTCAATGCTTTAGCTAGCCTATTCTTTGGTTTCCCTCCTTGTGATGCATGATTAAGGGCATTTGGCCTTTGTGTTTCCTCATATTTATACTCCTATTTTCACAGCCGTCTTTGCTCATATTACCAAGGCTGCCAGTATTAGTGAAGGGCACTGTAAGTCAATATTTGAACTGCTTTATATACAGTGCCTATAGAAAATCATCATACCCCTTTGAAATAGTTACTTTATTTGTTGTACAGCCTAAAATCAAAACCCATTCCAATAAAAAAAATCTTTTCCAGCTGTATTTACAAATTTTGTCTTACAACATCAGAGTAATGAAAGAAAAAGCAACAGTTAGGAAACTTAATAAAAAACTGAAAAAATAGAATAACATGGTTGAAAAAGTCATCAGTCTCCTGATTTAATACTTTGTAGAGCCACCTTTGGCTTTAATTACATCCATTAATCTTTTTGGATATGTCTGTACTAGCTTTGCACACCTAGATTCGGAAATATTTGACCATTCTTCCTTGCAGAATTGCTCAAGTTCAGTCAAATTTCATGGAGAGCAGCAATG
Source organism: Mylopharyngodon piceus (assembly GCA_039654765.1). Taxonomy (NCBI): domain Eukaryota; kingdom Metazoa; phylum Chordata; class Actinopteri; order Cypriniformes; family Xenocyprididae; genus Mylopharyngodon; species Mylopharyngodon piceus. The sequence continues at coordinate 18,787,877 of CM077458.1, read as the reverse complement.
GACTGCTCTCTTCAAGTCCATCCACAGATTTTCTGTCAGATTTTAGTCAGGACATTTTGCCAGATGGCATCAGAGTCTTCCAGGTGTGTTTTTGCATAGCACAAACAAGACTGAGTGTGGCAGTTTTTCAGGAAAGGCTTCTTTCTTTCATCGCTATGTTTCACCTACTGTGAAGCATGGTGGTGGCAGCATTATGTTGTGGGGTGTTTCTCTTCAGTGGAGTTCTCTTTCACATTTTCTTGTGCTTGAATGCTTAAATTGGCTAGGCTTGAAAATGGATGCAAATGATAAACTGTCTGGAATGTCTTTCACGCTTAAAAGCACACCTGTATCCGCCATGTTAAGCACTGAATGAATGACAGGGTCCCCGCTGTTGTGCAAGGTAAATAAGAGGATGACATCTAGTGGAGAAGACGAGTAATAAGATTAACATCAAATCCTCAAAAAAAAGCACGTCTGGCTTACCATTCTTGGACCCTGGGCAATAGATGTTAAACATGAAATGACCAAAAAACACAGGCACAGGAATGTATTTTGTCATCCAAAGGTGACCTCTAAGATAAAATTACCCCCGCTCCCACATCTGACGCATCCACCTCCACAACGAACTAACGAGACGGATCATGAGTATCAAGGATGGGAGCGGTTACAAAGGGACTCTTTAAGTTTGTAAATGCAGCCTGAGCCTGCAGCAACAAACAGAAACGTTTTCGAGTGGAGGTGAGTCAGAGGAAGGGTGTTCAGAATGAACCACCTGTAAAAAATGGCGAGCCCCAGAAATCGCTGGACTGCTCTACGAATATCTGGGGTGGGCCAATCAGCAACTGCTTTTACCTTGGCAGGATCCATTTGGATACCCTCAGGTGAAAGATTAAATCGCAGGAACGGAACCCACCGTGCGTGAAACTCTCACTTCTCCACCTTGGCGAATAAGGAATTCTCAAGCAGTGCTGGAGCACTCGCCTGATGTGCTGGACATGATTGCGCTTATTCTGGGAGAAGATCAGGATGACGTCAAGGTAAACAAATAAGCATGTCATTGACCAGTGCCTGGAAGACTGCCGGGGAGTTAGAAAGCCCAAAAGGCATGAGTAAAAATGGTCATCCCCTGCAAGAGCTCAAAGGCTGATGGATAGGATAGCAATTCTTCACCGTGATGTCATTAAACCCCTGATAATCTATACAGGGGTGCAGCGACCCATATTTCTTCTCCACGAAGAAGAACCCTGCCCCAGCCGGGAAGGAAAAGGGCCAGATTATGCCAGCAACCTAATAATCGTGAATATACTTCTCCGTGGCCTCCCTCTCACGCCCTTCCAATGCCGGGAACAGAGAGCTATCCAGTTGTCAATGGATAGGCTCACCGGAGTACGGAGCAAGTGGATTAAGGTGAGGTTTGGCGTGACGGTGAATGGCCACATTAGGGTCGGGAGGAGGCAGGACAGTTAGAGCCACAGGAGGGTTGGTCTGCAACTGCTCAAGCCATTCCGTGAGTTGGTTTAGCTGGAGAGACATTTCAGAGAAGGCGCGGCGAGATGCGGTGAGTTCCTCCTGAAGGACACCTTGCTGCTTGAGAACTCAGTGTAAATCTGTTTCCTCTGCTGAGTCCATGATGTGGTCAGTAGATTCTGTCAGTTATGGTAAACAGAGGACTCAAATGCAGAGGGTTCGTGAACGGAGTTTAATGAACTGTGGAAAAAACCACATCCAAAGTAAAGTGGCACATGTGAACAGAATAAAACAAATTTAATGGAGCTCCATAGCTGCCCGTACAGTCACCAGCAGGCACACAGGCTGTGGAGACCAGCCAAGATGCATGAAACGAGATGAGACTGCGATGAGCAGTGAGAGAAGGACCGGCGGTGTCACTCCTCGTCTAAGGGTCCTGGGCACAGCAGCAAACAGAGGTTAGACACAAATCACACACAGAACAGTTCCAAGAACTCATGAGACGAAGCACGACAACAAGGGGCAGACAGGGTTGGGTCTCAAACTTGGGGTTATGTCTTCATCTGGACCTTTAATTTGTTTTTGCTAAACAACCTATTTGACATACCTATAATGACATTTTTTACCCCTTCATGAGAATTCTTTACTTGACACAACCGCTTCATAGTAGTCATGTATACATTTTAACTGTTTCTGCAGTATTGGTGCTGTGAATTGTTGCTGCTGTCTTGTTTGCAGAAGTCAGCATTGCTGGGTCCAACCCAACAAGCCCCCTTCTCAGCAGCAATGAAGCAGATGATTGGTAGGGCAGTAAAAGCAGCCCTTAGCCTGGGGGGAACTGGCTGTGGGCCATGCTGATGTCATATGTTTGATCAGCTCATCTGGGTCATTGTTCTAAACCAAACCCCCTTTAGTTCCAGCTCATTTGGTGCCTTCCTGTACACACACTATAAGCTAATGCAATGTGCAATGTTTTCATATGTGAGTGAATATGTGAAAGCAAATTAATATTCCTATAGAATGAATTTGTAATAAAATGTGTGGATTCAGAGTCAAATTTTCTCTGATGAATTGTGACATACAACGATTACTTAAATTGTATTACCAGATATCATGATGTGTTACTCAGCTATACTAATGCATCCATTTATATTCCCTAAGCCCTAACTAGTCCTCTCACAACTACCTTTTTATGGGACTGCCCCAGTTTGTGTTCTCTCGGGGTCTGTTTTAATAAGGATTGATCTACATCCTGCTCATTCTGTCTGACCACACACACTGGTGCGTCCCAATGGACCATCCATCCTGGATTCAGTGAAGGGGAATGGCTTTAAATATGTATTGAGTGTTTATATGCTCTGAATATGGAAGTGGAGTGTTTGGCCAGCTATTGCCACTGACTCATTTACCCAAATAGATTTGCATGCCATCAGGATCAGCTAATGAAAATGTGTAGCCATAATTCAAAAAAGCAAAACTGCTGTCTGAGATTCTAAAATTTAAAAATTATACAACTATACAAATTATACAATAAAAAATTATACAATTTAAAAGAACTGTTTTCTGTTTTAATATATTTTACATGCAATTTATTCCTGTGATGGTAAAGCTGAAAATTACTCCAGTCTTTAGTGTCACATGATCCTTCAGAAATCATTCTAATATGCTGATTTGCTGCTCAAGAAACATTTCTTATTATCAATGTTGAAATCAGTTGTGCTGCGTAATATTTTTGTGAAAACAACAATACATTGGTTTTTTGTTTTTCAGGATTCTTAGATGAATAGAAAGTTATGAATGTCATTACTGTCACTTTTGATCAATTTAATGCATCATTGCTGTCACCATTATGTACAGTATGTTTGTGTCTTTGGGATTTTTAGTATGTTTTCATTAGTTTCCTGTTTCCTTTGTTCAGTTTTCCCGCTTTTGTCTACATTTGGTTCGGCTGTGTTTGATTAATCATCTCGTTTGTGTTGTTGTATAAGTTGTTCCGTCTTAGTCACTCATTTGTCCAGTCACCGTTATACTATGTGTTTACACTGCCCGCCTGTTGTGGATTATCATTAAACTTTGCCTTGTGGAACTTTATTCATCTGCCTTCATCTGTATTCCTGAAAACTACGTGACAGATGATCGAACCTAGAAGAAGGTATATGGAGATAACCTCCATAAACGTTGCCCCTGGGAAGGGAGATGGACTTTTTGAGGGAGGTATTGTTTTTATCTTCCAGGGTGATAGGTGTCTAGAGGACTATGTGGAGGAGTTTTTAGACACCATGCCACCTGCAGTGATCTTACCTTAATTGAGGGATTCTGGGTTGGGCTGGACGAGGAAATCCGCATGGTAATGCCGCGAGGAGATCCAGTCTGGTCATTAGCAAAATACATCAACTTGATAGCAGGATCCTCGTTCACTGTTGGCGAAACAGAGGAGGACTCCAACTACACCGTTCAGCTCAACCCCACACCAGTCACATAGCCAGACCCAGAGCAAAATTCTACACCTATGACCGCGGAGAAGTCACGTGAGGCCCCCGCAGATCAAGCGGCACCACCCACCGCGATGAATGAGCCAGAGTCCATGGACAAGAGGACATTTGCCCCGGAAGTGGAGCCCCAATGTGGATCTGACCAGGGGTGTGAGCCTGTGAGACCAGCGGCCGAGGGAACGGAAGCAGAGGACTGGCTGATAGACTTCGATGGAGACTTGTTCACTCCCACCCTATCCCACCCGGTACCTTCATCATCGCTGTTTTCAGACAGCACCAATGACATTATGGCCCATTATCTCCTCTTCTCATTAACCTGCATGAACTGTACTATTCTTAACATTTTTCTGTCATGTTGTGTGCAATCGTGAAGCTCGACCAGTCACCCAGCCTCGCTGCTGCCGGATGTCCACAGCCCTGCGCCATCTCTGGGGAGTCCCCGTGACGTCTCGCAGCAGGTCTTGCAGCGCCTGTGCTAGGGGATCCTGTGGCTCCGCCTCCCGCCTTCGGCCTCTTCGCTCCATCTCGGGCTGTTGACCTTTCAGCTCCATCTTAGCTCCTCCCACCTTTGGGGGCCCTCTGACTTGCAGCTCCATTGGGTTCCCTCGTCCTGCCGGCTCCCCCTTGATCAGTCGTCACACCACTTCCGCCACGGACTTGCGGGCCGTCTGGTGCGCTCCGTCCCTCCACCCTTACGGCTGCAGCGGGTTCCTCCTTCCCCTCAGCGTCGCCTCTGTCCTCTATCACACCAGCTCCACCTCAGCCCTCTGGCTCCATCTTCGACATTCGTAGCCGTGACATCGCCCTGGTCTCCAGTGCCAGAGATGTCGCTTGATTCCATCGGATCCATATCTGCGCCTGTGGATCCTTCGGCCTCGTCTCCTTCGGTAATCTCCCAGTTGTCGTTAGCCTCCGAACCATCTTGGCTCCTCCCTCCCTCTACTCCGCCGTGGGCTGTTGGCACTGGCAAGCTCTGGGTCTGTGCCAGCGGACATTCTCCACCATTGTCGCCAGGGGATTGTCGTCATCTTCCCATCACCATCCCTTCACCTCATCCTGCCATCATCCCCACACTTCTGCCTCTCACCATCCCTTCGCCATCTCCTCAACCACCTCCAAAACCCTCTCCATCCCTCCCTCTGTTTCTTCTGTTACGGCACGAGGCCACACCTTGCCGGAGGGGGGAGTAATGTCACCATTATGTTTTCAGTATGTTCAGTATGTTTTCATTACTTTCCTGTTTCCTTTGTTCAGTTTTCCCGCTTCTCATTTGTCTACATTTGGTTCAGCTGTGTTTGATTAATCATCTTGTTTGTGTTGTTCTATAAGTTGTTCCCCCTCAGTCACTTATTTGTTATACTATGTGTTTGCACTGCCTGCCTGCCTGTTGTGGATTATCATTAAACTATGTGACAATTGCTGATTAAAGCTATTAATTTTCTTTCTTTCAAAAAAACAAATCTTACTGTCCCCCAACTTTTGATTGGTACATGCTATGTACACATTTTAGCTACACTGCCCAGCTCGAAGTAAACCTCATTTCTATCCCTGTTGAAATGTCCAATTTAGACCATAATGTTTGATAGTGGTCTAGCTGGTGGATGAGCATTAGCCACGTTGTTTTGTAGGTGAAGCTGATTGACCAAGTTGCTTTGCTAGTTTAACTGATTAAGAAGTCTGGTTGGGTTTTTCTTGGCAGAATGTTTTATCTCAATCCACCATAATGAAAAATAGAGCAGCAGTCACTCTTGCACGCTTTTAACGCTCTGATTTATTGCTGCACATTGATCTCTGACTCTCTCTGTGGGATTCAGAAAATTACGTTCAATATTGTATATTGATTGGCTTAACTGGGAGGAGAGGTCCATCCTCTTGTTTTTAAAGCTGTAAATGCTGTACAAATGTGTTTTTTTTGTTTTTTGTTTTTTTCCTTTTTAGCAGCATCAATGCAGTAGAGGACCTGCTCTGATGCTCAGTGATGTAAGAGAAAGGAAGTCAAACACCTAACATGGCTAATCCAGCTCTGGAAACTAGAGACACAGCTTAACTGAATCAGAAGAGAGGGATCAGACACCTGAAGAGAGAGAGCGGAGATGGGATACTAAAAGGGGGTGTGTCAAGCGCCATGTGTGTGTGTCCATGCGAAAAGTAGAGAGATGGGTATGCGTGTGTGTATTAGAGAGAGAGAGAGAGAGAGCACTAAAACACACAGGCACGCGCAAGCACAGACAGAATCAAATCTTTCCGCAGCAGGACGGCAGGGTGAAGGATTACTCCTATTTAAGACTCTTCATCCATGCTTCCCGTGGTGAGCACATCTCTTCTGGCACAATTAAAGTTTGTGTCTATGCGTGTATGTTTATGTGAGTTCAGTTGCTTCGGTGTGGAAATGTGTCACTGCATGCTGCTGCTGAAGAGAAGATGCATTGAGCAGTGCTGCACTGGTTGGTAATGTAGACCAGCACCCCCCTCTTTCTCTCTCTCTATTGCTCAAATATTAATGATAAATGCTGCATCTACTTCAGGAGACAGAAAAAAGAGGAAAGAGTGTTGAGAAATGAGTTAAAATGCAATTAAGCGAGAAAAAGGAAAGGTTAATGTGAGTTAAGAAGCAGAGTGTGCACTGCAGCAGCTGTCAGATCATTTGACATAAATCTAAGCAGTCTAATAGAATTGCAAACTGTTAGTCACAATATAGGCTACCTGCAATCTTAGTAATGAGAATTGATTTATATCAAATGTATTAGTGTGTGTTTGGTTGCTTTCCTCTTTTGTGAGGTACATTTTTCTGAATTGGGTCACATGACTCGAGGGGATCGAATAAGACTGATGGTGTGTAAATTCTGCTCTGGCTGTAATACGCCACTCAACACTCAACGTTTAGCTTAGTGCCGCTGTTGGGGGACAAAACATGTCCAGTTCCGTGGGAAGATATTTATTTGGCATTAGAGATTTACAATATCATATATATCACATATCAGAACCATACTGATTATAAGATGATATCATACATTTAATAAAATCACAGATATAGACTGATAACCATTATATTGTGGATACCTAGTTTCAATATTATTGGATTTTTATTGGGTATTTAAATATTTTTCAGGCCAATACTGGACATTTAAATTGCCTGTTGATATTTAAATATTAACATAACACTAACACTATCCTTGATAGCAAAGGATGTTTTATTTTATTTTGTTTTGTTATTTATTTTATGTGTTATTTTATTTTATTATTTTGCAAAAAAGTATAGATTTATAATAATTTATATATATGTATTTTATTTTATCTTATTATTTTGCAAAGAAGTATAGATTTATAATATATATATATATATATATATATATTTTTTTTTTTTTTTTTTTTGCCATGAAGTATAGTTTTATAAGTTTTATTTATTTTATTTTATTTATTATTTTGCAAAGAAATATAGATTTATAAAAATGTATAAATATTATTTTATTGGCAAATGAAGTATAGAGGTATACTAATTTATGCATTTTTATTTTATCATTTTGTTTTATATATTTTGCAAGGAAATATAGATTTATAATAATTTATAAATATAATATTTTATTTTGCAAAGAATTTTACTATTATACTAATTTATAAATTTGTATTTTTTCAAATAAGTATAGATTTTTAATATTGTTGCATGCCTAGAAATCACTTTCTGGTTGAATCCAGTTACCCAGCTGTTCTTATCTTATGCTTTTCTTTTTCTTTTTTTCTTTTTTGTTTTGCAGAACCTGCGCAGGATGTGATAGTCAAATGGAGACAGCCTGGTGACATTGTGAGGTGTAACATCTTCACAGGAGTGTCAGCATGACCCCTCAGAGTGAAGCTCTACTGCTGGTCTTCAGTTTCTCACTGTGTTGTAGTTTGTATGCTGTATCTTTAAATAGAAATGAAAAAGCTTGGGCCAGCACTGAACCAGAACCAGCTAGCAGCTCACCGTGGACGTTCCTACCGAGACAAATGGACAAGACTGCTCCAGCCATTCTCAGTTTATCCCCAAATGCACTACATTCAGAGGTGACTAGCAGAGACCTTGAGGTAGACCTTTCAGCTGAACAAAACCCCTATGTCACAATGGAGGATCATTTGTCAAGACTTCCAGCCACAAGAACACCATGGATCAAATCTTTGACTTCCACTAAGACTGAAATTCCTTCAGACATCCAGAACGATGAAGAGGGACCTCAAACGGAATCATCTGATTGGCCAAATTTTAGTAAGCAAGGAAATACTGACCAATCATTTAAATCTTCTCAGGCCTGGAGTACAGAGTCAAAGACACCTATTGCTTGGAATACAGAGACAAAGACACCTCAGACTCATGCTGAAACAAGATTTCGCACCTACCAGACACTGTGGAAGTCATCTAGTGCTACCCAAACACCATATGCCAGAGGAACCTTAGATGGTACCACTTTGCCAAGAGGGCTGATAGACTATCTGTGGCCATCTGAGGAAACAAAGGATTTGACAGATGTTCCTACAGGTAATCCAATTAATGATACATCAAAGCCAACTCTCCATGTCATGACAGAACTTGATAGCATGTGAAAGTGTATCTATTCATAAGATACATGCAAAACGCATGCTATTTCAATGATCTGATTTTCTTTTTGTTAAAAAGACCAACTTCATAATGTTTCATGCTGGTCTGGTGCTGATAATCAAGCATAGACTTATAGGCATAAAGGGTTAATTCACCCAAAAATGAAAATTCATTCATTAAGTACTCACCTTCATGTCATTCCACACTGTAAGAGCTTCGTTCATCTTCGGAACACAAATTAAGATATTTTTGATAAAATCCGACGAGTCAGTGAGGCCTCCATTGGCAGCAAGTTAATTTACACTTTCAAATGCCCAGAGAGCTACTAAAGACATATTTTAAACAGTTCATGTGACTACAGTGGTTCAACCTTAATGTTATGAAGCGACGAGAATACTTTTTGTGCACCAAAAAAACAAAATAACGACTTTATTCAACAATATGTAGTGATTTCAAAACACTGCTTCATGAAGCTTCGAAGCTTTATGAATCTTTTGTTTCAAATCAGTGGTTCAAACTGCCAAAGTCACGTGATTTCAGTAAACGAGGCTTCGTTATGTCATAAGTGTTTCGAAATTTCAATAGTTCACGTGACTTTGGCAGTTTGATACACGCTCCGAACCACTGATCGAAGCAGTGTTTTGAAATCGGCCATCACTAGATATTGTTGAATAAAGTCGTTATTTTGTTTTTTTAGCTCACAAAAAGTATTCTTGTTGCTTCATAACATTAAGGTTGAACCACTGTAGTCACATGAACTGTTTAAAATATGTCTTTAGTATCTTTCTGGGCATTTGAAAGTGTAAATTAACTTGCTGTCAATGGAGGCCTCACTGAGCCGTCAGATTTAGGTGATATATCATTTTCAACAACTAGTGAATTTGAAAATAATAATAACTTACAGTGAGTTATATGTTGATTCATTAAGCATTCTGATGGATTCTGTTAATGGATTTGACAGACTGATTTGAACCGGTAACTTGATCGTCTTATTAAACCGGCTCATGATTCATTTGTTCAGGAATTACACTATACTTGTAACACTGTATGTTTTGATTCACAAATCACAAAAAAGAACCGGCTCATTTGAGTATTTGTTCATGAATCAGACTACTCTGTTGATGCTGTATGCTCTTATGAATCACTAAAAAGAATCGGCTCATGAGAGTCATTTGTTTGTGAATCGGACTACTGTGGTCACACAGTATGTTTTTGATTCACTACAAAAAATGGCTCATAAGAGTCATTTGTGTGTGAATCAGACCACAGCCTTGAAGGACAACACTTCTTGTCATTGTTTTGCGGTACATGGTCTTTTTACTGCATCACTTTTAGTAAAGACAGTAAATTCACTTTTACTCAGGTATGATATTATTAGCAGGGCAACATCGCTGCTGAGAAATGGTTGTGACTCATTGTAAATTTAATAGAATGTGTAAATTTTGTAAAAAAGGGATATTGGTATTATTGCTTTTCTACTGCATCTATTTGGTAATGCTGTATTGGCATAAAAACTATAATGACTGCATCAATGGTGCATCCACCTTTTGCTCTTAGCTGTTCCTCAAGCTGCAGTGAAAATATCAGTATTCCAGCAGCGAACAAGCCGTTCATCACTGCAGATGTGAGTGGGATACAAGCCCCCTAGTGACTCATTGGAAAACTGAATGCAATTTACAGCTTTTTTTTTTTTTTTTTAATCTATTGGAATTAATGTTTAGCCGAGGTTAATAGGTAAAAAAACAAAACAACAGCAGGTTAAATGAAATGATAGATTGTACGGTAACTTTTTGAGCTAGCATTAGCTCTCAGTTCCTCTTTTTTAAGAACAGTTTTATAATTTTCTCTTTCTCTCTCAGATAGTCTGACAGAGCTGACACTCAATATGACCAGAGCTGACCCTGAAAGAGAGGAGCGTGAGGGTCTTGACCAAATGAAAAAGGAACAAAATGGCCAACCGACCACCACTGTGATCAAGGTCACTGGAACCTATCCTGAAGCAGGTACGGAAGCATTCATTGTCAGAATGACCTCTATTCTAACACATTATCTTTTACTGGTGGTGAGCAGAGTGTAATGGCTTTCCAGTGCTTTACAAAGCTTCTGAATTTACATGCATCTGGGAGGATACAAGAAGTAGAAAGAAATTATTGTTCCATCTGTATACTGTATATATAAAAAAGGGGGTTTTGGAATAATTAAACTGAAGGTCTTCAGTATGCTCCTTTATCTGGGTTCATAATTATTGCATATGTAACCTGTTTCTTCATTTTAGTCTCTAATGAAGCGATTCTTTTTAGACTGCACAAAAAAACAAACATACAATATGGTACTTGTAGTCCGATTCACATGCTAATGACTGTTATGACACAATTATTTTTGGTTAATCAAAAACATTTTCAAGGAAAAGTCATAGCTTTCTCATTATATAATATAATATAATATAATATAATAAACAGCTAAAACTGATTTCAACATTGCTAATAATAAATGTTTCTTGAGCACCAAATGAGCATATTAGAATGATTTCTGAAGAATCGTGTGACACAAATTGTGTATATAAACTGATTAGCTATGGACATTGGTTAACTTTTCTGAGGTAAATATAGCCTTAAATGACAATTTGTTTATATGATTGAAACAAATCTTCATGAGAAAATTACAAATTGGTTCTGGTATGAAATCTCTTCCTGTGAACAAAGGTAAATCATTCAATCTTTAGAGGGGAAAGTTAAGCCAGATCCTCTGACCTTAATTAACACATGCTAAAGCACTAATGCTGACTCAGAGTTGCAACCCCAGTGTATTCTGGATCATTACTAATGTAGAAAAAAAATTACTGATAATCTATATTAATCAGTTAACCCTGCAATAAACAACAGAGTTCACAATTAGCACAGGCTATTTGTAAAAAATTAGGCAGTATTCAGAAACACAAGCTTGAGAAGCCCCTTCTTCTCGCTTCCATGCGCAGGTATTTATGTGACGTAAAGTGATTAAAGTGTGTCAGTTTCTAGTTTTTAAATAGTCACACACATGAGAACGGCAACAGGGTCAATGCCCTCTTATCTGTGCCGTATGTGAATGTGTGTCAGGGATGAAGTGCGACCCATTTACAACAGCCTACTTCCACATCTCTCGTAGCTAATTAACATAGTCATTGTTTTATATACTTTATGGCTGATGGTGTATTGATGGTGTAAGATTCATGCCCCTGCCTTTCATACTGGAACACAATCTACTTCTAGTTTTAGATTTTTAGATTTGTATGCTTCGAGGTTTTTTGTTGTTGTTGTTCTGTGTTTTCTCTGTGGTTTAAAATCCTCTTGTGCTGTAATTATATGCTGCAAAAAAACAAACAAAAACTTCATAAGCTGCTTGTGGGGAACATTAGCTTTGTGTTTTATGAATATAACCTCATGAGTGCATAAACAGCTGGATTACATTGTCAGATTCCTTTTTAACAGTTATAATATGAATAAATAATATGAAATGGTTTCACTTTATATTGTTTTGCACATAATTTTTTTTTTTACATTTTTTAAAATGTGTCACTTTTGAAAAGTTGAAATATAATACACACTAAATGCATCTTAAACTAAACTTTATATTATATTTCAACATCTCCAGGTGGTGACTGGCGTGAGTCTTCCACACTTTCGGACTGCAACCTGGTTGGCACTGGGATCTGTCAGTCACCTGACTCTTCAAAGAATCATGCTTCAACTAACAACACTCTGTCCACTTCACCTCCTGTTTATGAAACCACACCCCCTGGTGTCATAACCCCACCCCTCGAAGCCCTGACTCCGCCTCTGTTAGTCCCTCTACTGACTGACTGGAATGCTGCCATGGCCACATGGGGCCTGGCATGGGAATTGCAGGTATACGGGCTCGGCTGTGTGTTCTCGCTTGTGGCTGTGCTGTCTGTGCTCAGTCTGATGTGTTTGCCATTGCGCTGGCCCTCTGGTTGTGCCCACTTTAGCCTCCTCCACCTTCTCCAGCTACTGACAGGTTCCAGCCGGGCTCTGTGGCTCCTCTACGATCCATACGGCCAAAAAGAGCGACTTCCCGTAGTCTGGGCACGACTGCTACACGAAGCTGCCTATCCCTGTCTTACGGCATCATTTGGCCTGCTGCTGCTACTGCTAACTGCTCGCTCTTGTACCCAGCTACTTTCCCAGAACACCCTGCAGCGCAGCACCTGCCTGTTGGCCGCCCTAGTACTGCTGCACGTAGCGATAGTGATGGCTTCCATGGCAATACTGCAACTTTTTCCCACCCTGCAAGTTGTGCCTCTAATTCCGCCTGCAGCCTTCGTCTTGATGTCCTCTCTCCTGTCATTCACGTACCTGCTTCTCTACTGCTGCGCCCGGCCAGACGTCAAGCACATTTACCGGCTGAACGAGAGCTCTCCTGAGCGGCCATCATGCCACGCCAGCAGGTGTCCATTCACAGAGGCACAGATGTGGGAAAGGGCAGCCAGGGCTGGGGTGTTCTCTGCCCTCTTTCTCTTAGCATGTGGCAGTCTCCGACTCTATGCCATGCTCAACGCTGGAGGGCTGACCGGTGGGGTCATGGCTGGCCTGATGCCCTGGCCCTGGTGGGGATTCCAGCTCAGCTGCCGAGTTTGTGAAACAGGGGTATGTCTCACCCTCGCTCTTGTAATCACTCACCCCCTTCTCTGTTGTGGAGTGCCCCCTTCCAAACCTGGTGCCTGCAGCTGGTTCTTCAAAAAGCCACCTACAGAAGGAACCACATTGGGAAAACCCACCATCTTCTCAAGTCGGTGTGGCTGGTCACTACGGCCCTCTGAGAAGCTGGGGTTGTGTGAGGGAATAGTACGGCGGGAAAGCGAAAGCGTGCCACTCTACACCTTGGTGGAGCTTCCGCACGACGGTTTGGACCTCCACTATCCCAGCAGCCCTCAGCACGAGCCTTCCACACAGCTCTCCCAAACCGCAAAGAAGAGCAAAGGATCCCATGCGTCCTCCTTTGCCAGCTTGGATGCTGACTCCACGGCAGATCTGCGGCCCCCTTCGCCCATCGACCTGCGACGAAGCATCGATGAGGCCTTGAACAGCGAAGCTCTGTTCCAGCATAGCCTGTTCGGCTCCTCTAGGCTCTCTCTTAGCACGCGCGGACCCCCGGATGGACAACCCTGTTGGGGAAACTCCACCGAACCCAGCCTGTACCGCACTGCCTCCTGTGGGGATGTGGACCCCGCTACTGTACCCAACCGACCCAGGCAGTGGAGCACTATATCTGGGAGACCAGCTCAGGTCTCGGTCCATTGCAGTGGGTTAAACTCAGCACAACAGTCTCAGAGTAGCCTACACAGGGGCTCTCAGTCTGGGCAGCGACTCCACAGACGGTACACAGCCTTGGGCTCTACGTCCTCCAGAGGAAGCGTGGATGTGGAGACAACGTCTCATGTTGATGAGCTTGCCGTTCAGGCTGAATTCATCAACGTCTGCAGGCAGATAGATGCACTCAGTATCAGTAGTGATACGATTGACCTTTAGGGGAAGAAATCTCTGAATCAGCTAACCTAACACCCACAGTAATTTCAGCCCTAGCTACTCCAATTTACAGAACTTTTCTTAAGATAGATGTAGAAAGGAATTTGCTGTTGAAGCATTCTGCTTGAATGGAAAGAAATGTTTTGTTTTAGAAGGAGACATGACAAGGACAAAATGGCAAACAACAACCTCTGAAAGATCAATGTTCTTTATCAACTGTGAGAAATTCCCTAAAACTCATTTCCCATATTTGACAAATCTTGTTAATCTTGATGCTCGACTTGATCAAAAGACTTTAAAAGAATCAAGACAAATTTTTAAAAAGGAACATGATGCTTTTGTGTACCTTTCAGCAATAAAGCTAGCACTTGTGAACATTTTTTATTATGAGTCTTTGGCTTTGCTGTTACAGCATGGATCACCTAAACACTCATTTGGCAACGTTACTACTGTATAAAGACACATTCTATAGAACTCATTTGCAATTCATTGCAGCACTATCATAACCCAATTATTTGTGGCAGCTTTGTTACTTGGGTAACATTTTGTTCTCGAATGAGACCTACTGTACATGTTCTGTTGAAGCATAAACTTATGGGAAAGATGTCATTAGCAAAAGGCTGCGTGAAGATAACAATGAAAAACAGAAAAATTCCTGCAGTTTCATATTAAATACTAAATGTACATCATGTACTCATGTCACAATCTTATTGAAATAATGTTTATCTGCCAATTCACATGCAGTATATTGCATATTGTGGCTATGTTCGGAATAACATGCTAGTATACTGCTTGCATTGTTTCTGTAGTATGTGAATTTTCTGTATGCATATAACACCTCATGTGACAACAATGTAGCAGAGCCTACTACAGCAAGAATTTTTTATTGTTGTATAATGCACATCTTTCGCATATATAAACTGCAAAGTATGCAGTCATATGCTAGTAGTCCATTTCGAACATAGCCTCCGTCTTTACAAAATCAAATGCTTATAATGCCTGACATTCTGGTGCAGATACTGCCCTCTGTTGGCCGTGGAGATGTAATAACAAGAAGTTGTGACAGCTTATGCCTTTGCCATATTTTTAGTGCACATCTTTGTGATTGACAGCAGGAGCTCAACACATGAAGTAAAAGACTAACAGACAGAGCAGTTTATATTCTCTAAGATCGTCTCACTGTTGACTTTTCTCTTTTTTTTTGCAAATGTTTAAGATATGCTTTTTCTCTCTGTGCTTAGTAAATGGCCCAGTCGCTGCTTCTCCTAAATGACAATTAAAGTTTTCTGAATTACATTTCTCATTATGCTTCTGTCTTTATAAAGGGGTATATAAACATATTTAAATATACAATTTAATATATAACAATGTTGTTAAACATTTAAAATATTTAAGAAAAGTTATAAATAGAAACTACAGGATACTACAGGAACACAATCAAAAAAACAGTCTATAAAACTCATTCTTTATTCTTTAAACTGTATTATCTTCAGAATGACAACACAACAGTCTTGGCAAACTACAAAATGGAGCCCAAAATTGAAAGTGTCACTTTTACAGCAAATGTTTTTTTTTACTGTCCTTCACTTCTGGCCTTGTAAAATCTCAATTGCTTACTTTTATATACTGTAAAATGTTTGATATATCTAAATGATGCAAATGTGTGAAACTATGAAATAAACTTTAAAAAATGAGCATCTCTAATGTCTGTGTACATTATTGACTAGTGTAAGGCGAGTAACAGTACAGAATCCCTGATTTTAAGGCTGATACTGATAATCTGATCCATAAAATAACATAGTTCTAGTGCTATGTGACTAACGGGATAGCCTGAAAAGCACTGTGACACAAGCAGCCTGCAAACTTGCTATTCTGGAAAAATAAAAATAAAAACCAAATGCATTTCTCAGATTACATTTAACTCATAACACTCTAATGGCAATGTGATATGCACATGATTTTCTCATATACCACGACAAGTATTATTGCTAATAAACCAACAGACAATTTTAATTAGAACATTTTGACAGTTTGACAAAACATACCATTTATACCACATACTGTATCATAAATGTTCATAGACACTCTCTCATACATATACACATACACGTAGAATCCTCATATTTCAGATGGTGTAGTACATTCATAGCATTTTGAAAATAATCTATCTATTGCCAAGTCTAATTTCTTACAGAGAGAACCGAAAATAAATACATAAAGAGAATCAAAACAGTCCATAGTACATTCAGTACTGTTGCTGGCTTTTATTACAATCAGACAGTTTCATTTTTATTTATTTTTTTATGTTTATCCAGAGCCATCGGGAAAAAGTATAGGGGCTGAGGATAACAGAAATCACGTTTAGCTGCTGTGTTTTGTGACGGCGGGTGACGGGACATTGGGTCCTGCTCTCATGTGCCCCCTGCTGCCCGGCTCAATATAACCGCTTCTCATAACTGCCAGAAATAGAAAAGAATCAGCATTAATTAATGTTGTTATATTGTCCAAACATTCAAAGTGATTAGTCCAAATTAAGGGTTTTTACAAACATATTAGCACAGCCAATTAAAGGAAAAGTCTGCCCCAAAAATAAAAATAAAAAGCACCATGGAAGTATCATAAAAACTCCTTTAAGCAAGGAACAGACTAAAATTTAAATCACTATTCAGCCTCAAAGATAATTTGTGCTTCCAAATATCAGTTATGTCAGTTATGATACACATGAGAACCACTGGCCTAATAGACGTCAAATCTGGTGTCATATTAAATTTCGGTCTGTTCTTCACACAACGTTATCATAAGGCTTCAGAAGATATTAAATATATCGCACAAGTCATATGGACCATTTATTTTTGATACACTACCAAAAACACTATCAAAATTTTGGGGTCAGTAAGATCAAGTGACAATAAAGACATTTATAAAGTTAAAAAAAAAATCTATTTCAAATAAATGTCTTTTTAAATTTCTATTCATCAAAGAATCCTGAAAAAAAAAATGCATCAATGGTTTCCACAAAATTATTAAGAAGCCCAACTGTTTTCAGCAGTGATAATACTAAGAAATTACAAAATGTTACAAGAAAACATTTTATACTCATCAGATAAATGCAGCTGTGGTGAGACTTCTTTCAAAAACATTAAAAAGGGGATCTTACTAACCCCAAACTTTTGAATGGTAGTGTACTTTCCATGGCACTTTTCTGTCTACTATCCCTTTAAAAGTAGGACTGGGATTCTTTCAAGATGTCAAGTCTCAGAGAGTGTTACGAATACACAACCACAGCTGGACAATGGGACAGTGGACACTAGGTTTGTCTCTATGATACGACAGTAAGAGGAAACTAAAATAGTCTCAATGCCCACTAAAGAGTCCAGACCTTACCAGTGTTTACAACACAATCCCCTCCACCAGAACTCAACGTTATTATAAGAGACATGAGGGCTGAGTACTTACATGGCACAAAAGAATATCTATGATGACGGCATAAGAGAAAGGAAGAGAAGACATTTTCACATGTAAACTCTACTTTTCCATGACAACGTAAGAAGGGATGGACTGAGGGTCTCTGGGAGGAACTTAAAAAAAACAGAGAGGGAATTGCTAAACTGGTAGCACTTTATTTTACAGTCCTGTTTCGCATGTACATACTACGTACTTATTATAGCAATTACAATAACAGGGTTATGACTAGGTACTAACCCTGAACCTACCCCTAAACCTAACCATAACCCATGTAGTTACCTTATATTACCAGTACTTTCTTGGGTAAGTACACTGTACTGTAAAATAAAGTGTAACCGCTAAACTTTTAGTTTTATGTGAATGGTAAGAATTCTAACAACATGAAATGTGTTTACAACCATTCTTTTGAGGGCATGTGCTGTGCGGAAAGAGACACGTGGGTGGGGCTAAGTGAGTGGGCGGAGACTTACGAATGCAGTCCATGAACTCCGCCCTCAACCTGAGCAGACATTGTCCTCTTCTCAAACTTCAGCTCTCCGGAGTACATCATCGATCTATATGTAACGCAGGTGAGACTTTAACAGATATACATAAAAACAGACAAAATTCTTTTTCGTTTTGGAATTTGTTTGTGGAATTTGGGGCGAGACATATTAAAGAGCTTGTCCTTTTTTTTATATAGCCAGTAACCTTTGGTTAACATTACAGCCTGGCAAAATCAAATACCATGGATGAAAGCAATGAAGACACTTTCAGAATGAAATGATGTTTGAGACAGAAAATGCTGTAGAAACATTGAAGACACACAACTGAAGGCACAGAGTGAACCAGTTGCTACTACGGTAGCTACTACTAGTTGGATGTAGGTGATATTTATCATTTAAAAGAAGGGGATGTTCTCATTCCAGAGAAAATTACTGGACTTTATTTTTTTTTTAGTGCAGAATGAGATTTTTAGTTCTTTTTTTCTAGAAGAAAAAAACTATTAAATATGTACAGTATATATACTAAAAGTTTTGTCCATTTTGGTCTAGAAAAGAAAGGCTTGTGTATGTGTATATCTGCTAAAAGTTAATGTAGTTAAAGTAATAGTTCACTTTCATATAAAATTTTCCTGATAATTTACTCACCCCCATGTCATCCAAGATGTCCATGTCTTTCTTTCTTCAGTCGAAAAGAAATTAAGGTTTTTGATGAAAACATTCCAGGATTATTCTCCTTATAATGGACTTCAATGGCCTCCGTACTTTCGTATTCTTCAAAAAGCTTACGCTGTATGTCCTACGCCTTCCCTATTCTACTTACGGAACGAACGCAGCGCCAGTTACATTTTTTCCGTAAGTAGAATAGGGAAGGCGTAGAACATACAGCGTAAGCTTTTTGAAGAATACGAAAGTACGGTTTTGGCGGAAGCACTTGGAAGGCGATCTTTTGTTTATATAAAGCATATACATTTACATTTTTTTTTTCCGAAAATGACCGATCGTTTCGCTAGATGAGACCCTTATTCCTCGTCTGGTATCGTTTAAAGCCCTTTGAAGCTGCACTGAAACTGTAATTTTGACCTTCAACCGTTTGGAGGCCATTGAAGTCCATTATAAGGAGAATAATCCTGGAATGTTTTCATCAAAAACCTTAATTTCTTTTCGACTGAAAAAAAGAAAGACATGAACATCTTGGATGACATGGGGGTGAGTAAATTATCAGGAAAATTTTATATGAAAGTGAACTAATCCTTTAACTACCTGCTAGAGTATTCCTAAAAGTGACTAATATACACCATATACTCACATATAGATGGCCTCAAAGCTAATAAACATGAATTAAGTCACAAAAGTCACTTTTGTCAAGCTCGTCAGATGTCTATAAGGAAAAGTGCCACTCTTACCGCAGAATGGACAGGCTCTTTGCACCGATATCCTGACAGCCATGTTGAATTCCAGCGATGAGGTATGGAACAAACTTGTGTATCGAGCCTTTATCCTGAACTGAGCCAGAGACTCCCTGAGCTACCTTTACTTTATCACCTTCACTGGAAAACACACACATACACACACAACCCATTATACATTGCATACAATACAATAGTTTTAAATATAACAGATGATATGTATCTTATTAGGGTGTTTCTTCAACTACGGGCACTTTTATGATTTTTACTTTAAACTTTTACCTTAAACTTTTTTATTTTTGTTATATGAAGGTCACATTAAAATAATGCTTTCATCGTTTATTTTTACTTTTTACTGTTTATGTATATATTTTATTGTTTCACCCTTATTTCAGACCTAGACTGTAAAAACTTAAATTATGAATTGTTACTATAAAGTACTATAAGACTAATACAAAAAGTTAAGTCTAAACAAAAACTCTAAGCAAAAAGTTAACTAAAAATAAACCATTTCAATATTTATTGAAAAAAAAGTAAAAAATATTTCAAAAATCACACCTGTCCATTTATTTTGGCATCATTTTCTTCCACAACAAAAATTTTGCCCCTAATAAAATGAAATGTGATGCATGTGATGTGTGAAGAAAATAAAGAGAATTCAAGGTAAATATAATTTATATTTATTTATAATTTAAAATATGAATTGTTAATTGAATAAACCATTTCAATATTTATTAATATAAAAAAAGTATTAATTTTTCAAAAAATAATGTACATCAGTTCCTGTACATCAATTTCCAACATAAACATTTTTTCAAAAATTAGTGTATTTGGTTACCAATGAGATAGTCTCAATGAAGAGCATACTTGAGATAAAATATGATACAAAATAAAGAAAATTGTAAGTAATTATGAATTTACATTGTGCATTATTTTCAACCAAGCTGTAATTTTGTCAAATTATGCAGAAATGTGAACATTTTATTTAACTGTATTTAGGATAATTAAAATGCTAGCGATAAAATTAGTTTTAAAAATGTAATTTCCATCACTCTCATATCCACCAGAGGATGCTGTAAAACACAATACATCATTTGAGATGTGCTGGAAATGACACTGTGGTTAAAATGTTCATGGCTTTCAGAAAAAAAATTAAATGTAAAAAAAAAAAAAAAATCCTGTGCACAGAGCAAAAATGTATAGTTTTCATAACTGAAGAAACACTTTATCTATGTACACATGCAGTTGTCTGAGTGTAAGAGTGTTTACCTGAAGTAACGTTTCTGACTGCTGTTGTTTTTCTCCATAGCGTCCAAAGATCCCATACCACGGTACTTCTTCAGTCGTACGCCATCTGAGAAAAAATACTCCCCAGGCGCTTCGGTGGTTGCCGCTAACAATGACCCCATCATCACTAAAACAAAACAGGCAGAAGGGAACGGCATGGTCACAGACATTAAAATGTAGGGAAACAAATCCCAGCCATTAATAACAATGATCGTTCAGGCAAATCACTCAGAAAAACACACACCTGTGGATGCTCCCAGCGCCAGGGCTTTCACAACGTGCCCAACCGTCTGAATGCCACCGTCTGCAATGACTGGAACTCCGAAACGCCGGGCGTACTCAGCCACCTTATACACAGACGTGCCCTGCGGTCTCCCACACGCCATCACTAATTATACACATATACATTGCTAAATAACTTCTCATTAATTTCTCTTGTTCTTAAAGGGATAGTTCACCCCAAAATGAAAATTCTGTCATCATTTTCTCTCCCTCAAGTTGTTCCAAACCTGTATGAATTTCTTCGTTCTGCTGAACACAAAGGAAGATATTTGGAAGAATGTCAGTAACCAAACAAATCTCGCCCCCATCGACTACCATAGTATTTATTTTTCCTACTATGCTAGTAAATGGGGGGCGAGATCTGTTTGGTTACTGACATTCCTCCAAATATCTTTCTTTGTGTTCAGGTCTCATTCCTTGATGACAGAATTTTAATTTTATGGGTGAACTATCCCTTTAACAATAAAATGAATAAAAAAAAATAAAATAAAATAGATGATAATTGCTATCCAAAAAATCCTAACCCTAAAATAATTTTTAGACGAGAATAAAGGCACCGTTTGTATGCCCACATATACACATTTGCATTGCTATATAAATAAGGTAATTCTTATTCATTTTTATTAAAATAAAAAAAATAAAAATAAAATAGATGACAATTGTAATCCCCAAAATCCTAACCCTAAAATAAAGATTTTTAGAAATGAATAAAGGCGCTATTTTTTCCAAGTATGTCCACATATACCCATTTGCATAGCTATATAAATTGGTAATTCTTATTAATTTTTCTTGTATAAAATAAAATAAAATAAAATTTTAAAACAATCTTTTCCATTTGTCAAAGTGAATAAAGGCAAATTTTTCCTCATAAATTTCTTTCATATTATGCTAACTTCTGGCACATTCCACAGCAATTTTGTCCTCCAAAGTCAGTAAGAAACGCACACACACCTTCCTGTGTGATGCAGATGGATCCACAGCCCATGCCCACTCGTAAAGCATCAACACCGGCATCTATAAGATTCTTTGCTTGAGCAGCAGTCACCACTGCAGAAAAGAGAAAGAGAATAAAATGGGAAGAATATGCTATTACTTTATTTCAGTATAGGAAATTAAGTCCATGCACAATCTTCAATATGTCTAATATCACTCTTTTCAAAGCTACCCTCAGTTTATACAGAAAACAAAGGACCACAATGTGCAGAAATGCCTCACCATTTCCTCCCACCACTTGTAGGTCTGGGTATTTCTGTTTGATGTAGTTGATCATACTGATCTGAAACACTGAGTTCCCCTGAGAAGAGTCCTGGGACAGAACAACAGAAAAAACGATTATATAATAAGTAGGGTTAAGAGCTAAGAGGTCAAACACTGTGTGTATGATTTTTGCTACAATTTTTCTGTCTGAGACCAATTTTGGAACTTGTAAAAGATTTATTTTGTCGTAGCTTTATGCATTATCATTTTAGTTTTGGGTGTCACTCAAAGAATAAACAGTTTGGTAAGTCCTACCCTGCGGTCCTGAAGAATTTAGTTCCAACCCTGCCCTAATCCACCTGCTTATTAATTTCCTATTAAAGCCAAAGAAGTTGATTAACTGGTTCAAGCGTGTTTGATTGAAGAAGGAGCCAAAAGGTGTGACAGTAGCTTTAGGCTACAGCTTTGCACATAAATCCATAAGTCTGTCCTTTCAGCCGCCCGAATCCTGTCTGGAACCAGGAAAAGGGATCACATCACTCCAGTCTTGGAGTCTTTACATTGGCTCCCTGTCAGATTTCATGTGGATTTTAAAGTTCTCATGCTTACTTATAAAGCTTTGAATGGTTTGGCTCCTCACTATCTCTCTGAGCTTTTAGCCCCCTACACACCTGTGCGTGCTCTCCGCTCTTCGGAAAAAAATGGCCTTTTAATTGTTCCACATACCCCTTAAAATCTATGGGTGATAGGGCGTTTTCTTCAGTCGCTCCAAGACTATGGAATTCCTTGCCTGCTCGAATTAGGCAAGCAGAATTCCTTAGTGTTTTTGTGTTTTTAAATCTTCCCTTAAAGCTTATTTCTTTAGGGTAGCTTTTACTTGATTATATTGAAATTGATATTTTTATTTACTTGTTTTTGACAGTATGTTCTTATTTGGTGTGTTTTTTATATCTCACTTATTTTAAAGTATTGTTTGTATAATTGTATGTTTTCTTTTTTTTCTCCTGTGAAGTGCTTTGAGATGCTACTTTTTAAAGGTGCTATAGAAAATAAAGTTTATTATTATTATTATTATTATTTTACTGTAATTTGCAAGCAATGAAATCAGATCCTTTGTTCAGACAATGAGGTCAATATTTGGCAAATACATCAGCAACACCTGTTACTGCCTGTGAAGTCGGACCTGAAAATTCGTTTGAACAACACAGGATCTAAGCATCATTAATTGACCCTTGAATCAATACAAATTATACAAACTTAAAAGCTGCATAAGTGATGTATATGGTACACTACCATTCAAAAGTGTAGGGTTAGCATTTTTTTTTTTTTTTTTTAAATAATACTATTCAGCATATGCAATGCATTTAATTGATCAAAAGTGACAGTAAAGACATTTATTATGATTATGTCACACTGAAGAGTGGAGTAATGGCTGCTGAAAATTCAGCTTTGGCATCACAAGAATAAATTACATTTTTAAATAGATAACAGTTTTAAATTATAATAAATTCACAATATTACTGTTTTTACTGTATTTTTGATCAAATAAATGCAGCCTTGGTGAGAATAAGAGACTTCTTTCAAAAGCATTAAAAAAATTATTGTTACATGCTAATGTAATTTCTGATTAAAAACAGAAGCCCTAGTGTGTAACATCATATACTGTTTTTAAAGGGGACCTATTATGCCCCTTTTCACAAGATGTAATATAAGTCTCTGGTGTCCCCAGAATGTGTCTGTGAAGTTTCAGCCTAAAATACCCCACAGATCATTTATTATAGCTTGTCAAATTTGCCCCCATTTGGGTGTGAGCAAAAATACGCCATTTTTGTGTGTCCCTTTAAAAGCTGCTGCTTGCTGCCCACTTTCCAAAAGAGGGTGGAGCTTTAACAGCTTGCTCTTTGGTTGCTCAACAACAACAAAGCTGGATAATCTCACACAGCTAAAATGACGATTGTCAGTAACGTTGTTCAACTTTTATAATGCATCTGGACATTTCTGAAAGGTTAGTGGATAAATTTATGTAGTTGCTGTGGAGTTGATTCAACTCATCAACTAGCATGTGCCTGTGTTTTGCCACACAGAGCCATACACACCAGGCTAAAGTTTTTGATTGCTATCAAATGCTGTGAATGGTCTAATATTTTTTCAAAAATATCGCTCGGACAGAAACGATCCTTTTTAACAATTGAGCTTGCCAGGGTCAACTTGCATGCTATCCAAGCTAATGAGACTCTAAATAGTGTTCTGTGCTTGTCTGTGCAGCCAACGACAGAACAGTTAGCATGCTTTGCTCAAATTTTTGCCATAGCCCTTAGAACTGTGAAAACAAAATGATGGCGCCGTGGGTGGAAACGTGCAGATTAATATTTTAATAAGATCCCCTTCCTACATCACAAGGGTCATTTACCATGTTTGACACATCTGTCACTGAATAAGTTTGCTAAACAGGTTTTTTGTCATCTAATGTTGGAAATTTGACTCGCTGATTAATTTTATTTGCTTAAAAGTGAATTTTTGTCATTAACTGTGTACCTACTTGGGTGTTGCCAAGTTTGTATTTCGGCAGTACAAATTATGGATTTCTACATTAGAAATTGGAATTCTGTTTTCAAGTTCTGTTTAGAGTTCTGTGGCAACTGTCCAAATTTCAGGTTAAATGGAATGCAGCATATGTGCTGCTGGAAGCTAGATCTCCAGAAATAGAGTACTGCTAAAGTTTAATGTCACCCTATTCCCCTTTGGACTCACCAGAACTATCACGTCCACTCCAGCCTGCATGAGCAGGTCCAGCCGGTACTTGTCGTCCTCTCGGGTGCCGATGGCTGCGCCACACAGCAG
Organism: Mylopharyngodon piceus; assembly: GCA_039654765.1. Lineage (NCBI taxonomy): Eukaryota > Metazoa > Chordata > Actinopteri > Cypriniformes > Xenocyprididae > Mylopharyngodon > Mylopharyngodon piceus. Next base: position 18,762,881 of record CM077458.1, on the reverse strand, counting down.
CTGTTTGCGAGAGTCTTTGGAGGCTAGAGGATAGTCTCTGTTCTTCTTTAAATCAGTACGAGCTATTATAGCTACGAGCTCATCGCTGTCATTCACTATAGGCAGTTTACCTGAGAAAGAACAACAGAAATGTGATCAGCAAGCTTGTGCTAAACATCACAACATAAACAGGACTTAAATGTTAACTCTCATACCTTTTTTACTGCGCTGTAAGATGTCATTTGCCTCTTTTAATGTTACACCTGCTGGAGCAACCACTAAATCTTCTCGTTTTGTCATTGCCTGTAGGATTGAAGATTAATAATTTAGAAACTATTATCATTCAAGGATATTTGCAGCATTCAGGACTATTATGAGTGTTTAAAGACAACATGAACTCAAAACTGACCCTGCTTATTTTCTTAATAAATGTACCTGTTTATCGTGAACGATTCAGCTGTCATCAGTTATTTTACATTCTAAAATTATAATCTTTTATATACACTACCATTCAAATGCCTGGGGTCAAGATGTTTTTAAAAGAAGTCTTTTATGCTCACTGCAAACCAAAACAGTAAAAACAGTAATATTGTAAAGTATTATTACAAAAAAAAAAACTGTTTTCTATTTAAATATATTTTAAAATGCAATTTATTCCTGTGATGTCAAAGCTGAATTTTCAACATCATTACTCCAGTCTTCAGTGTCACATGATCCTTCAGAAATCATTCTAATATGCTGATTTGCTGCTCAAGAAACATTTCTTATTTCATCAATGTTGTCAGATGTACTGCTTAATATTTTTGTGCAAACCGTGATACATTTTTTTGCAGGATTCTTTGAATAGAAAGTTCAAAAGAACCTAATTTATTTGAAATATAAATATTTGGTAAATTTTTACTGTCTTTACTGACACTTAATAAAATAATTTAATGCATCCTTGCTGAATAAAATTAATTGTTAAAAAAAGTAGTGGCCACAAACATTAATCAAATCTTGACGGATAAAATCAAGTTCTGCTCTACATTCAGTTTCACTCAAAAATGCCAGTTAAATGAATACTTACATTATGAAACGTCACTTAAATTGGAATCCAACTTCAAATTATTAAAGCTAAATTAGAATTTAGACATTTTGAATCACAAACCTCCTCCAGCGGCCTATCGTAATCTTTCTCTGACAGGAAGTCAATGTCTCGTGATGTAACGATGCCCACTAGCTTGCTTCCCATCTTGCCGGTTTCGGTAACCGGGATGCCGGAGAAACCGTGCCGTACCTTTGCTTCAAACACATCACCGACAGTGTGCCTTGGACTCATCACTACAGGGTCCGTAATGAAGCCCTGCTCAAATTTCTGCCAGTAGGATAGATACAATACATATTAATTATTGCTATTTAAAAGTATATCTTGAACCCAAAAATCAAATAAAACTGTATTATCATAGTCATAGACTTTTACATCAACAATTGATCAGATTTACAAAATACAACTTTTACATTTGTATTTAATTCCTCCAAAAGTGCGTCTCTCAACAATCGTGTGACTGACCTTGACTTTCCGGACCTCATTGGCCTGAAACTCAGGTGTGCAGTTGTGATGAATGATTCCAATTCCACCCATGAGCTACGGGACAAACCAGTGAACGAAATGAAAAAGCAATTGCAGTTTTGTTAGAGTATATATATATATATATATATATAGTTTCTGTGAGTGTTACTTACAGCCATAGCGATGGCCATGGAGGACTCTGTGACTGTGTCCATAGGAGAGGAAATGAGTGGCGTCTTCAGGGTTATCTTCCGGGTCAGGGCAGAGGTCAAATCCTGACATCATAACACATGACCGTTACGAAAAATCTAAGGGGGCAAAGTGTCTATGTAAACCGACGATGTTCAGCTAAACAACTAATTTATGATACCTTTGGACCTTGATATAAGAACTGGACCCTCAACTATGCCTGATTTTTCCCAGGGTTTTTGTCTCCACCATTTCTGTCACAGACAGAGTTTAGGTTCCTCACATAATATTCGGCAATGTTATTGACTTGACTGCACTGACACTATGAGAACTATGGATGAGAACTGAACTGAGCTGAACTGAGTTTTCTCCAGAGCTGCTTTATAGATGAATTGAACTCATTCCATAATTGATGAACTTTATACAGTTAGTGAACTGAACTGAATCAACATTGAACTAATTTCAGCTGAATAATGACTGTTTACTATTGTCTTGACTCTTTTTAGAGCTGCTTTACAGCAGAATTGAATTCTGTTTGCATCTAATCATTATTTTCCTGTTTATCACTGTAAAGCTGCTTTGAAACTATCTGTATTGTATAAAGCTATATAATAATAAAGGTGACTTTCTTCTACTTCGTTGTATATAAAAATTACCTTTTGTGTTTCATGAGAGAAATAAAATCATACAGGTTTGGACCAGCATGAGGGTGAGCAAATGAGAACAAAATGCCATTTTTGGTTGAACAATTTCTTTAAAGAAAACATTTACAGAATAGGGAACTCAGAGAAGTGTTGTTATTGTTACTAATACTGAAACTATTAAAAAAAAAATATTTAATTGAAATAAAACTGAAATAAAATAAAATATAAATATTATATGAAAAACTAGTGAGAAATGTCAGAAACTTAAATAAGCTGAAGTTGAAGTACTAAAATTACAAAACTAAAACTGAAATAAAAATAAAATAAAGCTAAAAAGAAATATAAAAAAATGAATAAAAGTGCACACAACAAAATTATTCAAACTAAAATTAACATTTTAAAAATAAAAGCTAATTCAAAATATGAATAAATACTATAATAATATATAAATAACACTAAAATAACACTGACTCAGAGAGTCTCGCCAATTGATTTCATTGAATTGTAGACTGCCATGTCTTATTTTTCTTCCTCTCTAACACCTGTGTCCCATCATTAGCCGTAGCTCAGCGTAATCTCAGAAGTGCTTAAAGAAATCACAAACAGTGTTGTGTATCTGCGTTTACATCAGCAGGAAGCGAACCTACCTAGCCTACTGGGAAAAATCCAAAGACTTAGACTAACTAGACTCCTAAATTCCCAATTACACAATCACAAAAATGTGAAATAACACCACACGCATGCCATAAACAAACACACAAATATAGTCCTGCAAATATCCCTAAAAAACCTAAAGCGATCTTATAAGAAATTAGCTTTTCAACAAAGTCCCTATTAAGTTTAAGTGATTTCCTGTTTAACTAAGTTATTAGCTTATAATCTATCCCTGGAAAGTGAATTTGCTGCATCTTTAATTAAAAATGTGTTTAAAGTTGTGGTTCCAGGGGGATTGATTGATATTTGTTTCGTTCTGGTCTCTCTCTCTCACACACGCACACACCTGAGCATCACTGCCTGTGACAACATGCTCAGCACACCAGGGACTATATGGATGCTAACACAGCCATGTTAACACATACTGTCCTTTGCAGATCTTCCACCTCATTGATAGTTAAAGAGCTCTTTTTCCATCGACAGAGCATTGACTAAGGTGATCAAAAATGATCCTTTGCACTAAAATGTCTACAAACACAAGTGCAATTTGTCATTAACCTCTGCTAAACACTGGTACTCACCACTTCATCGGATGTGAAGTCAATGAAGCCAGGCAGTATCAGGAAATCACTGAATGAGGAAGGACAGATGGCAGAGTTAGGCAACAATGACCTTTAGATCAGCAATTTATGAATCAGAACATTATCAAAATTACAGAACGCTTATACAAACACTGAAATCTGTGTCAAAAACAGGAAGAACACTCTAAGGCCTGGTTTGACAGACAGGGCTTAGATTAAGCCAAGAGTAGGCCTTAGTTAAATTAGGAAATTTAAGTAGCTTTCCTAAAAGTGCTTTAAAAAAAAAAACATTACTGGTTTGCATCTTTTCGCCACTAGAGGTCGCTTATTCAAAACAAAGGCATAGCTTGATGATTGAGCACGGAATCATGGGAGGTGTTGTCTTCATGTCCACAGCCAGGACTCGGGCAGAAATCATGTTCATGGATGAGATTATTAACGTTACTGTAGTATGAAGCAGAGCAGGGCCGAGTGCTGTGCGAGCAGAAACGAGGCAGCTGGAGCGATTGCTAATGAAAGACGAGCGCAACACACGTTTCGAGAGCAGCGGAACTTTTATTATGCCGCATTCGCCGCTTTCACTTCTTCCGGTCAAGCGCATGTAGGGTAACGCAGCGCTGTTTTATCATATTAGATACATTAGTGTGTTGAAAGTTGTTATAGTGCTACTCTGCTTTCGCTCGGCGGCTACTATGAGACACTTGTTGCACACTGCAGTAAGCTAGATCGATATTAGGCATGGTAAAACATGGTACATGGTACAAGACTTACTGTGTTGAGCTATATAACATGATTAGTTTTCTGTTTATAAATGTATCCAAACAGTTGTTCCCTTGTCTAATAAAACACATAATATATTATAGCATCTTTGGTGTTTCCATGGTTTCTACAAAATAAAACCGGAAACCAAGAGTAACGCGGGTATGACTGATAGGCGACGCATGGACACAGCTCGTGTCCTGGTTAAAAATTGCTTATTTTTCTGTATATTTATCAAAATATGTAACATTGTTCTTGTGGTTTTTGGATATTTTAATCCAAAAATCTTACATATTGTGCCTTTAAGATATGTCAGTGTAAGTTGATTCAGACAGCTCAAACATGCATTTTATTCTGGGACTAGGCTTAAGCCTTAAGTCTGTGATACCAGGCATAAAACACTCATAAAACAAACCAAGGTTGATTCAGAATTATGGCTAGTTTATGCAAACAGCAATGTGTGTGACTGCTATACACTACAATTTGAAAGCATAGGGTCAGTAAGATTTTTTTCTTTTGAAAGAAATTAACTTTTATTCAGCAAGGATGCATTAAATTAATCAAAGATGACAGTAAAGACATTTATAATGTCTTCATAGTTTTTAATGTATAATAGATTTCTATTTCAATTTTTCTATTCATCAGAGAATCTTGAAAAAAATGTATCATGGTTTCCACAATAATATTAAGCAGCACAACTGTTTTCATCATTAATAAAAATAAATGTTTCTTAAGCACCAAATGAGCATAACAGACTTTTTCAAAAACATTTAAAAATCTGACCGAGCCCAAACTTTTGAACGGTAGTGTAAGTCGACTGATTACTGATTACAGTACATGGATAAATAAATATATGCATGTTTGCCTGCAGCATGAATACTTTGAGTAGCCACAAATGATGCACCTGCACGCGTACGTCTCTGATCTTGTCAAGAGGAGTTATATAATCTACTTAAGGTGTGGTGTACAGAGACGTCCTGTTAATGTTCTTAACCGTGTCACCAATGTCACACGTAGCCTCTTTCTAAAGCAGCAGTAGTATACTGAAAAAGTGTCTGCAAACTAAAAAGATTTAGGTTATTTTACACACACACACTACCATTCAAAAGTTTGGAGTTGGTAATATTTTGTAATGTTTTTGAAAGTCTCTTATGCTCACCAAGCATTATTTGATCAAAAATACAGTAAAAACAGTAATATTGTGAATTATTATTACTTTACAGTCACTTTTGATAATTAAATGCATCATTGCTAAATAAAATATTAATTTCTTTTAAAAACGTTACTGATCCCAAAACTGAAGTGGTACCTAGTGGTACTTGACGTTATTAGCGTTGTTAGGATATAATCTCAGTTAAAAGCACTGTGTATCATGGCTACTATTGGAAAGTGTTAAAACAACATCCCTCACTTTAAAGCACAATAATGTTTTGATAGGGACTGGATTTATCCATCTCAGGAGGATGTGTGAGAAGGCACAGTTCAGTGTCCCGCCCCATGTGGCCTAACGCTCATAAAACCTCCATTAGACCAGATTAAACACTCCAGCCAGCACGATAAAAATAGACACGGAGACCACTGCTCTGCTAACAAGAGTTTTTAGAAGGCTGGGAAAGCACATGCTCATATTCACACACAAACAAGCTCATTTAATGCAGTGGCGTACAGCATATAAAAAGGACTAATGTTAATAAAATCCCATGCTGCATTTCTAATTATAATAATTGCATTGTCCCGTAAACATGGGCTGCATGTGCTGGGACTGAGCACTTGAGCTCCCCGTTGCTATGGAGATGCACAGAGGGTTGCCATGGAGCTGAGAGCCATCTCACTGACAGATGTCCAGAGAGATGCCTACCTAGAGTGCATGTGTGTGTGCCAGGGTGAAACTACACATGATCGGACCTGCTTTGACATTACGCTGTCCCTGTTTGTCTATCTGACTTATGACAGTATGTGTATGTGTCTGAATACAAGGCAGGGAATCTAAAGGGGTTTTGTGCACATGATCATCTTCTTACTTGTATGTGAGACCATCACCGATGGCAAAGAGCTGCTGGGCAGTGAGTCCATCCTCTGGAACGTACCCAGTTCCCCCACTGATAAGGTAATCAGCCATGCTACAATCATGCACACACAAAAAGAGGGGTTGTAACACATGCAAGTAAAATTTGGCTTCAACTCTGTCATAAGCTGACTGCACTGCCAACCATTCACTGACAAGAAAAATGTCATACAGTCCATACAAACCAGGACATGTCAAGCAGAAATAACAGTGTCCTGCAGTGTAACATACAATAATACAACACAAACACACACACACACACACACATCACAATCATTTTTTTAACATGTGACGCAAATAAAACACAATAGAGGAACAATGCCTGGCTGATAGTTAAGCGAGATAATGTCAGAAATGTGATCTAGAATGGAAATGTATTCAAAATAAGAAGCAAGAATGCAAAATGACTAACTTGCAACTAACTTCCCGTTCATTCTCATCAATGCAGAAGCATTCGGTTTATAAGCGCGTTAGATAGAAAAACAAATATGAATCCACTTACAGGTTTGAGTTACTTTCTCTTTCGGATCACCGTTATGAAAACACTTCCTTCTGCTGAATATTCACCCTCGTGTACAGTATCTCACATGATGACGGCTAGCTATTAAAGTGCATATCAATGCGGGGAACAGCAATCTTTCATCCCGTACAGCAGCGTTCTGAGAGGAGTCTGAAGCTGCTCTGGATGGAGCAGGGTCTCATGGTGAGACGCGCAACCGTGTGTCCAGAGACTGTCAACCGTGTGTGAACTGAGGTCACATGTTAAACACGCTCAGTTTAAGGAGTGGAAAAGGAAGAGGAAAGGTTGGGTTGTTGAATACTAGCCAAACCTGTATTTGCACGTTTTCTTTGGAGTCAGTAAAATTCATTTTTTGAATATCTCCGAATTTACATACGCCACTTTTTGGCGTAGGCTATCTTAAGCGATTTTGAAGTCTAACGCATAAAATGTTCATATAGTACCTGACAGACATCAGGTGTCTTAGAATCTGACAGCTAAGAAGACCGATTTGTAAACAAATTGTTATTTTGAGTTGAATCTTTTTAAAGACTCGGTTAAACCGAGACCGATCTGAGCATTGTGTTCACGAATCGGGCTGGATATTCGAGCGGGTTTGGACTTTTTGGTGTGCCCTAAAAGTAAATATGTACTTTTTTGTGAAACTGCAATGCAACGACATTCATACATGTGCAGCTTATACAGTAATACACACGTATTACTGTATAAGCTGCACATGTATGAATGTCGTTGCATTGCAGTGGTTCTGAAACTGTGAGTGAAATAACTGACAAAAATTTACCAATATTAAATTAACCAACTCATAACAATTAATTAGCTGACTGATGTTAGTTATGGTGTAAGCGTTTTTGCTGCATAACTATAATAACATTACTGACAGTTAGGCGGCGGTCCACCTCACTGTTTTTACAGTATATTTATTGTTTTATAATTTGAATCTTATCAAAAGTGTGTTTGTGCTATCTTTCTTTAAAATCAATGCCACTGAATTGATATTTTGTTACCTAATATAGTGACATTTGTGCATTTTTAAGTTCGATATACTGTACTTTTTGGTCCCACAACGATCTCATTTCAAAATAATATTGGGAATGTCCGCAGCAACAGTCTGTGATGTTGTTTTGACACCTTTTCAAAAACCCCATGAGCTTTCAGCTGGATCTGGCATCACAGCTTGTTACTTCATCCCAGCTTTGACACTGACACCTGTGACACAGATGCTTCTCTGAGGGTCAAGCAAAGGTCTCCCCCACTCTCATAGTCACCTCTGCGGTTGACACCTCTGCCCTCAGAGGTTTACTAGTATTTATCTGCCTCAGAACTGCAGATCTTTAGCTTTATCTTAGAATGTAAGACATGACCTAACAATCAACAGTATGTCTGTATAAACTCCCTCCCAATGCACCCTTCACATCTTCTATGTTGTGCATCATCCGAAATATTCTCTACTATCTGTGTCATGAAGCTCAGATGTGAAACGTGTCATTTTTCCACCACATCTTTTCTCTTTCCCATTAGAGTGGTCTCTCAACAGATGAGATGAGAACTTTAATGAAGGATTACATTGATAGAGGACTCTTTAGGTCTAATCTGCAGTTTATAGTATAAATCCCGCAAGGAAAGAACAGCATGTCTATGTATGTTGAGAGGGCAAGATTAAATGTCCATCAGGGAGAGATTCAACAGTCGGCATAACCACTTAGAGTCATTTGGGTGTTAGACACTGCCTTTATGTTCAAAGAGGCTTTAATGGTTTTTTAGTGGTCCAAAGGCTCTATATGTACAGTTAAATGCAATGCAACTCTAATGCAAAATGCATTACAAACCCTGTGTTATAATCAAGACTTCATTTATCATTAAAGCCTAATTTGCAATGAATAATACCAACCACTAAAGTCCACTGAGTTGTTAAATACAAAAAATGCAACACTCTCATGGAATAAAATGCCAAATACCCCCAAAGTTATGCCATTTAGATAAAATATTATTTTATATCAGTTCGCTTCAAAGATTTTTTTAATTGCCAAAGCTATCACAAAAAATTACATGAACGAAAAAACAAATGCAAATATACAGACTTGTTAGAGTACAATTAGGATTTAAAATTAGAATATAAAAAAGATAAATAAAAATATTAATAAAATAAAACATTACATCCCAACAAAATATATTGCATCCTTTAACAAATTAAATTAAAAGGCAGTGCACAGGTTTACCATCTTAAAGGGATAGTTCACCCAAAAATGAAAATTCTGTCATCATTAACTCACCCGCAAGTTGTTCCAAACCTGTTCTTTTGTTCTGTTGAACAAAAAGGAAGATATTTTGAAGAATGTGAAAAACTCAATGTCAATGGTGCACCAAAGCAGCCTGGTTACAAACTTTCTTCAAAATAATCTTCCTTTGTGTTCAGCAGAACAAAGAAATTTATACAGATTTGGAACAACTTGGGGGTGAGTAAATGATGACAGAATTTTCATTTTTGGGTGAACTATCCCTTTAAAAAAGCTTTGGACTTCTTTGAACTTTCATTATGAGTTTTATAAATATGGTCATTGCATGTGCCCCAATTCAGTTTTTGCAGGCATGACTAAAAAAGTCATTTAATAATATAATTATAATCCACATATAGCTTCATTAAACTACAAATCGGACATGTTCAGACATTCTCGGTTCAATCCCTGCGTCCCACTGTGCATACTATCGATCCTAATGTGAGATTAGAATTAGAATATTTTCAACGAAGCTTAGTGTGTTGAAAATACAGTAGTATGCAAAAAGTCCCCGGATGGTCTACTACAGAGTTCCTCATATCCGGCCCTGGAGGGCCACTGTCCTGAAGAGTTTAGTTCAGACCCTGATCAAACTCACCTATCTGCAATTTTCTAGTAACTCTGAAGACCTTGATTAACTTGTTCGGGTGTGTTTGATTAGGGGTTGGAACTACACTCTGCAGGGCAGTGGCCCTATAGGACTGCATTTGAGGAACCCTGGTCTACTATTTCCGGTAGTATTCCGGTGTCATGACAAATCCCTCGAAATCGGGTCTCCCCAAACTGTCAGTTAATGATTATCCTATATGTACAAACTATAATAATTTAAAAAATCCATATAGCTTACTATATAATGCATAAAAAAACTAATTAGTGCATAATTACACCAATTAAACATCATTTCTTACACTTGATGAACTGTCAATTAATAAATAATAATTATAATAGTCTATTAAGTGAATAATTGAACATCATTAATTTGTTTTATTTATAACCGAAATATTTGGACATTTAACACTTAATTCAACACATATTACATTAAAGATGATTGGGAATACATGTAGGGTAAGTGCAAATGCGTGTATAAACAGCTATCAGGCTAATCGGGTGTCTTTATGCTATGCTAGTATATAAGCTAACTAATACAGACATAAATGGTCATTATAACGTAGTTGAAACAGCATTTAACATAACATGATTTTGTAGGAATTGTAAACAGGCACTAAAGAAATTACCAGGCAGCATAGATGTATCCTTCGCTGCCTTTGATATCCCACAATCCTGTGCTTTCCATTCTGTGACAGTTGAGCCAGAAAAATAAAGATGGCGTCCGAAAGTTGCGTTTGCTGGTCAGTTTGTGTGTAAATGTACGTTTTTGACTTTTAACATTTTCCACCTCTAGCGAGAAATTACTACTGTAGTAATTAAATATTTGTTTAGTTCTCACCAAAGCTCATGCTATTTTGCTGTAGATCATTAAACTGTTACGCTGCCTCAGAAGTCTGTCCGAAATCAGTTTCATGAGGTGCCTTCATGCACAAACGCTGCCTTACAAGTCATTGCCTGAGAAGACAGCGAGGCAACAAGTCAGCTGCCTAGGTTTTCAGAAGCAGCCAATGGGATCGTGTGGGGTCCTAATGGAGACCCCAGTTTCGAGGGGGACCCAATTTGTCACTACATCGGTACTATTTTCAAAGTGTGGATCCGTGCACAGTCTAACTACTAATATTGCCCACAACCCATTGTGCTTTGGAGGATTTGGTTCAGAACTACAAACACAAATAAAAAGTGTTAAAAAACTACAAATATGGTGGGTGTGAGTGACCAATGGTTAAGTAGAGAGGTTTAGATAAAGGGGTTTGAGTGACTAATAATCAACATTTAACCTGATAAAAAATATATATATTTAATGTTATCCATGTTATATTTCATCTGCAACAACAATGTGAACTTTTATAAAGATCTGTTTGGCCATTAACTACAATAATTTTTCAATAATCATAAACCATGATTCGATAAAATGCTTATTTGTCCACTAATATATCATTATATTGATTTATTTTGTATTTACAGATGATCTATAATAAATTACTATCTTCACTTGTTTTGACTGAACAAAATAAAGGTCAAAACAGACAAAACAGAGCCACCCCCTCCTCCTCCTTCTCTCACACTCATTCACAGCTGTTATTTTTCTATTATTCCATCTACATTTTTAGCACAACACAAGTTTAAAATACAAATAAATGATTCACACACATACACAAATGGGGACCGAAACCAACATGAGTTATTCCTAAAACAGTATTAATTATTAATAGGTCAAAATACATAATTAATCATCATTTAATAATCATCACTGGCTGAAATAAATAAATAAATATTTCATAGGCTACATGTGTGTATATATAATGGGCATTGACATATTGTATATTTCTGTTTATATGTCTATCCTTATTGAATTTGATCAAATATAATCTACAATAATGTCTTAAAATAGATAAGCCAGACTTTTGAGAAAAAAGAATTCAAGACCTTCTCATTCATTCATAGACCTGCACTATGTTCTCACCTCTCTGGTTCATACCCTGCCTGTATCCGGGTGGCACTGTAGCGCTGGGCAGCCGTCTCATGCCCATGCCCATGCAGTGTATTATGGGTAAACGTTCCATGAAAGTGGTGATCCGAGTCTCGTAACGACATCCGTGGCCTGGCCGGCTCCATGTCCCCCACGATACGCCGGTAGTCAATCTGGTAGCTGTCCCTGTCCCCATCCGCATAGCGGTCATACCCATGCCCGTCCATATCAGCGAAATCCAGCTGGTCGTCCTCCACCGTGGCTCTGTTTGAGCCTGACCAACCCTTCCAAAAAACACCTGATTTTTGTTTCTCTCCCCTCACCTGAGACCACCTCTCAGTCTCTGCTCTTTGCTCATTCACCAGGTTGTACTTTGGATTCAAACTCTTCCACAAAGTTTAAAAGAATACAAAAAATCAAACAAAAACAATAACAGAGCTGGATATGGGTGTCCTCAGTTAGATTTGTATCCAATTTGCATAAGCTATTAGCATCTTCCAAACCACAGGCCGAAGTTGTAGAGTGCTGCGAGTGCAAAGTAGTTTATCTGCAGCAATTCAAATTCAAATTAAGTTGGACAGATTCTGATCAGCAGCTGACAATCTCAAAATTAAAATGTCCAGGATGAGATAAGACTGGCAGACTTCCCAAAAAGTTCTGGTGGGATGTGTTTTTTGTAGTCCCGATAATCAACCTGCAAGAAAAACCAGATCACAGAACCTCAGACAGGACCAAACAGTAGTTAACCGGATGGCAGACAAGCAGAAATTGAATGAGCCTGTTTCTCTCTCTCCCTGTTTCACTTCAGCTAAGCTCTGTTTCTGACAGAAGCGCGTCACTTTCACAAAGAGGATTGCAGCATTAAGTGTGCATGTGTGTGTTTGTGTGTGTGCTTTAACAGGGGGAGGAACTTGTAGTGCTTGCATGGTGTTCAGTAATGGGGTGAAGGACAAGGGATGGGTTTTACATGCCCCACCTCTTGTTTCTTCAAAGGTAACATTGCAATGCGCATTTGAGAGTTTGTGTGGATATAAAAAGTATGCATCTGTGTCAATTAAAACAAGTGTTAACAGTTTATTTGGGTACCATATTAATTTTTATGTGTGTGTGTGCACGCACACACCTCTATCACTATGTGTATGCAGAGCCTGGAAACGGCTTTCTCACAAACAAAGTCAAATCCCAGTGTGCATTGATGGAGAGTGCTCAGCCCTGGAGAGGCTTCAGGTTGGAGCAACAGAAACGGCAGAGACAGAGGCTGCTCTTGACGGACTAATTACACGCAGACGCTCTACAAGAAGTGCTATGGCAAAACTGTGGCTTGAACAAACATGCCCCCTTGTTTGTGTGCACAGGCAAATAAGTGTCCTTCCGTACATCAGACACTTGTGTCGACCTATTTATTTTGAGGAAAAGGCAATTAGCTTGTGACTGAAGGTGTGTAGACGAAGTATGTCTGCGTGTTGTGGGAAGGTTCTGGAGGAGGAGAAATGGGTTATGGGTACACAAATGTGTTTATGTTGCAAGATGTTATGTTGTCAACAGGTCAGCCAGGCATTCAAATCCCCTTGACGTATGTGTGCGTCTCCCCATCACTAAGCAGGAAGAATTAACAGACTTACGTAAGGAAGGCAATTGTTCCTACACTGCCACCGTCTGGCAAACCTCCAACAGAACAGGACAGGGTGTGTATTCGTGGAAATTGATTAACTGCTGATGAACTGCTGTGTTCATGAGCTGCCCTGTTGGGGTGTATAACTGCACACATACATTTTTTAACAACCAATGCACATAATGTAGGCCTATGATTGTTGTGTTTTTGATTACTGTTTTGTCACCTGAAGTACACTGCAAAACAGCCTACAATCAATATCTTCCAGAGCAGCAAAAGAGTGGATATTCTCTGCGAACAAGTATTATGTTGCCTTCATGTGCTATCGGAATCATAGTAAATATGAGTTTTCTGATGGGAAAATTGGACATGAACGTTGTATTTTCAAGTTGTATTTTACTGGGAAACTCTGATAAAATTTTTATAATGTTTATATGGTTGTCAACTGTTACAACCCTTTATTTTGTCTTTTGTCTTCTTTCTTTCTTTCTTTTTTTTTTTTTGGAAGTGTTTATGTCCAGGGATGGTGGTCATTAGTACCTGCAGGCTAATAAGTGGTCCATGATTGGTTCAGTCGATTCCAGGCACACCTTAAAAAGACCTGGGGCACGTTCAAGCTCAAACCAGTGCGCAACGTTTTGCTACAGTTTCCGGGTTGAATGACATGTTTCCTGGAAACTGTGTGCAACGGGGTTTGAGATACATTTTCTCTTGTTTGGTGGGTGTGTCAAAAATGTCAACTCAATCAGCAGCAACATGTATATAAACCACGCGGTATTAAAGAGACAGTTCGCACAATGGGTCCAAGTAAAGTCGTTTACAAATGTGTCCGCTGCAGCTCGGTATATGCAACAATTGAAGATATTAGAAGACATGTTTGTCTTAAGAGTTTTATAGTAAAAATATAGCATATCAATTCTTCAAAGAACACAAAGAATGGCCTTCTCAGCTGCCATAGTTGCAACTCTTGCGTCATCAGAACAGGGTGTTCAACGCACCACTGTTTCCATTTAAAAAATGTTTTGCAATGTTTTGTCAGGGCTGGACGGAGCCCTGATGTCACTCCCTTTGGCAGAACATTGTGTTGTTGTGAAGAATGTATTGTTGGTTTGGCTGTGTGATTAGACAAAAATTTGAGTGTTAAGAGTTCAGTGATCATTGTTTGTTCTCTGAGAGTGAATTAGAAATTGTAAGTAAGAAACTGTTTGGTATTTTGACCCTATTGCCTTAAAGAGTTAGTTCACCCAAAAATGATATTTCTGTCATTAATTACCCTCATGTCGTCCCAAACCCATAAGACCTTCGTTTGTCTTCGGAACACAAATTAAGATATGTTGATGAAATCTGAGAGCGAGAGGTTTTTTTATCCTCCATTCAAAACAACGAAATTACTGTCATTCAAGGTCCAGAAAAGTAGTAAAAACATCATTAAAATAGTCAACGTGACTACAGTGGTTCAACCTTAATATTACGAATCGACAAGAATACTTTTTGTGCGGAAAAACAAAACAAAATAACAACTTATTCAACAAATTTGTCTCTCCCCTGTCATTCTGCTACGTTTATACGTTTCAGAGCTTCCGTGTTTACGTCCGAATGCGGGACAGAAATTTAATTTTTGGGTGAACTAACTAACCTTTTATGGAAAGAACTCACATGGTCTTTCTAACAGCAAACAACGAAATCCTACCCCTTCAGAGTACCGCGACTGATTTGCACCTGGCGACTGATTTGGCCTGATTTTTGATTTTTTTTTTCTTTAGTAATTATTATTTTATATTATTGCCTGCCCAGATGTACCAAAGTGATCATTTCCGAATTTGGCATTCGATAAAATAAATAAATAAATAAAGCTGCAAGCAGCGATGAAAGGGCCCTCGCACCCAGGCTCACCGCCACCCATTGGCCTTAGAAAAACTGTGAACAGTGGGCAACATGCATGTAAGCGGATAAATAGAGGAGAAATTTGGCAAAGACATTTTGATGCAACAAACTTCCTGCTGCCAGCAGGTGGCCCTTTGACTATAACTGAATATTGCCATGTAGATGTCTTCAGGCCAGGACTATTATCAAACATGTGAAGTTTGGAGCAGATCGGACATTGTATGCCTGAGTTACAACAACTTCCTGTTTCGTGACGTTAATCGCATACTTTAGCACTTAGCCAAGTGTTGCATGATTTAACGTGTTTCTAGCATGTTTGGTACTTCGTGGCATATTGAAATTTGTTTCTGGGAGTGAATTAGAGTGTAAAGCATGCCATTTACTGCTGCCAGCAGGTGGCGCTATGACTAACTGAATATTGTCATGTAGATGTCTTCAGGCCAGGACTCTTATCACACATGTGAAGTTTGGGGCAGATTGGACATTGTATAACTGAGTTACAACAGCTTCCTCTTTAATGGCAAAACATCAGACTTTGTCAGGCCACCACGGACACGCCCTTCAACGAAAACTCAAGATCTTCGCAGTTTAACAACACTAAGGCCTTAAGATTAGACTGACCAAATATGATGTTGATCTGGTTAAATCTTTATGAGGAGTTAATCACAGTGTAAAACATGACATTTCCTGTTGCCCACAGGTGGCACTATGACTGTAGCTGAATATTGCCATATAGATGTCTTCAGGCCAGGACTAAAACATGTGAAGTCTGGGGCAGATCGGACATTGTATGCCCGAGTTACAACAACTTCCTGTTTCATGGCAAAACATCAAATTTTGTCAGGCCGCCACGGACACGCCCTTCAGCGAAAACTCTAGATCTTCGCAATTTAACGTCGCCAAGGCCTTTAGATTAGACTGACCAAATATGACATTGATCTGATAAAATCTCTAGGAGGAGTTTGTTAAAGTACAACGTCTGGAAATGGCAAAAACTCCAAAAATTTTGCAGAGAAAATTCAAAATATCTCACTTCCTGTTGGGTTTTCAGATTTTGCACCCAAGGACTTTTTTGTAGGTATTGGGCTGTTACATGTGTCTATCAAATTTTATACCTGTACGTGAAACGTAGCGCGAATGGCGCTTATTTGAAATTTTGTAGGTGGCGCTATCGAGCCATTTTGCCACACCTAATTCTGAAACCCATATCAGACGTAAATTTTCACCACTTCTGACGCGTGCAAAGTTTTTCGAGCATGTTTAGGCCCTCAAAAATGCGATTAATTTCGGAGAAGAAGAAGAATTGACCGAGCAATTCCAATAGGGTCCTCGCACCACCGGTGCTCGGGCCCTAAAAAATAAAAAAATCATGAATATGTTAGTCTTGACTGGCAATGCTACGATTCGACTTACGTCCGCTCCGTGCCTCCAAAAACGGTTAAACAGAAATGCAAGCACTCGAAGGAGAGAGAGCGGCCATGTGGAGCAGAGAAGGGCACGGAAAAAGAAAGCAGCGAAGAAGTTGCAAAATAACTGACCTGTTTAGGGCTTCAAGTGCAAGTCAGTTTCATCTGTAAATACTGTGCTATTTTCTTCGATAACTTAGCTAAGTATTGTACTGCTAGCAAATGTTAGCGGTAGCTCCCCTATTGCTATTGTCTATCAAAATACTGTATGCTAAGGGAGATACATATTATTTATTAAAGTTTACATGTTTGAGACAGTAAATTCTGAGCACAGACTTTTGTAGAGTTTGATGGAATCTTTACTACCCCTTAAAACTGTGGATGATAGACATGGGACTAGACATGGGACATGAAATTAGATCCATGATCTGACTGAATAATTTTTGGAATTATTTTGGAGTTATCTGGAAAACAGAGTTCCACTCATGCTTTTTTTTCTCAGGACTCCACTTGCGCATAAGTACACCATCATCTAGAATGTAAGCAACTGCATGATCAGGTTAGTCCATCAACAATTTTATCCATCACAGCGGTAAAACAAGAACATTTCATGTTCATTTTCATGTTTCATGCCAATACTCCTTAAGCAAGTCGAACTTTGTCACAAATGTTGCTTAACCAATGCAATCAATACAATCCTTTATTTTAGGAAGAGGGAAAGTATCCAATTTTGTTAACTGGTTAACTTTACGGTAATCTGTGCAGAAGTGTGAAGTTCCACCTGGCTTAAGCCTGGGACACACAAGACGATTTTCAAATCTTAACCGATTTTAAAACTGAGGGAGACCACAGACATGATGACAGTTTCAACCGATTTTTAGCATTATAATTCTCTGAACGCACACACTAGATGATTCGACCGGACTGCAAGACCACACAACAGTTGATTGCAGGAGCGATTTCACATTGACACAAGATCTCACAGAGACTCGCAAGATCAAACGTGACTTGAGAAGAAAAACAAATGGAGGACAATAGACGTTGTTAGCAGGCTCTCCTGCCACGCATTCTGCTTTACAGTGAAAAACAAAATCGAAAAAAAATAATATGGGTGATCTTCTTTCTCAATACTCCACTTTCGTGGTATGTTTGTGGCTGCCAAGTTTCAGAAGAAGCACGCAACATCCTGTATCACGTCAGAGGCAGCCAAATCAAGAGTCGTAAATATCAAATATGTTTGATATTTAAGATCGGGGACGCTCCGTCTCGATCGGGAGCAGTTAAATAATTGTAATGACACCACACAATAGAGGATTTTTTGGAATTAAAATCGTTTGTGACAAGCCTCGAATCAGGCTGTGCCCCCTCGATCGTTTGGGGGTCCAAATCAGGCTTAAAATCTTCAAGTGTGTGGCCAGCCTTAGGAACTAAAAGGCATGGGGTCAAAATACCAAACACAGTTTCTACCTTACAATTTCTAATTCACTCTCAGGGAACAAACAATGGTCATGAAACTCTTAACACTAGAATTTCTGTCTAATCACACAGCCAAACCAACAATACGCTCATAAAACACAATGTTCTGCCAAAGGAAGTGACATCAGGGCTTTTTAAGGTGTGCCTGGAATCGACTGAACCAATCACGGACTACTTATTAGCCTGCAGGAGCCAATGACCACCATCCCTGGACACAAACACAAAAACAAAGAAAGAAAGAAATAAGACAAAATAAAGGGTTGTAACACAACGAATGGGACACGACAGAACATTTTATTCAAAAATAAACATCTTCAATACATTTAGGCTTTAATAAGATTTCCCCAAGAAATAGGCAAGAATGAACCTGATGTCCTCCATGATTTCTATTATTTCCGACAACCTAAGCCTCACTCCCATCCGGGTCACGGCACCAATGTAACCCCTCCAGTCCTGAAATCATTTAATCATTTTGTGTGTGAGGAACAGACTAAAACTGAAGTTCTCATTATGTACTTCATGATACTTTTATGGTGCTTTTTTTGTCATGTAAGAGCTCAACAGCCATCTTCTCATTTCATTATACTGAAAAGTAACTAGGATATTCTTTATGTCCCACAGAAGAAAGAAAGTCATATAGGTTTGGAATGACAGGAAGTTGAGTAAATGGTGATAGATTTTTTGTTTTTGGGTGAACAATTTAAAATAAGCTATTATTTCTTACCTCATATACAAATATTTTACTGGAAACCAAGATAAAAAAATACAAATTAATTATTAAACCTAACCCTTGCTGATTAACTAGACATAAAATGTCCTCACAAGTTTTTATGATATTTCACTACATTTGTGAGGACATTTGGCCCTCACAAGTATAGCCAAACCAGAATACCCTCATTGACATCAACAAGGAGACAGTGTTGCTAAGGTTCTGATGAAAGGTCTCATCTGTAAGTGACAGAGTGCTTGTGACAGTTGTTGGGGATTGCGGTAGGAAAGCCTCTTATAGGCAGTAACTGCAGCTTCCCAATGCTTCTGAGAGACTGCAAGGTTACTACACACACACACACACACACACACACACACACACACACACCCTCCCTACCCCTAAACCTACTCATCACAGAAAACTTTCTGCATTTTTAGATTTTCAAAAAACATCACTTAGTATTATAAGCAGTTTTTCTCATGGAGACCAAAAAATGTCCCCACAATTACAAGGATTTCGGATATTGCCATCATTATGGGGACATAATGTAGGGTTTACCAGAGCCACACACACACACACACGTGCGCACACACATTGTATGCAGATTGGCTGCATGTTTATGAATGAATGAATCTGCTGGAAATCTTGGATCTTAGTAAGTCATGCTGATTTAAATCACATAATGTTGTTGTTCATTCATCTCTTCCAATTCAATCTTTTAATCTATTCACACTATCTTTGTTACTTTTGACAGAAGCATACCTTATTAACTCTTAAGAAATGGGGTATGTCTATATGTGTGTGGTCTATGGAAACATCACTTTGTTGACTAAATATTCTGGTTAAAAATACAGTGTGATTTAGACCTGATCACCTGACTGTATGACGAACTAATCCAGTTTAGTATGGTCACTGACGTCGAGGTGAAAGTGACTTTGAAACTGATAGTGTTTGGCAGTATTGTTGCTACAAATTGTCACGCAATAAGTGTAACTGCATCTCCCGTTCGCTAGGTAACATTTTCACTTATAATCATCCAGCATTCATTTGTGTACGACTATGTTAATCAGGACTAGCGATTCCCAGTTCATAAATAAACTATTTTGAGTCAGTTCTTTTAAATCACAGGTGTCAAACACAAGGCCCGCGGGCCGAATACGGCCCACAAAGGTGTCCAATCCGGCCCGGGGGATGATTTGAACAATAATTAAAAAACAGTTATGCATGGTCCACCGGCCATAAATCCGAACTGTTAATTAGTTTTATTTTGGCCAATATCTGTTCTGGACTTGCAAACAAACTGCTTTGCAATCATTTCCCAAACTGTCGTTTGTATGGAAATATTAATAAGTCTGTAAACAGGACGTTAACACAGCCACATGCTGAATACGGACGCAAAGAAAAGAACACAGACGCGCCAGCAGAGCAAATAGCTACTGTACCAGGCTCACTGTTTGTGAAATATAGGAAGAAAAATATAAATATTGAATTGGGTTTTATATGAATTTAACTTAGAAGGGAACTGTCTTCAGAAAAGTTTCGATCTCCATATAAGTATCCTATTTTATAAGCGCAGTGCTGCTTTGTGTACAGCGGTAACCAAGGAAACGGTATATCGCTGCTGTTTCACAAGCGCCACCTACTGTTAGAGAGTGAATTTGCATTTTCATTCAGTCTGTCTGATATTTTTTGTTTTGTTCAGGTGTCTTATGTAGCATAATTTCAAAAAGCTATAAAGTCAGACCATGCTGTTTTTGCTGTAAATCTTGAAATTATACAATCTAATTTAAATCAAAAACAACTGTTCATGCTCAAAAGGCAGTGGTGCCTGTATACCAAATGGCTACACATATTTTTTGTTTAAGGCCAGTTTGGCCTGTTATAAAACAAATAAACAACAAATAAAAAATAAATAAATAAATTAAAGAAAAAATTGGCAACCGGTATCAAATTTGCTCCAAAAAAATTGGAATTGGCCATAAAAAAAATCAATAATAAAAACATATTAAATAAAACATTATTTTAAAAGTCTAATAAAGTCTTTTCGCAGTAAAAACAAATGCAGTTTTTAAAGAGCAGTGTGTTTTTTTCTTGCAAATTAATGTGTAGTTTGTATGGTTAATATTAATGTAACTGTCAGCTCACAAAGGTTTAAAAAAAAAAATTCGGCTCTCAACCTAAAATGAGTTTGACACCCCTGTTTTAAATGAATCTGTTTGAATCTGTTCGTGGTTTTGAATCAAATGATTCAGTCTCGGTCAGCTCACTCGCGCACTGAATCGTTTGGAGCAATTTTTACTCATCAAAAAAGTAGCGCGATACACGCAGATAACAAAGCACAGAAATAAAATAGAGGGCTGGATTAAGTGGATATTTACTTGCAGTTAATTGAAACAAAACCTTAAAAGCTTTTTATCATCTGTCGGCGAAGATGAAGACATCTTTATACGTTTGACACCTGCACGTGCAACTTCTGAATGAATCTGTACTTAAGGTAAAAACATTCTTCAATACCTGTACTATCATGTTGTTTTGGATCTTTTGAAATGTACCTTTTAAAGTACATTTGGAGTAAATAATATTGTATGTGAGTGACTATGGTAATCTTTCAGTGGATTGTCAAACCAACTAGTGTTGTGTCACGTGACTTTTAGAGATAATTTGCGTTTGACACTAGTCATGTGTTGATGCTTGTTAGAAATGCATTGGCGCTGCGCAGACCGATCGGCGTATGACATTAAAGTAGATGCATCTCGAACAAGCTGTTGTGACTTTTGCTGCCTTCACGTGCTATCGGAAATTTCCTACTTCCCACTTTTTTTTTACCTAGAAAACTCGTATTTACGATAATTTCGATAGCACGTGAATGCAGAATTATTTTCAATTGCTATTTAAGGACTGGGAAAGGAGTTCTGGAAGTTACTGTACGTTGTAATGGTACATTAAGCTCTTTTCCAGTAACCTCTTTACCGCTTGCTTATCAGTGCCAGTATATGCGAATGTTGCCTATAATTATTCTATGCCTTTCTTTGCTGCTTAGCTTTGCGTGAATGACTGTGTGAAGTTTGATTTATCCAATTCCAGCAGAGGGCACTGTTGTGTTGATTTGTAGAATCTGCCTGCCTTTTAAAATATTGATTCCATTTTCCGCCTCTAAAATAATAGAATTCCACATAAGAGAAATTTCAGAGAAAAAAAGGGTCTTTTTTGTTTTGTTGCTTCATTGAAAGTTCTAGATTAAATTCCAAAATTACAAAAATGGGACAACAAACACGCTCACACAACACAAAGCATGCATTTGTACAGTAGGCTAGCTAACAGTATACAAAGCACACAGTATCCTTGTTTTTTTTCATTTCCTGGTGCGTTTATATCTGAACTTTGTCCATCTATATCGAAAAACATCAATATTATTATTATTAACAGCAATTATTAATATCAATAATAATAAATTTATTATTTATTATTTGTGTCTGTTAAAGGATATACATTAGAAAACTCAATTCGTATAATAGTAATAATATGAATAATGGTAATAATAATAGTTTATAATTATTTATGATGATACATTAATACAATTTAATAATAATACAATAATATTAAACAATAATGGTAACACTTTACAATAAGGTTCATTAGTTAACATTAGTTAACTACATTAGTTAACATGAACTAATAATGAACTGCACTTCTACAGCATTTATTATCTTTGTTAATGTTAATTTCAACATTTACTAATACATAATTAAAATCTTGTCAACATTAGTTAATGCACTGTGAACTAACATGAACAAACAATGAACAACTTAACATTAACGTTAACGAAGATTAGTAAATACAGTAACAAATGTATTGCTCATGGTTAGTTCATGTTAGTTAATACTTTAACTAATGTTTAACTAATGAACCTTATTGTAAAGTGTTACCACAATACATTTTAGTAATTTTTAGTAATATTTAGTAATCAATTTTACAATTGTAACATGATCAGTCTGATTTGAGATCAAATACTGCAGTTTTTTTTTAATCCTGAATTTTGAGGAGAAGGTCATGCATTATTGCTGTTAAGATGAGCTTTACTGAATGCACATTCAGGGCTCCACTTTGCACAGATGGAATTTTGAAAAGCATGTCCTTCAGCAGCCACTCAAAATATAAGCGCTTTGAGACACAATTCAACTTTATTGTGTGATATTATTATTGAATTCTCACTTGAGCGCTGCATGCTTTATTAAATCAATAGGGCACAGAAAGCAAATCACTCTAGCACAGGGTTCTTTCTCTCCTCTATCACTCGATTGTGTTAAAACTGATTTTAGGCTGAAGTTTCTCTGTTCATAGAAGCCCACAGTCTTTACAGTAAATCTGCTAGGGAAAACACAAACACTCTACCTTTCAAGTATTCATTTCATACAGTCTGAATTGGACTGGATTTTTTTCCCAAGCAAGGAGAATGTAAAAGCATGAGTCATTCTAAGCTAGCCCACCTTCAAATTTTATGTCTGAAAACCTGTTCTTTTGGTGATGATGCATTAATTTTTTCATTTATCAGTTAATGATGCATTAGTCTCCAAATTGTTATTCATACCCCAAATAGGTTCAGTTCAAACAAGCCCTGCTATTATGTGGCTACTGTAGGTGTGAATGATTTATTTGTCTAGTGACAAAATCAATACAGATCTGGCTACAAATGGCTACATGATGGACCTTTAAATGCTCTTCTCTCATAGCTGACACTCAGTAGCAGAAGTTAGATTGTGAGAACATATTGCATATTACATTCTGTTAATGTATTCTATTGTGATAGTCTGCATCATATTGCAATGCATTGCCATTAATGTATCTTGTTATATTTGACTGCAGTATGACTCATTTGGCAATGCATAACACAATTCACTTATCTAATTAAGTTATCTAGCAGCTATGCATTATATTAACAATTCAAAAAAAAAAAAAAAAAAAAAAAAAATCATAAATTGCCAAACAAAAATAATAATTAAAATCAATACTTGGCGTCTGTGTATTGATTTGGTATTGTGATAAAATCTTATTGCAGTACTAGACAGTATTGATTTTCCTCCCACTTGTAGTTTTCACAGATCCCAAGGGAGATACTTTATATTCTCAGCAGGTTTAGGTTGATTTAATTTAAGTATATACTTGAATTTAAGTTATTTATTTGCTTTGTTTATCTATCATCACTTAAGATTTTTTACATATGCAGATTATTTTAACAGCAGCTGACATGCTTTGATTACTTTTCACAGATATAATTATTATTATTATTATTATTATTTTTTACCTAATCTGTGTGTAGCTATTTGTACAGTTAAAAACACAACTACATTTTTGTCGGCATAAAACTCGTCCAAAATAATTTTTAAAAAGTAATAGCACAATCTGGTGAGTCTGTGGTGAGTTTAACTATAGTCTAAACAGTGAAATCAGATGCCAAAACTCGTTTATAGAAGCTGAATCGTTTATGTAAATGAGACCTTTTCCACTCATGTATGTGACACATCTTGTTTATTTTCCAGACAGTTTAAAACTCCAACAGGATTTGACTTCAGGCGTATCAAGATTGGCCTTTGCCCTCTTCTGGTTGCGATTTTAGATCTTTTCTTCATCTGACATTTAAAACCCCCACAGAGAGGAGAGATGGAGGCAAAAGGACAGAACATCCTCAGTGGTCTTTAACAGGATAGCTCTTACCTGAACACTGGAGTAAAACTGCTGATAATTCAGCTTTGCCTTCACAGGAATAAGTTACATTTAAAATAAAAAACAGTTATTTAGGGGCAAAGCAATAAAGGTGGGCACCTATTGTAATCATTAGTACAAAAAAAAACAAAACAATTGTACTTGTTACACCGTGTCTTCACCGGTCGCTCACGTGGCAACAGCTAAAAGACACGACAAACTGGACACACTGGACGCAACAAAGCACCCGTAAGTCATAAATAGAACGAGGCATCAGTTTACTGTCGGAGATTTGTCGCTCACGTCACGCTGCATCCAGTGTAGACAGCATCACTGATTATAATGGGTTCTATTGTCTTTTGTTGCGTCGCATCGCGCCGCCCGGATCTGGTGTAGACACGGTGTTAGTGTTTTTCTTCTTCCTCTTTTGAGTCTATGGCAGCCCATAGAACCGTATGGTAAAAAGTTGTGAAATTTGGCACACAGATCTGAACAAGGACAGTCTGAACATTTCTGGACAATTTTGAAGTCTCTAACTCAATCCCTGTAGTGCTACCAACTGTCCAAATTTGCACTCATGTTTATGCTAATAACCTTTTAACTGTAAGGGGAAACAAAATTTCTTTGATTCATTGGCTCAAGACGAATTGATTGCATGACGTCATTTTCCGTCATTACATTTTTTTCTGCCATTTTGAACTATACGAAAAACCTTTTTCGAACTCCTAGACCGTGTGTCCAATTTTCATGAAAATCGAGCCAGATCATCTTCAGATCATACCGACACTAAAACATGGAAATCAAGTTGCTTAGTCAAACTCTTTTCAAATAATTCTAGAACGAATTGTACGAAGAGCATGCCAAAGCATACATGAGGCTGTATCTCCTCAACGCTTTAGCATATTCAGACCAAACTTGGTGTGTTATGACCATGACCTGAGGGTACCTGCTCAGTTTTGGCACAGTGCCACCTAGTGATCAGGAGGTATGAAAAATGTATATATTTGCTTATAACTTCTGTAAGTAAATGCAAACTTGGTGAACATAAGAGACTTCATTGTAACACTTTAGTTTAGAGTCGGATTCTCATTCTATTAACTATTTGCTTATTAGCATGCATATTACTAGGATATTGGCTGTTTATTAGTACTTATAAAGCACATATTAATGCCTTATTCTGCATGACTATGTTTTGCATCCCGTAATCTTACCCAATTCCTACCCAATAGCTAAACTTAACAACTACCTTACTAACTTTTAATAAGCAGTAATTAGGAGTTTATGGAGGCAAAAGTTGCAGTTAATAGTTAGTTAATAGTGAGAATTGGACCCTAATCTAAAGTGTGACTGACTTCTTTCAAAAACAAATCAAATTCAACAAATTCATCTTACCGACCGACGGTACTGTACAGTAATCTGTTTTGATGTGTTTTTTAAAAGACAATACAGGATGAACTGCACAAGCTCTTCAAATATCGTCCTTATTGCCTAAAAAGTAAGAGGGATGAAAGTAAAAAAAATGAGGTGACATGTGTTCCATTAACTGAAGCAAATAAGACCAGAAAGCGTATCTTGACCACAGTACTGCTGTCTCTTGAATTAAACCTCAATACGTTTTGGCAGAGCTAATGCAAAAGGAATAATGTACATTGGTTTTGATTCTGTCCTGGCAACACAGACCCTCTGCCACACCCGAACGCCCCCCACCCTGATGTCTCGAGTCAGTCAGTCAGACTGCGAGTGTGACTTCATTTATCTTTGTTAGTCCACTGCTGCTCTGGGGGGCTAATTAGTCCTGTGTGGGTTAGAAGAACCAGCCAAGGAGAAACTGTGTGTGCATGTGTGTGGAGAGAGAGAGAGAGCGGAGACCCAGGTGTGTGAGCTTCAGTAAAACTACACAATGCAAATCCTTTCAAAGGGATAGTGCTTTTAACCCTTCTGAGGTGGTGTCACATGGGACGAGATCCCGTAAGGAAAAGCAGACTCTAAAAAAGTGCTGCTTTCTCACCTTGTGGATTGTGTATACAGTATGTGTAAAAAAGAGAGGGGGAGTCGCTATATCTAATCATATGTGTGGGGAAAGTATGTTAGGTCCCCTGAGGCTCCTCTCACTATAGCTCTGTCTTTCTTTTTTCTTTTTTATCCCTCACACATTCATTCATTCAGTGGAACAAGAACAAAGGCACAGATTAGAACTCGATTTTTACGGTTTCTGAAGAAAACGTGTTGCTTCCATAGATAGATAGATAGATGGATCTATTAATGTTAATAAATGTTAAAAAAATGTATATTCAAATTATAAATTTTTGAAACTGTTTTGTCTAAATATAAAACACTAAAAACTAAAATTTAATCTTGTTACTATTAATATAATTTATATTAAATTAAAGGTGTTTATAAATATTATAGGTTTTTATTATAGGTTTATTATAGGTTTTTATCATGGTGCTATGTAGTTGCTAGGTTATTCTGCACTGTAAAAATGATATGATCAATAAGTCATGACAACTTATGTTTTTACATTACTTTAACTCATCAAAATAAGTTAAGCAATTTTCAGCTTTTTAAATAAATTATACAAAATTCAACTCATTTTTTAAAGTCAGTTTAATATAATTTAAGTTAAAATTACTTACACAGTTGATTGTACTTAATTTAAGGCAGCAAGTTTTTTTGTTTGTTTGTTTTTTACAGTGTGGTTGGTTGCTAATTGAATAATAAATGTGAGTAATGCTTTTCTCGGGTTCCTGTTTAAAAGTTATCTCCATGGTGTTGTAGGTTGTTACCAGGGTGTTTCTGTGCATTTGCACAGTAAAAAAATATTTTGTTTTATTAACTTTTATTTACTAATGTTGTTCAGATAACATACTATTTTGAGTTTCTGTTGATTAAACTAATCTCTTTCTTTGTATTAGCTAAAATTTTTAATTTGAACACAAAATTAAGGCAACGAGATTCCTCTTTTCACAGTGTACTGTAGGTTTTCTGATGGATCTTTAAGCTTGTTGCTGCGAGTTGCTGCTAGGCGGTTGCTTACTCAGTGTTGCCAAGTCTGCGGTTTTCCCGCGGAATTGGGCTACTTTTACACTTGCCGCGGGTTGTTTTTCATGTCCGCGGGTTGAAACGACCCCAATAACATGATATTTAGCCTCTGGAATGCGAATTTTACCAGGGGAACCCCGCCAAAAACATGGATTTTATCCCCCGGAATGCGATTTTTACCGGGGAGGCCCCCTGAAATGCGATTGGGCTAGTTTTGAGTAACAATTGTGCGGGTTTTGTTGTGAGAACCTGGCAACCCTGTGTTTACTGGTGCTTTGTGCAAAAGTCACTACCATGATGTAGGGCTGGGCGATTTTTCCGATTAATTCGAATTTAATGTTTTGCCTCGATTTTATTATTTTTGAAATCGAGAAATCGCGATTTTGAATAAAAATGTTAGCAAGCTGTACAATTAGACATGTTGACAATACAGCAATGATAACCTTTAGGAGAAGAAAATGATCCGACCACATGATGGCGCCGGCGCGCCTGATTAACTGCTCTCATGTGACGCTCTGTGAGCGTAGAACACATCACTATTTTTAAGCGGCTGTTCATTCAGAAATGCGTTATTGCGTTATAAAAATGAGACGCAGGCAGTGGAATGAGAAAAAAGGCAAAGTTATTAAACGCGAGTTGAACTTTTTTTAACTTGACCGCTGTGATTTTAGAATGCCGTTTCATGGGTGAGACGCTGCCAAAGACGTGAGACACGAGTGCGCCAAACATAAAAACAATACGACAAATAGCGCAATGGAATGCAAAAACCTGTACTACTGTATGTTTGATATTTCATGTTTACATGATGGTGACAGGCTGAAAGCTGCTGTTGTTTTCTGTTTTTACAAAGCATTTGCTGTTAATAATAGCCTATTACTGGTGTTATTTATTTCAGGCATATTTTCTGCAAAGATATTTAACAAATTGTTTTACATTTACACCATGTTGATCACTTCATGTCTGGTGCACTTGGAATGGAACTTTTTTTTAACCAGATTGTTAATAAAGAAAATGTTACTTGAATCATATTGTAGTTTTTAAGTTGACTAGTTAAACAGTAAAAAAAAAAAAAAAATCGAAATCTATCGTTCTGAAAAAATCGAGATTTTTTTTTTTTTTGCCATATCGCCCAGCCCTACCATGATGCTAGGTGGTTGCCAGGGTGTTGCTATGTAGTTGCTAGGTTGTTCTAGGTGGTTGCTAAGAGGTTGCTTACAGGCTTACCTGCACTCACTCAGGTGAGTGAGTACCTGCACCCCCCCCCCCACCACACACACACACACACACGAAATTGTAAGTCTGATCGCATAGAAATCTACCATACCCCGATTTGAAGCGCAAATGAAATGTGTTGAGTTAAACGTTGGTTTGTTCAAATCCTTTACATTATGCATAAACAATAGTAGTACAGTAGCAAGAACCACTTATTCTTCTTCTGCATTATTCATTTTTTCTTGTCATTTAGTAAAAGTGATGCTAGTAACTGTCTACTGGCACTTACGAATCAATCCTTTTAGAGAAAGCGAAGGTGTGTGTGTGTTTGCTTGTGTCCTAAGTGGCCTCATGGTACTTGATATGATTTCTGTGTTCATTGATGGGTGGGCACGCTCTCTCTCCCCCTCTCTCCCTCTCTCTCTCTCTCTCTCTCTCTCTCTCTCTCTCATTGCTGTGTTTGGTTGTATCAGTAGGATTTGTGAACGTGAGAGCGCGTGTGTCTGCAGTGCTGCTTGGTCATTTGAAACGGCAGTCTCTGCCTCCTCTCAGACCGTATGTGTGTGCGAGTGTGTGCATGTGTGTGTCCGTCCTCAGGGAGGAGGGAGTCTAACAGGCTGTTGGAGATCAAAGAAGAGACATTTCATTTGGACCAAGGACGGAGCTTTGGGATTTCTGAACGGAGGGGAAGACGAGGAGAGAAGTAGGGAGCGCACGGGAACAGGAAACTATTGTACAGTGTCCTGCGAAAGAGTAGATGATACGTTTCTTGAGCGTTAACTAAACATTGCCTGGACAATTTTGGTGGTGTTGTAGAGCGTGACGATTGCCTTTAGGGTTTCGGCACGCTACTTGAACATTACTTAAACGTTTGTTTGCAGTAAAGACATCATGGCTGTGCAACTGATGCCCGAATCTGCCGTCTGCCTGCTTATGGTGAGTACGGTGCTCTTTTAGCCAACTCTAAACACATGCACGTACTTAAACACACCCTCGGGATTTAGTTTTATGAACTATCTGTCATATTTGACCTGACGGGTTTGACTGCTGCTCAGCCTTTCTTTTTTTATTTTGCACACACACAAAAGCAGGAGCACGTGCACTCTGCAGCACCGCCACCAAACGCTGACCGAATTGCAGCACGCCACACTAACATTGCAGCGAAAAAACCCTGACAGGTGCCCTGACATCAGCATCTAGGAACAAACCCTCTCCGTATGTAGTCTCTAGTACTACTGCCTCTGCTTTAAGAGAAAGCAGGAGTTCGGCGGACACACATTTGCAGAGAGTGTGCTTTTCGAACACTGGGGTCTCATTACTGCATGATGGGCTTCTTTTTATTAGTGCTGATTTTTGTTTCGCTGACTTTGTATGTGTGCGCACTCAGCCTGTTTGGCTGAATAAGGTGTTTGGCCTCTTTTTTTCAGTCTGTGAATTGTGTGAAATCAGATGGATGATGAGTATTGATTGTGTGCACCTGTTTTAATATCACTGAGTATGTCTATTGTGCTTTTGAAAGGTGTAGTGGAAGGTTGTGAAGCTGAAAGAGAGAGGTGGTGTGGCATAGACTAGTGTAGGATCACCTCTGGAAAGACAAGGAGAAAGCATGTCACTACCTCACCCCTCTGCCCTACCTGTAACAGCTGTCTGTCTCCATGGTGATAGGCCACGGCTCTTTCTGACATGTTGAGAGGAAAGCGGTGAGACAGACAGGGAGAGAGAGAACGAGAGAGCAAAGTGCTCAGCAAATAAGCTTTCATCTTCTATTTTTCATTTTCTTTTATCCGTTTCTACCACCTCTAAAACTGGAGTTCAGAAAACCTTGGAATCAAATCCAAATCCACAATTGCTTTGGAAGATCCATCCAGAGATGCAGTGATATTGGAATTTGAGCTTTTACTGATATGAGATGCACAAATAGCTTAACAATTTTTATTTTGTTTCTTGTTTTAAAACAGTGTTTACACTATAATTAAAATGCTATAATATACAGTAAAAACACAACAACAAACATAATTATGGATAACTGTGTACTATTTTTGTATGCTGGCATAGAATGAGTTTGCTGTTTAAATTGAAAATCTCAACGATATATCCATCCCTATCAATATCAATTATCAATTATTGCTAATATTAGAGTTTTTTTATTATTATGATGATATTTATTATTTATTTTTTGTGAAATTAGATATATAATTGGGCATGTTATTTTCCTTGATTTTTCATTTAAATGACATCCTTCCTTCATCCATCCATCCATCCTTCCTTCTTTCCTTCCTTCCTTCCTTCCATCCATCATTCCTTCCTTCCTGCCTGCCTGCCTGCTTTCCTTCCTTCCATCCATCCATCATCCATCCATCCTTCCTTCCTTTATCCATCCATCCATCCATCCATCCTTCCTTCGTTCCTTCCTTCCATCATCCATCCTTCCTTCCTTCCTTCATCCATCCATCCATCCATCCTTCCTGCCTTCCTTCCTTCCATCCATCCATCCATCCATCGTTCCTTCCTTTCTTCCTTCGTTCCTGCCTGCCATCCATCCTTCCTTCCTTCATCCATCCATCCATCCATCCATCCATCCATCCTTTCTTCCTTCGTTCCTGCCTGCCATCCATCTATCCATCCATCCATCCATCCATCCATCCATCCTTTCTTCCTTCGTTCCTGCCTGCCATCCATCCATCCATACATCCTTCCTTCTTTCCCTCCTGCCTTCCTTCATCCATCCATCCATCCATCCATCCAACCATCCATCCTTCCTGCCTTCCTTCCTTCCTTCCTTCCTTCCATCCATCCAGAGAGATAGAGATGCTTATGCAGTATCAATGCATGTATATCATCAGTTCTCCTTGTTCTTGTGATGTTCTCATGATTCAGAAATGTTGCCAGGACGGTCAGATGATTCACACATACACATTCACACATGCATTCACATATAAACCCCATTCCAAATATAGACAGCTGAACGTGTTGAGTATTCCTAAAGGCTCTTCAGCGTTCCTTGTTTTTAGGCAGAGATGATTGCATTTCCTTCGTATAATTTATTCATTATACTGCCTCAGTTGCTGTATGTTTTTATAAAACCAGAGTGCACATTCAAGTACACACTTTATCATGTTAAATCTTTGGTAACACGTGAAATATTAACATGAGTTTGGGCTGCCTTTGGATGAATATTAATGATGTATCTGCAGTGAGCATTAATATTTCAGTCAGAACGTTAATTAAGATGCTTGACATTTGTAAGAGGCAACAAACCACAATAACACAAGCATGAATCCATGGGAAACACTGTGGCTGTGTCAATCTCATTCTTTCTCTCTCTGAGGGAGCCATCTGAGGGCAAATGCCTGCCAGCCTGGCTGATGAAGGGCCCTCGTTCCTCTCGCTCTCATTAGTCTTCCAGTAAAAGCAGCAAACACTTCATATTTTCATTCATCTCCTGCATTTCTCTGAGACACTCAGACATGATTCAATGTCACGGTGACATCACAGCACACCTCATTTTCCTTTGAAGCACAAAAACCTAGACGGTAAAATATGATCAAAGTTATCAGTCGATCTGGGGGGACGCTGCAATTTATGCACACGGTATGAACAGAAAACTGCCTCTTTTTTCGCTGTTTACGATTTCCAAGCATCAGGGGACTAGAATACTGTAGTATTCATGAATTTAAAAAGTCAAACTGTACCTCTTTAGCTGTTTTTTTCTGTAGATCTGCTGGGACATTGCATTCGATCTGAGCAGTAAACTGGATTCTTTTGTTTGTCGCTTATAATTTGAAAACATCATGGGACGTTTTTGGGTGATTCTGCGCACACACACACACATAAATATATATGTGTGTGTGTGTGTGTGTATATGTGTTTTCTATTTTAATGTATTTTAAATTTTCAGCATCATTACTCCAGTCTTCAGTGTCACGTGATCCTTCAGAAATCATTCTAATATGCTGATTTGCTGCTCAAGAAACATTTCTTATTGTTGACAACATTTTTGTGAAAACCGTGATACATTTTTTCATGATTCTTTGATGAATAGAGAGAACAGCATGCATTTAAAATGGAAATCTTTTGTAACATTATAAATGTCTTTACTGTCAATTTTGATCAACTTTAATGCATCTTTACTAAATAAAAGTATTAATTTCTGTAATACTGTGAATACATGTTTTGGGAAGAAATTAACATCTAATTAGCATCTGTTTGTCTTATACAATTAATTATCAATATTAATAGCACTTAGCACTTCACCTGCATGTGATAATGCAGAATTAATGGATTTATGACACAATGATGATTCTCAGATGGTGACACACCCTGACGCCCCTCACAGCATGTGATTCCTGTACTGACCCATCTGTTCGATTGCCATGGTTACAAAATGGTATAAGACCCCACCTATCAGCTCCTCCTTAGCCATCTTGCCAACATCAAACTAAATCAATTTACAGAAACTGTCTGTGACTGAAGATGTTCACTCAATAGAATCATATCTTCTGCTTTGTCAAAATATTTTATTTATTGTTTACACACTTTTACAGTGGCTCTGACAATTACTCATCACACGCCTCTCTTTTCTGATGAATACTTTATTAGCTTCAGTATCCTGCTGTCATATCATGTTATTACCAGCGCAGTGTATTCAGCCTAACAATGCAAGCTTTCATTCTGGGAAAATGTGGTCCTTATGGGAACTGCATGTGCACATAAGCAGCATCTGCGTGCACTGTGCTCCATCATCAACCCGTATCTCTAGCTCTGTACTATTTGCGTCTAGATCAATAACCTTATCTGTCTGAGATCCTCTGGGATGTTTAGTACAGCTCTGCGACCATCAGAATCTCATTATGACTGCAGATAGTGGCTTTAAATGCATTCTGGTTTTGGGCTGGCATTTTTGTTTGTGTTGTGTAACTAGCGTTCCTGTAGCTTAAACAGTAGCACATGGTGCTAGCAACTCCAAGGTCATGTGTTTGAGTCTGATGCATGGATGAACTGAAAAAAATTATAGCTTGAGTTTTGAGTCATTTAATAAAAGCATCTGCCTGTAGCAGCATGTAAATGTAAGTGAATTGTTCAAAGTAGCGGTGAATTAGCATAAATGATAAGGGATATTTAGGATAATTGGTAAGCTGGTAAAATAATTAAATACTTTTATCAGAATGTCTAAAACAACTTCATTTTGTCTGTGGCTTAAAATGTCTCATGATCTTTTGTCTAAAACTAGTGTTTCATTTTTTTTAGGTTTATAAATTATTCTTAAGTGAATTATTCTTTAAGGAATAGTTGAAGCTGCCTAAATATGGATTTTGGACAGTTAAAGGATTAGTTCACTTTAAAATGAAAATTACCCCAAGATTTACTCACCCTCAAGCCATTCTAGGTGTATTTTACTTTGTTCTTTCTTTCTGATGAACACAATCAGAGTTATATTAATAAATATCTTGATGCGTCCAAGCTTTATAATGGCAATGAATATCTAGCTTCCGCCAGACCGCCTCCCGTATTCAACTTATGAAAAATTGTTGAATACGGAAGGCGTAGGACGTAGCGTAAGCATTTTGAACTGTGAGAGGAGTTCAAACATCTAAGTAACTTTCTTCGTAAGTTGAATACGGAAGGCGGTCTGGCGGACGCTAGATATTTTACTTAATTATTGCTTTACTTTATTATTACTTGTTAAATATGGATATTTTTCTTACACAAACGCATCGTTTTCGCTTCAGAAGGCCTTTATTAACCCCCCCGGAGCCGTGTGGCATACGTTTATAATGGATGGATGCACTTTCTCGAGATTCATACTCGTTGGCCCCGTTCACTGCTATTATAAAGCCTGGACGCGTCAGGATATTTATTAATATAACTCCGATTGTGTTCATCAGAAAGAAGAAAGTCATACACACCTAGGATGGCTTGAGGGTGAGTAAATCTTGGGGTAATTTTCATTTTAAAGTGAACTAATCCTTTAAAAATTTTCTACATTGGTCACCATTCTTTTGCATTACATGGAGAAAAATCCTGGAATGTTTTCCTCAAAAACCCTAATTTCTCTTCAGCTGAGGAAAGAAAGTCATATACATCTTCTTGGATGGCTTGGGGTGAGTAAATAATCAGGACATTTTCATTTTTAGGTGAACTATTCCTTCAAGTTTAAATTGAATCTTGCATAATACATTATAGTAATGTTGCAAACGTTTCATGGCGAACATGGTAGTTCTTAGAACAGTTGTGAATTGGGATTGTCGTATTCGCTCTGACAGTCACTGCAGAACAATAGGCAAATGTTAAGGAGATTAGACTCAAATGTAGTAGGGAACCTCTCAGAATATAAAAAAAATCTCTCTTTTTCTCATTCCCAT
This sequence comes from Mylopharyngodon piceus, assembly GCA_039654765.1. Taxonomy (NCBI): domain Eukaryota; kingdom Metazoa; phylum Chordata; class Actinopteri; order Cypriniformes; family Xenocyprididae; genus Mylopharyngodon; species Mylopharyngodon piceus. The sequence goes on along the minus strand of CM077458.1, from coordinate 18,727,687 downwards.
TCTTTTGTCTCCTCTCTCTAGATCAGCTGCATACATTACAGCAAAGAGTTTGTTGCTGCCCAACGGAAAATTCTGGGTGTATTTCACCCTTTTTTTTCTTCTTTTTTTTTGCATGAAACTAGACAGTTTCTTGGCCCTGAGTAGAATTTTCCATATTTGGCCCAGAAGTGCAGTGGCAAAGGTGATGAGATAAGCAAATTCTGCCAAGGAAAAAATTTCATAATGCATAGTGAAAAACACACCAGTGATAAACATAATGACAATGAATTCAGATTCCCATTAAATCTTAATTATTTAAACATGGTCTTTCAAATTCATCTGTGTTAATTTGCATGTTTTATTTTGTATTAAAATATAATTTTATAAATTATAACCGTTTCTTCTGTCATGTTCTTTATTCTTTTTCTTAATTTCAGTTTAAAAACATCAAGTTCACTCATTTTTAATTGGGTATAGCTATATAACTGTAATAACAGTAATTGTTTAGGCAGAAACTACAGTGTCCATTGTAAGTGTTTGTAAAAGGTAGCAGTGAACACACACATGCTCTACCTGCTCAGGTGTTTGGACACCGTGGGCTTGAGCTCTGTCTGTTGAGACTCTTCTGAGAGAAGCAATTATATAGTCCGCAGGGAGCTGTTAGGATGAGCGAGCATTTACTTTTATCTCCCGTGTTTATCATTTAATAACCTCTTTTCTGTCTTGTCGGTTTTAGTGCAGCTTTGGAGAGACACCATCCTTCTCTGAAACATTTCTACAAGTGGTTCACTTATGAAAGAGGTTTACTTGTTACAAAGTAACCGCGGATGCTGGGGAAAGTGTGTCAGGCGCTCTATAAACCAACACTTCCTCAAAGTGGCTCAGTGACTATAAAGAATGCCCTTGCTTTGGAGACGTTCTAAGTTTATCATTTTCAGAAGGTGTAAAGCTAGTCTCAGCCTCAGACAGCACGCCCACAGACTGCCTACAGTCCGTTCACAGAACACAACAATGCCCAGAGCTGGATGAACTCACAGCTCTGATTCTAATTGGTTGACTATCCAAAGGTTTTGTATCAGTCTATCTGGAAACAAAGTTGTTTTAAGGTACCAGGCTGCAAAAATGAGCACTTTGAGGAAGATCTAGTCATTAATTAAGACACTTGGAAGTAAATGAAATATGCTCAAGCAAAACCTATTGTAATTTGTTTGGAGTTTTGGGCAGGATTTTGACCATCGGCTTCAACTTTGGGTCTATGTGAGACTACGACGTTGCAATTTTTATAGCTGCGAGATACATGTTTATGCCATTTATCTATATTTAATCATCTGTATCCCCATTTATTTTTGTAGAAAATCATTACAAAGTCAACATGAAATCAAAATTAGGGCTGTACAATATATTAAAATAAAATCTTATGACTTAATGCGACAGTCACATCATGAAGGATGCAGTTAATATAAATATATATACCAGCAGTGCATTTATTTATTTGCCGGCAATCCAACAAAATAAAAGGTTGATGGTTTAACAATTGAAAATGAAGAAATAAAGGCATTAAGTTTAGTTATTTTAGTCAAATTGAATGGGTCAAAAACATATGGCGTATGAATGAAAACTCAAGTGGATAAGTGTCACGGTTCTGTTATGTTTGGACTTTGCCGTTTTCCTGCCTGTCTGTCACCATGGTTACTGATTTGATTTCGTCATTCTGTTAAGCTGTTTGTTATTAATTAGTTTGGTTGATCTGTGTATATAAGTTCCTGTGTTTTCAGTTCTCATTTGTCCAGTCTCATCTATGTTATGGTTGTGTTTGCTTGCCTGACTTTGTTTGGATTTACCTGTGGATATTATTAAAGACTATTGGATCTATATCTTCTTCATTATGCATGTTACTGCAGCCAGTTGTGACAATAAGTTTTTTTTTTTTTTTACTTTATAGTTACTGAAAGAGGTTTGAGTACTCATAAGAGTATAACCAAATTTTTCCCAAATCCATCCATAAAATTATGGTTTGCACTAAAAAAAGCTGTCAGATTAAAAAGTTTTTTTGTTTTTTTTTGATGCTTTCTGCAACAGAATCCCCCTAATCATTCTGGAATAATTAAATCTTTCCAAGTAGAGCTATTAAAGGATTAGTTCACTTTAGAATTAAAATTTCCTGATAATTTACTCACCCCCCTTTCATCCAAGATGTTCATGTCTTTCTTTCTTTAGTCGAAAAGAAATTAAGTTTTTTGAGGTAAACATTCCAGGATTTTTCTCCATATAGTGGACTTCAACAGGGTTAGTGGGTTGAAGGTCCAAATTGCAGTTTCAGTGCAGCTTCAAAGGGCTCCACACGATCCCAGCTGAGGAATAAGGGTCTTATTTAGCAAAACGATTGGTCATTTTCTAAAAAAAAATAAAAATGTATATACTTTTTAACCACAAATGGTCGTCTTGCACTGCTCTGCAATGCACCACGCATTACGTAATCACATTGGAAAGGTCATGTGTGACATAGGCGCAAGTACCGACCCAGTGTTTCAAAAGATTTAAACATCTAGGATACCCACATGAAAGGACCATTTTAAACAATAAACTAACACAGAGACATATAAATATGTGTCATTTATCATACAACAAATTTTGAACGGTCCTCCTTCTCCACACTTGTATACTGGGTTGGTACTTCCGCCTACATCACGCGTGACCTTTCCAACGTGATTACGATTATTAGAGCTAGTGCAAGACAAGCATTTGTGGTTAAAAAGTATATACATTTTTATTTTATTTTAGAAAATGACTGATCGTTTCGCTAGACAAGACCCTTATTCCTCGGCTGGGATCGTGTAGAGCCCTTTGAAGCTGCACTGAAACTGCAACACCGTTCAACACCGTTGAAGTCCACTCTTTGGAGAAAAATCCTGGAATGTTTTACTCATAAACCTTAATTTCTTTTCAAATGAAGAAAGAAAGACATGAACATCTTGGATGACATGGGGGTGAGTAAATTATCAGGAAATTTTAATTCTAAAGTGAACTAATCCTTTAAGGACATTTGGTGAAAATTCCTGTATTTTTTTCATATTGTAATATACAATATCTCACAGAAGTGAGTACACCCCTCACATTTTTGTAAATAGCAATTTTAGCAAATTTACACTGTTATACAAGCTGTACTCTCACTACTTTACATTGTAGCAAAGTGTCATTTCTTCAGTGTTGTCACATGAAAAGATATAATAAAATATTTACAAAAATGTGAGGGGTGTACTCACTTCTGTGAGATACTGTATATATTTCGAAAAACTAAATGTTTTTTTTTTTAATCAAGTTTCTTGACCTCCTCCTGAAACAAATTAGATTTTTGGCCATCTAATTTTACAACCTCTCCTTTCCAACCATCTATCTCCATTTTGAAACGTAATGGATAAAATCAAGTCCCTGTCTACTATTTCTCTCATAGAATATCCTATTTTACTCTTAAATACATTTGATTACAGAACTTAAGTGGGAAAATTCCAAAATACCAAAATTCCAGTAGTCGGTACCAATACCATTAAAATTTTACGGTTCTCGGTACCAATTTCGGTACCACAGGAAAATCTGTTGGAACTATTTTACTATTTTATTTAACTAGCCTATTTTAAAAACATAAATATGATGGTAATCATACATATAAATATTTGGAGCGTGTGTGTGTATATATACCTCAATGAAATAAATTATGAAATATAAAAAAATAAACAAATGCTCAAACATCCATTTTGTAATAGATGTGCGTTTATTTGAGCTATTCCGTCAGTGAAACGACACACTACAGCCTGTAAAACTATGAAAGAAATATCAGTAAATAATGGTAACCTAAATAATAAGAAAGTTAAATATTATTTTAAAAAACATTCGTTTTTTATTTCCACACAAAGATGCGTCATATAGCCTACCGCTCTGCGCTTTGAGAGGGATGTGGGACACGAGCAGGAAAGAGACCATTTCTCTTTAATGATATCTTCATGTTATCTCCTGATTTTACACGCAACTGACACTTGTTTTAAAAGGTCTGAAGAGCTAGTTTTATCTTCAGACATTTAGGCTATGTTTGATTGTGCGCTGCCAGAGAAAGTGAAACTAAAAATCACCAGCGTGTGTGAAACGCACTATACAAATAAACTTGACGCGCATTATAAAGTCTAATAACAAGCACAAACTGTGTTAAATAGAAATTGATGTGCAAGCAAAAAGGTTTCTGTCCTACGGTGTTTTTTCTACTTTACCACAGTAAAGAATGCAAATATAATCGGCCTAAAGCGAACGAAAGGAAGAAAAGTTTATAATCCCCTGGGTGAGTGAAGATTTGGGAAAATAAACAGAGATTGTTTATTGTTGAATATTGGATTGAAGATTGAATATTGTTAAATTCTCTGATAATCGGGTGACCAGATCGCGATTCTTAAAACAGAATACAAAGCCGACAAAGCAAATGTATGGACTCACGTACCTCTCTCATTCGGCAGGAACCAAAATGTTTCCATTGCTGCGACGTCACAATTAATTGCTAACCATTTCTTCTGTAGGCTAAACAAAGCTTTGTGCTTCACTCATGTCATATTCACGTAAATACTGCCACAGTCCTATCAGTGGGTACCGAATATACCGGGATACTCGGTACTCCAGGGACTACAGAAACGCTGGTATTGTCACATTTTCAAAATTTCAGTACCGACTTGGTACTGACAACACTACTATGTAACATTTTTTACCTTAACACTTTGACTTGCTATCTGTCTGATGATGTCACCTGTACATTAGGTCTGTTGTACATTACACACAGTACATTAAATGGAACCTGCCCTTGATTAAAGCGGCACAGAGCACTGCCTACTGCTTCATTTTAGCAGTAGGCATTCTGTTCACACACTGAGCTAATGGAGAGGAATGGATCATCTCTCTCTCACTCTTACAGAACAGCCCTTGAATCTGCACTAACCTCATTAGATTGCCTGCATTCGGGACATGAATGGAAAAATTAGGTTTGAGATGCACACATGCGAGATCAGAGCTGCACATACACACCAGATGTCTCTGCCACGTTCACTTTTAATCATGTTAGAGCTTATTACTGCGCTGGCCTTCCGTTGTTTGGCTTTATCGATGATGTCACCCCTGTGTGTATGTGAGTTTGTGTGTGTGTATGTGTGTGTTCACACATATCTGATATATTGAGGTCAGTGGAGCACAACACCTCTCAAACAGGAAATCCATCACTGTGTACTTCACTAAGAGAGGACAGAGAGTAATATTTATGTAAAATCCTTTTGGTCCAACGGCAGCTGGTCTGGTCTACAATGTGAAATGTTTTGTCAGTCAACCTAAAAAATGTTTTTATATGGTAACATCTAATTAATTGCTTTTATCCAGGCTGAAGAAATTATTTAAATGTATAGTTTACCCCAGTCATACATACAGTTTGTGACGAACAAATCTGAAGCTCTTGCATTACTGTTGTTCTCAAATCTTATTCTTATACATGTAAAAATGCCATTAAATGTTAATGTACGCTAAAGCACATTTTCAGCTAATAACAGTTTAACAATTATCTTTTTATTGGCCAAAGCATATGGCTTTAAAAGACTTTAAGTGTATGTTTACACGATAAAGATATGCTTAAAACTGAGAAGTTTTTCCTTTGAGTTTTCTGCGTACAGACGACACCATTGTCTAAACCAGGGGTGTCCAATCCTAATTTTGGAGGGCCATTGTCCTGCAGAGTTTAGCTCCAACCCCAATTAAACACACCTGAACAAGATAATCAAGGTCTTACTAGGCATACTAGAAACTAACTTCCAGGCAGGTGTGTTGAGGCAAGTTGGAGCTAAACTCTGCAGGACAGTGGCCCTCTGGGACCACTTTGGACACCCCTGATCTAAACGATCCCTATTCACACAGATCTGCGAAAATGACTAAAAACACTGTATTCTGCCTCCAGGCCATTAGATAGTGATGAAACACCATAGACTGAACATGTAATTCATGTGCATGACGTCATCGTTTCCACAGATTTGCGTTTTTGTTGTTTACACGGAGACTGTTTTCAAAAACTTGCACTTTGAAACCCGTTTTCAAAAGCTTGCGTTTTCAGGCACCCAAAACGCCGTTGTCGTGTAAATGAACAGCCAAAATGCATTAAAAGTTTTACGTTTTTAGTTGAAAATGGTGTCGTGTAAATGGCCTCTTAGACAAGTCACAAGTGTTGTTATTGTTAAGTAAAACTAAAACTAATAAAAACCATTTTCAGTTTTCAAAATGAAGATGAAGTAAAATAAAACATAAATATTAAATGAAAATGAGACATTTTGCCTTGGCTACTAACTGACATTGTCTAGTTTAATTTTAAGTCGAAAAAAATGACTAAAAATAAAACAAATAAAAATAAAGATATACAGAAATATTTAAAAACTTACTAAAATTAAAACAAAAACTGAAAATATAAAAATAAAAGCTAATTCAAAATATAAAAATATACTAAAATAGTATATAACACTGCTAGTCATGTGAGCCGATTTTATGGTACTTTCTTTGTAGATGTTTTCTTAACATCCTCTGTTGCTGTTCACATTAATTGTAAAGTTGAAGATCCATGAAATTCTACAAAATAACTTATTTTGTTTTCCACTGAAGAAATATTCATACCAGTTTGGAGCAACATGAGGGTGAGTAAATATTGATTTTCCTCATTTTTGGGTGAACTATCCCTTTAAATATGACTGAATCAATGTGACAACATCAGGTTACCAGTGACATTTCATCTGATCTTTAGCAGCTCTGAATGATTTTAAGTGTGACAAAAAATGATGACCTGACATGTTGGGCTTTAAGAAAAAAACATTGGAAGCACAAATAACTTTAAAGTAATTTTTTAGTGATCAAATCAAGTAGAAATAGCTCCTTAAGCTAACAAATGCTTCTGGTGTATTCTGAGAGTCCTGGTCCTGACGTGGGTGTGTGTGTAGTACTTGATATTCTGCAGAATGACATCATGCAGAGGGTCTAAGTGGAAAGAAGTAGAGAGAGAGAGGGAGAGGGAGAATGATTTATAACAGTATTGCGAAGTATACCCCCCTTCTTCACACACACACACACACACACACACACACAGCTACAAGACTGCTGAGAGACCCCATGCTGCTGTGAACCAAATAAAACTTCCTCCTTATTAAAATGTATAAAGTGTGCATATAATTAATGATTTCATCCTGTAATAAAACTGCCAGTCTCTGTATTCAGTCGTCAGCTCATATCCCACGAGCAAATCCATCCAGGATGTGCCACTTTTCAATAAGACCAAGGTTATGATATTGCTGCGGGATCACTAGAGGCTGTTGATCTCTGAGCAATGATCAATATTAATCTGTGTGCATAAAGCTGCAGAGACTGTGGATTAAATATCACTGCCCGTAATTGAGATGATCAATGGGGTGCTGTTTCCTGCGACTCTCTATTTATATACCTTATAGATTTCCTCCCTGCTCTGCGGAGCTCAACCTCTCACCTCATGCGGCGGTTTGTCCTGTCCTACTGTGTTTGTGTGTTGGAGGGAAGATGGTGAGTTAATGTGGCAAAGAAAGGAAGAGGAATAGATAGTGTGTGTGTATTGTTGGAAATGTTAGAGTTTGATACTGATTTGGGAATATATAAATGTTATTTGTCAAATGCACAGTACTTGTGAAATAAAATGTGTTATTCTACAGTTTTCTCTAAATTGATTTTTGTAAAAATTAAATTATTAAAGGGTTAGTTCACCCAAAAATGAAAATTCTGTCATTAATTACTCAACCTCATATCGTTCCACACCCGTAAGACCTTCATTCATCTTCGGAACACAAATTAAGATATTTTTGATAAAATCCGATGGCTCAGTGAGGCCTGCATTGCCAGCAAGATAATTAACACTTTCAGATGCCCAGAAAGCTACTAAAGACATATTTAAAACAGTTCATGTGACTACAGTGGTTCAACCCTAATGTTATGAAGCGTCAAGAATACTTTTTGTGCGCCAAAAAAACAAAATAACGACTTTTTTTCAACAACGATTTCAAAACACTGCTTCATGAAGCTTTGAAGCTTTACGAATCTTTTGTTTTGAATCAGTGGTTCGGAGCGTGAAAGTCACGTGATTTCAGTAAACGAGGCTTCGTTATGTCATAAGTGTTTCGAAATTTCAATGGTTCACCACTAGGAGGCGTGACTTTGGCAGTTTGATACACGTTCCGAACCACTGATTTGAAACAAAAAATTCGTAAAGCTTCGAAGCTTCATGAAGCAGTGATTTGAAATCGCCCATCACTAGATATTGAGAAGTGTTAATTGTCTTGCTGGCAATGGAGGCCTCACTGAGCCATCGGATTTTATCAAAAATATCTTAATTTATGTTCCGAAGATGAACAAAGGTCTTACGGGTGTGGAACGACATGAGGGTGAGTAATTAATGACAGAATTTTCATTTTTGGGTGAACTAACCCTTTAACTCATTGCCACAATGGGGTATTGTTATGCAGCTGCTAAGGCATTACTATGGGTTTTTAGTGTTTGCTAGGTGGTTGCATTTACATTTAATCTCTTAATGTAGCAGACGGTTTTGTCCAAAGTGGCTTACAAATGAGGAATAGACCTTAGTCTATTGGTTAGATGCCATATTGAATTTAACACGGATAAAAACGAGGCTGTGAGGGATAGACTTACTGTCTTTACAATGGCATGCGCTGTATAAGGGTCTTAGATCATGTCATTTTCACAACTCACAACTGTCTCATCGAGTTTTTGTCTACTGAAAGTTTTCCCCCGGAAAGACGTTTCGTGAACAACTGGTATGTTGTTAAACAACAGTACAATCCATTGAATACACTGAATTCTAATCCTCACAGCCTCGTTTCATTCCTGTCAAAAATTAAATATGAGAAGGATTATTTTATTTATTTATTTATGTATGTATGTATTTTTACATTTTTTTTATTATTTATTTGTTATTTTGTATTATTTTTATGTATTCTTTTTTTAATTTTTTTATTTAGAGTTATAATTCAGTCAAACGCTCACTGGAAAGCTATGTCTTTAGATGGTTCCAGCCCAATTCTCAATTGCTAGATTTCCATCCAAATAAAGGGAATGCCAAACACCTTTATTGTGTCACTGGAGCAGATGATGTCCTCTTCCATTCAGAGAGAGCTGAATTTGCCATACTGATGCATTTATTCGTAGTGTTTTTAACTGCACAGAATGAGCGAAATAGCTCACACAATGAATGCTACCAGTGGTTTTCGTCAATTTTACTCATTGCAAAATGTCAGAAAATCCACCTCAGCCTAATGCACTTTTTGCATATTATTTTGAGAGTTAAATGCACACATCAAGCATTTCCATTCACATTTTCCTAAGCACAAATTCAATTCAAATAGTTGGATGGAAACCAAGTATACAGTATGTATCTTTTAGTGTCTAGATATGGCTCAATTCACCTCTTCACTGAAAGTCAGTGGGATTTTTTTCATGCACCAGGTGAAAATCCTAAATCCAGCCGCTTATAAAAGCAACATCTCTCCGTAACTGTGTAAATGTGGATTAGGTTGTGTTTGGCTTTCTTATTGCTTGTGGGTATAGAAGCTATTCCACTGCCAGTTAGTTTTTGCCTGGATTCAATACAACACACCTTATTTTTTTTACATTTGTGTGTATATTCACATGTGCCAGTGTGTATCTACAACCAAGTGTGTGCAAAAATCCTGGACCCCCGAACGTTTGAGCGCCACAGATAATTATAAATCCCATCTGCCAGCAAGCTCTTTGAGTGTTCACACCAACTGTGCAAAAAGCAACAACACAACACACTGTTTTTGTTTTATGCTGTAGATCCATCTCACCTCATCTTCCCACTGATCAGAGCCCTAAACTGGGGCTTTTCTTTTGATTATGGAGAAGTGCAGGAGCAGACTGTGTGTGTTTATGCATATTTGTGTAGCAGATTGTGTGTGTCTTTCAAAGCAGATGCATATTTAACACATGGTTAAGCTTGGATGCAGTTCAGATTTAAAGTTTAGTGCTCTGCAGTAGAAACAGACCATTAGACTCTTTCTGGGTTGTGTATTACCTTTTTCCTTACATTATGAAAGAACACACAAATGCATACAGAGACATTTCAGCACTTGGTGCAAAGGCACATAGGTTAGTAGGGCATTCAGAAAGACTCTTTTCAATACCAGACAGCTCTGAATAGATGCAGCAGAAGGAAAACATCAGTGGAAGTGTGTGTGGTGGACTTTTGAAATGGTGAAGCATGGATTTTTAGTCCAATGTAAATTCATGTTCCAGTTCCATTTGATGTTTACAAGCCAAAGGCTTGTGGAACACCATTTAATCTACACTATCAAAAAGCAACCAATAATGTTACCAATATTATAGTCTCAGCCTCAGACGTCACAGCCATAGACCGTTGGGTGAACGTCTGATGCATATGGCACACAAAATTGGAAAAACTTAAGTCGTCATCTGATTAGGTGAATTCTAAAAAAAAAAAACTATGATGCCAAAATGTCCTCATGAAAAAAGAAAGTCGTGGTGTTTACTACTGTGACAATGAGCGCTAATCAGGATCAACTAAACGCTGGATTTTCAAAAGAATGTGAAGTATGTGTAGTTCATGGCATAGACTCTTTAAAATACGCCTGAAAGTTTTACGCGCCGACATCGACTTTACATTTTCACACCCCTAAATATGATGCTGAACAAAACAAACTGTAATTGGTTGCTTTACATGTCAGTCAGACGCCCTCTGGCCGGTCCTTGGCTAATGAAAACTGCCATGGAGTCCAGACTTTCTGCCGACAGTTTGAAGGTCTGACTACACGAGACTACCAATATTAATACCAATACTATATATAATATTTTTGGATTTTTGTATTAACTTACTATTTATTTAAATCCACTTTCACTGGATATAAATGTTTTTAAACATTTAAAGGTAGGGTAAGCGATATTTCAAAAACGCTGTTGGACATTGTTGATATTTGAAGACAACCCAAACAAACCCACCCCTCTCTTTATTGCTCCACCTCCAAAACTCACCCTCCAATCCTAACCACCCTGCTCCGAGTCGGTCTCGCTGCTGGCAGGCGAAGCGAGTGCACTAACAATGACTCTAAGCGGTCGTCAGTGCCAGTGGTTTACCTGCACAACTCTCACTAGCTGGCCACTGTTATACACGCAATGTGAGAGCGGATATAAAGTGCAGATGACAAACGACAAGGAAGCACAAAAAAATGAACGTACAGTACACAAGAGTATACAAACTAGGGGTGGGCGATATGAGCTAAAATTCATATCACGATATTTTCCACTGTCCAGACGATATCGATATTATATTACGATATGAGAAAAAAAATTGGAATCACATTTTAGTAGACCTTAGTTAAATTACAGGCAATATATGTATCTTAACTAGGGGTGGGAATCTTTTGGCACCTCACAATCCAATCCGATTCCAATTCTAGGAGTCATGATCCAATTCCAAAAGGATTCTTGATACTTTTTTCTTATTAATTAATTTGTTTATTAATTATTTTTTTAATTACATATGGAATTATAAGTACTTTTTAAATAATTACAAGTTAAAAATACATTAATACAATTGTATGTTAAGAATTTTATATAGGGACATAATATATAAAGTTTCAAAACAAAAGCGAGTCGCCTAGTAAATAATAAATAGGAACAACGAAACACTACAAGCAATAAACAAAGAGTGCTTTCAGAACATTTTCCATTCGAGAGCTGTGAGTGATTTTTCACTTTCTCAGCTTTACGGTTGTTTGATTATTAGGCTACTGATGCTATAGCGGGAGATCCAGACTAATGTAATGCACAGATCTCTTTTATAAGAAGATGCACAATATAAGAAGTTTCTGTCCTGTCTGTTTAATAGCCTACTTTAAGACATAACTGTGTTTATATTAATTTCGCGTCATAAAAGCATTTTGAGAAGCAAGTACATTTATGCACTAGTCGCACACAGCCGCACGCGTGAGCGCTCTCGAACAAAGCGCACCTGAGAATTTGAAATCGAAAGCAGCCTTCTGTCAGTGAATTTCATATTTTTAATATATAAGCCCACGGCATTCCAAACAACATAAATGATGCCTTCGTAGAGCATTAGTAAGGAAAACAGGCCTACCGGCGGGCGAGACCACAAACGGCTAGCGTTACATCGAGCAAAGCACACGTTTCTCACAGCTCTCTCATACCCTGTGCAAAGAATCCCGCGAATGTAATTTGCTTCAGCTTTTCCGAACTTTCCGAGCTTCACGCTCAACTTCCGTAGGAATGAATTGAAAACGCTTGCTCTGCTCCGTGCCAGTGGACACGCACCAAGCACACGCAGCGTCATCGCGCATTTGCGGTTAAAAACTAAGCTCAGAATCGATTCAGAATCGTTGCATCTATGCATTGATTTTTTCTCCCACCCCTATTGCCTTTATGCACGCTTGTTTGTTGGGTTGTGTTTTTAAGTAGGCGGTTTGTGCTCTATTAATTTGGACTGTTACAATGCTCTCTGTGTTTGATTACTAATGCCTGTGTAGTAAGGCGTTGGACACGGTAGAGGACAAAAAGTTAAACGTTAAGCCTCGACTCTGTATCGTCATTACTAGTGTTAAAAGTTGTAAAGAGTACAAAATTAAACAAAACAATATAAATGAAAAAATTAGAATTCATGAATATTTAACGGTATCCACGGTATAGCAAAATCTATATCATGGCACAACATAATACCGGTAGTCACTTTCATACCGGTATAGCGCCCACCCCTAATACAAACAAGAGTTTGTTGTTAGTCGCCAACAGCACAGCAGCCCCAGACAATCAGTGACACTCAAACCCAGTGTTACTCACATGTGAAGCGGAATCAAAGCAGCCTCCACGTCTGTTTTCAGGCCCTCCCACTTAGCTCCCTCCAGCGCTGGAAAGCTTTTCTAATATTAATGCGGGTCCTAAAGCGCTTGCCCAGTCATAAACCTTCATTCCACTGATATTCTTTTGAGCTCTTTTGTATTGTGTCTCATCTCTCTTTCTGCAGTCTTTCTTCAAATCTCCCCCTTGCTCATTCTGTCTCCTCGACCGTCATATGCCCCCTAATGCTGATTGGCTACAGGTTTGTTGTTGGTGTCGGCCCGACTAACTTCCAAACAGTGTTTTTGAAATATGGCTTACCCCACTTTAATTTATAACATTGCTTAAAAAAATAACTAATAATACAGTAAACTACTTTTGTTACTATTGATCTTTTTTGACTTTTACTAATAGTCACGTTCTTTTTGAACCGTTAATCATCAATGCAGGTTTCATCATTAAAGGTGATGCAGCTTTATTTTAACCAAGCTGAGAGATCACAAAATCCGTTTCACTCACAAATCACCATATTAAGTAATTTTAAGTTCATTTTGATTCGACCTAAAGTGGTAAAGTCTGAGTGGGTGAGGGTTTGTTTACACGACAACGATGTACTAAAAATGGAAAAGTTTTTCCTTCGTGTTTTTTTTTTGTGTACAGACGACAATGTTGTCAAAATGATCCCTGTTCACACGGATCTGCGAAAATGACTAAAAATGCTTGTTATGCATGTCAGGCCAGTACTTGGCGCAATGTGACTTTTTAAAGAAACACTACGTGCCTATAGACTGAACACATAATACGTATGTGCATGACGTCACTGTTTTCATAAATTCACTTTTTTATAGTTTACACGGAGATGATTACAGTAAAGTTTTAAAAAACTTGCACTTTGAATCCTGTTTTCACAAGTTTGCATTTTCAGGCCCCCAAAACTCTGTTGTCGTGTAAATGAATGGCCAAAAAGCATAAAAAGTTTTCTGTTTTTAGTTGAAAACTGTCTATAAACGGCCCCTTAAGGGAGACAAAAGAGGTGCCTTATATTGCTGTTGTTATTTAGTGATTTAGCATTTAGTAAAAAGTGGTGTATCTCATACATTTAAAAAAAAACTTTAAATTGCGATTTATCTTAGATTTCATATATTTGTTTTGTTGCCTCCTCTGGATACTCTGAGAAACCATCCTTGGATGTGTATACACAATGGAAAGAGCAAGAGAGAAAAATAAAGAGAGAGGAGAAATTGCATTCGAGATAGAAAGGAAGAGAAAGGTTAATGTCCATGACTCACAGCGCTGGCCGAGAGAAAGATCAGATCAGACCAGCCGAATGGGACAGAGTTTATTTATAGGGTTTATTATTACGGACAAGGTGTTAGTACTAGAATAATGCATTCTGATCAGACAGCCTTGAACTTTTCCTGTGTATCCAGAGTTACAATTTCAGCACAGTCAGGAAGAAATAAAAGCAAACATATTTTTTTAAATGGATGGTTCTGACTCTATATTCTGACATAAAGATAAAATAAAGCAAAAACAACCAACTCTCTCTCTCTCTCTCTCTCTCTCTCTCTCTCTCTCTCTCTCTCTCTCTCTCTCTCTCTCACCCACACACCCACCCACACACACACACACACACACACACACACACACACACACACACTGCACAGCTGAAGTATGTAAGTATGTAGTAAGTCTATAAATCTACAGTGTCATCTACATTTAGGCTAAAGAACCATATTACTTGTTGGAAGAAATGCCTATTGTGATTATTGTTTAATATATGTAATAATTTGTTGTAAATGTATACTTTTTATTATATTGATGTTGCTGCAGTTTTATAAAAGTGAGAAGACACTGGATTCTCTGCATTGCACTGTTTATACCATGGAAAAGGTCTGTTTGGCATCATTCCTTACAACAATGGTAAAATGTATTGTAATGTGCTGTAATGCATTGCTTAAATTCATTTCAAAATATTTATATATATATATATATATACATAAGAGCAGTGTGAATATTTTTGAATGATATGTTTTGAATGATAGGTATTGAATGATATGTTGATGAATAAATAAATTATACAGAATTGTCATTAGTGGGTGAACTATCCCTTTAAGAGGAGCCATCATCAGTACAAAGAGGATGTGATTAGGACACTAGTTATTAGTAATAATTGCAGTTTCTGCCATTGTAAGAGGTCTGCAGTAAGGGCTTCTCCCTATAGATGACATGTAGAAAGGAAACAGTCTGACAATAGCCTGTTAGTTAAATCCCGTGGGAGTACCGTTGACGTTTTTTGACGTACACTGAATGACTCGAGCCTCATGAATTAATGGAGTACTTCTGGTGTTTGTGTGTATGTGTTTCTGTGGTTAATCCTATACATATTAATATCGTTATGGTATTTCTGTCTTGTGTGTTTGTGAGAGTGTGTCATTTCATTGTGGGCTGTTTCATGCTTGACTAATGGCGGGGCCCAAGGTTATCACTTTAGCCTGGCACACAAAGATGGTCTGATCATGAGGGGCCAATTAAAACCTGTATAATGAGATATGATCTTCACAAAGACATGCGAGATACAAAACACACAGATGCACAGATACAATGTGGCACTGAAGGTCTTTTGGGATTTTTTTCTATGTTCGTCTGGTCTCCTTTCAGACGCTGACAACCCATAATCAACCCTGACAGACAAATGCACAGACAGTAGAGAGAAAATGTAATGTGTGTGTGCGTGGTAGTAAAGTGTGCTCTGTTAAATGCAAATAAGCAAGTGTGAGTGAATGTGAATGTGAAAGTGAAAGGAAAGAAACAGAGAAAGGAAAATTCATTTTAATCAGTAAACAGCCTTAATCCATTTCAGACACCCACTAGACTGCCTACACATGAAAACACACATCGCGCCAAACCCAGGGGGGATTCGAAGTGGGCGATTGACTTGGATTTTTTAAGACAACTTTTAAAACTCCCACACTGAAAAAATATATCCGACACGTTTTGCCCGAGCCCTCCGACATAAGAAGTAATCAATTCGGACCATACATAACAATCAAACATATGTTGCATGTAGTCGTATAATATGCTTGGTTTTCTTTATATAAGCAGAGGGCAAGCTACAATTTTTTTTTGTTGTTGTTGCTGTAAACAGTGCATACATTCATCAGAATTCAGATTGAGTAAGACAGGAAATTTCCTCCATTAGGTTTAATTTGAAATTATTAAAACGAGAATCAAAAAGAATCTGATTTGCTGTCATAATGTATGCAATACATGAAATGATTGTCTAATTCTATGCTAGTATCATTTGGCCTATTGCTAATGGCCTATACATAAAATATTTCATTTAGTATTTTATACATTTAATGGCCAAACAAAATATATAAATTAAAAAAAATAATATGCAATACAAAAGATGTTACAAAATACCAAATACAATACTATTTTGTATATTTAAACTTTATAAAACCAAGTATAAATTTCATTAAGTTAGTGTTTTTACTAGGGGTGTAACAGTACACAAACATGACGGTTCGGTACGTACCTCGGTTTTGAAGTCACAGTTCGGTTCGGGTTCAGTACAGCAGGGTGAGAAAACACCCTTTTTTTATTAAACAATGTTTTACTGAACCAACTGTCTCTGTCCTTAAATTTATATTTTATATAAGCATAAAAAATATATCTCTGCTAATGCTGTAAACTATTAGGGAGACTTTACTTGCACATTAGGTTGCAATTAACAACAGAGCTCAAATTATTAAACTTATTTGCTATTTATTTTTAGACATAATTATCAACACTCAAATAATAATAAAAAAATTTATGTATTGTAAGCATGTAAATTACACATAAGGCAGTTTTTGCATTAACTTCTGTTTCTCCAATTCGTTGTTGAAATATACCTGTTAATCATTTACACAGTGGCTTGTCATAACTTGTTTTTATGACGGATTTATTTAGCCTTACATTAACAGGTTAAGGTAAATATAATTAATATATAGGCTAATATAGTGCATTTATTTAGCGAAACAGTTCATTTCTCTAGCGAACTAACAAGCTGTTGACACTGAATGGCTTTTCTGAGGTAAATGTAATAGCCTACTACGTGACATATTGTTTACGAACTGTTTTACTGACATCTTTCCGCGCTTGAAACACTAAGTTGTACTGTATCTTTCAACATACCTTCATGTTCATTCATGTTCATTCTGTAGTAGTGAAGAGGAAGGGATGATCGCGTTCACTCGCGCTCTGCGCTGCCGTTTGAACTGTGATCTGTCATGTCACATCAAAAAGCTTCAAAATGGCATCTATTGTTTGAATTTCGTGATAAAATGAACAGAATTTGAAAGATGGCACTTTGTTTCTTATCGAAAGTAACAAAACACAGAGTTTATTGCGATTATTGGTGGTTAATGCTGGTTAAAATGGGTTAGACTAAAAAGCATTACTGTGCGCGCCCCCTTTTGGATTGGAGTGTGGATCGCCTGTAATCGTCGTCATACTGCATGAAGTCAAGTCAAGTCACCTTTATTTATATAGCGCTTTTTACAATGTAGATTGTGTCAAAGCAGCTTTACATTGATAACTGGTACATTATTTGGCTGCACAGCAGCTCTTAAAGAATAGTGTCAATGCAGGTAGATCAAAGCACTGTTGAATATCAAATGTCAAGTCAAATGTCAAGTGTCCCCAACTAAGCAAGCCAAAGGCGACAGCGGCAAGGAACCCAAACTCCATCAGGTGACATCAGGTGGCAGACAAGTGGCAAATAGGTGTTTAAATGGAGAAAAAAACCTTGGGAGAAACCAGGCTTAGTCGGGGGGCCAGTTCTCCTCTGGCCAATAGTGCTTTGTTACGATTTAGGTTGCCATCGTAAGTCCAATAGGATCGCAACATTCAAAGTATTTATTCCAGTTCCATCCAATTGAGGATCGTATTCATCACGCCGGTATGGACGGTTGTTGAGGAACTGTGTCGTGGCTGTCGTGTCAATGAGGCCCTCACAGTGGATGATCTAGTTGACTCAATCTCTGCTGATACTTCAGGGCTGCGTTGTGGTCGTGTCAAGGCGTAGGTCCTTGGTCTCACCTGGATACGGCCCGGATCCGGTTGACTACGGTGAACCTCGGGATAACCAGAAAGACTAATATTAGCGTAGATGCCATTCTTCTTCTGATGTAACGAGTACATCATGTGTTATAGGAAGTGTTCCCGGTTCCGGCTGACCTAATTTATGCAGCCTAATAATCCTTTAACGGATTTGAAAATATAAATTGGTAATGTGTTATGTGTATGCCAGGTTAAAGAAATGCGTTTTTAGTCTAGATTTAAACTGACAGAGTGTGTCTGCTTCCCGAACAATGCTAGGAAGATTGTTCCAGAGTTTAGGTGCCAAATAGGAGAAGGATCTACCGCCTGCGGTTGATTTTGATATTCTAGGTATTATCAGCTGGCCTGAATTCTGAGATCGCAATAGACGTGAAGGACTATAATGAATTAGGAGCTCGCTCAGGTACTGGGAGCTAAACCATTTAGTGCTTTGTAAGCAATTAGCAAGATTTTAAAATCTATACGATGTTTAACAGGAAGCCAATGCAGTGTTGACAGAACTGGGCTAATATGGTCATACTTCCTAGTTCTAGTAAGAACTCTAGCTGCTGCATTTTGTACGAGCTGTAGTTTATTTATCAGGCGAGCAGAACAACCACCCAGTAAAGCGTTACAGTAATCTAGCCTTGAGGTCATGAACGCATGAACTAACTGTTCTGCATTTTTCATTGAGAGCATATGCCGTAGTTTAGATATATTTTTAAGATGGAAGAATGCGGTTTTACAGATGCTAGTAACATGGCCTTCAAATGAAAGATTGGTATCAAAGAGCACACCCAGGTTCCTAACTGACGACGAAGACTTAACAGAGCAGCCATCAAGTGTTAGACAGTATTCTAGGTTATTACGTGAAGAAGTTTTTGGTCCAAAAATTAGAATCTCTGTTTTTTCTGAATTTAGTAGTAGGAAATTACTGGTCATCCAATTTTTTATATCAGCTATGCATTCCGTTAATTTTGTGAATTGGTAAGTTTCGTCAGGGCGCGAAGAAATATAGAGCTGAGTATCATCAGCGTAACAGTGAAAACTAACGCCATGCTTCCTAATGATATCTCCCAAGGGTAGCATGTACAGAGTGAACAGCAACGGTCCTAGTACTGAGCCTTGTGGTACTCCATATTGAACTTGTGATCGATATGACATCTCTTCGTTTACTACTACAAACTGATAACGGTCAGATAAGTATGATTTGAACCATGACAATGCAATTCCACTAATGCCAACATAATTTTCGAGTCTATTTAAAAGAATATTGTGATCAATAGTGTCAAATGCAGCACTAAGATCCAGTAACACTAATAGAGAGATACAACCACGATCTGATGATAAGAGCAAATCATTAGTAACTCTAATGAGAGCAGTCTCAGTACTATGGTACGGTCTAAATCCTGACTGGAAATCCTCACAGATACTATTTCTTTCTAAAAAGGAACATAGTTGTGATGATACTGCCTTTTCTAGTATTTTTGACAGAAAAGTGAGATTTGAGATCGGCCTGTAATTGACTAATTCTCTAGGATCAAGTTGTGGTTTTTTAATAAGAGGTTTAATAATAGCCAGCTTAAAAGTTTTTGGTACGTGTCCTAGTGATAAAGATGAATTGACGATATTAAGAAGAGGATCTATAACCTCTGGAAGCATTTCTTTCAATAGCTTAGTCGGTATAGGGTCTAACATACATGTTGTTGATTTTGATGATTTAACAAGTTTAGACAGTTCTTCCTCTCCTAAAGCAGTAAATGAATTGAATTTTTCCTCAGGGACACTACAATGCACTATCTGACGCGATACTGTAGTAGACGGTTGCATGGTTATAATTTTTTCTCTAATATTATCAATCTTGTAAGTAAAGAAGTTCATGAAGTCATTACTGCTGTGCTCTTTGGAAACATCAGAAGTTGAAGCTTTATTTCTTGTCAATTTAGCCACTGTATCAAATAAATACCTAGGGTTGTGTTTATTTTCTTCTAAAAGTTTTGAAAAATAGGCAGATCTAGCAGATTTTAGGGCCTTTCTGTACTCAATCATTTTCTCTCTCCACGAAATGCGAAATACTTCTAGTTTTGTTTTCTTCCAGCTGCGCTCCATTTTCCTGGCTGCTAACTTTAGGGTCCGAGTGTGCTCATTGTACCATGGCATTGGATTAATTTCCTTAATCTTTTTTAAGCGCAAAGGAGCAACTGAGTCTAATGTGCTGGAAAAGACAGAGGCAATAGTTTCTGTTGCAACATCGAGGTCTTCTAAGCTTTCTGGTATGCTAAGGCGATGAAACTGATCAGGAAGATTATTTATAAAGCGATCTTTAGTGGTAGAAGTGATGGTTCTACCATATTTATGGCATGGAGGCAGTTTAGCCGCCTTGACTAAATGTAGTATGCACGAGACTAGATAATGATCAGAGATGTCATCGCTCTGCTGCAGAATTTCAACAGCATCAATATCGATTCCATGTGACAATATTAGATCTAAAGTATGATTACGACAATGAGTGGGTCCTGACACGTGTTGTCTAACACCAATAGAGTTTAGAATATCTGCAAATGCCAATCCTAATGCGTCTTTTTTATTATCTACATGGATATTAAAATCACCGACAACAAGGACTTTATCTGCAGCTAGTACTAACTCCGATAGAAAGTCAGCAAATTCTTTGATAAAGTCTGTATGGTGTCCTGGTGGCCTGTATACAGTAGCCAGCACAAATGTCAACTTACATAATGTTACGTAAAGTACCATCACTTCGAAGGAATTATATTTGAAAGACTTCTGACTAATACTGTAAGTATTACTATAGATTACAGCAACACCACCCCCTTTGCCTTTCTCACGGGCATTGTGTCGATAATCATAACCTTGAGGACTAGACTCATTTAAAGTAATGTAATCATCCGGTTTTAGCCAAGTTTCTGTCAAACACAGCACATCTAGATTATTATCTTTGATAATATCATTAACAATAAGTGATTTTGAAGAAAGGGATCTAATATTTAGCAACCCGAGTTTTATCATTTGTTTAGCATTATTATCTCTATTTTTTATTTGTTGAACATCAATTAAATTTTTACCATTAAATGGGTTTGGAAGTTTTTTGTTTTTACTAATTCGGGGTACAGACACAGTCTCTATTTGAAAATATCTAGGTGTAAGAGTTTCTATGTGTTGGGAGTTATCTGAATTATCTGACTTCTGTAACGTGAGGCAGCTAGCAGACGGTCGGTTTAGCCAGTCTGTCTGCTTCCTGACTTGGGCCCCAGTTTGTCATGTTTCAGCTCTAAGACTATGTGCCATATTACTAGAGAGAAGAGCAGCACCATCCCGGGAGGGATGAATACCATCTCTTTTCAACAGGTCAGGTCTGCCCCAAAAACTTTTCCAATTGTCTATGAAACATATATTATTTTGCGGACACCACTTAGACAGCCAGCCATTGAGTGATGATAATCTGCTAACTATCTCATCACTCCGACGAACAGGAAGGGGGCCAGAGCAAATTACTTCTCCTGACATTGTACTTGCGAGTTCACACACCTCTTTAATGTTAATTTTAGTGATCTCCGACTGGCGAAGTCGAACATCATTAGTGCCGACGTGAATAATAATCTTAGAGTATTTACGATTAGCATTAGCCAGCACTTTTAAATTTGCTTTGATGTCAGGTGCTCTGGCTCCCGGCAAACATGTGACTATGGTGGCTGGTGTCTCTATTTTCACGTTCCGTGTAATAGAATCGCCAATAACTAGGGCACTTTCAACAGGATTCTCAGTGGGTGCGTCACTGAGTGGGGAGAACCTGTTTGATGTTCTTATTGGAACGGAAGAGTGGTGTTTTCCGCGGCTATGCCGCCTCACAGTTACCCAAGTGCCCTGCTGCGCGGGCTCTACAGCCGGAACCGAACAATGTACAGAGTTCACTAAGCTAGTCGCATCCAAAACAGTATCTGAAGCCCTTGCATTCTTACTATCCTCGATTAAAGTTTGGATGCGTGTCTCTAATTCTGAGATTCTCTCTGTCAGCCTGACTATTTCCCTACATTTATGACATGTAAATCCCTCGTCGCTGACAGAGAGAGCTATTGTGAACATGTGGCAGATGGAACAGGTAGCAATGCTGGGAGAGGATGACATGACTCACCGTGTTTGTAGACTGATTCGACTTACCACAGCTGTTTGAAGAACGCGTTGAAAAAGGAGCGCGAGAGAGACTGTTAACAAGTTAACAAGCTAGCGCTGCAAATGCAAACGTGTTGTAACAGCGATTTAGATTCAAAGATTACAAGCTAGCGACGTCAGATTAGTGTGGTAGGCAATATTACATATAAGGTAATAATAAAAAAAATAACCGAACCGTGACGGTTCGGGACGAATACATGTACTGTTACACCCCTAGTTTTTAAGCATTTTTACATTTATTCCAAAATCATAACTAAAGGCAGTAACAATTTAAACTATATATATATATATATATATATATATATATATATATATATATATACAGTATCTCACAGAAGTGAGTACACACCTCACATTTTTGTAAATATTTTATTATATCTTTTCATGTGACAACACTGAAGAAATGACACTTTGCTACAATGTAAAGTAGTGAGTGTACAGCTTGTATAACAGTGTAAATTTGCTGTCCCCTCAAAATAACTCAACACACAGCCATTAATGTTTAAACCGCTGGCCACAAAAGTGAGTACACCCCTAAGTGAAAATGTCCAAATTGGGCCCAATTAGCCATTTTCTCTCCCCGGTGTCATGTGACTCGTTAGTGTTACAAGGTCTCAGGTGTGAATGGGGAGCAGGTGTGTTCAATTTGGTGTTATCGCTCTCACTCTCTCATACTGGTCACTGGAAGTTCAACATGGCACCTCATGGCAAAGAACTCTCTGAGGATCTGAAAAAAAGAATTGTTGCTCTACATAAAGATGGCGTAGACTATAAGAAGATTGCCAAGACCCTGAAACTGAGCTGCAGCACGGTGGCGAAGACCATACAGTGGTTTAACAGGACAGGTTCCACTCAGAACAGGCCTCGCCATGGTCGACCAAAGAGGTTAAGTGCACGTGCTCAGCGTCATATCCAGAGGTTGTGTTTGGGAAATAGACGTATGAGTGCTGCCAGCATTGCTGCAGAGGTTGAAGGGGTGGGGGGTCAGCCTGTCAGTGCTCAGACCATACGCCGCACACTGCATCAAATTGGTCTGCATGGCTGTCGTCCCAGAAGGAAGCCTCTTCTAAAGATGATGCACAAGAAAGCCCGCAAATAGTTTGCTGAAGATAAACAGAATAAGGAACCATGTCCTGTGGTCTGATGAGACCAAGATAAACTTATTTGGTTCAGATGGTGTCAAGCGTGTGTGGCGGCAACCAGGTTAGGAGTACAAAGTGTGTCTTGCCTACAGTCAAGCATGGTGGTGGGAGTGTCATGGTCCGGGGCTGCTTGAGTGCTGCCGGCACTGGGGAGCTACAGTTCATTGAGAGAACCATGAATGCCAACATGTACTGTGACATACTGAAGCAGAGCATGATCCCCTCCCTTTGGAGACTGGGCCGCAGGGCAGTATTCCAACATGATAACGACCCCAAACACACCTCCAAGACGACCACTGCCTTGCTAAAGAATGTCTCCAGACCTAAACCCTATTGAGCATCTGTGGGGCATCCTCAAACGGAAGGTGGAGGAGCGCAAGGTCTCTAACATCCACCAGCTCCGTGATGTCGTCATGGAGGAGTGGAAGAGGACTCCAGTGTAAATAAAATATTTACAAAAATGTGAGGGGTGTACTCACTTCTGTGAGATACTGTGTATATATATCTATCTATATATATATATATATAATTTGTTATAATAATGAGTTATATTATTATTAATAATATATTATTTATAATAATAATTTATTACATTTATATAGCGCTTTTCTCGGCACTCAAAGCGCTTTGCATGGAAGGGGGAATCTCCTCAACCACCACCAATGTGCAGCATCCACCTGATGATGTGATGGCAGCCATATTGCGCCCGAACGCCCACCACACACCAGCTTATTGGTGGAGAGAAGACAGAGTGATAATGAAGCCAATCGGTATTAATGGGGATGATTAGGAGGCCATGATGATGGACAGAAGCCAATGGGCAAATTTGGCCAGGATGCCGGGGTTAAACCCCTACTCTTTTTTGAAAGATATCCTGGGATTTTTAACGACCACAGAGAGTCAGGACCTCGGTTTAACGTCTCATCCGAAGGACGGTGCTTTTTGACAGTAGTGTCCCCATCACTATTCTGGGGCGTCAGGACCCACACAGATCACAGGGTGAGCACCCCCTGCTGGCCTCACTAACACCTCTTCCAGCAGCAACCTAGTTTTCCCAGGAGGTCTTCTATCCAGGTACTGACCAGGCTTAACCCTGCTTAGCTTCAGTGGGCAACCAGTCTTGGGCTACAGGGTGATATGGCTGCTAAACTAATTATTTGTGAACTAATGTTCAGTTTTTCAGCAAATTTCAAGTTCAAGCTGAACTAATGTTCAGCTTTTCTTTTTAATAGTCAACTTATTTTCAGCAGTCATCAAGCTTGTACACACTGGTCACAGACACAGACAGGAAGATGTACCTTTAATTTCCCCAAGCTGATTGCTCACTAAAACTCCCCACAGTGATCATGTTTTCAGGCCATTTTAAGTTTTGATTTGACATAAAGCAGTGAAATGGCTGAGTTGTTTACTTACTTTTTAATTAGTTTTCCCATTAATGGCATCATGGTCTTCATTCAGGCTGATGAGAACGCGCACAAAAACAAGAGGCGGGATTTAACGAGTGAACCAATCATATCCAATCATAACCGATCATATCCAATCAAAGCACGATGGAGGCATTGCCTCCTCTTATGTGACTTTCCCCCATTCATTCTCACTTACCCCCCACTAAACCCACCGCATGCATTAGGGTGTCTGTTTCAAGTCAATGGGGACAGAGGAGGCAAGCCTCTTGCTGTAGCTTCAACTGCGGGTGTCACTGTTCGATAGTATTACTTTATAAAACTAGTGATCTTTACACTTTTTAATGTCACATTTTGTAACATTTGCGTTGTTTTTTTTTGTTTGTAATATTGATTATTTTCTCATCCAGTTTATATATATATATATATATATATATATAATATACTACTAAACCCACGACTAAACATCATAAAAACAAACTGTAATTGATTTGTTTATCTGTCTGTATATATATATTCTGGCCAAGAACCATCCACTTAGACAGGTAATCAATGTCTTAATGCAATCAATTACAGTTTGTTTTGTTGATGTTTAGTAGTGGGTAAAAGATATTAGCAAGTATAGCTTACAGTATAGCTATGCCGTGGTCTGGTGAGTGTTGGAGCAGAAGGGTTGTTCTGGTAGGTTCTGCTCCAGTAGCAGGGGAGTTGTATTAGTGGAGAGAGTGCCATGCCACTGTGTGTGTGCATGAATCCATCTGCCTCACAGACCCAACAGATGTCAGTAACTGAAAACCCATACTGCGGTACCAAGAGAAGGTGCTAGGCGCACCAAATCATGTTATGTTTATATTGGGTGTCTATATGGAGAACAAATCTTCATACCTTTCATTAAATGCTACAAATTTGAACCTGCATGTCATATTCTAGATTATATGTTTCACTTTTTATCTGATTTTCTCGTGTATCTGTGTGTAACACAGCAAATACAGTGCAGCAGAGCTGATTACAAAGAATAAATTAGTTACACTCGATGCATTTGATGTTTAGCATTTCTGCTTGTTTATGTGTCAGTGTTTAAATATTAAGTTTGGGGTAATCTGATGGAATTTGACATTTCAAGATATGGGCAGGATGAATTGTCACGGAGTGTTTGCATGGAGTGGGAGGTATTTAGTGATGCACACTGCTGGGACTGTTTATGTCAGTCAAAGTGAGCTGTGTCTGACACCATCCTAATGAAGCAGCACTGGGAGTGAAATGTAAAATACAGTTTCAACAGCAGGTCGGTCTATGATTCACTCAGAAAATCTGATTGACAGTCCAGTTTCTGACAGGGAACTGACAGTCAGAACATGTTGGGAGAAATACAGATTTTCTGACAGACAGAAGATCTATTTACAGAATATAAAATGTGATGGCAGTACTATGGCTCATGTTGTCAGATGTTGTTCTGATGGCTCGTGTTAGCAGTTTGAGTGATGAGTTAAACTGAATAATTAATATGGATTTCTAAATGTGCTAGTATTTACTATGTCCCCTTTTTTTGCTTGAAAATGACAGCCGACATGAACTAAACTTCACAAGTTTGTGTAAAACCTGATGATCCATATTATCCAGCATGACTTGAGAATGATCCAGAGAGCATCTTGTGAGCTTTCAAAGGATAATACACACAATAATGAAAATCCTCTTGTTTATTCACCCTCATGTTATTCCAAACCTCTATGACTTTCTTTCTTCTGTAGAATTGTAGGACAAGAGGGCTTCACCTTTGTCTCTATAGCAACAGATTTATGTGGCATCTTGTGGTCCCATGATCTCAAAAGGATTTGAATCAGAAAAGCAAGAAAATATGGCAAATAATTCTCCTCAACACTGAAAATGTGCTGTCCTTAGGGACAATCTTAAAGTTCAACAAGATTGCCTGTAGATTGAGCTGTCAGCTTTATGAGAGTATGATTTTGTTAAAAAAAAAATAATGATGCGTATGTATCACATATGGTTCATGGAATGTGTTTCTCCACTAGAGGGAGCTAGAGTATAAGAAATGCATACCATGTGCTTGAAAAGATGAAATGCTGCATTCAGTTGACTTTGCGTACTATCCATTATACCTGGAATAAACAGAATAGATTTGGATTATTAGTATGGATCTGAAATCATAGTATGCTGAAAATAGGGTGAAAAAGCAGCTTAGCTGCTATACTTTTCATGCGTTATATGATGGATGGAATATGAGTGTCTGGACTCTATCGCAGCTTTCATTGGCCAAGGACCGCCTAAGAGGATGTAACGCAACCAATCACATTTCCTTTTTGTTCCGCGTCATGTTTAGGGGCATGAAAATGTAAAGTCGATGTCCCTACAATAACAGACCGGTGTGTATCTAATAAATTATTCATTCAATAACGTTGTGCAAGTTTACTGCAACAATGGAGCCGCGAACTTCACATACTTTTGAAAATCCAGCATTTAGTTGATCCTGGTAAGCGCTCATTTTCATAGTTGTAAACACGACGACATTCTTCTTCCACGAGGGGGTTTGATGTCACGGTATATGTTTCCAGGCGGACTGTTAAAGAACGCGACACACACGTCTCCCGGACATCCTGTAGAAGAACCAACCAGATGACGACTTTGAAACTCCTGAAGTGTTTCCAGATAAGTGTGCCATATGCATCAGACATTCAGCCAACGGTCCGTGTGCCAAGAAAATATCCCCCACATCTTTACAGCACCAAAAGACTGGAGCATTGATACAAGGAAGGATGGATCCATTCTTTTATGTTGTTTACACCAAATTCTGACCCTACCATTTGAATGTCACATCGATTAAATATATATTAATATAATTATATAATTATTATTTTAAAAATGCAATTTTGATGGGGTAGTGAGCCTGATGAAAGTGCATAGTACATACATACTTTTTTGTAGTATGTACTTTTAGTGTGCAGTAGATATTTGCAAATTGAGATGCAGCTGGATTTGTTTATGGTTAGTGATCATGAGCTGATTGAATCCATTTGTCTCAATCTAGAACCAGGACAATATAATTTAGGACAGCACCAATTACTGATGCAAATGAACCGAGTCAGAAAAAAACAACAACAGAATGAATGCCAAATTAATTACTCAAGTCCCACTAGATGGCTCCCCAATCTTGACAGATGATGTGATCTCTGTTGTCTTCGATTCCCTCAATGCAGCAGCATGTCTTTTCCTGCTCAGCTAAAATGAGAAATCGACCTCAGGAGTGTGAGGCATGCATGTGTCCCTTGGTGATTGTACCGATTGTGTGACCAGATGCTTGTTTGACAACTTATTGTTGGTTATCTATGGTAGTTTGTGTGTAAACCCCTGCACATGTGTGTTAGATGAGATCTGCTTATTATAAACAGAGTGGTGAGGCTAATTATGTTTGTTTTTGTGTCATGTCACATTTCCAACTGCCTTCATGTGCAGCATTTATCATTTTTTCTTAATGATGCGTGTTTGTAATGTCGTGATTTTAGCATGTAAGTGTGTGCAAACTCTAAAATGAATATATTTGGCCGTCACAGATCATTAAGCGTAGCACTTAAACCATTCAAGTTCCTGTTTGTGTGTGGTTTTGTTTTGGGAGTGTGTTTCCATCTGTCTGCTTGATTTAAATCATTCCAAATCCCTCTGCCCAAGCTCAAAGGTGGAAGGTCAAAAGGGCCAAATGAATTGTTTTTCTGCTCGTGTTTTAAGGTCACTTCATCTCTAAATGCACCCTGGGGGAGAGGTGCAAAAGAACATGGAAACAAAACTCATTTTTCTTTCAACACTGGCTTTATTTTTTAAGTACAGTATACAACTAAGACAGTCCCCAAAAAGGATTATTTTATTGTTCTGCGTCACTATGCAATATGAAATGATACCGAGCTGGATAATGTATTTTATACATAATAAACATTTTTATACCTGTTTAGAGGAATATTTAATGCTCAGTTAAGTTTCTAATTATCATCAACTTTGTCTCAAAAGTTATTCCAAAATATCCTTTGGAGACTCAATGAGAAAGAGTAAACGTATAGAGCTATAAACAGTATTATTTTAAAATTATTTATTTATACTATTATAGTATTTAGTAATATTTTTAATTATTAGTATAATAATTATAAAAGTATATTATATACTTTTATATTTTCAGTTTTCATTTTAATTTTAGTTAAAATTTTAGTAATTTTGTAATGTGCATTTTTAGTATTAGTTTTTATATTTAAATATATTTTTTTTAAATATTTCTATTTAGCTTTAATTTATTTTTAATTCAGTTTTAGTAAGTTTAGTACTTCATCTTAAACTTATTTTATTTCAGTAATTTGCCAAGACAACATTTTTTCATTTTTTTTAAGTTTAAAGTTTTTAAGTTTAAAGTTTACATCAAATGTTTATACTTTATTTTATTTCAGATCTTTCATTATTTTTTTATTGTTTTAGTTACTTGCTATAAAATTAGATAATTTAGTTTCTGACAAAGTTGATAAGAAATATCATAAATTCGTAATATTGCAATATCTGATTTTTGATTGCAGATATTGGCCAGTCTGCGCCCAGTTAGAGACACTGAGATTTCTTCTGAAACTAGAGAAGACACATATGAGATTATTAGGATCTTTTTAGGGCAATAGTTTGAGAGGCATGAGACTTAGCAAAAGTCTCCATTTGATTTCCATTTACTGTTGTTGATATCTAGTGTAAACAATTGAGATAAAGGTATTTTATCTGTGGATGTTTTCACAAAGTTCAGATAGGCCTATATGTCAGGCAGCGTTCACTATATTTATTTAAATATTTATTGTAATATATATGGAGACTTGGTGACTTTTTTTTTTTTGTACAGTATGTATATTTATTCACAGGTATTTGAATTCAACATCTGTATTCTGATGTCTTATTCCCATTATTTAGTGTGTGTGGCACTGACTGCTGCATTTCTCTGGAGAAATCCCCTCTGTCTGAAACAATACATCATTACATACCTACACACACACACACACACACACACACACACATACACACGTGTATGGTCTCTAGGAAGTTGTCTAAGAGTGTGTATAAATTTCATGTCAGTGGTATGTAAGGTGGGTGTGTAATGCCATCTCCTGGTCTGAGACGCTTATGTGACCCGTACAGTGCTAAATGACATTGTAATGCTGGACTGACTTACGATGGCAGTGCAGATGTGAAGGAAAGTGTTACTGCTTTAAATTATGGCAACAGATCTCTCTTCCAAAGGACAAGAAATGGCTCCATAAAAATGATGAGTTTGGTCTGGCTTTTGAGCTCAGTCCCAGACACATATATCATATTTGTTATGCTTGAGTTTTTCATTCACATCACAGGCCAGTTACTACTACTACTACTACTACTACTATATCCATCCATCCATCCATTAAGGGGGTGATATTTCATTATTTCCTCTTTTATCTCCTTTAATGTATTGCAATACTCACTCTGTGGGATAACAGTAATCTCTCTGTTATGGGAGGGAATGATTTTTATTAATTAAATCCTCTGGTAACTCAGAGAGGTGAGAACATGACCTGCGGAAGCTCTGTCTTCTCATTCATGCAAAGACTCTCTGTGTGTCAGTACTACAGGGGACGGAAATGTCTTGCCCCCCATGAGTCACACACTTTAAGGTTTGTTCTTGTGGTTTAGCACTGTGGTTCTCAACTGGTTTTGCTTCAGGACTCACATTTTACATTGGACACAGTACTGAAGTTAGTATTCCAATATTGTTATTGAAGTACTATTCCAATTTTGTCCAAAAGTAAACAGATGTTCTTAAAATGTAACACTGAATTGTATTAATATTATCATAAGGTGCAAAATCCCAAAGTATATGCTACATTATTGACATGACAAAAGCTGAATAGGAAAGTTGACAATGTTGTAAATGCAGAATAGCAAACATTTTAATCTAGATTCATTTGTGAACAAAATGTTGGATGCACAGCCTTTGATGTCAAAGGTAAAAGTTGATAAAACAATTATTTTATCATCCTAATGACACAATTATATATTTGAATATCATTATTTGCATTCAGCTGTTTTTTTGCAAATCAGTTTTTGGGTTGCAACCCACCAGTTAAAGGGATAGTTCACCCAAAAAATGAATATTACCCAATACTTTACTCACCCTCAAGCCATCCTAGGTGTATATGACTTTCTTCTTTCAGCCAAACACAATCAGTGTTATATATTAAAAATATCCTGGCTCTTCTGAGCTTTGGTAGCGATTGGAGGATGAGATTTTGAAGCCCAAAAAAGTGCATCCATCGATCATAAAGCGTACTCCACGCGGTTCTGTGGGGTTAATAAAGGCCTTCTGAAGAGAATCGATACATTTGTGTAAGACAAATATTCTTTTAAACTTTTTAAACAAATAAACTTTATAAAGTAAAATGAGCTACCGTGACAGCCATACACATTCGACTTGCGTCTAAAAAGCGTTAACTTCTGTGACGTAGTACACGTAATATGCAAGTCGAATACATATGGCTGTCGTGCCGGAAGATCGTTATTTTACTTTCTAAAGTTTAAAATAAGGATATTTGTCTTGTACAAATGCATCGATTTGCTTCAGAAGGCTTTTATTAACCCCCCGGAGGCACATGGAGTACGTTTTATGGTCGAGGGATGCACTTTTTGGGCTTCAAAATCTCATCCTACAATCACTCCCATTATAAAGCTTAGACGAGCCAAGATATTTTCTAAAATAACTCTTGATTGTGTTTGGCTGAAAGAAGAAAGTCATGTACACCTAGGATGGCTTGAGGGTGAGTAAATTATGGGGTAATTTTCGTTTTTGGGTGAACTATGCCTTTAAGAACACTTCTTTTGTGTTAAATGTGCGTAAAAAATGACTGCATCTGATAATGTTGTGAATATAGTAATCTGCATGCAGCAGAGATGGATTGCAAGCCTTTGAAAGGGAAAGAATAGCCTGAAAAATAATGTTTTGCCATTAGCCCAATGAATGAACATCACACAGAGCAGACACTGGCTGTCTGTCTTTCTTTTGTTTGTGCGTGTGTGTATTTGTGTGTGTGATTTTGCCCTGGCACTGGAGGCGGGAGAGAGATGGAGATCAGAGATGACGGACAGACCTCGCTGTCCCGCTTCCCGCTTGTTTCCTGCTGTCTCCCACCCCCACCTAAAAAAAAAAAAAAAAAAAAAAAAACAGAGAGAGAAGCAAAGAAGCAGCGCAGATGCAGCCATCACTGCTTGCCGTCTGGAAAGCTAGGCAGGGGTTGCCCCTGACGACAGTTGCTAGGAGACTGCAGAGCGAGTGACTTCATACTTCAGTGTTTGCAGGGTCTCCGCACACACAGGGAGAGAAAGAGAGAGCACAGCACAGCATGTAGGAACTGCTTTACCGTGTCTTTTCGTCACCTTTAATGATATATGAAAGCATGGCCTGCAGTAACACACTGTGATATTGCTTGAATGGGTATTGCAGTCGCATAAATTTGTTAAAATGCCACAAAAACACACATACGCTGTTGTCGACATGGCATTCACACTCCAGAGCCATGCAGTGATTTATTCTCTTACTTAGATTGTTTCAGTTTGTGTTTTTCTTCCCTATTGAGCAGCAGACCCAGGCATAGAGCTGCAGTGTTGCCTTGCTCACAACTTTCAGATGTGCTCAATCCCTATATCTCATCTGAATTCCCCCTATTTCAGTGAAATTACAAAATTGAATACAACCAAATCCAAATATGACATTGTTGCTGATGGCTGATAATAAATGTAATTGTAACTTGTGACTGCTTGAGGTAAAGATAAGAAATATTCCACTATTCTGC
This sequence comes from Mylopharyngodon piceus, assembly GCA_039654765.1. Classification (NCBI taxonomy): domain Eukaryota; kingdom Metazoa; phylum Chordata; class Actinopteri; order Cypriniformes; family Xenocyprididae; genus Mylopharyngodon; species Mylopharyngodon piceus. The sequence goes on along the minus strand of CM077458.1, from coordinate 18,695,119 downwards.
TACAGGTCATACTTAGGAAAGGTGCCTCAGTCAATAGCCACAGTTAGCCACAGTCAATCCACCTGAAAATCATTGTATGATTCACACACTAGGCTCAGCCCCACTAATGCTGAAGTCCTATGTTTCTCAATTCCAAGAACACAAAGAACGGACTTGTGTTCTCGTGGAGACCGGTCTTGCAAGGCTACCTTGAAAGAACGAACTCGGAAGGACGCGAGGACACAGAAGGCATCTTTGAATTGAGATATGCTGCGATCTTGTTGCTCAACTGACCGTCCCAGCAGTCAATGCTCAATATATACAACATAACAGCACAAACAAATGCCATAATCTATTAAAACATTTATTTCATATTATAGACATTATTTTAATTATTTTATTATTATTTTATTTCGTTTTATTTTACTGCATGTATTTGTGAAAATTAATAGGCCCTGTATGTTTAATGTTACCTATGCTTTGTCAATGTTAAGATTCTTTTTAATATGCCAATAAAAATACAGCAGGTTTTCTCCAGGTCTTTATCGCTTTATTAATATTAGGCAAAACAAAACAACAAACATTTACTTTCACGAGCTGTTGCGTAGGCAATTTGCAAGCTTGCAGCGGGAATCTCTTAAGTGAGAATGAGAAGATATTGTTGAAAAAAGTAGTTATTTTTGTTTGTTTTTGCGCACAAAAAGTATTCTCGTTGCTTCATAAAATTAAGGTTGAACCACTGCAGTCACATGGACTAATTTAACAATGTCTTTAGTACCTTTCTGGACTTTGAAAGTGGTGGTTAAATTGCTGTCTATCGAGGAGTCAGAGAGCTCTTGGATTTCATCAGAAATATCTTAATTTGTGTTCCGAAGATGAGCGAAGGTCTTACGGGAATGACATGAGGGTGAGTAATTAATGACAGAATTTTCATTTTTGGGTGAACTAACCCTTTAACAATTTGATTCTCTCAAGTCTGCATTTGATGCATCCTCAATATCAAGAATACATCCGGGTACTTTCATGCGTCCTCTGTACTTGCATTCTTGAGTGTTGGAAATGAACTTTGACGGTTGATGATGACTACGAGAAGGAAGCGAGATCGCTGAAGAACACATATTGAGAAACAAATCTAGATTCGCCCCTGTGCTCAGATTAAAACAATGAGAGATGGAGACAGCGAGAGAGAGAGAGAGAGCGAGCAAACAGTATCTCTATTGTGTATTTACTCAGCCATCAGGGATACGAGTGAACGACCAAAGTTGTACAGGGATTTCATCATGAACTTTAGATTGATTTGTTAGTTCATACATGTGGCTTCCACAATATCCACACGTGTGTTGGAGCAGGAACAACATGTTAATGCTCTTCAAACAAGCCTGAAGCCCAAATATCAGCATCAGCATCCAATCAATCCAGCAGTGCAGTTATCATTAACACACACACACACACACATATGCGGCCCTGAGGGTTGGTGACTGGTGAGAGATAATATGACAGGTCTGCTGTTGGGTGCACAGGGACGTGTGCTTGTCATTGATCGTCACTTTAATGCATCGATTCTGCCACAGCTCATTGTTGTCTTTGGTTACTGTGGTGACTGAGTTGCTCATGTAGATTGTGCTGTTTGTGCCTCTGGGAGTGTGTCCTTTAAATCTTAGCACTTAGGTAATACCATGGTAATAAATGCTTACCTTTTTTATTGTATTTACATGATTTTCAAAGATACCATGTCCAAAATACTATGGTACTTAAAAATAATTGAGCTCAGTATCATTATCTAAACCTAGAACTAAAAATATTTTTGCTAACTAAAATGAAGCTGAAATAAATTATAAATATTAGATGAAAAACTTAAAAATTACAAATGTTGCCTTGGCAAATAACTGAAATACATTTTAAGTTGAAGCACTAAAATACTAAATAATAATAAATAAAAACTAAAACTGAACTTTAAATTAAAAGCAAAACTGAAAAAAATATATAAAATGGTAATATAAAAAATAATAAAAATGACAAAAGCACATAACAATTACAAAAAATTAAATTAAAATTAAAACTGAAAATATTAAAATAAAAGCTAATTTTAAAAAAAGTTCAAACTGTATATAAATAATACTAAAATAACACTATTTAAACATTGTCTTTTTCTGCTTTGGAAAAATGTACAGGTTTCCAGTTTTTAATAATCTTCCAATTTTTTGTAGGAATACTCTCTCAGTGGGAGCATTTTAATTAAGTTTTCTCCACATAAAAAAATACCTAACCCAGCAATGAATTAATAAAGAAGTGTAATTCCTGTCAAAACCTTTCGCCGAGATGGAAACACTCTTAAAAGCGATTGGCCTGATGAATTCTTAATTGGTTCATTTTAGCTTGTTATGTTAATGGTGACTAATTGATGATTACAGCCATTAGTCCAGAACTGTCCCACTGTGAAGCCTGCTTCTCTGTTGTTTCCAGGGGCGAAGAGCCATTAGCAGGATCCTAACACTCTATAGATCCTAATGAAAGCCTTCAGCAGACATACTTAGAGAAAATTATACTCTTCTGTGTTCTCCAGCCTGGATCTGTCTGGATATTAGAGTCAATATTTACCCAGAGACACAATGTTCCACCCTCTATTGCCATGTCAACCACTGATGATGTAATGGTTCATCTTTTTTGTCTTTTATTGGGGGCTTGGTCTGAAGTGTTTTAAGCAAACATATGTCATCAGTCACAACAGGGTCTACGTGAACTGCTTCATCTCTATGCAGGGTCCAGGGTGAACACTTGCCAAACATAAGTAAAAAATATATGCTTTAAATCAAATTGGGAGAATGCTAATCAGACCCTTTCTAATGTAAGTAATAGGGTTTAAATCAAAGAGATTTACTTACCTTGTTTATCAAAGAATACCTAGGGGCAGTTTCCCGGACAGGGTTTAAATTAAGACAGGAGTAGGCCTTAATCTGGAATAGTTAATCATGGCTTAAAAATGGCTTTCTGAAACAAAGATTAAGTACAGTTTACTAACACCTGGACTTTGAAGACCTGAACTAAAACAAAGTCCCTTTAAGACAAGTCATTTCACTCCCATCTTTCACGGCCATCTTTGAAACGCCTATCGAGCATGCAAGTGCTCTTCTCTTTCTCTTTTAATGGGGAAACATCAAATCCTCCAAAGCTGTTCGCCAAGCTTTTGATTAAATTTCATATTTGAAATCACCAGTGAAATCTGACAACAACGGTCTCATAGATTTTGTTTCTAAACGCTCGAATCATGACAAAAAACAGTATTTTTCAGGCTGGATCAAGCTAATGCGCATGAGCAGTCCTAAGTGCGCGTCCCTATAGGAAGCGCGCGTCTGACTGTTTCTATTGGAACTGGAGCTTCTAACGATGACTTTACCAATCGCCGATTGGCTCTTATTTAGAAGGTGGGACTTATTCCACCATATTGCGCGTTGCACTTTCTCCCATTCAAAACAATATGAGTGGCGCGTCTTGTCTTTGACTAAAATAAACAAGATTCATTTAAAACCAACTGTGCTAATCTGAATTAACGCGCCTGAGGTAAAACAAGGAATGAACCAAGAAAAGCTTAAAATTGTATGGAACTGAGAAGCAAATTCAAGAAAACAATGGCATCAGAAAAAAAGACTGCAATCAAAAAAAAAAAAAAAAAAAAAACGTTACTGAACAAGAAAAACTCTTTTAAAGCAAATAGCAAAAAAAACAACAAAAAAATAAAAACGCACACATCAGCTGTGGAATCAAAGAAAAGGAATGCCTGGAAATCTATTTGTAATTAATTTAATGCATATGAACACACATCTACAAGAACAATACAACAACTTCAGGCAAGATTGAATCATTACCTTACTGTTTTGTGAAATCTGTGGGTGGACATTACAGTAGTTATTCAATACAGGTGTTATGGAAGAATATAAAAATAAACCACAAAAAAACTGCTGCTAACACCCGAAGAGAAAGGTTTTAGACTGGCGGAGGACCTGCAAATAAAGATACTGACCAGTTGGATGAATTACTCACAGGAATATTTGTGAACCAGCAACCTTTGGAGAACATACCAGATGATGTCTATGATTTCCTGGAGGAAGACTAGAGCTACTCCAGGACTAAACTGAGGCTTAAAGGGTTAGTTCACCACAAAATGAAAATTCTGTCATTAATTACTCACCCTCATGTCTTTCCAAACCCGTAAGACTTTTGTTCATCTTCGGAACACAAATTAAGATATTTTTGATGAAATCCAAAAGGTTTTTTTATTCCCCATAGAAAGCAACATAATTACAACATTCAATGTCCAGAAAAGTAGTAAAGACATTGTTAAAATAGTCAACATGACTACAGTGGTTCAACCTTAATGTTATAAAGCGACAAGAATACTTTTTGTGTGCTAAAAACAAAACAAAAATAATGACTTTATTCGACAATTTCGTCTCGGCCTGTCATTCTCCTATGCTGTTTACATTGTATAGACAGTGGAGGCTTCCGTGTACTACGTCAGAACGCCGATTTAGTATTGGCCGACGCTGTTCACGTGAGCAGCACAACGCATGCATGTGATGCTGATACAGGAGGCGGCCAATAATAAAATATTAAATATTGTTCTTTCCTATTAAATATATGTCTGGTAACAAATATTTATGAGCTGAATTTTCTCATTTCACGCTTATGTACAGTATTTGTGGAGGCTGAGCCAGTGTGTGTGTTTGTGTATGTTTTGTTTGGGGTGGGATGTACCTTAAGCAGTTTAACACTTCCTGTTAGCACTTGCTCTGTATGAAGATTGATGAGTTTGCCACCCAGTGTTGACACCTCCTCGCAGAATAATAGAATTATGATATAGCTCAGTAAAGAGGAATCAGGTGTCCTTTGCTTATAGAGTTTGTTATATGGATATCCAGTGGTTGGTTCAGTGGAATGAAAGAAACTTAATTTCTTCTATATTATTTATATTCATGATTTCTTTATGCATGGTTTATTTTATTAGGGTCAAGGATCTTTTCCTGACAGCAAACATCAGTTAATTCATGTAACCTCATGTACCTCATGCAAATGTCTCATGTACATAAAGTGTGCAATAAATTGTATGATACATGTATGATTTGTGCATGAGTTTGCATATTGCATTTTCTAGTTATTCAAAGCTTGTTGGGATTGCTGTGTGTTTGTGTTGCTAGCTCAAATCAATTACAAATCTCATACACTGAACTTTAGAAAAGGAATGCACATGGTGGAATGGTGTAGTCAGTGTTTTTTTAGCATGTGTATGCTGAGCAATTCTCATTTTAACGGCTTTATAAACTGTACATGCACAACAAACAGTCACAGACATAAAAGCTGCACCGGTCGGTCCTGAGGTCATATGTCATGTAAACAGAGTGATGACAGGTGGTTTGAATGCTGCAGAACAGAGATTAGTTTGATCTCTGGAGATCTCATTGATTTCTACGTGGGCTTTTGAAAGGTCATCGTGGAGAAAAGCCTCTAAATTGACAGAAAGCATTACAGGACAGATTAAACTCCAGTTCCAGAACCACCAGATAGAAAACAAGTGGCTTTTTATTGTTTCTTAATAGAGTGGAAACCATTGCATGTTGTGAGCTTTTTTGAGTATCTAGAGAGGAAGTGGAATTTGGACGTGTAAATGCAAGGTGGAGACAGTTGCTATAGTGACCGTGATGCATGATTCTTAAATGACGAAAGATAAAGTTGTGTGTGTGCGTATCCATGAGAGAAGCCTGCAAAGAAATAGAAAAATCATTAATGCTTCTTTGACTTTTGAATGAAGTGAAGTCAGTGATACACTAAAAGTCCCAAATGTGTAACTGAGGGAGATGTACCGTATCTGTCAGTAAAGCTACAAATGTTTCTGTTCATGTTTTAATTGATTCTGAGAGATCAGACTTGTGACAGCGAGGAAATCTCTCAGATATCTGAGAATCGGGGTTGAGACTCCAGGGACAGGAGATGAGAGGAATTGAGTAAGTGTGTGTGTGTGTGTGTCTGTGTGTGTTAGGATGTGAGAATGATTGCATTAATAAGAGACAGAAGCTGTGTGCTAAATCCTAGTGAGCTGACTTACTGCCCTACATAGTGAGCATCCTAAGTTAAATGTAATCTCATGTAACTGGTTTGAAACTGTCTGTGTAGCAAATAATGCTCTACATATGAAGCCCACGAGACTTTATTACATTATACAAAATTGATTCTGAGTCTGTTTTTTGCATGTTGCTAAGCTGACAACTCAACACACAAGGGTAAACACTGTTTTCCACTATTTAATGAAAGAAGTATATTTATTATCATCAACATTTCTTTTACTTTGTCTGCAATCTTGAATAAATTTTTGTTGGTCCCCCTTTTGCTGCCAAAACAGTCCTGACTCGTCGAGGCATGGACTCCACTACACCTCTGAAGGTGTGCTCTGGTATCTATAGCAGCAGATCCTTTAAGTCCTGTAAGTTGCGAAATGGGACCTCCATGGATCGGACTTGTTTGTTCAGCACATCCCACAGATGCTCGATTGGATTGAGATCTGGGGAATTTGGAGGCCAAGTCAACACCTCAAACTCGTTGTTGTGCTCCTCAAACCATTCCTGAACCATTTTTTCTTTGTGGCAGGGTGCATTATCCTGCTAAAAGAGGCCACAGCCACCAGAGAATACCGTTTAAAGGGTGTACGTGGTCTGCAACAATGCTTAGGTAGGTGCTACGTGTCAAAGTAACATCCACATGGATGGCAGGACCCAAGGTTTCCCAGCAGAACATTGCCCAAAGCATCACACTGCCTCTGTCGGCTTGCCTTCTTCCCATAGTGCATCCTGGTGCCATGTGTTCCCCAGGTAAGCGACGCACACGCACCCGGCCATCCACGTGATGTAAAAGAAAACGTGATTGGACCAAGCATTAAGCTTGGACCAGCATAGGACCAGCATAGGACCAGCATAGGACCAGCTCAAACCAGCTTACCAGCTTCAAAACCTACCTTACCAGCATATGCTGGTTTTTTCAACAGACTGGTCTGCGACTATGCAGCCCCATACGCAACAAACTGTGATGCACTGTGTATTCTGACACCTTTCTATCAGAACCAGCATTAACTTCTTGAGCAGTTTGAGCTACAGTAACTCTGTTGGATCGGACCACACGGGCCAGCCTTCGCTCCCCAAGTGCATCAATGAGCCTTGGCCGTCCATGACCCTGTCACCGGTTCACCACCGTTCCTTCCTTGGACAACTTTTGATATACTGACCACTGCAGATCGGGAACACCCCACAAGAGCTCAAATCCTTACGCTTGCCCATTTTTCCTGCTTCTAACACATCAACTTTGAGGACAAAATGTTCACTTGCTGCCTAATATATCCCACACGCTAACAGGTGCCGTGATGAAGAGATAATCAGTGTTATTCACTTCACCTGTCAGTGGTCATAACATTATGCCTGATCGGTGTATCTTATTTTTGTATTGATGTTCAGATGTTCTTTTTAATAGCCAACTTGTTTTCGGATCATCAGTCATGCTTGGTAAACACTGTCTATCACAGTCTTTAATTTCACCAAGCTGATTGCTCATTAAAAACCCCCACAGTCATCATGTGTTCAGGTCTTTTCAAGTTTGATTTTGACGTGACATAAAGCAGTGAAATCTAAGTGGGTGAGCTGTTTACTTACTTTTTAGTTAGTCTTCCATTGACGCCATAATTTTGTTCATTTAGACGCAGCTACAGAATGCACACGTAAACAAGAGGCGGGATTTATCGCATGAACCAATCATATCCAATCACATTCAATCATAGCATGATGGAGGCATTGCCTCCTCTCACATGACTTTCCCCCATTCATTCTCAATTACCCCCGCTAAACCCACCACATGTTTTAGGGGCTCTATTGAATCTGTATGAGCTGAGAGGAGGCAAGCCTCCCACTGTAACTTTACCTGCAGGTGTCGCTGTTGGACAGTGTTCCTTTAGAAAAACGAGTAACTTATACACTTTTTAATGTCGCATTTTGTAATATTTGCGTTGTTTTATTTTTGTAATATGGATTATTTTCTTGTGCTTTTTTTTTTTTTTTTTTTTTTTTTTTGAGGAGGCACTGCCTCCCTTGCCTTCTCGGGGGAAACGTGTGTGTGTGTGTGTGTGTGTGTGTGTGTGTGTGTGTATATATATATATATATATATATATATATACACACACACAGATATATTTACAAACTTATGTTAGATGTGATTAATCGATTTGACTGCACTAATATATATAAATTTAGTGTTTTCATACATTTATTTTTTGTATTCTTAAATTTGTAAATATGTCTATAGATTTCTTTTTAAATTATTTAATTATAATTAAAAATATTTGTATTATATTTTATAAATATTTTAGTATTTTTTTTAATTGTCTACGTAGGCAGCTCACTTGGAACAGTGAAATGTTATCACACACACAATGTAGCAACCTTTTCTCAAGTACAAACTCCCACGGTCTATGAACACACACACACACACACACACACACACACACACAGAGGCTTTCCTGCAGGGGTGGGGGGGATGCTCTGACGTTGTGTGTGTGTATGTGTGACCATGAGTGTGCGCCCAGAGCTGTGCTCATTGCTCGGTGAGAGTGGAGCGTTTTGGATACGTTACCGGAGCGATGATGGCTGAGTGAAAGGATTGTGGGTACTCTGAGGAATGAGCAGAAGACATGGAAGGGCTGCTTTCTCCCATGCGCACACGGGTAAGTGCACTGGTTGCTGGGGGCTACGGGAAAAATGTTATAGAATGAGAGAGCAGGGAGAGAGAGTGCCGGTAAAAATGTGGGTTTTTAATGTCTCATTCTGCCTGGAAACAGCAGTATAAGGACAGAAAGCATAAGATGACTAGATTAAAAGATTGTGGTGGCTTTATTTTAGGATTTTTGTGGGTTTATTTAGTTGTTTTTGTTAAGTGTGGGTGGCTACTCACATACATGCTAGTATTTTTGGTCAAAAAGAGAACTAGTGTGGTGGTGGATGCAAAATACAGAGGTATAATTCACAAACAGCAAGTTAAGGTAAAGTCTAGGTCAGACTTTAGCGTCTGTGTATGCATTTGTGCACTTGACACAGAATGTAAAAGCAGAGAGATGATGAAAAAAGAGATAGAGAAGGAACACAATGTCAGTCGATCATTGTCCGCAGATGCAGAAGTATAAAGAGTCATATTGAATTCATAAAGATTTTCATTTGTGTCCAGTGATCCGCGTTTATAGAAGGAGTTAACCTGTGACATTTCATCACATATCGTCTCATCTCTCGCTCTCTATTTTAGGCATAATACATCTAGCTCCCTAAATGTGTGTGAATACATAGAATGGTTTTCGGAATAGTGTTTGAGCACATACTGGTGTGGCAGGCAGATCCAACAGCGGTGTGTGTGGGAGTGAGTTTATAGAAATCATAATCATACAGGTGATGCAGCCACACAAGCCTTCCAGATGGCAACAGTGTGACACTTCGAACTTTAATGCATTAATAAATATGTATGGGTGTGTGTGTGTGTGTGTGTGTGTGTATGAGAATTGGTTGTGATGAAATTTGAAAAAGGTTACAATACAAAACACTAGAAATACAACCAATAGCATCAAATATTTTATTTATTTATTTAGGTTTATTTATATTTATTTTTATTTATTTATATTTATTTGGATCCAAAAGACACTAAATACTGTTTCTATTTTTCATGTTTCTTTATATTAAATATTTCAATATAAATTACACTGCTGTTCAAAAAAATGGGGTTGGTAAGATTTTTAAAAAATGTTTTTCAAAGAAAAAAATGTTTTGCGCTCATCGAGGTTGCATTTATTTGATTAAAAATACAGTCAAATCTGTAATATTGTGAAATATTATTAGAATTTATTATTACAAACTTTCTATTTGAATATATTTTAAAATGTAATTTATTCCTGTCATGGCAAAGCTGAATTTTCAGCATGATCACTCTTCAGTGTCACATGATCCTTAAGAAATCATTCTAATATGCTGATTTGCTAATCAAGAAACATTTCTTATTATCATATTATCATCAATGTTGAAAACAGCTGTGCTGCTTAATATAATATATATTCTATATATTTATTATATATTTTATTCTACATTTATTTATTTCTATGCTGAATATAGAAATAACATAGAAATAATTTCAATTAATATGCATTTCATATTGCTGCTTTTGCTGTAATGACAGATCTGAATGGAAATCAAATGAAAGAAAGAAAATTTGCTTTTTCCAGTTTATTTGATTAGTGACATGCAAATAGTATATGATCCAGAAGACGGCATGAAACAGAAGTTGCGATCGTCAGAAAAAAGAAGAGATGTTATTGTAAGAGGGAGAAGTTTTTTTAATTAAAGTTTATGAGGGCAAATGAATTTTAAAAAGATGATGCGAGTGCCTGCATGATTAAATCATTTATAATAATAAACATAGCAATATTCCATAAAAAGTAAGATTCATCAATTTTGATTTAATGGTGACTTTAAATATTTAAAAACTTTTCTTCGTTTTTTTGTTTTTGTTTTTTTTTCTTTGTTTTTTTTCCCAAAATCCTAAAAAAGTTTATTTATAGGTTTAAATCATTTTAATGGTCTCAGACTTTTAGACCTCACTGAACACGCACACACACACTATAGATAGATAGATAGATAGATTATATATACCCTACATGCTCTACATGTGCATCTATAAACAAAAATACTCTTTTAACTTTTATTCTCTCTCATAATACCGGACAAGTGGTTTGCGGTTGGTTTCTCCTGATGCTGTTGGTTTTTGCTCTGAGTCTATCAGCTCATGGTGTGAGTGTGTGTGTGTGTGTTTACATGAGGCCAACAGATTGGCAGCACAGCAGGATGTTTGTTCTACTTTCTAATATAAACCATTTCAAACTGTGTGGCTTTAGGAGAATTCCTTTTCAATTAATTAACACACATTCATTTTTACAAAGTGCTACTTATGATTGTAAGTGTGTGTGTGTGTGTGTGTGTGTGTGTGTGTGTGTGTGTGTGTGTGTGTGTGGATTCACCACTGTATTGTGGTGCTGAGGCAGCAATTGTCAACGAGTCAAGTCTAGCCATGCATGAAAAAACAGAGATGGAGAGAAAGGGGGATAAAGAGATGTCAGCAGTCTTGTCTGATATGAGCAGACAGCAGAAATGTAATACATTATTCCTCAGTCTTAGTCTGCAGAGGTATTAGAAACACTCTTTAGAGTTATTGAAACACACTCAGTACAATTGAACATCAAGTGTGTTTGCCAAAACACGAAACCCCAGTGACTGCCCACCTCATAGCATTTTAAAGCATGATAGGGGCTCCTGATGTGAAGCTATTCCCAGAGGTAGGAAGCAACATTATGCTGCCTTGTAAGATACCTCGGCTTCACATATATCCTTGTGGAGAAGACAATCCTGTAGTGTATTGCAATGGAGTGCTACAGGGTTGACATAATTTTATAGACCAACTCGTAAGTTTGCATCACCCTGATTTCACCCCAGCAAAAAGCCAATAGGATTTTTCCATTGGCTTTTGGATTATTGCAGAAAATAACAAAAGTTTATGATTCTTACACATTTTATTTATCAAGATTGAGACCGGTCTTAAGACCATTTTTTGTAGGATCTTGTCTCAGTCTCAACCACATTTGTACTCGGTCTTGTCTCACTCTCAGACTAAGAGGACTCTGTATCAATAACTTGTTTCTGATTTGATTTATTTACTGTGCCGGTTCAGAAATTTTATGCTGGACTACAACCTAAACTGTGCCATTAAATGAGGCCAAGTATGTTTGACTGTTAAAATGGATGAAGTTTCTTGCTTTCCATCATTATCTCTGGTTGTGTGAGAGTGTGTTTCTCTGGATCCTTAATGTATGTATGTAGGCCAGTAGATCAAAAATGAGAAAAAAAAATATCCTCATAAGGATTGCTGTGTGCTGACCTACACTTGCTAGCACACACACACACACACACACACAACATTGGGTTTCCATGTTATATGGGGACTTTCCATAGACATAATGATTTTTATACTGTACAAACTGTATATTCTATCCCTAAGCCTGACCCTACCCCTAAACACAACCCTCACAGAAAACTTTATGCATTTTTACATTTTCTAAAAACAGAATTTAGTATGATTTATAAGCTGTTTTCCTCATGGGTTTTCCTGGTATTGCCATCCCAGTGGTGGAAACACACACACACACACACACACACACACACACACAAACTGTGTCTAACTGATGTGGAGGAGTATAGACAAGGTGATTTCTATCAGTTCCATTAGACTCAGAGTAGATCAATGAGCAGATGTTATCTTGGATTACATGTCAGAAGCTATTGAAGGGAGCCGAGGGAGTTTGATGTGTCTGTGCGTGTAATTAGACTTGTTTTAGTTGAGGGATGGGTGTTAAAGATGTGCACAGACTCTGAATTTCCTTTCCTTTGTAGATTCCTGGATTGTATTTTTCTATTAATAAATTCAGGTTGAGTAAAACCTGATAAAGGGATAGTTCACACAAAAATGCTAATTCTGTCATAATTTATTCACTGTCATCTCTTTCGAAACCTGTGCGACTTAATTTTATCTAGTATTTAATATAATAATACTTTTTACAGTACAACTGTATACCATCATGCTTTTATTTTGGCGGAAAACCATAGGAAGACCTTAAAACTTCTCTTTTGTTGAAAACAGTAACTGAGTAAGTGATAACAATTTTCGTTTTTGTCTGAACCATCCTTTTAATGTTTTGTCAACTAAAACACAGAATAGGACAGACAATCAGTCATTTTTTTGTCGTTTTACTGTATGTGTGATTGGTCTGGCACACATCAAGTGTGTGTTTGTGGCGTCATTAGTGTATGTGTCTCTGTGGTAAGCGGCATTACAGCTGTCCATGCTAATGCTAACAGATGGACCCATTAAGACAGATACCCCCAAAGCAAAAACCAGAGAGAGACAGACAGAAAGAGAGAGGGAGAGAGAGAGAGAGGTTTGGGCCAAAGAAACTCCAGTCTATCTACCCCACTGGCAGTCTCTCTATCTCTATCCCCTCATCGTTTCCTTCCCATTTCTGTTAATTAACAGGGAAACAGCTGGTGTGATATTCCAGGTCAAAGAGGAGAGCAGTGGGCAAAACCTGTACATGATTTAGGAAACAGCTGATTGAATTACTCGACCAAATAATAAAAACTTGCTCCATCTCTCTGTCGGCTCTCCTGTAAAAGAGCAAACTATTGTAGCGTAACAGGCAGGTGGTGTCCATGTTGGAAGCGGGATTGCCAACTCCATCTCCCAGCTGTCATTGCTGCATGAATCTGTGATTTGACTGGTCATAGCGATTGGGGTCAGGGAGCAGCTAGTTTACAGACAGTTAATGAGGAAGTGATTATCTGGGTGAAGTGCTGGGAGAAACTGTGCCAGTTATGTTGATCAATGATTGCTCGATTTCATTCAGGGTTTTATTTGGTTGCATTTACATGAATTTGCAATGATCTCTCAATATTGGCTTGATTACGACAATATTCTGAACTGGCTCAGTCAAATGAAAAAATAATAAAAAAAAAGTTTAGGTCTAAGAAAAGCTCTAGCTTATTTGTTTGTTTTATTTGATCTCTTATTACATGAGTATTGTCATACCTTCACCCTTCACATGCTCTGATTCAGTGCTTAGTTTTATTTCATTTATTCATACAGTTATATTTTTGTTACTACAGTTGTTGTGATGATATTGCATTAGCCACCGCAATCATAACAATTAAAATAAATAGATCCTATAGGTTCCATGCATTGTTTGAAGGAGGTCCAATTTTGATATAGTTAACAGTAGTATAGCACACATGCATGTATGACATTGCTATTGTACAAAACTGGGATTTTGGCAGAAATTGAATTTTGTACTTCAAGTAAACAGTGTGACTGGAATATTGTCTTATTTAGAATAGGGTCATTTTTAAGTCTCTGCTGTAGACAGTGAGACTGTGAAGCTGTGTATGTGTGTGAGACAGTGCAGCAGTGTGTGTGGACAGAGGACGTGAGGAGAGACACACAGAGGCCGTGACCCCTCTGCCTGTCCCTCCCTGTAGAAACGACTTTGTCCTCATGCTAATGAGTCTCACGATCATTCATAAATTATCCAACTATCCTCTTCCTTTTTTTCTTCACCTTTCCCTTTATCTTTCCCTTTTCCCTTTCCTTTTCTCTTTCACCTCCTTTCCCTTTCACTTTTCTTTTTTTTCTTTCCTTTATTCTTTCCTTTCCTACCCTACCCTATCCTATCCTATCCTATAGGATATATATACTTTCCCTTTCCTTTCCTTTCCTTTCCTTTCCTTTCTTACCCAATCCTATCCTATCCTATAGGAGATCTATACTTTCCTTTCCTTTCCTTTCCTTTCCTATAGGATGTATATACTTTTTCCTTTCCTTTCCTTTCCTTTCCTTTCCTAAATGATGTATATACTTTTTCCTTTCCTTTCCTTTCCTTTCTTACCCAATCCTATCCTATCCTATAGGAGATCTAAACTTTCCTTTCCTTTCCTATAGGATGTATATACTTTTCCCTTTCCTTTCCTTTCCTTTCCTAAAGGATGTATATACTTTTTCCTTTCCTTTCCTTTCCTTTCCTTTCCTTTCCTTTCCTTTAGGATGTATATACTTTCCTTTCCTTTCCTTTCCTTTCCTTTCCTATCCTATCCTATCTTATAAGGATGTACAGTCAAACCAAAAATTATTCAGACATTTTTTATATTTTTTATATAATTTTACTAGTGGGTGCAGGACACTATAGTTCATTTATGTAAGTGAGGATAGCAAAATAAAGTAAACTGTGACATATTATACCCAAAAATTCTTCATACAGTGGACTACCAGTAAAATTAATTTGGAACCAAAAATTATTCAGACACTTTGACCTGACCAAGTTTTGCTTAAGTGTTATCTGACATAATTAAGATGAATTGTTTTCTGACACAGTTTAACTCTGAGATCTTGTCATATTTTATTACCTTTTTTTTAAATATGGTGAATAAACTATTAATGAATGAAATGTTCAAGGTGTCTGAATAAATTTTGATTTGACTGTAGGTACTTTTCCCTTTCCTTTCCTTTAGGATGTATATACTTTTTCCTTTCCTTTCCTTTCCTTTCCTTTCCTTTCCTTTGCAGTGTTATTGCATGAAGCATCTGAATAATGATCAGGCACACATTCGGACATTCCCGAGAGCTGCCAGGCTGGGGACCTGATTGATGCATTGAATTAGAGCAATTTACCCCACATGTTTGTGGTACCTTTCAAATCTCAAGAGAGGAGAGGGCCAGTGGGAGTTCAGAGAGCACACTCAGCGTTTGTGTGTGTGTGTGTGTGTGTGTGTGTGTGTGTGTGTGTTGTGTGTTTTGTTTCTACAGTAGGAACTGGCTGTGCAGTAACAGGCCGGCAGCTCTTTCCTCTGCTCCATTAGGACTCTTGTGATCTTCCTCATCAGCAGCAGTCAGACCCACATCACTTTACCAATCTCTCTCACTGTAGCCCTGCAACTTCGGCAGTTGTCATAGAAACAGCAGGCAGGCTGATGGGATGCCATCATCATTTGATCTGCAGTTTCACACAGCGGGGTGATGATTTAAGGGCCCTGTCGCAGTGGATGCCACTCATGTAATCACACATTCAACACGGTACATGTGTGTGTGATCTCCATGACATCATCATCATCATCTCTTGAAGTTTTAATTCATGTTGTTCCACTTTGAATATTCTAATATGTGGGTATTTTAGCATCACAGGCAATGTGTCAGTGTCACCGTGAGAAATGGCCATTTGAGGAAACGTTTCATCATTCAAACTGCTTATCGGCACACACACACACACACAGCTCATTTCTATATAGTTTTCCCTGTGCCTTGATTAGGGCTGCTGGATTCGGGAGTCAGGCCCTCAGTAATGCCGTTCATTTATCATCAAGAAACCTCACGGCGTCACGCACACATGCAGCATGCAGTCATCCACTCACCCTCTGCTGCACTCTAGTGTGTCTTCATCTTGCTGATTAGTGTGAAGTGCTTTGATTCATGAATGGAAGGGCCGAGGGTCTGCGGAGGGTCTACAGTGAGGGACGGGAAGGTTAGCACTGGGAACTGGCGGTTTGATGATGTCACGATCTCTCTGACATCTAATCGGCACTATGTCTAGCTCACTTTGAGTTTGCATGTGCTGTATTGCATTTGTAACACAAACAACTTGATTTTGCATTGTCTAAACGTGACCACTGCCACAATGCTAGGATTCTGTGGGTGGTTGCCAGGGCAGTGTTATGCAGTTGCTAAGGTGTTCTGAGTGTTTTTTTAAGGATGCACACAATATCCGTACTATATCAGTTATTGACTGTTTTTTATTTTCTGCATCGATTATTTTTAATTGCATATTTTTTAATTGTGGATGTTCAGTTCCCATATTTTATTTTATTTTTTTATTTTATTTTATTTTATTTGTTTTTATATTTAAGCTGTGTGATTTGAGGTATCATCGTTGTCCGTAGCAGAAGTGCAATGTAAATCATGTACCGAATATAGAAGGTTACTCAAAAAAGGGGTATGACTCCCGAAAACATGGCTTTTTTTTTTTTTCAATTCAAACCCCATAAACTTTCCATCTCTTCTAGTTTAGAAAAACAAATGTTCCAATACATTACAGTAATATAACTATAATGTGCTGTAAAAATGACTAGTGACAGAATTTTGTCATGTTGCTTCCCTGTTAATGTGTATTTAATAGTGTATTTTCATTTAAATTCAGTTTAGTAAATCAAAATGATCTTTCTCTCTCCTGTGTTTGCATGAGAAACGTGATTTTAATATTATCATGCCATTTCTGTGAGCGTTCCACGTTCATAGTGTTCTACTTGACTGGAGAGATGAGTAATTTACCTATAGGACAGATAAACACCCTCCCTCTTGCTCTTTTTTCGTGTATGCATATTAAATATTTGCTCTTGGTGAGAGTAGGCCTTCAACCCAATCATCAGTCCTTTTCTTAGATCTAATCATCATTACCTCTAAATTTAATTTGCAAATGTTAATAGCCTATCTCTAGAGGCACTATGTAGGGTCTTGCTATAGTCTCTAAATACAATCCACTGGAATTTACTTATATAGTTTTAATAAATAAACTGAAATACACAAATTTTACTTAACCTAACTGATCTCACTTAAATGCTAAACTTAATCTCCCTTTCCTATGTGTGCGTGTGTGTGCATGCGTGCTTGTGTGCGAGTGTGTGTGTGTGTGTGTGTGTGTGTTAAATCAACGGTTTCCTTATCTGCACTAGGCAAGGAGGGTCTTAGGGGCTCAGAGACCATCATTATGAATAAAAGAAGACAGTCAAGAGTCAAGACCTTTCTTTTTCTCTTTCTTCTCTGTCTCTCTCTCTCTCTCTCTCTCTCTCTCTCTCTCTCTCTCTGTCCCTCAATGTCTTTAGCTCTTTTTTGTATCAAATATACAGCATGTACTGTATGCCTTTAACAATGCTAGTGTGGTTTGGATGGTTGCCAGGGCATTGCTAGGTGGTTACTAATGTGTTTTGAGAGATTGCTAAGGTGTTCTGAGTGGTTGTTAAAGTAGGTGATTGCTAAGGTGTTCTAAGCAGTTGCTAGGGCATTGCTAGGTGGTTGCTAAGGTATTCTGAGTGGTTGCTACAGTAGGTGATGGATAATGTGTTCTGAAAGATTGCTATGTGGTTGCTAAAGTAGTTGATAGGGGTTGGTTGCTATGGTGTTCTGAGTGTATTCTGATGGTTCCTCGGGTAGTCTGAGTGGTTGCTAGGACATTGCTAGGTGGTTAAACTGTT
Organism: Mylopharyngodon piceus; assembly: GCA_039654765.1. Classification (NCBI taxonomy): domain Eukaryota; kingdom Metazoa; phylum Chordata; class Actinopteri; order Cypriniformes; family Xenocyprididae; genus Mylopharyngodon; species Mylopharyngodon piceus. The sequence continues at coordinate 18,677,239 of CM077458.1, read as the reverse complement.
CTGGGAGGTTGTGAGGTCATTGCTAGGTGTTCTTAGAGGTTGTTCAGTGGTTGCTAAGGTGCTCTGAGTGGTTGCCAGGGCATTTCTAGGAGACTACTTGTTTGTCCCAGTCAAAAATATGTGATTTTCTGATCTGATATATTAGGCCTGTCCTTCAATGTAAATCTTTCCTTATTATACATTTTATCATATGGGCCGAGAATTTTTAAGTAACTTAGAAAACTAATAGTGCACTTTTCCTCAAGCCACATGGTTTGATGTATCAAAACCCCAGAACGTGATCATGAACGGGCTGAAGGGGCCAACCTCCCACCTCCAGGGGCCTGCTTCCGCTAACTTGCACTGCTCTATGCTTGGGAAGGCCCTGAGCAATAGTAGCCTGATATTATCCTATGCAGGAACCTCGGATATGCATCCTCCATTGAGTACAGCTCCTGTCCTCCATGTGAAATGTTGTTTCTGGCTCCCAGACATCTTCTAGAGAGTACACTGGTTCATATAGAACCTACAGAACTGGGTCAGCCTTGCCGGTGTAGCTTTCACATCTGGATCTGTGCTTTTGTCCTCCTGTATTAACACAGCAGACAGGGGTCCCTATGAGGAGCTCGCACAGAGACACTCCTCTAATTCAGTTTAATGAGACTGACCCACATTCAGACACTCAGAATACCTCCAAAAAGCTTTAGACTTAATGAGTAATCAAGTGCATCTCTCGTTGTTTGCCCCTGTGTATGTGTATGTGTGTGCCCTCCGAGCATTTCCACTTTGTTCTTCATGAGTTCATCTGACTATTTTAAGGGCCAAAAGAAGAGCAGTGCAACACGCACACACGCACACACACACACACACACACACACACACGATGTCCTGATGTTTCCTTTGCTCTGTTTAACAGGACTTCAGAAGTCCAGATTTGAGTCCCCCGTGAGGGCCACTTATCTTCTACACTGACCTATTTCTCATAAAAGATAGGGTTTTTGTTAGTGTAGATTTCAGCTGGTCTATTTCCACATCATTATGAGGATATGAAAATATATTTTGAAAGTCTAATTAAATCAGATCAAACCCTCTAAAATCAAAATCAGAATGTCTTTTTGAGGTTGTGATAAAGTTGTTTCCCCAGTAGACCATGCACAGCATCCCAGAGGAAATAAAAATGTGTTACTTTTCTGCTTTTCTTAGCAATTAGATGTGCAGTTTTTGCCTGGTAGATCATAAAATTGGCCAAAAAAGGATGCATTAAATTGATAAAAAGTGACAGTAAAGATATTGATAATGTTACAAAAGGTTTCGGTTTCAAATAAATACTGTTCTTTTGAACTTTTTCATCAAAGAATCGTAAAATTTGTTAGAATGATTTCTGCAGGATCATGTGACACTGAAGACTGGAGTAATGATGCTGAAAATTCAGCTTTGCCATCACAGGAATAAATTATATTTTACAAAATATTCACATAGAAAACAGCTATTTTAAATTGTAATAATATTTCACAATATTACTGTTTTTACTGTATTTTTGATCAAATAAATGCAGCTTTGGTAAGAGACTACTTTCAAAAACATAAGCAAATCTTACTGCCCCCAAACTTTTGTACGGTATTTGATTATTTTTCTAACATTGAACATGAGATTACTGTTTTGTTTTGTTTTTCCTCAGCAGATACATCTGAAAAGCAAACATTTGCTCTCCATTTAATCTCATTGCAGCCTAGGAGAAACAACTGAGATGTTGAAGAGATCTCAGTAATGGTGTTTATGCATGTCAGTGTGTCTGCCCCAGACATCAGATGCATTCGAGAGCAGCGTGTTAGGACGCTGCCTCTGTCTTTAAAGTGCTTTAATCCTAGCCCATAATCCTCTGCTTCTGATCTGAGACGTAACAGGGCAGGTGCGCTCCGTCATGTGTGATCAAAGTCTGATGTTCCTGTGTTTACTGAGACAAGGGGATTTGAGTCTGAATTGAAAAATTATTAATTTTTCTAAATAAGGGGACTGAAGAAACCACAATAAAGGAGTCTATTTTTTTTTCTGTCTCCTCCCAATTTAAATGCCTCTGGGGGGAGTGGATGCTAATCTTGTAACATGTTCACAGTCGCTGACTCTACACACACACACACACACATGCTGCAGGGCACAATTGAATGACTCTAGGATGCGGGCACAATGTCAGCTATCTCCCTGCGTCTCCTCTGAAGAAGCAGAACTCATGTTATAAATAGTCGAATGAGCTCTGAAGGGTGTAGTGACTGATTTTCGCTGCATAAACTGTTACTATTACTGAGCGCTTGCTGTAAATATGACCTAGATTCAGTATGGTTTTATGAATGGCCAGGAGAGGGCGCTGTGAGATGAACACAGGCAGATTCAGACTTCCACACACTAGGTATGTTTGGAATGGCATAGTACCATAATACTACAACTACTTCTGCAGTATGCAATAGAGCACAGTATGCACATTTTCTTCTTTGAATACCTGGATGTCTTGCGACAGTAGCAGCAGTTGCATACTGTGTGGAATACTGTATCCCATAATGCAATGTACTCCTTTTTCAGTGGTATAATGTAATTTTGAACAGTTTCTTTAGATTTCATTAGACTGTCAAACCAAAATGGATGCAAAATATGCCAAATAACCAAAGAATTCAAAATAATCATTATTCCTTCCAAGATGATAACTGGACGCTATTGACTGAGGTCATGTAGCATCAATGCAGCATACCACTATTTAAAGACGGCGTGAAACGGAAGTTGCAATACAGCTTCTCAAACAAGAATAAAATGTAGTAATACATTTTTTTAGAATTCTTTGATGAATCAAAAGTTCAAAAGAACAGCATTTATTTGAAATATAAATCTTTTGTAACATTATAAATATCTTTACTGTCAATTTTGATCAATTTAATGCATCCTTGCTGAATAAAAGTATACATTTCTTATTAAAAAATAATACTAAATAATTACTGAGTATTATTCAAAAATCTTGTTAAAGCATTAGGCAGACTGCCAGTGTAAATACACACATCCATCCAATCTCATGAGTGTGTGCTTAAACTGCTGACATGGTGTGCTGGTCTGGGGTCAGAGTCAGGGTCGAGGTTAAAGCCAGAGGTCAGGTGACAGATGACCCTCCTGAGGTTTAGCTCCACTGAAAGTTCAGTTCCTGCACAGAGCGGAGAGATAAAAATGAGGCAATGATGGTTATGTTGATGAAACATCCTTTGATGTTGTTTTGTCTTAATATTTGTTTACTGTAAAGCAGTACATTTTACATACATTTTCAGGTGTTTTGTTTGCATATTTGACACATAGTAGAAAAAACACTCATAGGCCAACGTTGGACTATTCTATGCACACACACACACACACACACACACACACACACACACACACACAAAGACGACTAGCTCATCCATCTTTTTAATGCCTGACATTGAGCATTTGTGTGTGTGAACGAGAGAGCAGTAGGAGAGGTTAGGGCCGTGTCTCTCTGACAATGACTTTTGTTTTATTCATTAACCGTTAAAGATGAGTTTTATACAAGGTCCAGCCCAGACACACACTCATAAATCACATCGGATGTGTTCGTGAGGTGGGAGTACACCTAAAAAAGAGGCTAAAAGGATAAGTGTGTGTGTGTGTGTGTGTGTGTGTGTAATTGATGCCCTCTGTCCTGGTGCATCTGCCAGGGTGTAGCATGTGTTTGAGAGATGCACCATGATTAATAATTACCACAGGCACTGCACCAGCACAAGTCCTTTCGCTCACACAAATTTAGTTCATTGTGCTTCATTGTCTAGATAAAACAAATGAAATGTTAGTTTCTTGGTATGTTCTCAAATGTAACAAAAAGAAACAAAAAATAATAAAACAAATTCACACTCCTTTGCACTGCTGTGATTTGGCATATGTGTACTGAAAAGAAATTTAAATTGACAAAATTGTTTCAAATTTTTTCTGCAAATTTTTACACACTTTTTATTTAAATGGTTTTATTACATTTTATATTTATTAAAATATATAAAACATGGATTATAAATGTTTAAATTATAGATTTGGATTATAATGAATTATACATTTATTTTTTCAAATTTAATATTATTTTTTTAACATTTAAAAAAAATTAAATCTACTTTATGACAGAATATTGATTAATATAAATCTAATTTAAAGCATTTCATTTTATAGTAACATTTAGTTACAGATTTGATGCAGCAGCAGTTTAACTTTGCACTTAAAGACCTCCTGTGGTGAAAATCAAGTTCTTAATGTTGTTTATATGTCTCTGTGGTGTTTTTAATATGCTTTAAGAGAAACCATGTGCAAATTCATAAGTCAACACCATTGCTGAGTATTTTCTCCTTAAAACTGCAGTTTACCAAAGACAGTCTCAAAAACGTGGTTTGAAATCGCTGGTGTTTCTTACGTCACAAACTACCTTATAACCAATCACATCAACATGCGGGCATGCTTTAGCGTATCATTAACTATGAAGTTGTTCTATAAAGTTGTTCAAAGCATTTCTTAGGATAAGGTAGCTGACTTTGAGATGGCGAACGGGAACATGGTTTGTGTAATAATATCAACACATTATTAGCTATTTGATAGTAGTCAAACAAAAGGCTAATTATGTTAATTTGCATATGCATTGATCCGCGTATACTAATGAATCAAGGGTATAGAGTTACATTAAAGCTATTTTAAGGCATGAAGAATTTTTTTTCACTGGAAAAGCGTTTAAATATGCCATTTTGGTGATCAAAGATGAGTTTTAAGGGATACAATTATTGACTACAGGGGGACTTTAACATTTCTGTAGACCTTCCTTTAAGATACATAATTTGCCACACATGTGGATCTCTTAGTACAGAAAAACTGTCAGACAGGCACCCTCATTAGAGACAAACTTTGCATTTTACTTTGTAATTTTCTTCGAATATTCAAACGAAGGATATCATCTTATTCCATTGATGTTGTAATTTTGTTTCATTGCTGCTGAGCCTGTGGGGGAAAGAAACCTGAATATATAACAATTTATGTTTTTATCTCAGTATGAACATATTATTAAACTAAACAGTTAATACCATGTTCTTAAAGAGATAGTCCACCCAAAAATACTAATTCATTTACTCGCCTTCATGTCATTTCAAACCTGTATGACTTGCTTCTGTGGAACGCAAAAGAAGATATTTTGAGGAATGTTTCAGCTGTTTTTGTCCATACAATAAAAGCCCATAACAACACTATCTTTCATTGTATGGACAAAAAAAGTGAACTATCCCTTTTGGATGAACTTTTCCTTTTAGCTTAGTGTTGCAAAGAAAATGTCAGAATTATACTCGTGCAGGTAAAATCGTGTCGTTCTGTTGGGCGTGTTGGGAGAATCTGTGTAAGTGAGGTCATAGCTTGTCTGTGTTTTGAATGATGTAGAGATGTAGTGGGTGTATTAGACACTCCCCCTTCACCAGATCACTCACACATCTCTGGTTTTATTCATGGGTCTTGCTCATTGCTCATTATTCTATAACGTGTGCGTGTGTGTGTCCGCCTGCAGGGAGGGTGTGCGTCACCCTGACACGGATCACCTGGTGATTTGATTGGCGGGTCCCTGGAGGTATCATTTTCAGATGGGACACCCCACTGATCTACAGAGGGAGAGTCATTGAAATTGAAATATGGTAATGCAAGACAAGTCCAGGCCGTCCGTGTGATGCTGGCTGACATTTTCATGGCTGGTTTTAAATCTCGCTCTCTCTCACTGTCTTTTTTCTCTTTGACACAAAAAGGCCTTTATATGAATCCACTGTCCAGCTCAAAAGACAGACAAATGTCTCTGATATTAATATAGATGTCCAAGAATTTATTATAGAAAACTCTTCAGCACTGTAGTCGCAGGCAGGTATCCCGACATGAAAAACGACAAAAGTTCAGCAGAAATTTGCATTTTTATTTTGCCAACAAAGCAACTTTGCAGCAGTTAGACATTACAGACAGGCCAGTGTAAATTCATCAGGAATACACAAGCTTGAGGCAAAAAATGTTAGTATTTCCCCCATTAGGACAGCTCAATAGAGGGAGTGAAGATAGATAGTAATGGACACCATCACCCATTACACGCACACACCTGAACCTGCTCATTAAAAACAAGAGAGAATGACAGATGGAGAAAAAGATGGGTGGCTGCTGCAGAGATGATAATGAGGTGTTATGGGAGGAGACAGGCATGTTTCGTATATAAATATATAAATGTATCACAGTGTACAAAAAAAATATTAAGCAGCACAACTGTTTACTCTGGAGCCCCACACATGTTATGCGAGAAAATTGTAGTGGCCAAGAATTAAGAATTAATTCCCTCTTTTTAATAATTCGTTCCCTCATTTTAGTTACATCGTGGCCAGGAATAAAGAATTAGTTCCTTGTTTTACTAAATTGTAAATGCCACGTTGTAATAATTTGTTTCCTTGTTTTAGTTAAAGTCCCCCGTAGTCAATAATTTTATCCCTTAAAACTCATCTTTGATCACCAAAATGACACATTTAAATGTTTTTCCAGTGAAAATTTTTCTTCATGCCATAAAATAGCTTGAATGTAACTCTACACCCTTGCCTCATTTAGTATACGCAGTTCTATGAATATGCAAATTAGCCCCGCCTCCACTCACTCGCACCAGCTCAGAGATCCATTCGTAGACGATCACACGTTGATGTGATTGGTTACAAGGTAGTTTGTGACGTCAGAAAGACCCACGATTTCAAACCGCGTTTTTTAGACTGTTTTTGCTTCACTGCAGTTTTAAGGAGAAAATACTCAGTGGTGTTGATTTATGAATTTGCACATGGTTTGTCTTAAAGCACATTAAAAACACCACATAGACATATAAACAACATTAAAAACTTAATTTTCACCACAGGGGGACTTTAAATCAAAATGAGGGAACTATTTGGAATAATGTGGCCATGATTTACTAAAATGAGGGAACGGGATGAGTCTTCGATTCAAAAGAACTGACTGAGTATGTTGTTTAATCACTTAAAGGGTTAGTTCACCCAAAAATGAAAATTCTGTCATTAATTACTCACCCTCATGTCATTCCACACCCGTAAGACCTTCGTTCATCTTCGGAACACAAATTAAGATATTTTTGATGAAATCTGAGAGGTACATGACTCGTCCATAGACAGCAATTTAACCACCACTTTCAAGGCCCAGAAAGGTACTAAAGACATTGTTAAAAAAGTCGACATGACTGCAGTGGTTCCACCTTAATTTTATGAAGCGACGAGAATACTATTTGTGCGCAAAAACAAAACAAAAATAACGACTTTATTCAACAATATCTTCTCTTCTGTGTCATTCTCATATGTTTCTTACATTCAGCACTTCCAGGTTCTACGTCAGAATGCCGACTCATTATTGGCCGGCTCCTGCGTCAGCATCACATGCATGTGTCATGCTGCTCACGTGTGCAGCTTTGGCCAATACTGAGTCGGCATTCAGACGAAAACACGGAAGCCTTCACTGTGCTTACTGCGGCAGCTACGTAAGGATAATGACAGGGAAGAAAAGAGATTGTTAAATAAAGTCGTTTAAAGTTGAACCACTGCAGTCACGTCGACTTTTTTAACAATGCTTTTAGTACCTTTCTGGACCTTGAAGATGTGTGAGAGTGAGTAATTAATGACAGAATTTTCATTTTTGGGTGAACTAACCCTTTAATAACACTGGCTCATAAGAGTCATTTGTGAGTTAATGGAACCCCATTAGTCTCACTGTTCACACTGTTTGATGTTGTAGTTTTGTTTTGTGTGTTGCATAAAATGGTTACTACATCAACTTCCTATATGGGCATTATGGCTTTTTCTTTCCTTAGAAACATTTTCATTACATTTAAATTGTACGTGATGAGACAGAGACTTTTAAGGGCTGCAGCCAAAACTCTTGAGGCACTGAGCTGCAAATTGCTCGTACATTGTCACAATATTGGGAGTGGAAGTTTAGAATCTATATAACCATTATCCTGGAATGAAAACCACAAAAACAAATTTTACACTTGGCTGTTGGGGACATTCCAAGGCAAGTTTTTATTTGTAATACACAATCATTTGAGGACATATAATTACCGTGTTATCGTTCAGAAGTTAAGAGCCATGGCAGGTGAATTGGCAGCTAACTGAAGTCAAACCGGACTTTCAAGTACTGATATAAAGCAACAGCAGATAAAGGGATAAAAACTGTTAAGTGTGTTTAGAAATGTTTCCTTTCATTTGTGTTGACATCCGATAAAGATTTTTCGCACGCACCTACATCTGAGAACTTTACCTGTATTCTATCTACAGTATCTATCTATCTATCTATCTATCTATCGTTCTATCTATCGTTCTATCGTTCTATCTATCTATAGTTCTGTCGTTCGATCTATCGCTATCTGTCGTTCTATCTATCATTCTATCCTTCTATCTATCACCATTCTTCTTCTGAAACCTCTCCTTATTACATACTTCATTTTACTTAAGTACATGAATTATAATTGTTGTTGCTGTTGTTATTGTCATTATGCAGAACATTTGCGTCTGCTTGGTGACTCAATGAGATATTCGGTGATCATTATTGAATATTTAATTGTCAGTGTTTTGCTTGGATCTCTTATAGTGGCTGTATAGCTGGAGGCACAATTTATGCACACACTTAAGGTGATTATGAACACTGATCTTTGGTTCACCTCATGCATGAAATTGGTTTATGTGATTCAGAATGTCGCTTAGATGAGAGAGTTAAAGATCGGATGAACACACGCACACACACACACGCACACACACACATGCACACACACACACACACACTCTTTCACACGTGCAGTTATGTAGTCATGAGTGTTGTTTCTGTGAAAAGTGAAAAGAACATCATAGGTATTTTAGATTGCACTACTTTTTTTTCACTTGAAACATCAAATTAACATTTGACTATAATGGTGGGTCAGAATGCACTATATATTGGAAGAGTCAGATTGAGTTCAATGAGTTTTATTCTATGGTTTGCAGTAATATTGTGTATATTACCTCTGAAGTATAAATGATGATGGTATAAAGGACAGTATAAAGTATAAAAGACATATAATTGTAAATTCATTTACATATACATTTTTAATTTACATGACCATTTTACATTTTAATTTCTTTCCACTCTGCATTTTTGCAGAGTGGAAAGAATACATGCATCAAATTTTGCATGTACTCACGGTAAATCAAGAAAACAAGAGATTCAAACAATAAGACTAACCGTGTTGAGCTATGTAACGATTAGTTTTCTGTAAAGGTATCCAAAAAGTTGCTCACCTGTCTAATAAAACACATAATATATTAAAGAGTCTTTGGCATTTCCATGGTTTATACAGAAGTAAAACCAGAAATTGAGGGTAATGTGAATATGATGTCAATAACAGGCGGGCCAATGACGGGCCGTTACACTGGTTAAAATGGCTGATTTCTCTGGATTTAAACATTGTTGTGAACATTTGGGATAATGTAAGTACACAAGTCAACAAAATATATAACACTGTTCTAGCGGTTTTTGGATATTTTAATCCAATGGTCTTATATATTGTGCCTTTAAATTAAATTCCAATCCACATTTGACTTTACGTTCCATTTTGCATTTTTTAATTTAAATTTGAATTTACACACTCTACAATACACTTCACATTTTAAATGTACATTCCACTTTAAAGGATTAGTTTACTTCAGAATTAAAATTTCCTGATAATTTTCTCACCCCCATGTCACCCAAGATGTTTATGTCTTTCTTTCTTCAGTCAAAAAGAAATTAGTTTTTGAGGAAAACATTCCAGGATTTTTCTCCATATAGTGGACTTCAAAGGCTACCAAAGGGTTGAAGGTCCAAATTGCAGTTTCAATGCAGCTTCAAAGGGTTCTACACGATCCCAGCTGAGGAATAAGGGTCTTATCTAGCATCATTTGCAAAAAAAAAAAAAAAAGTTTAATTTTAACCACAAATGCTCATCTTGCACTAGCTCTATGCGGTACGCATTACGTAATCACGTTGGAAAGGTCACGCGTGACATAGGCGGAAGTACCGAATGTTTACAAAGCGAACGTGCAAAGACAAGTCAAACGGCCTTTACAAGAAAAAGGTAAAACAACGATGTCGGATGATTTTGAAGTTGGAGGAGAAAATGAGATGGAGTTTTTCGCCCTACCGCGACACTTCCACCTACGTCCTTTCCAACATGATTACGTAATGTGTGGTGCATCACAGAGTGCAAGACGAGTATTTGTGGTAAAAAGCATATACATTTTTATTTTTTTTAGAAAATGACTGATTGATTTGCTAGATAAGACCATTATTCCTCGTCTGGGATTGTGTAGAACCCTTTGAAGCTGCATTTACACTGCAATTTGGACCTTCAACCCGTTGGTAGCCATTGAAGTCCACTATATGGAGAAAAATCCTGGAAGGTTTTCCTCAAAAACCATAATTTCTTTTCGACTGAAGAAAGAAAGACATAAACATCTTGGATGACATGGGGGTGAGTAAATTATCAGGAAATTTGAATTCTGAAGTGAACTAATCCTTTAAATTTGATTTTACATTAGCTTTACATTATACTTTACATTTTAAACTTGTTACTTGTTACATTTGAATTCACATTCCATTATGAATTAATTTTGAATTTATATTCTACTATATTCTAGCATATGACTACATTTTTTAAGCAGCACAGAAGGGAGGTGAATGCACACACACATACATGACACCATTTATGTGGGCATAATGTATGTAGCAGTGATTGTAATAGCATATTCTTATGCTGTATGTTAAGGTGAGTGAGTGTGTGTAAGTAGTGTTAAAGTATTTTACCATGTCTTTTGGGAGTCTCCTGACATGCTGTGACTTTAATACCTTTAATGAAATTTAACCCAGACTGTGTTTAATTTATATGAGGATCCTTGCGATATTCCAGAGTAGATGTTGTGTGTTGGTGTGTCGCTCTAAATTATGGCTGTTCTCAGTATAAAACTAGGCTGAGTTTAGTAGGGCAGAAAATGCTGACTCGTGACTCACCGTACTGCGTCTTTATCAGAGAGATTCACTAACACAGGTTCCCATAGATGGTGTGTGGGCATATGTATATATATATGTGTGTGTGTGTGTGTGTGTGTGTGTGTGTATTTGAGACAGAGAAGCAAAAAGCTCTGTATAGGCCAGAGAGCCAGTGCTGACTCAGGTGTTAAAGTAGAGCATTGTGGGTAGTAGACACAGTGATGCAGTGGTTCTGACGTACAGGCCCAGAGTAAAGGAAAAAATCACTAAGAATAAACTATGAATGGAATGAAATATACTGTATAAGACTGAAGGAGTGTGAGGATATCGGTTTACTCTGCTGCAGTCAAGGTCACCTTGATGCACAGAGAGACAAAAAAATACAGAGAGCCCTTTATTACACACACAAATACACACACATACAGTGAAGAAGCGATGGTGATTTGTTCACTGGCATCACATCACAAAAATTGTATATCACAGAATACTTGATTACAATGTTATTTTTGTGTAGTGGGTGACTTAAAGGCATAGTTCACCCAAAAATGAAAATTACCCCATAATTTACTTACCCTCAAGCCATCCTAGGTGTATATGACTTTCTTCTTTCAGCCAAACACATTCAGAGTTATATTAAAAATATCCTGGCTCATCCAAGCTTTAGAATGGGAGTGATTGGAGGATGAGTTTTAATAATGTACATCCATTGATCATAAAACATACTTCATGTGGCTCCGGGGGGTTAATAAAGGCCTTCTTAAGTGAATCGATGCGTTAAATTCTGCGAGGTAATACACAATGTCATGACGTTCTACACTACGCCATGATGTACTACGCTATGTCCTACATTATAACGCGTAGTATGTCATGACATTGTGTACTACGTTGTGGAAGTTAACGCTTTTTGGACATAAGTCGAATGCGTATGGCTGTAGCGCCGGAAGCTCGTTATTTTACTTTATAAAGTTTTAAATAAGGATATTTGTCTTACACAAACACATTGATTCGCTTCAGAAGGCCTTTAATAACCCCACAGAGCTGCGTGGAGTACGTTTTATGATCGATGGATGCACTTTTTTGGACTTCAAAATCTCATCCTCCAATCGCTACCATTATAAAGCTTGGACGAGCCAGGATATTTTTAATAAAACTAATTGTGTTTGGCTGAAAGAAGAAAGTCATATACATCTTGGATGGCTTGAGGGTGAGTAAATTATGGGGTAATTTTCATTTTTGGGTGAACTATCCCTTTAAGAAGTGCATCATGTAGTTTAACAATATAACTATATGATGAACAGCTTTAATGTGTAAACTGAATGTAGTCTGGTGTTTGAGCAGGTTAAAAGCCATTGAGATGCAAACCACTTTGTGGTCTTGTGATTTAGACTCTTGACCTGAAGACTATTTAAGGGGTTAAAGTGGACACATATAGTGCTTAATCCTGTTTTCAAGACACGCAAGCTGAGAGTGAGAGAGAAGAAGCAAAAAGATCTGTAATGCATGGCCTCAATATACTGTATATCCATTATATATTTACAGCAATATTTAATTTTTGCTAGAATCCCCATGAATTTTAAAGGGTTAGTTCACCCAAAAATGAATATTCTGTCATTAATTACTCACCCTCATGTCGTTCTACACCCGAAAGACCTTCGTTCATCTTCGGAACACAAATTAAGATATTTTTCATAAAATCCGATGGCTCAGTGAGGCCTGCATTGCCAGCAAGACAATTAACACTTTCAATGCCCAGAAAGCTACTAAAGACATATTTAAAACAGTTCATGTGACTACAGTGGTTCAACCTTAATGTTACGAAGCGGCGAGAATACTTTTTGTGCGCCAAAAAAACAAATAACGACTTTATTCAACAATATCTAGTGATGGACGATGAACGAAGCTCTTACGGGTGTGGAACGACATGAGGGTGAGTAATTAATTACAGAATTTTCATTTTTGGGTGAACTAACCCTTTAATTCTGTTCTGCCATTCTGAAGTTGCTGTCAGTGCAAACACTGAGATCTTTGTTGGCAAAATGTGTAATTTGTCTGTGTATGTGCCAGTGTAAATAACGCCCCACCTAGCCCAGTGTAGGACAAACACTAAATAGATGGAGAAAATGAACCAAACAGAACTGATGTGAGAGCGTGTTTTGGCCCTCTTTACCCCTGATGTCAGTGGGCGAGCATGTCATGTGTGTGTAAATGTCAGGCTGATAGGGTTCTTTGGCTGAACAATGATTTCTGATTAAAACAGCTTCAAACACAAATGCTATTCATTGGAGCCATGGGTTAGTGAGTATTGCAGTGCACTTGTTAGGGATACAGGTTTGAGTCTAGCTTGTGTCATGTACTAAGGCAAGCATCGCTAATATTACTTTTCATACTTAGAGTTATGGAATAAACCCCTAATAAAGTCCCTTAGACTTAAACTCAGTTATAAGTTGTATAGGTAAAAATAAACAAACACACAGTATGTACAGCACAGTAGTACCATAGTTGATTAGGGGAGTGATGTTTGTCAGGTAAGAAAAGCTGGAAAGAGGCTTTAGGTCAGGACTAAAACGGATCACCTAAGTCTTTCTCCTCTCATGTGTGTGTGTGTTAAGCCTAGAAGAGCATGTGAGAGTGGCTGCAGGTCATGTTTGCATGTGCACTGAAGAGTCTGGCTGAGAAATTTTGTTTCTGAACCAAAAACGAGACTGAGTTGCAAAGTTAATTTGGTACTGAATGGATGTGGAGAGTCAGAACAAGGTCAGAGCGATTTGGATATCTGACAGACGGCTGCATTTAATCAAAAAATGTGCTCTGGTGAGTATGTTGGCTGTGACATTTAACATGAACTGCAGGAAGTTTGAGTAAAAAATTCATGTGACAGTGAAGAGGAGTGTCTTCCTGGACTGAAAACTAAAGTTGACCATGTTCCCATTTATGGTAAGAAATCATTTTACATTTACACTAAAAAAGTGCATATGCAAAGGAGATTAAATATAAGTGTTGGCACAAATTATTTGAACATGTAGCACTGAAAATTGTAAAATGAAGTGTAGCACTGAAAATATATTATTATTACCATTATTTTATACTACTATTAATATTATTAAGAATATTATATTATTATATATTTATATAATATTTATTAATATTCTAACATTATTATTAGTAGTAGTGGTAGTAGTTGTGGTGGTGCTTGCCCATATAAAACTGACTGCTGGTTGCCCTACAGTTAAGGTGTGTATGTGGTTTTTAATGCATTGATATGTGGTTTAGAACAAAACTCTTACCCTATAGTGTAATAATAAATATAAGCATTAATAATAGTAATGTTGGTTTGTTTACATTTTGAAATATCCATTGAATATGCACAGAAATACACTTGGATATAATCACTTTTGACCTCTGCAGATAAGTTGCCTTAGCAGCGTCAACGGTCATTATCAGCCAGACTAAATTGTAGGGTCAAGGGGTCAACAAGACTTCAATGTAACGAATTGTCACTTTAAGGTGTGCATGCGTGTGTGAATCTGTCATTTTCATGGAGGTCATAGGTCAACACTCTTTACACTTTACAAGTCAGTGCTGTGCTTGCATCAGTCCTGTCATCTTGTTGATGTTGATGGTGTTTTAAGTCTGATGTTCATCAGTAGCACCTCACACTCATACAAACACAAACACACACTGAATGTTACCTCCATCTGTCTTTAGAAGAGATCAGTAGTTTAATCTACTGCTGGCTGTGTCGCTCATAATGGGATTGGTCTGCAGGCCTTCAGCCATGCTTAAAAATGTGTTGACATGGACGTGTGTAAGTGTACTTAACTGTACAAAGGTTTGGGGTCGGTTGGATTTTTGGTAACACTTTAGTATTGGGAACACATATAAACTATTAACTACGACTTTTCCCTCAATAAACTCCTGATTTACTGCTTATTAATAGTTAGTAAGTTAGTTGTTAAGTTTAGGTATTGGGTAGGATTAAGAATGTAGAATAAGGTCATGCAGAACAAGGCATTAATATGTGCTTTGTAATTACTAATAAACAGCCAATAATCTAGTAATATGCATGCTAATAAGCAACTAGTTAAAAGACCCTAAAATAAAGTGTTACCGAATTTTTTCATGTTTTTTGAAAGAAGTCTTTTATGCTCACCAAAGCTGCATTTATTTGATCAAAAATGCAGTAAAATAATAATATTGTGAAATATTATTACAATTTAATTTTTTTTTTTATTGTAATATATTTTAAAATGTAATTTATTCTAGTGATGTCAAAGCTGAATTTTCAGCATCATTACTCCAGTCAGTGTCACATGATCCTTCAGAAATCATTCTAATATGCTGATTTGCTACTCAGGAAACATTTCTTATTATCAGTGTTAAAGCAAAACAAAAAAAAGTTTTTCCTCTTTCATATTTTTGTGGAAACTGTGAGACATATCAGGATTTTTTAATTGAGAGTTCAATAAACAATTTATTTGAAATAAAAATCTTTTGTAACATTATAAATGTCTTTAAATGTCTGTCACTTATGCTCAATTTAATGTATATTTGATAAATAAAAGTATTAATTTATTTAAAAATCTTACTGACCACAAACTTTTGAACAATAGTGTACACTGTAAAAAAAAAAAAAAAAGAATTGTTGTTTTAACTTAAAAAAAAAAATAAGTTACCTGGTTGCCTTAAAATTTTAAGTTCATTGAAATTAATACAATGAAGGCGATTGGTTTAATCAACCAAAACTCAAAATATTATTCTGAACCACATTATTTAAGTTAATTTGACAAAAGAAAAAATGTTGTGATAACAAATCTTAAAAAAAAAAAAAAAAAATATATATATATATATATATATATATATATTTTTTTTTTTTTTTTTTTTTTTTTTTTTTTTTTTTTAACGGTGTATGTGTGTGCCAGTACATGGAATTAGGGTACTTCTTGTATTTCTTGTAATTAAGCAGAGGAAGACAGTTGGGGCCAGATTGTCCTACCAGGGCTTACTGGGCATGCGCATCTCAATATTGCATCAAATTTTGTCATGCTGAACAACAATTAATTACTGTATTTGCATTATTGTTTCATTATTTGTATTATTGTAAGGGTAGGTTTAGGGTTGGGGTAGGTGTAGACATTAATAAAACACACTCTGATAAGTAGAAAATTTAATTTATTGTTATTTTATGGTGTGAACTATTTTGCGTCACTTCCGGCCGTAGCTGTATCTCTTGCCACAACCGAGGAAGATCCTTTATGCTAATGTCCACTATAGCGCCCCTTTGTGGAAAATGCAACACGTACTCATGTCGCATTATGTTTTATCTTCTGGCACATATTGTAACGTGTAAAATTGAGCTTATGTAGA
This sequence comes from Mylopharyngodon piceus, assembly GCA_039654765.1. Taxonomy (NCBI): domain Eukaryota; kingdom Metazoa; phylum Chordata; class Actinopteri; order Cypriniformes; family Xenocyprididae; genus Mylopharyngodon; species Mylopharyngodon piceus. The sequence goes on along the minus strand of CM077458.1, from coordinate 18,660,817 downwards.
GTATCAGTTTTAAGAGTAAACAATAGTTTCTATTGTATTCAGATTTAAACATGCCTCTGTGCTGTTAAAATCAGTGAATAATTTTCCATGGTATTTAAAGACATGAGGAAATGTGTTTCTATGGTGTTTAGCTCTATAAAAAGAAGTACTTTAAAATGCTAAGACCTCAAATCATTTTGCATTATGCAGAAAATAGCTCAAATTAGGTTCTGATAGTGTGAAGCATGCATGAATGCATGAACTTCATGTTTGATCATTGATGCAGCATATGGCTGCCTCAGCGTCGGGAAGTTTTTTAGCTTTGCTTTTGCACAAGGTAAGCTAGAATAACTCAGCGTGTGTGCAAATGCTCACAGGATTAGGCCTGTTTGATTAGCCAACAGCTGTTAGCATCTGTAAGTGTGCGTTTGTTCTCTGGCTACACTTTAAACTGTGACTCAAATGGAGTCATATCCTGCTATTTATAATTACAGCCCTGTGCCTCTTTCTCTCATCATTCTGTCCTGCTGCACATTAACACAATCCACCTCATATTGAGAAGACTAATCGCATTGCATGCGACGTAAACAGCGGTAAACTCTCGATCGCTTACATAAGTTGGAGAGACTCTGCACATTGCCTTGTTTTGTGGCCGGGGCATCACAGAAACATTCTTGGCCCTTCGTTAATGGGCAACACAAAGCCGCATTGATCAGAAGGCCCGTGTGAATGAGACGAGCATTGGACACAGACACCCTCGCGGGTCCTCCTCATCCTCATGGGTCCCGGTGCACAATGGGGTCTACTGTGGGTCCACTGCCCCCAGGAAGAGGCGGACACACTGTTCCACACACACATAGATGGTTGGTCATCCTCAGTAATGAAGTTTTGTCCTTATGTGAAGTGAGCTGGACGGTCTGTTCTTGTCTCAGTGATGTTCTGTGTGTGAAAGTGTTCACGGCTGGAGGAAGTGTATGAGCGACTTAAGTGTCATGTGGTTGTCATACGGTGCAGTCTTTCAAGAATTGAGCCAAAGAAGGGGAGGTCTTCATGTGGATGTTCAGAAACGCATACACTAGTTAGAGCCATTTTCTGGATCTGGAGCCCAGTCTAACACAATCTGAAACGGGACGGACATCTGAGGAGCACAGTCAAGAGATGTTGTGTTTGGTGTGGTCCCCTGTGATCCAGATATCTTTTGGCTGTTTTGACATTGCATGTGGACGTGTCGACATTCCTACTATGGATGTTCAGATTTTTGGAAACTGGATGTGCATTTTGGCTGTAGTGAACAAACATTTCATGTAAACAACCTTGTTTTCTTCAAAGTTAACATCAGTTTATGTTGAGTTAGTTGTTTTGGTTTGACTGCATAAGCCATCATGACACTGGCAGCAAGACTTGATGACCTGGAAACAACTCTGGAGCACATGCTAATGGACGTGTTTGTAAGTCAAATTAAGTTATTTTTCTCATTTTGTCTCTTTCTTTCTCCACTACACTTTTAAAAATAAAGGTTCCATAAGGGGTTTTCACATTGACGCCGTTGAAGAACCATTTTGGGTTCCTCAAAGAACTTTTCCGTTCATAAAAAACATTTTTTTTCTTAGTGTGAAGAACATTTTAATAATCTTTTTCCACTATAAAGTGCATTAAAAAGGTTTCATGGATGTTAAAAATTCTTTATGGAACCATATATGCCAATAAAGAACCTTTATTTAACTTTAGTGTAACAAAAAAGTGGCGAACACAGCATAATAAGCATATTCTTTGAAGTAAATTGGAATAACACGTAAATACCAAGGTACATGATAACTATTGAGTATATATAAACGGACTGTTTCTCTTTCGTTTAATATGGTTTGGATAGTTCTCCCCAAAATGAAAATGATGTATATATTATGATTCATTCATGTCAATCCAGTCTGTTTGACTTTCTATATTTTGTGGAACACAAAAGATATTTTGAAAAATCTTTCAAATACAAAGTTTCTTTTCCATAGAATAAAAATCAGTGGGGTCCAGTGTTGACTTTTATTGTATGAACATAAACATTTCTTCAAAATATCTTCTTTTGTGTTCCACAGAAGAAAGAAAGTCATACAGGTTTGAAAAGACATGAGGGTGAGTAAATGAGTATGTGAGTAAATTTTCATTTTGGGTGAACTATCGCTTTAGGGTTGAGGTTGTTACTTCCATCTGGTCTTGGCTTCTGCTCAAATGTGTGTTTCATCTGTGACTGCAAGGTAATGAAAATGATGATGCTGATGAAAAGTTTATGCTGAAGTTTCACTTCTGTAAATAATTCAATCATCTCACCTGAGTGACACACCGCAGGTCTGACAGATGCTTGAGACTTTCACAGATGCTTGAGACTTTTGCAGTGCAGTCTGGTAGTTTGTGTGTGTGCGCGACTGTGCATGTGTGCCAGTTAAAGAAAAATGCTGTAATTTCCATGATTATGATTGCACTGAAAAACAAAGCTCTGGATTTTAGTATGGTGGATAATAAAACAAGTGAAAAAAAATCCATAGACTTACATTGAAAGAGGGACTTGAGCTTGAGGGTGGACTCTTTTTGCTTGGCTAGTAAGAATAACTTAGGAACTGCATAGAAACGCCCTGGTAACCACCCAGAACACCCTATTTTGCACTCTTAAGAAAATCTAGTTGTTTGTGTGTGTAAATGAAAGACACCTCATGTTTGAATACAATAAGCATGTCTTTCCCTATATTTCTGTTTAATGACTTTGATAATAATTAGATTGTGTAGCTGAACAGCATATGTGATTCTGCTGTCTCTCATCAAGAGCCTGCAGTGCCTTCAGGAAGTCTGAGAACAAAGCTCTGATTATTTTTACCCAACCGGTTTATAATCCCTTTATTTTAATCTCCTGACGTAAGATATTTCAACAATGCCACTGATGTTATTTTTGGAAAAGATTAATTTTGTTCCCCCAAAAAAGTTTGATTTCCGTGAACAGTCTGTCACATTAAAAACTGGTTTTGGTGATGTGCAATGTTCTGTCATCAGATCTTTTAGCAAAAGCAAAGAATGAAAGCAAAGAATGAAAGTTATTTTCCCAGAGGTGTTTGCTGTCCCAAATCGAAAGCATTTTATATAAGGGTGTGATGTAATTGGACTCTGAAGTAAATAAGAAGTTGAGCCTGAGGTAGATGCTCTTAGGATATACACTTTAAAAGTATGGGGTTAGTTATATTTTGTAAATATTTTAAAAAGAAGTCACTTATGCTCACCAAGGCTGTGTTTATTTGATCAAAAATACATTCAAAATAGAAATTTTGTGAAATAGTTTTACCATTTAAAATAACTGTTTTCTATTCTAATATGTTTTAAAATTTAATTTATTCCTGTGATGGCAAAGCTGAATTTTCAGAATCATTACTCCAGTCTTCAGTATCACATGATCCTTCAGAAATCATTCTGATATGCTGATTTGATGATGAAGAAACAATCCTTACAATAATCAGTGTTGAAAACAGTTGTGCTGCTTAAAATTTTTGTGGAAACATTAGCTGTTTCCATCACCCTGTTTTTATGCGCATTTTGTAGTATGGCATCAGAAACGAGTGATGGAAACGCCAGATTTTGAAAAAAAAAAAACCCTTAATTCGCAAAAAAAGTTTTTACGCTTGCTTGAGGTGGTTTTTGACTTGTTCGAAAAAGAGTTCATGCGAATAATGGGAGATGGAAATGCATTTGCCTAGTAAATTCTGATTTAAACCGAACATTAAACCTACGCTACTAATCGGCTGTTTCTGCTGATGGTGTTTTATTTACTGTTGGTTACTAGGTTACCAATACCACCATCATCCACTCAGACAACTTGATGGAAACGCACTTAATTCGCATTTGTTTGTTTTGTTTTGTTTTGTTTTTTGTTTTTTTTGTGAACTTTGAAAAGATTCACTTCACGTTTGGATGGAAACCCAGCTACAGACACTTTTTTTTCAGGATTTTTTGATGAATAGAAAGTTCATAAGGATAGCATTTATCTGGAATAGAAACTTTTGTAACGTTATAAATGTCTTTCCATTCCTTTTTCATCAATATAATGCGTCTGTCAGGGTTATGTTTAGTTCTTTTCAGTTTGATTGTGTTTTAGTTTGGTTTTCCCTGTTACCGTTTGCCTGTGTTCTAATTCCTTGTTAGTTTCCATAGTTACTCATTTGTTGTCAAAGTTTCTATTAATTACTAACTCACCTGTTCCCAGTTCCTTTGATTATTCTCCCTGTGTGTTTAAGCTCTTAGGCCCCGTTTACACTAGTGCGTTTTCGTTTTAAAATGGCGTTTTAAAATGAAAACGATTTTCGTCTACACTGGCGCTTCCACAGCGTTTCAGAAACTATCTACGTCTACACTACACGACCGAAAACGCATGTCACATGACCGTTCATGCACACTGGGCATGCACATAGAAGTGTAAACAGTTGCCTCTTGTGCATGTGGGTAGTCTCCGTTTTGGTCCTTTTATACTGAAACACAACCCCCGCGTTTTCAAACTAAAACGGGCTCTGCAGCGTTTTCGAAAGTCTCCTTTTTCGAGGTTCGAAAACGCCAGCATAGTGTAAACGACAGGTGTAACCATAGCAAAACATATGCATTTTAAAATGTAAATGCACTAGTGTAAACGGGGCCTTAGTTACCTTTGTTCAGTGTTTGGTCTTGTTTATGTTAGTTATTGTGCAAAACTTATTCCTGTGATCTCCTGAGTGTCTTCGTCCACCCACTACAGCCACAGCGTTACAGCGTCCTTGCTGAATAAAAGTTTTTTTTTTCTTCTTTCCAAATGGCAGAGGGCATGGCCAGTAGTTTGTCACCGGTCACCATGGGAACAGTGGGGTGGTGTAAAGGGCATAGCTGGCCATGACTCCATTTTATTGGCCCTCCATCACACACAGCTGCACAGTATGTATGAGTGAGTCTCCCAAGAGTAACAACGGCCAACTAGAGGACAGGGTGAAACCGGCCACTATAAAGAATGAGCGATAAAGCCCATTGTGCGTGTTTGTTTGGCTTTGGCTTGTGCGTTTGGCAGCGCTGCAGTGTTGTGCTGTATTCAGTGACTTCTATTGTAAATGCACCTCACACACACTGCATTGTCCCAGTGTTTCAGCCCGAAGAAACTGCAGGTTCTTTCTTTCATGTTTCCAGCTCACAAAGCAATGTCACCCAGTATTCAAACTTTCTACCAAGGACAAAACAGTCGGTCCCTCTCGCTGTTGTGGTTTATTTGGTGTTTGAAGAATAGGTCTTTCGTATATACTTGCGTGCCTTCGCCATGTGTTATGTAAGACGTCTTTCAGTGCATGTACTGGTGAAGGGGGCGACTCCCATGTATTGTCTCGCAATGATATTTCTGTCACTTTGATATTTAAAGGGGCCATATCAAGGAAAACAAGATTTTCCAAGCTGCAAAAACTTTATTTATTGCAATTGTCCCATTATATCTTACAAAATAAATTTTTGTGTCACAATTACAAACTTATTTCCCATAATTGATTTTTAATACTGTATCTCATAAACTGGACTAACAAGGAAGTTTTCAGTTCTGAAACTTACAGACTATTCTTATAGTATGATGACCTCTTATATATCAAAAGCTCAAGGAAAAGTTGATTTCTCAATTCATGACCCCTTTAAAATTACAACTTAATTTCTCATAACTACAACCGAAAACTGTATATCTTACAATGACATTTTATCTCACAATAGCAAATTTATTTTCCATAATTGCAACTATTTATATATCACAAATGCTACTTTATTTCCCGTAATTGAATTCATCTTGACCTCATTTTACAATTGCGACTTCATTTTTCAACTATAAACCTTACAATTCTTACTTTATATCTTACAGTATCAATTTTTATTGCACAATTGCAAGTATATTTTCCATAATTGCAACTATTTATATTTCACAAATGCTACTTTATTTCCCGTAATTGACTTTATATTTTACACAATGACCTCATCTTACAATTGCGACTTCATTTTTCATAACTACAACTTTAGACCTTACAATTTTTACTTTATATCTTACAGTATGACTTTTTTATTGCACAATTGCAAGTATATTTTCCATAAATGCAGCTTTTTATATCTCATAAATGCAACTTTATTTTCATTAATTGTAACGTTGTATCTTACACTATAACTTTATATTTCACAATTGTGACTTTATTTCTCATAATTTATTTCTCATGCCTTATATCTCACAATATGACTTTGTTTTTCTTATTTTAAACTTTACAAAGATCATATGAAACTAAATTATGACTTAAGGTGCTAAAAATTTTTTTTTAGCAGATTACCTTTACTAAGATTGACAAAAAAAAAATAAATAAATAAAAACTAAAATGCTATAAAATCACAGAATACATATTTTTTCTATAGTGATAGCTCAGCCTTTGAATATTCTCTCCGGAAACGGATCAGTATTTCCAAAACCATCTGCAGCACTTGATAACAGATATGTGCTTTATTTTAATGAGGAAAATTAAAGTGGCTGATAATTTATAGACTCAATAACCCCATGAGCGTTATCAATTTGCTTCACTGAAGTGAATTATTCCAACATGGCGAACAAATCCTTGCTGTCAGCACTTGTGTTTTCCCTCTTTTTTTGTTTCACTCTGCATTCTCAGCCTCACCCTTTCCCACGATAAGTATTACGAAACCCTTTCCTTCTCCATCTAATTGTCTTCCTTTTGCACCAAAGTTGGTCTTATACCGGGTTCAAACCTCTGAGAAGAGCGTTGGTGTGGATAGATGTTTGTGTGTGTGTGGGGTTTTGCAATAATTATGGTAATTTATGAAAACTCACTCTGGATAACAGCCACACAGACTGCAATGGACGCCATCTGAGACAAACACACACACACACACACACACACACACACAGTGCCATGGGCTAAGATTACAGGGTGCAGTGTAAACAGGGTCTGGGAGAGCCCCTGCAGTCCCAGAACAGAGGCAGAGCTCCAGAACTCCATTAAAACATCTCAGCAAGACTCAAGCAGCCTCCCCCATGCCCTGCCGTACACTCTTTTTTGAGTTATTAAGGGGGTTTAGAGATTTTGTTTGCATTTTTATATTGGATAAATTGACTTAAGAGTGTGACAGGTTAATTTACCATGTTTTATATGGTGACGTGTTGTTTGAATGGTCACTTATTTGCAAAAATGGCTTGCTGTGTTGGAGAAAATGCTCAGGCAGGGGTGTTTGTGTGTATATACAGTATGTTTGTGAGTTAGTAGCTGTACCCTCAGGCATTTTATCCACTCTTGGGTTGTATTAAGAATGTCACGGTTACACAGGAAGTAATAGCTTGGTTTAGTGTGTGAGTGGGGAAGGAACCAACAAACACGATGTGACAAATTTATCAGTTCCCATGTTCCCCATCTTGGTTTACCACACTGGCATAATTTAGCTATAAAGAACAGTTCCTCTACATCCATAATGCAAGGCAAGTGTGCAAAGAGCCATCCAAACCCTCACTGACTTTGCAGTATGGTAAAAATAGAAACAGTTTTTAATATTCCTAATCTAGAGCAGCTACTGAATGAATGATGCTGAGCATGGATTAGAAGGAAAGCTCCTCTCGCTCTCTCTGAATAATTATAGAGAGAGGGAAGGGGAGAGCGGACCCCTATCTGACCAGGGCCCTTAGAATAGGGTTCAGAGTGTTTTTTATTGTGTTACTCTGTGTTTGCTAGGGTGTTCTGTGTGTTGCTTACTGGCAAAAGAGCCCAGCCTTTATGATATTTTTGCCTGTTTTTATCATTGAATAAAATGTGTTTTTGATATTTATCTGAACTTTTACTAAATTCATCACAATGCATTCTGGGATTGCCTTGTCCACAAGGGACCCATCCAGTGCTGCATTAGAAACTGTTCAAAACGATCTTAAAAGGCAGCATACACTCTAAAAAAAATAACTGTAAATAAACGAAACAAATTTACACAGTAAAATAACATTTTCCATTGAAACGGTAATATACCGTAAAACATTGCATTCTGGGTAATATTATTTGTCGTTTTCGAGAAAGTAACCTAAGCTGCGTCCGAAATCATGTACTGTTGAGTAGGTACTACAATTGAATTTAAATATTAAAATATTAAATATTAAACGTTCTATATAGTACGAATGCGTGTAGTATGAATGAATTCGGACGTACTACATCTGCCATGTTGTTACTGTCACATGACCTACCAGCGTCAGTTACGTCCCTTCAACTCCATTCACAAATCCTCTCCCGTGGCCTCATGGGATAGTAAAGTGTCCATCGTATGTGCACTTCAGAATCTCGCCGGAAGTAGTAAGTCATCCGGGTGCTTTTTGCCTACTGTTTTTCGAATACTATGAATTCGGACATACTACTCTTTTCGCATACTGTTTTTTGTGTACTATGTAGTAGAGAAGTATTCGATTACGGAAGCAGCTCTATAGACCTCTTTTCTTAAAACAACGAATATTACCTATAATGCATTGTTTTTATGGTAAGTTACTGTTTCAATGAAAAACAGTGTTTTACTGTGTAAATTTGTTTAGTTTTTTACAGTTATTTTTTTGTGTTTTGGAACATCCTTTGTGACGGGACGGATAGTCCCATCAAACCAAAACCAAAAATCAAACATAGCCTGAATGTCTGAAGATAAAACTAGCTCTTCAGACCTTTTACATCAAGTGTCAGTTGCTTGTAACATCGGGAGATAACATGAAGATATTATTAAAAAGAAATGGTCCTTTCCTGCTCGTGTCCCACATCCCTCTCAAAGCGCAGAGCGTAGGCTATATGACGCATCTTTGTGTGGAAATAAAAAACGAATGTTTTTTAGAATAATACTTAACTTTCTTATTATTTAGGTTACCATTATTTACTGATATTTATTTCATAGTTTTACAGGCTGTAGTGTGTCGTTTCACTGAAGGAATAGCTAAAATAAACACGCACGTCTGTTTCAAAATGGATGTTTGATTATTTGTTTATTTATTTTTTTATATTTCAAAATTTATTTAATTGAGGTATATATACACACACAAACATACACACACACGCTCCAAATATTTATATGTATAATTACCATCATATTTAATATGTTTTTAAAAATAGGTTAGTTAAATACATGTACCGAGAACCGTAAAATTTTTATGGTATTGGTACCGACTACTGGAATTTTGGTACCGTGACAACACTAGTCCATTCTATGGACAAAAACATTCAAAATATTCTTTTTTTTTTAAGTAAATCATAGAGGTTTGGAACAACATGAGGGTGAATACATGAAAATAGAATTTACTTTTTTCATGTCAATTAGCGAGGCATGCAACTCACTAGAGTTTTGAGCCTGAGATTGATTCCGATTGTTTCTTGAGCATTACAGGTTAGTTCTTGTAAAATAAACTCTATTGTAAATATGATGATACATGTCACATTCTTCCAGTGCATTTTCCAGACAGAAACCTCCTAAAAAACCTACTTAATACTGCTTGCTTCATTTAGTTCTGAAGAGCAGAGAAGGACGGACAGGCGTTTAGTGCTGTTTTTAACAAGACATGGTCCCTGTTAGGACATACAGGCGATAATGTCCTACACACACATGCAACGATCCCTAGTGCGTAATCTTGTTGGCAGCTTGAGGGTATTTTCCCTTTATGTGTGTGTGTGTGTGTGTGTGTGTGTGTGTGTGTGTGTGTGTGTGTGTGTGTAGTCTGTCTGGTGAAAGCAGCCATGGGATTTACAGCTAATCTGAACAGCAGATGGCAAAACATCAGATATTCTGTTTGAGCAGGAGAATGGATATTTTACAACACACTCACACACACACTTTATCCCTCATCATAAACGTTGACATGTACACAACAGCATGAACTTTGCTGTATAAACACACACATACATTCTTGCATAGCGTCACGTGACCTACTGCATGTGTATGTGATAATACTCATATTAATCCAGTGACCTGGATTGAGTTTGACTGGAGGAAGCGAAGCTGACGTATCTAGAGCGCACGCCATTCCACGGCTACTTCCAGACAGAGAGAGGGAGAGAGAGAGAGAGAGACAACAACCTCCCTCCCTTCTGCTCTCTCTCACTCACACACGCTTCTCGTAAGGAAGCAGTATGAAAGCTGCCACAGTATGGGCTGAAGACCATACTGAGGACGCCCACCGCTGAAAGACACAGGCAAAACGAACACAAAGAGTTCAAGAAACAACAACAAAGAAGGCACAAACACATTTAAAGAGGGGAAACAGGAGAGACAGGCTGGAAAATTGGAGGGTGGGAGCCGTGGAGACGGAGCGAGAGAGAGGAACAGCCCGTCTGTCTGTGGCGGGACAGCAGACGCCGAACGCTCGCAGACCAGACGCTCACACACACACCATGGTGGTCCAGGCAGCCGTAACGCCCGGTAGGACCCGCAGGCTCCTGCTCAAACTGCCGGTGGGGACGCTGAGGCGAAATAGCGAGGAGAGGGTAAGACGTGAGACAATGTGTTTCAAGGTTATCAAGGACTGTCACTTGTGTTAGTTTGTGCATGCACTGCATCCTTGCAGCTGAGGAGAAAATGGAGATGATTAGCCATTTATGTCTTGACATAATGGACATGGACGTGCACCTGCATAAATCCTTTACACAGAATCTCTGTGCAGTTCTTGTGAATTGTTGTTTTAATGCTTCAGTTGGCTCTTGTGAGGGTCACTATTATGGTTATGGCTTTCTGAGGTCTATGACAGTTCGAATGACAGTGAAAAGTGTTGCATAATAGTGTTTGTTCACTGAAGATACAGGTATCTTCTAGACATCACCGTGATTATCCCAAAACATGCAGCAGCTTGCCCAGTTATGTGAATCATGTTAGCAGACAAAACAGTCATACAGTGAGCTACACTTCACTTGACTGTCATTTACTCATTCGTACAGATGTGCGTATGTGAGTGTGCACACATGGTTCTGCTTTCATTCTGTGTCGGTGCGTCTCTCTATATATGTGTGTGTCTGGGTGGATATTTTGGGCCATCAAAAGAACTAATAATTAAATAATCATAGAGATCCACATACTTGGAAAAACTATCACAAATGCAAATTAGCATGATGATTTCAAGTCTACCATGTAGTCATCATCAGGCCGATCACGTGGCCGATACATAGCCATTATAAGTTTTAATCATGTAATTAAATTATATATATATATATATATATATATATATATATATATAACATTGCATCAGCCATTTATATATATATATATATATATATATATATATATATAAATTATTCATCAGTATAATATAATTATATAATATTAATAATTAATAATAACAATTATAATTTGTATAATTTAACACAAACACACACACACACACACACACATATATATATATATATATTAATACTATATTTAATATATAATTTAATGTAATAGACAGACAGACATGTCTAATTATGAAAATATTAAAATAAATAATAATTATTAATATTATTTAATTATATTATAATGATGGATAATTATATATATATATATATATACTATATTTAATATATAATTTAATGTAATAGACAGACAGACATGTCTAATTATGAAAATATTAAAATAAATAATAATTATTAATATTATTTAATTATATTATAATGATGGATAATTATATATATATATAAATACTATATTTAATATATAATTTAATGTAATAGACAGACAGACATGTGTGTCTAATTACGAAAATATTAACATGAATAATAATGAATTATTAATATTATTTAATTATATTATAATGATGAATAATTTATATATATAATATATAAATGGCTGACACAATTTTTTATATATATATATATATATATATATATATAAAACATCGCATCAGCCATTTAAAATATCCTCTACTTTCAAACTTCACATGACATAAAAAGAACACGTACATCTCTTTATGTGATGGTGAAGTGGCCTACATTCATGGCTTTTTCATATGGCTGTTATGTGCTAATTTGAATCTAGTCCTGCACTAAAATTGCAAGATATGTTTAATATTTCACAATGCTGTAGTACACACTCTCTCTCTCTCTCTCTCTCTCTGCGATGAGACAGATGTGTGTAATTATAGCAGTTTGAATTATTGATTAGTGGATTTCCTCACGCACGTTACTTTTACTGCATCCCTGCGGAGTTCTCCTCCTCTTCGCTGTCTTTCTCGTTCGCTCTGTCATTCTCGGTGGCCTGAGGCTGCCGTGAGCTTTAGTGGAGAAACTGCAGACACTTAGCTCTAACTGCATTTTGGCATGATGCCTATATGCATGTACATGCAGACTCACATGCAAATACTTACTCGAAATACTTCTCATTCTCCATAATATCCAGCACCGTGAGAGAAGGTGAATCTGTGTGTGCGTGTAACTCAAATTCACTGTGATTCTTCATTACAGTGAAAGCAGCTTTACAAAACTCTCTTTCCACCGTCAGCAATGCTGAGCCGACAGGCAGCAGAATCCATCCACTTAACTAATCTAACACGAATGTCATTAGTGCACTCCACACAACTGTACCGTGACTAATGTGAGATTCTCTTGATAGCCATTTTTAAAACTGCTCTGCATTGAATGCGAGTGCAAGCATGTGTCAAAGAAGGATGGATACGGTAGTCAAGACTAAATCTTCTTAGTTTTGGCCTGGGACCAGCTGGAAAGGAACATGCTACCATCTGAGGTACTACTTTACCTGCTGAGATAAGTTAACAAAAGAGATTGGCAACTTAATCTGTCCTGCTGATAGAAACATGTTAGATACATGTGGGCCAAAATGTCTGTTTTAGAAAAGATGTTTATTTTATTTTATGTATATTCAATCTGTCTTAAAATGAGATGAGAAAAAAAGATTAGAAAAAAAAAATATATATATAGTAGTCAACATTTGAAGGGGATCAAAAAAGTTAATCAAAGTTGCCCTAAGAAGAATGTTTTAGGACAACTTTGATGAAAGGTTTTGATCTACTTCAAATGTTGACTACTGTATATTGCTGGCAAAATGAGTCGCAATAAGCAAATTTTAAAAAATGAGTTAGTTATTTTCACAATCTATTAAAAAACCTTCAAAATGATGTATGATTTGTTGGAATCATAAATAACCGAGCTACAACTGTTTGAAGTCAATAGAGTCAGCAAAGTCAGTTTTGAGAAAAATCGAGTTAAAGTTTTCTGAAGGTTCCAAAACAAAATCACCTAGCAACCATATATCAAAATCCCTGTTAATTACACCTAATTTGTCACAAACCTCATCAAAACCAAATATCTATAGGAAAATATATATATTCAAGTACTGTAATACTGTTTATATGTGTATATCCGGATCGCGCGTTGTCTGAGGCGTCTTTGTGTGCGCGCTTCGGATCTGTCAGTCAGCGTGGGTAAGATCGATTTGTTTACATCAGCATGAGTTTGAAAATCACATTTCATTGGTTCAGACTCATGCCATCGAGAATTCACTATTAATATTCACAAAGTTGGAATGCTGCATTTTAAAAAAAAAAAAAAAGTTTTTTCCTTGGGTGGGATTTTTTTCAATGCTTTTTATTAGCAAAGCGTAGACGAAATTGTTTGAGGGAGAGAGATAGGGAATGGGGTTGAGACTTTTGACTCCCACTTTCTCTCCCAGTTCTCCAGCTGTCTGTTGCAAGAAGGCATGTTTAATCTATCATATGTCCATATGGGTCATAACCAGGGTGCAGATGTCTACCATCCTGTTTAACCATCAATTATGAGCTGTCAATCAGAAGGCCACCGAGGAAGCGTAATGGTTCATTCAACCAAAATCACTCCGACTGATGAGTTGAATTATATGTAGCTGCCAATCATCCAAAAACTGTTCACTTTTAGACTAATGAAACATGATGTTCACTCACATTTTCTTGGCTTTGCCATGTGTTTTCATTAGTATGTGTCTTCGGGCTGTCCAGTGCCTTTAAGAGGCAGCGCTGGTCTTAATATAGTGGTGTGGTGTGTTGTGTGTCTGTCTCACTGGGTTGCGTTGATTGGCTCTTTTGAAACACGGTTGTAATTTACAGATTTCCTGTGAGGACGGCAGACAAGGTTTTTTGGGGGGGACGGCAGCGGTTGATAAGGCATAACCATTGCTATTAGCAGACAAAGCGATTTAATCAAAGGAACAAGAGCTTCATTCTCCTTCTCTGATTACCAGGCTTCTCAAACTCCCCTCCTTCCCCTCATTGTTTTTTTTTCTTCCCCTTTTCTTTTGTTTTTGTGCTCTGCCATCTCTCATTTTCATCTGTTTGAGTGATTTTGACTCACAGCTCCCACAGACAGCAGACATACACCACAGGATAATCACAGAGCGTGAGAGACTATGTCAGAAAGACCAAGTTGTTTTGAATCTAACAAAAACATGTCCATGTTTACCCCAAAATCAACAGAGAAAAAAAGCAATTATATTATTATTTTACAATTATTTTCATGACATTTAATGCACATTTTCTCCCAAATTCTCATTACTACCTGATGAAATACAAGTATATAAACTAGCTTTAGGGACCCCCAGGAATCCATGGACTCTTGGTTGAAAACCCTGGCTGTAATGCAATGATTTTTTATTATAATTTTATTATTAGTTGTGCTACTTAATATTTTTGTGGAAACTGTGATACATTTTTTCAGGATTCTTTGATGATTAGAAAGTTCAAAAGAACAGCATTTAGTGATCCAAAAACTTAGAACAATAATTTAAATATAATTATGAAATAAAATTCTAAATTATATATATATATATAGCTGAGTTTATTAAAATGACCCCATTCAAAAGTTTGTGAACCATTGATTCCTAATACTGTGTGTGGTTACCTGGATGATCTACGACTGTTTTTTTGTTTTGTGATGGTTGTTCATGAGTCCCTTGTTTGTTCTGAGCAGTTAAACTGCCCAACGTTCTTCAGAAAAATCCTCCAGGTCCTGCAGATTCTTTAGATTTCAAGCATTTTTTGCATATTTGAACCCTTTCCAGCAGTGACTGTATGATTTTGAGATCCATCTTTTCACACTGAGGACGACTGAGGGACTCAAACACAACTATTAAAAAGGTTCAAACATTCACTGATGCTCCAGAAGGAAACACGATGCATTAAGAGCCAGGGGGTGAAAACTTTTTGAATTTGAAGATCAAGGTAAATTGTACTTAATTTGTCTCCGGGAAACATGTAGGTATCTTCTGTTGCTTCCGAAGGGCAGTACTAAATGAAGAAAATTGATATTTAAACAAAATAAGAAAAATTTGGACATCTTCATCCTGTTCAAAAGTTTTCACCCCTGACTCTTAATGCATCGTGTTTCCTTCTGGAGCATCAGTGAGTGTTTGAACCTTTTTTAATAGTTGTGTTTGAGTCCCTCAGTTGTCCTCAGTGTGAAAAGATGGATCTCAAAATCATATAGTCACTGCTGGAAAGGGTTCAAATATGCAAAAGATGCTGGAAATCTGAAGAATCTGCAGGACCTGGAGATTTTTCTGAAGAACAGAGCTCAGTTTAACTGCTTAGAGCAAACAAGGGACTCATGAACAACCATCACACAACAAAAAAACAGTCGTAGATCATCCAGGTAACTACACACAGTATTAAGAATCAGTGGTTCACAAACTTTTGAACGGGGTCATTTTAATAAATTCAGCTATTTTTTGTCTTGTGAATTATATGTAAACATATTTTATGTAAAATATCTTAATCAGGACAGTACTAAATAAAAAATAACATGCATTTTGTATTATCTCTTTTATTTTTTTAAATTTTTCACATTTTCACAGATTCTGCAAGGGGTTCACAAACTTTCAAGTGGCACTGTATATATACATATATATATATATACAGTGCCATATTTTATATATATATATAAAATATGTGTGTGTGTATATATAAAATATCAAATAATAATATTATAAATTATAAAATAAATAATATTAAAATATACTGTTTCACAGTGCAGTAATGAGAATGAGATTTTTTGCATTACATTAATAAGAATTGAAGGGTAAATGCATTTAAGTGTCATGAAAATAATGTCACAATGCAAAAAAAAAAAACAAAAAAACGTAATGGTCTATAAACAGTCCTCATTTTCTTTGAGCCAGTTATTACTTATTTCTTTTGGTTTAAGGTTGAAATATAACCTGGACATGTTCTTGATGGGTTTCACCCTTCACAACTCAATGATTAGACTCCTAATAACTTGTGCATAACTTGATTTGAGTGTACATCTGTGTGTGTTTGTATATGTGAGATGTTTCTTCACGGAAGGTTAATGTAATCATGTAGCTGGAGGGCTTTCCATAAGAGTAAAATCTTTACGCTTGTTGGACATTTGTGATGTTCTGCTTCATTAGATTGAGACAATGAAAGAAGCCCCTGTCTCTCCCTCTACCCTCCACTCATCTCTCGTTTCTTCACACCTCCTTCATCTGCCCTACTCTCTTACTTACCCACATAATTCTGTCATTCATTTACCTTTTCTTGCTCTTCTGTTCTATTTCCTGTCCTTTCAGCTTCCCACTTCCTTCTCCTCCTCCTCATTTCCTCTTTTTGAAACTTTTTTTAGGTCGTGTTACAAATTTATCTCAGCTTGTTCTTCTGCTGTAATATGGTGTGACCAGTTTCAGCTTTCGAAGCCAGATTTCCAATCCAGTGCTCTTAGCGCAACAACAGTAGCATTCTGGCTGTGGAAAACTGTTTCTTTCTACCTCCATGTTTAGTTGGCTGCCGGGGTTCTCCTTGGAGACCCTTTGTTTCATTGGGTGGAATCACTCCTCTCACTCTGTGTGTGTGTGTGTGTGTGTGTGTGTGTGTGTGTGCGTCTTTAATTGGGTCTTGTTTTGTGTGCTCCATAGAGTTTGTCTCTGGGCAGTGTGCTAACTCTCGGCTGCTTGCGTAAAGCAGAGTGCTAATTGAGGCTTGTTAAATTTAACCGTTCTATTGCCTCCCATTAGAAAGCAGGTCAGGCATGATGCAGACAAAATGTGGATTAATATGCAAGTATGTGTTTGAGCTTGTGCAATGTCAGCTGTTCTTTAAAATGCTCAGAAATAACACATTTACAGTTGCTAATGCATTTGTTCCATGTCTGAAATCAAGAATGTGTAGAAGTGTGTGTGTGTTGTCTTTATATATTATTTGAATTGCGTTTATCCATTAAAGGGTTAGTTCACTCAAAAATAAAATTTCTGTTATTAAGTACTTACCCTCATGTCGTTCCAAACCCGTAAGACCTTCGTTCATCTTAGAAACACAAATTAAGATATTTTTAATGAAATCAGAGGTTTTTTATCTCCCATAGAAAGCAACGAAATTACTACATTCAAGGTTCAGAGAAGTAGTAAAGACATCGTTAAAATAGTCCTGACTACAGTGGTTCAACCTTAATTTTATGAAGCTATTGAGAAAACTTTTTGTGTGCAAAAACAAAACAAAAATAACGAGTTTATTTAACAATTTTGTCTCTCCCCTGTCAGTCTCCTAGGCAGTTGACGCAGTGAACACAGTGCAGCGCGTCTGTGTTTACATCCAAACGCCGGCTCCGTATTGGCCGACGCTGTTCATGTGAGCACCACGACGCATGCGTGTGATGTTGACACAAGAGCCGGCCAATAATGAACTGGCGTTCGGACGTAAACACGGAAGCGCTGCACTGCATTCACTGCATCAACTGCGTAGGAGACTGACAGGGTAGAGAGGAAATTGTTGAATAAAGTCGTTATTTTTGTTTTGTTTTTGCACACAAAAAGTATTCCCGCCGCTTCATAACATTAAGGTTCAACCACTGTAGTCACGTTGACTATTTTAACGATGTCTTTACTACATCTCTGGACCTTGAATGTGGTCATTTCGTTGCTTTCAATGGGAGATAAAAAAAAAAAAAAACTCTCAGATTTCATCAAAAATATCTTAATTTGTATTCCAAAAATGAATGAAGGTCTTGCGGGTTTGGAACGACATGACGGTGAGTAATTAATGACAGAATTTTCATTTTTAACCCTTTAAGGCCAGAATCTGTGCAAGTACTTGAACGCAGATGCTACGAGCTATTTCTATACATTTCATGCATTGTTGAATTTCGAAATGTTTCTTACTGGAAATTACCTTTAACTGCCTCAGGTCAAATACTGTCATGGCATGTACACTTTGAAGAGAATCTTGCTGATGAAGTTAAAGTTAGCTAAGCTGTTGATATTCTTATACCTAGCTACCATAATAATAGCATAATCTGGTTTGATGGCACATTTGAAAGAAACTTATCACTCTGTAAGTTTTGTTTCCTGCTAAAAAAAAATCGCCCAGCCTAAGATTTTGCTGGTCTTAGCTGGTCTCCCAGCCTGGCCAGGCTGTTCTATTGGATGGTTTTAGAAGGATTTTGAGTGATTTTCAGGTAAAGATCAGCTTGGCCAGATTGGGAGACCATGCAGCTTAAATCAGGTAAGACCAGCAAACCAGCTTAGGCTAGTTTAAAGTTGACATGAAGTGGAAATTCACCTGATTTATTTTCTAAATGCATCTTATTGATCTTATTGTGAATGATTAAACTATGTTTCATTTCTTAAACATTTTTGAGTTCATTTTTTAGTCTAAATGTCATCCATCCAATCAACAACTCATGGATAGAACTAGTCTCTGCCCTACAGTTTTTTTGATGCACGTCTCAATATGCAAACAAAGATGTGATGCTACTTACATTAAATTATGACTTTAAGTAAGTTTAAGTTTAAGTTTAAGTAAGTTTTTTTTTTTTTTTTTTTTCTCAGCAGAGTTACCAACATAATTCATGTTTACGTAGAGTATGTTTATGGCCTCAGGCAGAGTTGATGATTCTGTCCAAGTAAACATCAAAATATTTTTTACTAATGACATCTAGATGATAAATTGATCATTTAGAACTATGTCACATCATCTTGTACTAGCTTTTTCACTTGGGCCCTCAAGAAATCCAGACACAGGCACACACGCACCAAGCTGCCACTATCACTTTTTATTGTCTTCCTCTCCATTTAGACATCCCCTCAAGCTTAAGCTGATCTTTGGAGGGAAAAAACATCCCATAACACACACTCATGCCCACACACACATATATCCCTCACAGACTTCATCATGTGAATGCTGCAATATCAGCTGCCCTAGAGCAGCCTGAGGAATAGAAATGAATTCCTCTTTGCACACACACACACACACACACACTACACACACACACACACACACACACACACACACACTCACACACACACACTTCCTCATATCAGTGGTAGATATCAAGTGTGCTCTGACTGCTTTGAATCACCTAATATATGTTAGAAAGGAATGTAGCTCAGCCATACACACACACACAATCTCTTGCATGTCTGAGAAAATAAAGCTTCTTTAAATGACTCCAACCTCTATGTGAACTTGACGTCTACTGGTTTCAATTAAATCTCATGTTCTGTTCCCAGAAACACCCGTGCATGGTCCCAGGGTCAGCTGGGGTCACATTTGTCCCCCAAAACAGGATGCATCACCCCCCAAAATGTCCCAAATGTTCCTTAGACATGAACAAGTACAGAGCTTTGTGCTAAAAATAAGAGTAGAGAATGGATCATTTCACATGCACTGGAACAGGCCTGTCATAGAGCATTATACACAACCACACATACATTTTGACTCATCTTTCTCTCTCAATAGTCTATTCATGTCATTCTGGGGGTGTGTGGTGGTGCGCCTGGGTGTTTAGGGAGGAAATGCATGTGTTTTCTGCTGGTGGCCTTGGATTGGAGTTACACCAGGCTTAATTCTACCGGCTCAGTGCACACGTGTGTGTGTGTCTGTGTGTGTCTGTGTGTGCGGCTGCCTCCCCTGCGCTCTCGTGGGTTTGCGCTATTATATTATAATCCTCATAAATATTTATGCTCACAGAAAGATTCAGGAGCAAACACTTATTAGCCTATATGCAGAATGAAGTAGGTCAGCGTGCACGTGCACTCTCACAAATATATATGCTAGTGCACATAAACTTCAAACAGCTCTGGTGCACTGAGACAGCAAGTCTCTCTCCCCCCCTCACTCTCTCTTTTACAACTCTATTCCACTTTTTTACTTCTGTCACATGGTACTGAAGATGCCAGAGGTTCTTTTGTGTGTGTGTGTGTGTATGTGTGTGTGTGTGTGTGTGTGTGTGTGTGTGTGTGTGTGTGTGTTTGGGTGAAGAAAGAGAAGGAGAAGAAGAGGGAGAATTTGGGAATGTATTGCATCTATGGGCTGCTTTTGATTATCTTAGACAGTAATTTCGAATCTCATTTTGGAAAACAAGCAAACAAAAGAAAATATTTACAGTAATGCACATATATATATATATATATATATATATATATATTTTATTTTTACATACATACACACACACACACACACAGGTTTTTGTTATCTTAGTGAGGACATTCCATAGGCATAATGGTTTTTATACTGTACAAACTGTACATTCTATCCCCCTACACTACCCCTACCCCTAAACCTACCCATCACAGAAAACATTCTGCAAGCTTACATTTGTAATAAAACATTGTTTAGTATGTTTTTAAAGCTATTTTAAATAAGGGGACTCATGAAATGTCCTTATATTTCATGTTTACGTCATAATACCAGTGTAATACCCATGTCATTATACAAATTTGTGCCCTCATAAATCATGAAAACAAGCACACACACACACACACACACACACACACACACACACATACATATATATAAAATTGACAAACAAATGATTGTAGTTCCAAAGCTATTTTTAACCTTTATATATTTACCAAATTCAGAAAAAAAATATACATAAACACATTAAAATTAAATTGATGTTCAAAACTATTGTAGGTTCCATTTTTTTCAACAATTTTAACTAACTAATTTTATGGCCTGGGACAATATTCCTTGTTTTCCTGAAGATAGCCCTGTGTGGAATCTTGTGCTTACAAAATGTGTCTTTGTATAGTTATATGTATATCTGAATGTGTTTAGTGATGCTATACAACTATTTGACACTGATTTCAGAGGTTTGTGTATCAGAAATGTGTTTCCTTTACATATAAATAGAGTGTGTTTGTGTGAATAGCACATGGTTGAATCATCTGTGTTATTAATATGGTGTGTGTGTGTGTGTGTGTGTGTGTGTGTGTGTGTGTGCGTGCGTGCGTGCGTGTGTGTGTGAGTGCGGGCATTGTGTAAAATTACTGAATACTCTAGCATTTCCCTGGGTTTCAGAAGATAGACTGTGTACACACACAAGTTTGAGAACTACCTCCCTTTCTAAATATTTGATCCTCTTCCTCCACACAATAGCCACTCACACATGTTCACACATCTAAATGACAGCGGATGACATTCTCACTCCTCAGGAAGAAGCACCTGGTGACTCAGAAAGTCAAAAGAATCAAGGAACATGAATTCTGAACACAGCAGGAAACACAGGACGCTGCATGTTTCGAAATTAAAGACATCATGCTGCTTTGTTGTTGGACAACTTGTTTTTTTGTTTTTATGCCCTCATTTCCTCTAAAGAAAAAACACATGACTTCCATGTGCAACTTTCACAACATCACACGAATCTGCTCGCTTGTTTTTTTGTTTTTTGGAACGTTTCACATTCCAATGTATCAGTCCAATTTTTTTTGTTTTTTTTTTGCACTTACCCAGAGCACCCTAGCAACCACATAGCAACACACTAGTGTCATACAGTAACTTTTGTTTGAGCAAACACTACTCATTTTTTAATTTTCCTCTTGGTATGCTTTTTTGGCACCATTTCCCAGAAGAACCACATAGATTTTACATAATTTTACACAAAAATATGATTTTTTTGTGGTTCACTTGTGTTCTCAATGTTTCACATGTGATCATTTCAGACCTCAAACGCAATAATTTTCATTTAAAAAAAAATGTAAATGTGAAATTCATGTGTTTTCTCAAAGGATCTGTTTTTTTTATTCACATTGAACAGAATTCAAGGAGAAACATCTGCATTTTGTAACAGGTCATTAAACATTCAGTCAAAGCTATTGAGACGGTTCTTAGGAATTCAGTTTCTCTCTCTCTCTCCCGCATACTTCTCCATGAATACTCTCACATTTATGCTTTACTGTAGTACTATCACACTTCCCATCGGGTTTATTGTGCACAAATCAATATGCATTGAGCCACATAATGGAAGGACAGTAGCATGAATGGGTTCTTGTAATTCTTTACCCTGCTGTCCTGGTTCTATGGGCCTGTATTTGCCCCTCAGTACCACAGCAGCATGCAGACAAATAGAAGTGCATGTGCTTCTGTGCTCATTCATTAGACTCCAGCTGTCAGTGACTGTAAGTGAATGAGGTTTGGTGTCACACAGTGTCATTACACTCTCTGTAATCATAGCATTTTACTATTGTAAATCCAACAAGTGCATTTCTCTCCCTGCACCACAGAAATGCGTCAGCTAGTCTCTGTGTTGCCTTGTAAATCATTACAAAGTATCACCATGGTATCTATAATTTCCTTCAAAATTTCCTCTATTTAGTTTTTATTGATATTTTATTTTGGTTACATTGGTGGCTAATACCAAGTTATGTTACATTATTTTGTGTGGTATTTTAGCTGAAACTATGCTTACCATGGTAAATCTTTCTAAGGGATCACAAAACAGTCATGTTGATTTTTAAATTTAATTCCCAATTTTATCTAGTCAGGTATTGTTTTTCCTCCTCATAGATATTGATGTGTGCAAGTTTAATCATATGCTACCCCGTCAATATGAAAATCCCATGAATCTCTTTTAAGACAGGAGGTGATTTTAATCAAGATCAGAGGGTTTGCTTACGCTGTTGTTACGCTATTGACCAAGGCTTTCTGTTCAATTACAGAAAGAAAAATGTGCAGTGTTCAAATAAGAGGCGATGTAAATCACTGTATCTGGTGTTTAGTCAGAGTGCAAGAGTTAGCAAAAAGCAAGAGAAAGATTTTTTGTGTTTGCAAGATTGTTTGCATATTTAATAAGACATTTATTAAATGTATTACTCAAGGTATATTACCATGAATAAAGTATTGACAAGTATGAACAATTGACATCACCATCTTAGTCTCATTTGACCCAAATTTTTACTAGCAGGGAAGTTGGACAACCAAGTCCCCTAACCAGCTTAATCTTAACCCCACAACCTCAAAGTCGCTTCTTCACCTGGACTACCCTGCCCCCCTCACCCGGACTATCCTGCCCCCCTCACCCGGACTATCCTGTTCCCCTCACCCGGACTATCCTGCCCCCCTCACCCGGACTATCCTGTTCCCCTCACCCGGACTATCCTGTCCCCCTCACCCGGAATGTCCTGCCCCCCTCACCCGGACTATCCTGCCCCTTCTCACCTGGACTATCCTGCCCCCCCTCACCTGGACTATCCTGCCCCCCTCACCCGGAATGTCCTGCCTCCCTCACCCGGACTATCCTGCCCCTTCTCACCTGGACTATCCTGCCCCCCTCACCCGGACTATCCTGCCCCCCTCACCCAGACTATCCTGCCTCCCTTACTTAGACTATCCTGCCCTCCTCACTGGACTATCCTGCCTCCCTTACTCAGACTATCCTGCCCCCCTTTCTACCATTAATATTAGGCTACTAAAGCAACATTTTAGTTAAGGACAGTTTGTTTCGCAAAGTCACATTTTTTTTTGGTTCATTAGACACATTAACCAATGAACTTGCATTACGTCATCGCCCTCTTTCTTATTTCACACGCCCCCTCTTTAGTGCTTTACTGGCGTTGGCTCTGCTAACTACTGTCAAAAAGTGTATGAATTGTTAAGGACAGTTTTTGAACTATGTTTTGGGTAGTGGGAGGGGTTTGGAAGGAAAATGTTTGTTAGTTAGATTGTAGTTTAGTAACTGGATCTAGATAGGGTAACACAGTGCCCTGAGAACATTGGCACAAACGGCATGTCCCACTCCAAACCTTTGGAATCTGGACGTCATCCCAACTGTTCATGGAAAAAAACGAGTTTTCAGCTCCCATGAGTTGTTCTGTCTACTGCTCTACCACACTGGGAAAGCTGAGACACACATATCGGGTATCTCTTCAGTGACCTGGGGTCAATGAACCTGAGCAGGATCTGTCCTGCTGGGAGGGATGACTGTCCTTCACTCTGCCCTAGATGGGCGTCTCAGAGCATCGTGCGAGCTTAAAAGACCCTCAGTGCCCTGCTCTGGGACTGTTGCTTTAAAACAAACAAACAAGTTGGGGAGAGGGAGAGAGAAGGAGAGAGAGAACAACAGAGAAAGGGAGAGAGGGACCAATACTGCTCTATATGTGGGAATGTTTGTGTTGGGCGAACCAAGAGCTGTTATTCTGGGAATTTGTCCTGCAGTAGAGAGAGACACCAGTGAGACCGAATTCATTTCCAAGACGAGATCTGAGTCACACAGAAGTCACAATCTCAGTCTCCCATGGGGCATTTTTAAGGATTAAAGGAAGAAGGGATGAGAAAATGAAAGAGGAGAACACAAAAAGGAGACCAGCATTACCTGGGGATCTGTTCTCCCACACACACCTGTGCTGAGAAGGGATTATTTGACCACACACCTGTGTGTTTGTCATCATGGAGGCGATGCTCATGAGTCTGGGAGAGAGTGTGTGTGTGAGGCACAGTGCATTATGGGATGTGACCTCAGCCGCCCTCAGAAGATTGAGGCATACTCATCTCAGAGCTCCTGATGTCCTGGTCCGTACTGTCTATCAGGTATGAACAGCAGGCTAGTGTGCCTGTATGTATGTTAGTGTGTGTGTGCTTGGTCACTTTCAGTATGGCAATAATCCGTAGATGATTTCCACCTCTTCAAGAAACTAAAAGAGTGACGTATAAATATTTATATATTTATATATCAATTTATATTTATTTATAACTGTAGCTAATACTTAGAGTTAGTGATTTGAATAAACCCCTAACCCCAAGTACTTTTGCATGGTACTCGTCTCGCACTGTTTCTTTGTACAGACATGAATGATACCTTAAATCTGACTGAGAATTTCACTTTGTAAAATGGTAAAATGGGTGAAAGGGAGACTTAATCATATCTAGTGACCAGAATATCATAGAAACTTATGGATGGGCTCATCTGACCCACAGCTCCTTAAAGGGTTAGTTCACCCAAAAATGAAAATTCTGCCATTAATTACTCACCCTCATGTCGTTCCACACCTGTAAGACCTTCGTTCATCTTCGGAACACAAATTAAGATATTTTTGATGAAATCCGAGATGTATATGACTCGTCCATAGACGGCAATTTAACCAACACTTTCAAGGTCCAGAAAGGTACTAAAGACATTGTTACAATAGTCAATGTGACTACAGTGATTGAACCTTAATGTTATGAAGCGACGAGAATACTTTTTCCTCTTCCCTGTCAGGCTGTTACGCAGTTGGCGCAGTGAAGGCATTGCAGAGCTTCCGTGTTAACGTTCGAACGCCGACTCATTATTGGCCGGCTCCTGCGTCAGCATCACACGCATATGTTGTCGTGCTCACGTGAGCACAGCTTCGGCCAATACTGAGCCCGTGTTCGGACATAAACACTCTGCAATGCCTTCACTGCACCAACTGCGTAACATTTTTGAAAAAATTGTTGAATAAAGTCGTTATTTTTGTTTTGTTTTTGCGTACAAAAAGTATACTCGTCGCTTCATAAAATTAAGGTTGAACCACTGCAGTCATGTTGACTGTTTTAACAATGTCTTTAGTACCTTTCTGGACCTTGAAAGTGGTGGTTAAATTGCTGTCTATGAAGGAGTCAGATACTTCTCGGATTTCATCAAAAATATCTTAATTTGTGTTCAGAAGATGAACGAAGGTCTTATGGGTGTGGAACGACATGAGTGTGAGTAATTAATAACAGAAATTCATTTTTGGGTGAACTAACCCTTTAATAACTGCATAGCAACACCCTGGCAACTATCCACAACACCCTAGCATCATGCAGATGAGTTTTGCATAGACAAACACGCATTTTGCTCAGAAAATATAAAACTCTAGAAGTTTTATCATCTTGTTTAAATTCATTACTCAGGACATTGTGTGCGCTATAAAGCGCATTAGTGTTGCTATGATGGTTTCTAAGGGCTTGAGTCACCCACTGTCTCACGGTCATGAAAACAGCTCTCTGCAGGAGTCTACGGTTCCATCTATCTGTATGTGAGTGTGTGAGGGAGAGAGATCAGTATTCAGGCTGTCTCTCCTCTACCTTCCTACTGTGTGAACAGGACAGACCAAACCAGACCGAAGCAGACAAATCTGAGAGTTTTCCATCTCGCTGTCACATACCTGAATAAATGATAGCAAAAGTGTTTGTCTGTTCCAGGGTTGATGTATGACAGGCTGCTGCTATAGTAACAGAGCCTACAGAAATGAACAAACCAGACAGACATTTCTCACAGTGTGCTTTGCATCTGCCCCATGTTGTTTTATAACCAAATACTTTGGAGTTCAATGTAAATGCCATAATATATGAATAATATAGTAGTATAATACTATCTATCTATCTATCATCTTTCTGTCTGTCTAATGTTATTGTATATATTTCTTTAGTAATATTTTTTGTTCATTCACTAATTATATATATATATATATATACATACAGTTGTGCTCAAAAGTTTACATACCCCTTGCAGAATCTGCAAAATGTTAATTATTTTAACAAAATAAGAGGGATCATGCAAAATGTGTTATTTTTTATTTAGTACTGTTCTGAATAAGATATTTTGCATAAAAGATGTTTACATATAGTCAAAAAAATAGCTAGATTTATAAAAATGACCAGTTCAAAAATTTACATACCCTTGATTCTTAATACTG
This sequence comes from Mylopharyngodon piceus, assembly GCA_039654765.1. Lineage (NCBI taxonomy): Eukaryota > Metazoa > Chordata > Actinopteri > Cypriniformes > Xenocyprididae > Mylopharyngodon > Mylopharyngodon piceus. Next base: position 18,633,940 of record CM077458.1, on the reverse strand, counting down.
TGTGTGGTTACCTGGATGATCCATGACTGTTTTTATGTTTTGTGATGGTTGTTCATGAGTCTCTTGTTTGTCCTGAACAGTTAAACTGACCAACGTTCTTCAGAAAAATCCTCCAGATCCTGCAAATTCTTCAGTTTTCCAGCATCTTTTGCATATTTGAACCCTTTCCAGCAGTGACTGTGTGATTTTGAGATCCATCTTTTCACACTGAGGACAACTGAGGGACTCAAACACAACTATTAAAAAAGGTTCAAACATTCACTGATGCACCAGAAGGAAACGCGATGCATTAAGAGCCGGGGGGTGAAAACTTTTTGAATTTGAAGATCAAGATAAATTTTATTTAATTTGTCTTCCGGGAAACATGTGAGTATCTTCTGTAGCTTCCGATGGGCAGTACTAAATGAAAAAATTAGATATTTAAACAAAATAAGACAAATTTGAACATCTTCATCTTGTTCAAAAGTTTTCACCCCCTGGTTCTTAATGCATCATCTTTTCTTCTGGAGCATCAGTGAATGTTTGAACCTTTTTTAATAGTTGTGTTTGAGTCCCTCAGTCGTCCTCAGTGTGAAAAGATGGATCTCAAAATCACACAGTCACTGCTGGAAAGGGTTCAAATATGCAAAAGATGCTGGAAAACTGAAGAATGTTGGTCAGTTTAACTGTTCAGGACAAACAAGAGACTCATGAACAACCATCACAAAACATAAAAACAGTCGTGGATCATCCAGGTAATCACACACAGTATTAAGAATCAAGGGTATGTAAATTTTTGAACGGGTCATTTTTATAAATTCAGCTATTTTTTGACTATATGTAAACATCTCTTATGCAAAATATCTTATTCAGGACAGTACTAAGTAAAAAATAACACACATTTTGCATGATCCCTCTTATTTTGTTAAAATAATTAACATTTTGCAGATTCTGCAAGGGGTATGTAAACTTTTGAGCACAACTGTATATATATAGCTGTACATTCAGATGAAAAGCCAAGTGACTTCTGACCCTCATGATGTTAGGCTCGATCATAGAAATGACCACTTGAATCTCAAGATTACAAAAAAGAAACAACAGCCCTGTATAACCTATGAGGTAATCTCACAGACCACCCAAAATGACCTTTGAGTTTGACCAGAGGGTGTTTTCTGTGTCTGCTGTATAATTCATGGTGTTATTGTCTATAAAATCACACATACACATGCATTGTGACAATAATGGCTTTAGCATAGCTAGTAAATATGATGAACATACATTGTGGCACATTCAGGAGATGAGGAGGGGCTTCCTAATGCATTCTTTCCACATCTATAAACACATACACTTTTCTTGCAGGCAGCAGTGTTTGATCCAGCAGGTATTTCCTTGGGAGATCCCTTCACCCTCCTCCCCCCTTTTCCTTTCATTCTACAAGCCAGAAAAACAAGTCTCTCTCCATCTCTCTCTCTCTCTCTCTCTCTCTCTCTCTCTCTTCTTTTTAAACCCCAGCACAGTCCGTCAGGCTCAGTAAAGGCATTATCCTTTTTCTCCTGCATCGTAATACACATCCATAGAGCTGCTTTTGTTCCATTTAAGCTGCTAATTGTGTGTCTCTCAGAGGGTGTGTGAGAGAACGAGTGAATGTGAGTGAGACTCTCAAGGTTAGTTTAGTGCTCAGCATATATAGTAAATGGTTTAGTTGTGTTTTTACATTCTGCTCTGATAAATAGACAACTGACAGTGTGAATGTCCTCACTTTTACTGACCTACATATTATGATTTACAGTAGAAATAGATAATAAAAGGGACAGGTTAATAGAATGTCACTAACGAACTAGTTGTTTATGTTTACATTTGATTATGCAAAACTAGCCACCATGATGCTAGGGTGTTAAAAGTGGTTGCTATCACATTGCTAGATGGTTGGTTGCTTACTACAAAAAAGAAATACTACAGTGGTACCATGGTTCAATGGTAGTATCAGATGTTACTACCATTGATATTTACCATATATTTATATTACTTTGAGGCAGATTTAAAAATACTATGGTACAACCATTGGAATTATGTACATGGAACTACCTTGGTATTTTGGTCATGTATTTTTGAAGTTACAAATACCATGGTACATGAATTTCTCTTCTATGATAAAAAAGTACCATAGTATTCACATCTGATACCATCACTGTTCCATGGCATTGGAAGTACCATGTAAATTCCATGTTATATGAATATGGTAATCATTCAGTACTATGGTATACTACATTGTATCCGTAGTACCAGGAGCCAGTGTTATTTTACTATTATTTATTTACTATAATAGTATTCATTCATTTTTTTGTATTAGCTTTTATTTGTATTTTATTTATTTTTTTAGTTTTTATTTTAATTTCAGGTTTAGTTTAGGTTTTAGTAATTTTGTTATGTGTTTTTGTCATTTTTAAATATTTATTTTTAGCTTTAATTTTTTCTTTTTTTTTTTTTTTCAGTTTTTGTTTTAGTAATATTAGTAACTCAATTTAAAGGGATAGTTCACCCCAAAATGAAAATTCTGTCATCATTTACTCACCTTCAAGTTGTTCTGCTGAACACAAAATATGATATTTTGAAGAATATGGGTAACCAAACAGTTGACGGACCCCATTGACTTCTGTAGTATGGGGGAAAAATACTATGGAAGTCAATGGGGCCCATCAACTGTTTGGTTTCCTACATTCTTCAAAATATCATATTTTGTGTTCAGCAGAAACAAGAAATTCATACAGGTTTAAAACAAATTGAGGGTGAGTAAATGATTTTTGGGTGAACTATACCTTTAATCTTATTTCAGTTTTCTAATATAAGTTTAAGTTTTTCATTTAATATATCTTATTTCAGCTTTATTTCAGTTAACTGAACAATAACAAAACTAATAGGTGCCAGAGTATGCTAGTTTTTGTAAGGAATGTTGTGCTGAGAAGCATGGGAGGAATTTCCTTTTTCTTAGATCGAGTCTGAATGTGTGTGTATTTCAGTGTGACCATGTTCAGCAGTCTTTCCTGCTGTGTTTTCCTCCGTCTTTTTAACTGACATGGCCTGAATTTGAGGGAAATACCATTTTCTCCTGTTTGATGGCAGTGTGCCACCCCTCCAGCTGCTGATGAGTGGACTCTTCCACTTCAAACTCTGTAGAGAGCACAGGTCTGGCTGACACACATCCATTCTTCCAAGTCCGTTTCTCCCTTCAGTCCACAATCCATCAGTTTGTTTCCCAACTGCAGAGCAGGTAAATGGGCCGTGCTGCTCTGGGATCCTTCCTGTCTCACTGTGATATCAGAGATGGAAAATTTAAGAGCCTTCTGGAGCTGTTCAGCCTTGTCTCATTCCAAACTGGAATTCTCTAAACATCACATCAGACGCAACCAAACACACACACTGATACGCCACAGCTGTATTTATCCACAATGGTATTTTCCCAGAACATAATGTGTGTTAATATCTTTGCACATTCTTTGGTGGTGATTTCAAGGCTCCATTTTGAATTCATGTTATCGTGCTGATCAGAGTGTGTTTATGTGTGTGGCGTTGCTTCTGACGGGCTGATCGTATGATTGAGTGCCTTATAATTTTAAACATTTAGGCTGCAGATGCTGCTTGGGAGCGTGTGGGAGCGTGCAACTGCAAGAAACATTAAACTGTTTGTTTTGATTAAAAAAATGCAAATAGGTGAGACAGATGCTGAAAATGGATATAACCGAAAAAAGGTGATGAAATGAATACGCAAGTTGAACAGGTTTTCCAGAGGGAAAGTTTATTGCTCTTTCATATTTCAGGAGATTTACAGCAGTTCTCAATTATGTTTCATCCAAAGTATCATCTTAAAATGTCTATAATTCTTTAGGAGAAATAAAATAGACTCAAGACAGTTTTTGACAGGAAGAGTGTAGAGTTATAAAATGAATGTGGATAGCATTGCTCAGATCATTTGGTCTTAGAAGAATTTGATGAAAAATGTTTATTTTGAGATCTTTGAATTTGGTTGCAGACTTTTTTTTTTTTCTTTTTTTTTAGCACATATTAAGACATATTGAGATGTTTGGATCTCTAATGCTGTAGGTGATTGCCAGAGCATTGTTATGCAGTTGCTAAGTTGTTCTGATTGGTTGCTAGGGGGTTACTATGCAGTTACTAAGGTTTTTTGAATGGTTGCCAGGGGGATGCTATACTGTTGATTAAGTTGTTTTGATTGGTTGCCAAGGCATTGCTATGCAGTTGATAAGGTGTTTTGGCTGGTTGCCAGGGCGTTGCTATGCAGTTGATAAGATATTCTAAATAAGGGATGTGAGATTTTTTGTTTTATTTTGTTTTTTGAATTGCATTCCAATGAAGCTCATTGCTGTCTAGGCCTAAAGTTGAGACCTAGGGCCCTATTTTAACGATCTAAGCACATGGTCTACAGCGCACAGCGCAAGTGCACTTAGGACGTGTTCGAATCCACTTTTGCTAGTTTAATGATGGGAAAAATGGTCGGCGCACACGGCACATGGTCTAAAAGGGTTGTCTCTGTTCTCTTAATGAGTAACCAATCAGAGACTCATTTCCCATTCCCTTTAAAAGCCAGTTGCACTCGTGCCATAGTGGATTCACTATTTACATGGCGGAATTTTCAAGCGGAAAAACTGAATGCTTCTCTAGCGAGGAAATTGATCTGCTCATGCGCGAGGTTAAATAACAAAAAAAATATTGCGCCATTGCACTTTAAACCAGGTTTCAGTTGGTCAATGGTGCAGTCTATTTCAGTTGTCTCAAAATAGCAATGCGCCAACAATGCGCCTGAACACACCTCCTTTTCAGACCAGCACGCCCATGGGCACACAAATGGGCGCAAATGCATTTGCTATTTAAACAACGTGCCGCACTGGCGCAGGACGTGAAAATGATAACTGCATTGGGCTGAAACTAGCAAAAAACACTTGCGCCAGGTGTATGATAGGGCCCCTATTTTGTGATTAGCTTTTTCCATAAGAGGAATACACATTTATTAGATGTCCTGTGTGATAATAGTTTGCCATACTACTGAACGGAATCCCTTGGAGATAAACACACACTCGAATATAAAAGATCAGATATATAGGCAACATATTGAGAGGGAGATGTGCTTCTGATTTTTCCATTAATATTCAGATTTTATTAGTCATATGATAGAGGTATAGCATAAATATTGATTAATAGAAATAGCCTCCTCTTGTGCATTACTGACTTAATGAACTGACAGATTAATTTGGGCTCAATCCAGCAGTTCTCTAATCGTGGGATTTCCCTGTGTGTGCATGTGTGTAATCTGGCGGGATTACAGTCAAATGCATGTGATTAGTGTGTATTACCCACAAGGCCAGGTCACACACACGTACTGAGATGAGGGAATCCCTAGATTTGCTGGGTTGAACACAGATATGAGAGTATGAGATGGCTGATATATTGTGTTTGATTATGTATAGTCTCTTTGGGATAATGGTGCTGTGGATAAAATAAAATCTCTTTGCCAATAAACACCAGTTGAGCCTGAACAGTGAATGTGAAATGACACTTTCTTCATTTATATTAACATTAATTAAATTGCATTTGCACGGTATGTATTTCATTATCACTAATGGCTTTCAGAAATATAGCTCTATGAATACCTCTGAATGCCAAAATAATTTATGAGAAGTTTGTTTGTTTCATTGGTACACACACATAGATTATTTTGATCATAAAGAATGTGGATTCTAATTTAAGAAATTAAATGAAAAGGAAAATTAAAGAGAGTGTATGTATATAATATAATAGGCCTATATATAATTTTTCTTTGTTTTTGAAAAAGTCTCTTATGCTCACCAAGGCTGCATTTATTTGATCAAACATACAGTAAAACCAGTAATAGTGTGAAATGTTATTATACAATTTAAAATAACTGCTTTCTATTTTAATATATATTTGAAATGTAATTTATTCCAGTGATGCAAAGCTTAATTTTCAGCATCATTACTCCAGTCTTCAGTGTCACATGATCCTTCAGAAATCATTCTAATATGATGATTTGCTGCTCAAGAAACGTTTCTGATTATGTTTTTAATGTTAGTTGTTCTTAATATTTTTTTGTGAAACTGTGATACACGATTTGTCATCAAGCTGTTTTTACATCGATTCATCAATTTAATGTGTCCCTGCTGGTCACAGCTGAACTTTGACCCTTACAATAGTCCAGTTTTGTTGGTGGGTGACAGGGGAAGAGATTCTTAATGAACTTCCTGTTAAAATGACGAGGACTTCGGCTGACCTCTGCCATGAGCCGTCATGAGTTGTCATATTCAGAGATAAAAAAACAGCATAGTCCAGAACATTTTCCCAATTACAGTCAGAAACTCCCACGTCATCCTCTATGACCTATGACCTGATTCAGCACATCATTAGGCTGTTTTAATATTTCATGCAAACACACTCTTACTCTGATTAAGCCTAAACTGAAGACACTTAAATGGCCGTCAACATAGTCAGAAATGAAGTCATATACGTGAATGACATCAGTTTAAATAGTGTTTCGGCATTGTGTTTGTGTGGTTAAAGATTTGACTGTGTTTGGAATACTGTGCAGTATATGTATTTTTTTTAAATAGTATGTGGAAGAATATGCATTATGCACTAAACATTTTAAACAGCTATACTATAGCTATTACTGTGAGAATGAGATTATCTAATAAGAAAGATATTTTTAAGTTTATATTGTATTTCACGGTCACATTTATTGTCACACTGAAAATGTAAGGTCAAGTTGAGCATGTTGCATTGTGGGATACATTACCCAGCACAGTGTGCTCCATTCTATACTGCATATTTGGCAAATACAGTAGACCATCAGGGGATTTCACACAGAAAACTTGCATACTGTGCACAATATAGTACATACTGCACACTGCGGAAATAGTAAGAGTATTTTTCAAAACATAACCAAAGTATATCTTTAATATTACTTGTTCTTTATATTTACAATATATCTATTGTAAGTATCTCATATATAGTCTAAAGCAGTTGTTCTCTAATGGATAGGATCTCTTGGCTCTAAGGAATTCCAGAGCAGACTTGTGCAGCTTCCAAGAACAAGACAGGTGTGCTGAGATGAGATTTGATTTAGTGCCAGTCAGGAATTGAGAGATAAATGCACCTGCAGCCACGTTCTGTTACTATGGTGATACATGTGACTAATGGTGACATTAGGGTGTCAAGAGGAGGCTGAAATGCTGATATATTAGTATTTGAAAAGTAAACAGGGAAAAGGATTGAAGAGAGATGTGTGTGCTTAAACATTTTGAAAGGATACCCAAGGCTAATTTGCATATCAGATTCGTCTAGTCTTCTTTTCTTTCTTTCACTTGTTTTTTCTAGATTGTTTGTTTTTCAAGTACACCTCTGTTTCACTGCTATTCCTGTATCAACACAAAGCTTAGACACCTGTGTGTTGTATAATACATGTTCAACATGAAATCAAAATTTAACCAATTTATTTTGTTAATGTGCAGGTCATTCCAAAGGAAAAAAACTGCCATTTTGTTTGTCATGTCCATTAAAAAAAGAAAAAGAAAAAAAAAAAGGATTTGGCTACAATGGTGGCAGATACGCTACTTGCAATATATACATTACTTAGTAAATATATATAAATATATAAAATATATAAATTATATATATATATATATATATATATATATATAAAAATGTGTGTGTGTGTGTGTGTACATATATAAAAAAATTATTCATTATTCAATTATTCATGTATTTGAAAAAAACTCTTTGATCACCAATGCATTTGATTAAAATACAGTAAAACAGTAATATTGTGATATATTATTACAATTTAAAATAACTGTTTTCTATTTGAATATATTTTAAAATTTATTCCTGTGATTTTCAGCATCATTACTCATCTTCAGTGTCACATGATCCTTCAGAAATCATTCTAATATGCTGATTTGCTGCTCAAGAAACATTTCTTATTACTATTATCAAATGCTGAAAACCGTTGTACTGTTTAATATTTTTTAACCGTAATGCTTTTTTTTTCTCCTTCTTTTTTTCTTTGATGAATAGAAAGGTCAAAAGAACATAAATAGAAATCTTTTGCAACATTATAAATTCTAAGTCTTTAGTGTCACTTTTTACTGTCAGTTTAATTTAATGCATCTTTTCTGAATAAAAATATTAATACCTGACCCCAGACATTTGAATGGTACAGTAAGATCTGATAGTATAGCTAGTCAGATCTGCTCTGATATGAATAGTGTAAAAACTGTTTAGGTAGTGTTTTAGCAAACTCACACTCAGGCCTGGGTTCATTCTGCTACTGTATGCAGTTACCACTTTACTTACTTTTATTGATGCAATTAATTCCTGATAAATTAAAAAATGGGCTGCAAACTACAATTCACATTAACTTTAATTGTGTGTGAAAGGATGTTGTTTCTTCCTGTTTGAGAAAGTGATATCAAGGGTGGTCAAGGGCAGCTATCCCGCTCATTTCCTCTCTTTCTGATTGATATTCTGTGTATTGGTTAGACTATGTGATGGGTCATGAAGTTCATTGTGTCTGCAGTGCCTGCACAACACAGCCAATCAGAGATTCAGCCAATCAGGGCTCATTTCTCACACCTGACCTGAACATACCAATCACAGCTTTGAGAAACTGTTGAGATGGGCATTTATGCAGCGGCCCGGTCAAAGTGATTGATTTACACTTGTTTAATTATAAATGAGTGGGAGAGAAACAGATATGTGGAAACTGCCCACTTAGTCTACTATGACAGTGACACACAATGATGTACTTGTGACTGTGTGTGTGAGCAATGTACTATTAAAGGGATAGTTCACCCAAAAATAAAAATTCTGTCATCATTTACTCACCCTAAAGTAGTTCCAAACCTGTATGTATTTCTTTGTTCTGCTGAAAAACAAAGGAAGATATTTGGAAAAATGTCAGTAACCAAACAGATCTCGCACCCCCATTGACTACCATAGTAGGAAAAATAATTACATTAAACTTATATTAAACTTTTTGGAAATTGTTTTTGTGTTGATAAAATTGTATTGATTAAAATTTTAGGGGGTGTACTCATTTACGCTGAGCACTGTACACACACACATATATATATGATTTATAAGGACACAAATTTGTATAATGACATGGGTACTACACTGGTATTACGACGTAAACATGAAATAAACATGAAACATTTCATGAGTCCTCATATTTAAAATAGCTTTAAAAACATACTAAACAATGTTTTATTAAAAATGTAAAAATGCAGAATGTTTTCTGTGATGGGTAGGTTTAGGAGTAGGGGTAGTGTAGGGGGATAGAATGTACAGTTTGTACAGTATAAAAACCATTACGCCTATGGAATGTCCTCACTAAGATAGCAAAACAAACCTGTGTGTGTGTGTGTGTGTGTGTGTGTGTGTGTGTGTGTGTGTTTATCTATCTTGGGGGGGGGGTCCATCATATCCAGAAACACCTGAAGTCCATTCACAGATCCATTTCAGTTTAATAAACTGCAGATGTGTGTATGGCCCAGAATGCTTCTTCACTAGTTCTTTTATCAACATACTCCAAATTGCTCTAGTTTCTCCAGAATCCTAAGAATGCTTGACCGACTAAAGATGTTCTCTCATACAGAAATAGCGAACGGTGCTTCATGAAAGCATTCCTCTAACACACAGCATGGGAAAACAGCTTGACGACTCTGAGAAAGAGTGATAGAAATAGAAAGAACGTTTTTGCAATTATGCTTAAAGGAATAGTTTATCCAAAAATTAAAATTATGTCATCATTTACTCACCCTCATTTTAGATCAGGCTCCGAGAAGAAAAAAAAAACAAAACATAAAAGTAGTCTGCACTTCATTCCAAGTAGGATTATATGAGAAACTGACTAAATTCACTGATTATTTACGGAAAATCTCCCACTCTGCTGCAGTTATTATAGTGCTTTTGGTCATGTTTGGACAGCATCCGTAACTGTTAATAAAGAAAAGAGCAGCATGACCTTTTCTGTCTAATTTTATTTTACATATATTTTACATTTAACGTCTTCTTTCGTGTGCCATAGAATCATAGAACAACATGAGGGTGAAATGATGACACAATTTTCATTTTTGGGTGAACTATTCCTTTAAGACCTCTCCTAGATAAGGTTTCCTCTTCAGTACATCATGATTCCCAGGAGAGCCCTTTATTAAACACACACAAACATACACGGCCCGTGAAGATGATCGTATGGAATGGCTGTATATGGTGAGAGCAGTGATGTGGTCTGTGGTCAGAGTGTAAGGCTGGAGGAGGAATAGACTCTATTGCTGTAAGTGATGCTGTAAGCTCTCTCTGTCTTCTGATGTGTGTGAGTGATCGTTTTTGCTGCTCTACTGACTCATATACTCACTGTGGTTTATGTCCTAGTTCACACACACACTTTCACACTCTCAGAGACTCGTTCAGAGGATTGTGCTGACATACACACAATTAAAGACACACATAATCATGTGAGAGGACAGAAGATCTCATTTATCGATTCATACAGTTCCTGAGTCAGCGATGTTCATGTTACGCAGACTTAAACACTTTCTTTGTTCTCTATGACTGGTGACAATTATAACACAACTTATATGTCATTTTAAAGTGTTAGTTCACCCAAAAATGAAATTTTCCATTAAGTACTCACCCTCATGTCTTTCCAAACCCGTAAGACCTTCTTTCATCTTCAGAACACAAATTAAGATATTTTTGATGAAATTCAAGGGTTTCTGAATCACACATAGGCAGCAACGTCATTGCACCTTTTGAGGTCCAGAAAGATAGTAAAAACATCATTAAAATAGTTCATGTGACTACAGTGGTTCAACCTTAATGTTATGAAGCGACGAGAATACATTTTGTGTGCAAAAACAAAACAAAAATAACTTTATACAACAATTTGAACTGTTGTCATACATAGTTGATGTAGTGAACACAGTGCAGGCTTCCTTGTTTACATCCGAAAGTCGACTCAGTATTGGCCGAAGCTGAACATGTGAGCACCACGATGGATGCATGTGATGCTGATGCAGGTGCCGGCCAATACTGAGTCACCGTTCGGACCACTGTAGTCACGTTGACTATTTTAACCATGTTTTTACTACCTTTCTTGACCTCAAGGTGCAATGACATTGCTTCCTATGTGTGGTTCGGATACCCTCGGATTTCATCAAATATATCTTAATTTGTGTTTTGAAGATGAACGAAAGTCTTACGGGTTTGGAACAACATGAGGGTGAGTAATTAATGACAGAAAATTCATTTTTGGGTGAACTAACCCTTTAAACAATCCTGAATGAAACAGTGTTTTTTAACGAATCAGTTGAGGTGAATGATTCATTGAATCTGTTTTGGAACAAATCGATTGATTTAATGATTCAGAGACTCACTTGTTGCCACCTACTGGCAGAGTGATGTAACATACATAAAGAGTCACTAAAAAATCCCCACCAGCAAGTAGGCTTAGTCTATAAAGCATATCACACTACCATGAGAGTGTCTAGAATAATAAAGAATACATATAACATAATTTTCTTATTGAATTCATACTTACCATGTTCATATTTGTCTATACAATCTCTTTCTAAGCTTGTTCTCTTTCTCTCTCTCATACACATTCACAGCAGGATTGGTTTATTTTTGTCAGAGGTGGATTTGCATTCAGTAGTTCTACCCTCAATCAATATTCAAAAAGGCTTGAGAACAGAATGACTCAGCTTTCAACACTGAAACTTTTACAATCACACAGAAACATAGGAAAACTTGAACTAAAACTATAGATGTGTTCCAGCAAGTTTCAGTAAACTTTAGCGGCTCAAGTGCTGTTTATCTGGTCTTGTTTATCTTATTTATTTATCCCATGTGTTTCCAATGTATATGGTGGGATATATTTGTGTGTGTGGGTGTGTTAGTAGGCTAGAAGCTTTAGATGTTTAGGTTGTGTCTGTGTGTGTGTATATTGTACAGGCCAGATGGGAGTAAAGCTTTGCAGTGAAATTGCAGCAGGAGAGATCTCACACACGTTTGAAGTGCTTACATGTGGGTAGTGTTGCTTTTTTTCCCCCTTGGATTTAACTGGAAACACATTTTCTTCTCTCATAACACACACACACGCTGACATGAGGCACAAAAAGAGTAATTCCCGGTCTTTTTGTGCTTCTCTGCACTGGCCTCTATATGTAGAGAAGTTACAGGTCTCTTTAGACCATTCAATAACATTCTCACATAAATCTGAGCGCAGTTATGATCCTCAGTTGTCCAATAGCATACACCACTGTACAGACACTGGTGCTTTGGTGCCCATCCCAAATACATTGTTGGATAACTATTTTACAGTGCACAATTAGTTCTTTAATCCCTTTAAAAATCTAAAACTTATTTATGACCAGCGGCAAATAAATCTACGACTTTCCCATGAGGAAAACATAAATATCTGCTGTTAACCTCACTCACACCTGGATCTGTGTAGGCTCTGCATATAGAATTACACAAATTCAGTATCAACACAGGGCTCATTGCAGAGACTGTGGGGGACCTTTGATGTGATTTAAAGGAGGTTTGTAACCACTAAGATTATTCGTAAAAAAAAACCTCCACCCACAACCAACATCCTACACCCTAAACACCAAACCCCACCAAAGCCCCGTGGCTTGTCCACCCCCAGCCCCTGAGCTGAAGATGATGAGAACATGGCACATATAAGAGCCTGTTTTATGACTGTAGCATGAAACGCAGAGAAGATTTATGGCCTGTATTTACTATATGCTTTTGTTGTACTTGTATGTGAAAGTGTAGTCAGTGTAAACATTCCACGGAAGAACGAAAGGAGCAACATGAGGAAGAGTAACTTATGAGCGAATTTTTATTTATGGGTAAACTATCCCTTTAATGGTCCATTTTTTAAGTATCTGAAGTTTAAAGGCCCACTGAAGTGCTTTGGAACACGCAGCATTATTCAATGTGTTGACGTAATTTCAACTGAAGCGGGAAGATATCGATCTGGGACATATCGAACAGCTCCTCCCCTTTTTTAAAATAGCCAATAACGTTTTGTTTATATCACACATCGTTGAGCTCGGTAAATCCTCAGTTTCCTTCTAATCTCTAACAGTTTCTCCTCCTAATCTCCTCCATATCGCTTTAAAATATAGCATTCTGTGCAGAATTCAAATGGGTCCGATACGTTTTGTGGTCTGCGCCAACTCGACTCTGTGCTATCGTGTCTCTGGACTGGAGCAGACTGTGTGCGCTGTGGTTTGCATGACACTAACATGAAACCAGACTTCATTCGCCTCAATGGAAAGCATATTTACACTGTCTTGATCGTTCCCTATCCCCTATATAGTGCACTATATGCCATTCACCATGTAGAAAATAGTAAATGTGTATAAACAAGTGACCGATTTCAGCCACAGCTTCAGCGTCTATTTATAATGTAGGGGGCGGGACGCTTTAGATTCTAGAGAGCATTTGATTGAAGAGAAGATCTGATGAGAAGCTGAAGTCCGCGGTGATGTCATGAAAATCCGTGATCCATTTTAGTGGAAGTGAGAGACTGTAAGTTTTGAATGCTTATATCTCCTAAATGCGAATTTTGCTTATTCATAACCTTAAGGCTAACATATTCATACTGAAAGCTAAAAAACTTAAATTTTGATTTCAGGGGGACTTTATCTAACTGTCAGGGGTTGCTTGTATTATTAATCCAAAGGAAGATATGCGTGACTCACAAATGAAGATAACGCTATTAATAAACACCAGGAACAATACTAATACAACTATCCTCAAGGAAGAGAGAAGGCTTAAATACACAGAGGATGATAGTCAATGGAACAGGGAACAGGTGAGAAACTAATAAGGGACTGTGGCAAATGATGAATGACTAAACTCAGACAAACGAAAAACTAATGGCTCATTTCCACTGAGCGGTACGGTACAGTACAGTATGATTTGGAATGGTAAACCCTGATCCGGCTTGCGTTTCCACCTCCAACAGTACCCTTACTTGATAGGCGTGGTGTATGCCAGAAAGTAGCTATCGACGTTATTCTCGCACGAATAAGAAAGAGACTCTGTAAACAACAATGGAGGACATACAGCAGATCTTGTTCTTGCTTCTCGGCATGTGGTTGTTTATTTGCTACACGCTGACATTTTGTTGCAACGGTATTGTGTTTCAACTGTATATTTAAAAAATGGCACCTCTTGTGTAGTCATTCACCTTGTAGTAAAAGTGATGGTAAAGCTGAATTTTCTGCATCATTACTCCAGTCTTTAGTGTCACATGATCCTTCAGAAATCATTCTAATATGATGATTTGCTGCTCAAGAAACATTTCTTATTATTATCAATGTTGAAAACAGTGATGCTGCTTAATTTTTTGTGGAAAACCATTTTCCCTTTTTTTTAGATTCTTTGATGAATACAAAGTGCACAATGAAATAGTGACAAAAATGAAAGTATGTGTGTGAATGTGAGCAGCAGGGACAAGGGATGAACTCCATCTTGCTTCAATTATAGGTCAGCATTGTTTACATCTAGTTAAAGACATTACAGGCCACATACTAGCTGCAACCTCACTACATGTATACACACACACACAAATAGCATTCAATCCTTCCTCTATCCAATTTGGTTTACGTCAGCCATACAACCTGTCCTTGTGTCCGCAGAAGTAGAAGGGTGACCCGTGTGACCGCCTTCCGAAAAAATAACAAACCCCTCGATATATACACACACATACACCCCGCTTTGTCTCTGAGCCTGAGGCAGTGAGACAAAAATAACCAAACTCAGAGACTCCTAACCAGAACCACATTTCCTGCATAGAGAAAGCCAGAGACAGCAAGAGAGGTCGGTTTCCCATATTTTTATACGTTTTGAGGAAATTTCAGCCTTTCATTTTCTCAGAGAACATCGCAGTCTCTTCCTCTTGTACGATTTAGACACAAAAGACGGTACGTATTAAACAAATTGTGCGCTTTGGTCTGGCAGACATAGTTGGGCTTGGTCTTTCAGAAGTTTATTTTAGAACTTCTCTCTCCCCAGTCACAGTCGTGTGAGCCTGGATATTCTCATTTATTCTGAAACGCCCCCACAGTATCAAGGGTTTCCTTTTGTACAAATGTTCACCTCCATCCATGCACAGAAATACACACTCTCTGCCTGTTTTAAACAACGGGCTCTTGTAACACTGTTGGGACCTGTGCCCAGAGGAAGGAGCCAATAAATGAAGTTAAAGTATGTATTAGAGAGCGCAGAGAGATCATGAGGGACTGTTTAAATTGGACAGTAGTGTTTCCGCTGTGGCTGGGGGTCCAAAATCAGCAGCGGTACTAACACTCGCTCACCTTGCACCACCTTCGTTATGACCTCAATAACGATTTAAATCAAAGATGAACGATCAAACTGTCATCAAATTCAACAAATACATTGAGATTGACTTCAGATACTTGTGTTTGTTTATTGATGGTGTTATCACCAGCAGTCAGATAATAATGAAATGTAAGCCTGCAGCCTAATTGCATTATGTTTGGAGTGTTTTTCAATTACTTTTCAAAGGCCCTCCCATGAGTATGCGTGAGAGAGTGATGAAGAGAGATGGAAAATCCTGACCTTCAGTGCAGTGTTTTTCTCCATCGTTCAAGTGCCTTTAAAGCAAGGCTGAAAATCGTTAAACCAAGGGCTGTGGAAATTCTATTCTGTATCATTGTAAGACAATGCATTGGGGATATTTTATCATGGCCCAGTGTAGAGAGATGCAACTTTTACAGCATCGCTTTTAAAAACTAAAAGGCTTTTCACATTACATGGTTAAAATTGGGTTCTTTTTATAGATGGGGTTTAAAGGTCACTTTGTAAATCATAAAAACAATGCTTACCTAAATTACCAGTAAGCATCAATGAACTAATAATGCATAAATATTAATGCACTTGTATATTCATAAGAACTTTTACATGTTGTGTGTAGTTTGAGTGAAGAAAAATGTCATTTAAAAATGTCAACTGATACAGAAAATGTTTGCTTCTATTATTTTGTCTATGCTTTTGTGTTTCTGAAGACATAAGAGTGAATTAGAGTGAATTAAGGGATTAGTTCACTTTAAAAAATTTTTTATTTTTTTTTATTACCTTTATTTATATAGCGCTTTTTACAATGTAGATTGTGTCAAAGCAGCTTTACATTGATAACTGGTACATTATTTGGCTGCACAGCAGCTCTTAAAGAATAGTGTCAATGCAGGTAGATCAAAGCACTGTTGAATATCAAATGTCAAGTCAAATGTCAAGTGTCCCCAACTAAGCAAGCCAAAAGGCGACAGCGGCAAGGAACCCAAACTCCATCAGGTGACATCAGGTGGCAGACAAGTGGCAAATAGGTGTTTAAATGGAGAAAAAAACCTTGGGAGAAACCAGGCTTAGTCGGGGGCCAGTTCTCCTCTGGCCAACAGTGCTTTGTTACGATTCAGGTTGCCATCGTAAGTCCAATAGGATCGCAGCATTCAAAGTATTTATTCCAGTTCCATCCAATTGAGGATCGTATTCATCACGCCGGTATGGACGGTTGTTGAGGAACTGTGTCGTGGCTGTCGTGTCGATGAGGCCCTCACAGTGGATGATCTAGTTGACTCAATCTCTGCTGATACTTCAGGGCTGCGTTGTGGTCGTGTCAAGGCGCAGGTCCTCGGTCTCACCTGGATACGGCCCGGATCCGGTTGACTACGGTGAACCTCGGGATAACCAGAAAGACTAATGTTAGCGTAGATGCCATTCTTCTTCTGATGTAACGAGTACATCATGTGTTATAGGAAGTGTTCCCGGTTCCGGCTGACCTAATTTATGCAGCCTAATAATCCTTTAACGGATTTGAAAATATAAATTGGTAATGTGTTATGTGTATGCCAGGTTAAAGAAATGCGTTTTTAGTCTAGATTTAAACTGACAGAGTGTGTCTGCTTCCCGAACAATGCTAGGAAGATTGTTCCAGAGTTTAGGTGCCAAATAGGAGAAGGATCTACCGCCTGCGGTTGATTTTGATATTCTAGGTATTATCAGCTGGCCTGAATTCTGAGATCGCAATAGACGTGAAGGACTATAATGAATTAAGAGCTCGCTCAGGTACTGGGGAGCTAAACCATTTAGTGCTTTGTAAGTAATTAGCAAGATTTTAAAATCTATACGATGTTTAACAGGAAGCCAATGCAGTGTTGACAGAACCGGGCTAATATGATCATACTTCCTAGTTCTAGTAAGAACTCTAGCTGCTGCATTTTGTACGAGCTGTAGTTTATTTATCAGGCGAGCAGAACAACCACCCAGTAAAGCGTTACAGTAATCTAGCCTTGAGGTCATGAACGCATGAACTAACTGTTCTGCATTTTTCATTGAGAGCATATGTCGTAGTTTAGATATATTTTTAAGATGGAAGAATGCGGTTTTACAGATGCTAGTAACATGGCCTTCAAATGAAAGATTGGTATCAAAGAGCACACCCAGGTTCCTAACTGACGACGAAGACTTAACAGAGCAGCCATCAAGTGTTAGACAGTATTCTAGGTTATTACATGAAGTTTTTGGCCCAAAAATTAGAATCTCTGTTTTTTCTGAATTTAGTAGTAGGAAATTACTGGTCATCCAATTTTTTATATCAGCTATGCATTCCGTTAATTTTGTGAATTGGTAAGTTTCGTCAGGGCGCGAAGAAATATAGAGCTGAGTATCATCAGCGTAACAGTGAAAACTAACGCCATGCTTCCTAATGATATCTCCCAAGGGTAGCATGTACAGAGTGAAAAGCAACGGTCCTAGTACTGAGCCTTGCGGTACTCCATATTGAACTTGTGATCGATATGACATCTCTTCGTTTACTACTACAAACTGATAACGGTCAGATAAGTATGATTTGAACCATGACAATGCAATTCCACTAATGCCAACATAATTTTCGAGTCTATTTAAAAGAATATTGTGATCAATAGTGTCAAATGCAGCACTAAGATCCAGTAACACTAATAGAGAGATACAACCACGATCTGATGATAAGAGCAAATCATTAGTAACTCTAATGAGGGCAGTCTCAGTACTATGGTACGGTCTAAATCCTGACTGGAAATCCTCACAGATACTATTTCTTTCTAAAAAGGAACATAGTTGTGATGATACTGCCTTTTCTAGTATTTTTGACAGAAAAGTGAGATTTGAGATCGGCCTGTAATTGACTAATTCTCTAGGATCAAGTTGTGGTTTTTTAATAAGAGGTTTAATAATAGCCAGCTTAAAAGTTTTTGGTACGATCTCAAATCGTACGATCTCAAATCTCACTTTTCTGTCAAAAATACTAGAAAAGGCAGTATCATCACAACTATGTTCCTTTTTAGAAAGAAATAGTATCTGTGAGGATTTCCAGTCAGGATTTAGACCGTACCATAGTACTGAGACTGCCCTCATTAGAGTTACTAATGATTTGCTCTTATCATCAGATCGTGGTGATAACCTCTGGAAGCATTTCTTTCAATAGCTTAGTCGGTATAGGGTCTAACATACATGTTGTTGATTTTGATGATTTAACAAGTTTAGACAATTCTTCCTCTCCTAAAGCAGTAAATGAATTGAATTTTTCCTCAGGGACACTACAATGCACTATCTGACGCGATACTGTAGTAGACGGTTGCATGGTTATAATTTTTTCTCTAATATTATCAATCTTGCAAGTAAAGAAGTTCATAAAGTCATTACTGCTGTGCTCTTTGGAAACATCAGAAGTTGAAGCTTTATTTCTTGTTAATTTAGCCACTGTATCAAATAAATACCTAGGGTTGTGTTTATTTTCTTCTAAAAGTTTTGAAAAATAGGCAGATCTAGCAGATTTTAGGGCCTTTCTGTACTCAATCATTCTCTCTCTCCACGAAATGCGAAATACTTCTAGTTTTGTTTTCTTCCAGCTGCGCTCCATTTTCCTGGCTGCTAACTTTAGGGCCCGAGTGTGCTCATTATACCATGGCATTGGATTAATTTCCTTAATCTTTTTTAAGCGCAAAGGAGCAACTGAGTCTAATGTGACAGAGGCAATAGTTTCTGTTGCAACATCGAGGTCTTCTAAGCTTTCTGGTATGCTAAGGCAATGAAACTGATCAGGAAGATTATTTATAAAGCGATCTTTAGTGGTAGAAGTGATGGTTCTACCATATTTATGGCATGGAGGCAGTTTAGCCGCCTTGACTAAATGTAGTATGCACGAGACTAGATAATGATCAGAGATGTCATCGCTCTGCTGCAGAATTTCAACAGCATCAATATCAATTCCATGTGACAATATTAGATCTAAAGTATGATTACGACAATGAGTGGGTCCTGACACGTGTTGTCTAACACCAATAGAGTTTAGAATATCTGCAAATGCCAATCCTAATGTGTCTTTTTTATTATCTACATGGATATTAAAATCACCAACAACAAGGACTTTATCTGCAGCTAGTACTAACTCCGATAGAAAGTCAGCAAATTCTTTGATAAAGTCTGTATGGTGTCCTGGTGGCCTGTATACAGTAGCCAGCACAAATGTCAACTTACATAATGTTACGTAAAGTACCATCACTTCGAAGGAATTATATTTGAAAGACTTCTGACTAATACTGTAAGTATTACTATAGATTACAGCAACACCACCCCCTTTGCCTTTCTCACGGGCATTGTGTCGATAATCATAACCTTGAGGACTAGACTCATTTAAAGTAATGTAATCATCCGGTTTTAGCCAAGTTTCTGTCAAACACAGCACATCTAGATTATTATCTTTGATAATATCATTAACAATAAGTGATTTTGAAGAAAGGGATCTAATATTTAACAACCCGAGTTTTATCATTTGTTTAGCATTATTATCTCTATTTTTTATTTGTTGAACATCAATTAAATTTTTACCATTAAATGGGTTTGGAAGTTTTTTGTTTTTACTAATTCGGGGTACAGACACAGTCTCTATTTGAAAATATCTAGGTGTAAGAGTTTCTATGTGTTGGGAGTTATCTGAATTATCTGACTTCTGTAACGTGAGGCAGCTAGCAGACGGTCGGTTTAGCCAGTATGTCTGCTTCCTGACCTGGGCCCCAGTTTGTCATGTTTCAGCTCTAAGACTATGTGCCATAATGAAAATTACCCCAAGCTTTACTCACCCTTAAGCCATCCTAGGTGTAAAGTACAATATCTAGCCTTCCGTATTCAACTTACGAAGAAAGTGTAAAACTCTCGCAGTTCAAAGCTCTTACGCTATGTCCTATGCCTTCGGTATTCAAAATACGAAAAAGTGTAATTGACGCGACGTCAGTTACGCTTTTTTCATAAGTTGAATATGGAAGGCGGTCTGGTGGAAGCTAGATATTTTACTTTATAACTTGTTAAATATGGATATTTTTCTTACACAAATGCATCACTTTGCTTCAGAAGGCCTTTATTAACCCCCCGAAGTATGTTTATGATGGATGGATGCACTTTCTTGAGCTTCATACTCGTTGGTCCGGTTCACTGCCATTATAAAGTTTGGATGCGTCAGGATATTTATTAATAGAACTCTGATCGTGTTCATCTGAAAGAAGAAAGTCATATACACCTAGGATGGCTTAAGGGTGAGTAAATCTTGGGGTAATTTTCATTTTAAAGTAAACTAATCCTTTAATTGCACAATATTTCCACAGATGGACAAGCTGAATTACTTCTACATAGTGATTTAACTGAATTAACTATATATATATATATATATATATATATATATATGAATTAACTATATATAATATATAATGTAAAGTAACCCACAAAGAACACATCATTTTGTTTGTGTTATTTGGAAACACTTTACAATCAGGTTCCATTTGTTGACATTAGTTACTACATGAACTAACAATGTGCAATACATTTGATACAGTATTTATTCAACTTTGTTAACATTAGTTAATAAAAATATAACTGTTTATAGTTATTGTAGTAAATGTTAATTACGTTTTAGAAGTATTTTCCATAGTTAGTTCATGTTAACTAATGTAGTTAACAAATGAAACCTTTTTGAAAAGTGTTACCCATATTTTTTGTCAAGGTCTGAGAATGATAGAAATAGCTCTTGTGAATCGTTATGCAGAATTTATGCATGTAGGCTATGACCCTTACAAGGAAAACACCTTCCAGTTTTTGTAAAAGTTTTCATTGAGTTCTCTGCAATGTTGACTTTGCGGTGAAACGACCGTTAGACATCTGTGTGAAGGAGTTCACACAAATCAGCTCCCTCTAACAGTCAGTTCAGTTTAAAAGCATCTTTCAAACATTTCTCTCTCCTTTTTACCCTTTTTCGTTTACCCTGGCCAAACCAAATGGGAGAGGAAATCTGAATTAGAAACGGAGGGGCGGAAGAAGTCAGGCAGAGGGAATGAGAGTGCAAACCCATTCCCAAATGTTTCTGCATTTCTACTGCAAATCCAGATGTGGGTCTGTTAGTCATTGGTCAGCATACACACACACACACACACACACACACACACGACCAGGACTTTTTTTCCACAGTGCAGAAAATTCCTTACAGTTATAGTATCAGATAGTAATACTGTGGTACTTTGATATTTACCATGGTACTCAATGGTTACCATATTCATACAGTATACCATGTACACTATTTGCACTATACCAAAAGGTATTTCAATGAGTATGGAAATTGCCAGGTGCATTGTCAAAACTAAAACAAAACATGCCATTACCATAGTACTACTGTACATCCAAAAAAACATTGTTATACCATAGTATTTTTACCTTTACAAAAAGTATTGTAGCAGTAACATGACAGACAGGTTGTTACTATGGTACTGTTTTTTTTTTGTTTTTTGTTTTTTTTTTGGGACATGTATCTGCATCCGATACCATCATTTTTCTGTGGTATTTAAATAGTACTTCCAAGGTTGTTCCAAGAATTACTGTATGTCCAAAAACATGGTACTAGTAGGCTACTTTTTGTAGTGAAGTGGTAAATTTTGACAGATTCAACCCTTATTCACTTACATAATCCAGATCTGGTGTAAACCAGTGTTATTTTATTACTATTATTTACTATTATAGTAGCATATTTATTAATGTTTAATAATAATGTTTATTAATTAATGTATTGATTAGCTTTAGCATTAGCCTACTTCAACTTATTTCAGTTGCCGTTTCTAATTCCATTTCTAAAATTTCTAACTAATTTTTGTTGATTTTTTTTAAATTAATCTAATATTTATATTTTATATACAAAAAATATATAAATTATATACAAAAAAAAAAAAAAAAAAAAGTTTCAGTAGTTTTAGTTAACAACAACAACAATGGTGTAAAAGTAAACTGATGGTAATGTCAGGCTGGACTGCTTAATGTGTGCGTCGCGTTTTGCTCAATCACAGCCGCTCCGGTGTCACGGGGGAAAGGCGGAGGAAGAAGAGCAGCAGCAGGAGGAGGATGAGGAGGAGGGGTTGGGGTTTGCTGTGGAGGAACTGCTTGTGTGTGTGTGAATAGTGTTGTGCGGATCTGCTTGCTGGACGCGGGCCAGCGGTCCCTGTGAAACAGCGCGTTGAGAGCGGAGAAGGATGGGATGGGATGTGCTGGCACTGCCGCTGTCAGTCCGCTCCGCTCCGCCTGTGCAGCTTCACCGGGGATCACAACAACGACATGGATGATGCTGACTTCGAAGATGATTTAGGCCGGCGTGTGAACGTTTTCTCTTCGGACTTAACCCATTTGGATTACTGTGGTTGTTGTTAGAGAACATTTATTTCTTATTTCGGCGAGGAATTAATGAACGCGGGAGCGTAAAGGATTTCCAGCAAGGTAAATCGCGCGCACGTCTCGCGCTTGTTTTGCGCTGGTCTCGCGCTTCCCGATTCAGTCTGTAAGGGACGATGGAAGGATGGATGCGTTAAATACGTGTTTTTTTTTTTACTTAACTACATACCTATACTTCAAATTTTAACGATTACTGATTACAACACACGATAGAGCACTGATTTGTGACCATACACGGAGGATATCCTTTTTAAAATCTAATTTTAGGAGGTGAAAAGGCTCCTCAGAGTGTAAACTGTTCATGTAATGCAGCTAGCCTGCTAACCATTTACCTTGGAAACACAGGCATATATTATGTGAGAAATACTGCATCGTTTTCTCATAATGTTGATCTTTTTAGACGAACATCATCCTTAAGGTGATTTTTAGAAACTAATAATGTTGCGTTTAAAGGAGTTTGCATACTAAACTTGCTAGCTTATTTGCTTTGCTTGGTCACCATTACTGCCCATTCAGACTCATTCATCCATTTTTCCAAGGCTATTAACCTGTGCTGACAGCTGAATATGATCAGATCTGCTGTGGATAGTGACAGGAACTTAAAAGCATTGCATGCATGTGACCATCACGGTCATATCCTTAAAATCCTTGAACAATGCAGCTGTGTTAAGTCTTGCTTTATTAGATTTACTTGAAATGTCCTATGCCAGCCTCATAGAAAGGATTGTGCTGTCTCAAAACCTAATGAAAAATGCTGTTTTTTTTTTTTCTAGTAATCTGTCATAGGACATTACCATCAACATTAATAAATATAATTATGGATATAGATAGATAGATAAAGATATATGTTGATTTGAACAGTGTCTCAAAAACTTTTGACTTCTGGGCTGCATAGATTCAATTTGGTTGCAATTTCCTATTACAGCTGCTAAAGACTGATGAGATGTGAACTACCTACCTAGACAGCATTATTGGTACATGGACCCAAAAAATTCTGTTTCGATAGACTAACATTTTTGGGCTTCCATCAGACATCCTCATCTCTGTGGTGATGTGACCTTCATACCTAGACATTATCTTCGGCATCATGCATGCCCTTTAAAATGCTGTCTAGAATCTAGTTAGCCAGCCCATTAGGTTTTGAGGTACAGCCTGTGATTGGGGTCTGTCTACTGACTGTAAACAAAGCAGACTGGGCTGTGTCTATCTAGGCAGCTGTGGTCCTGCCGGCTCAGGGTGACGGATGTCTTTTTTTGTGCTGCTCACCCTGTGATGTCTGCACTGCAGGGCAGCAGTGTCAGCAGGCTGATGTACTCTAGCACACATGGTCAGGCATGAAAACCAGACCTGTAGTCGCCTTGACTTTTATCATTTGTCAGTCTGCACCATGAGACTTCATTCGTGGCCGAATTTGTGATGAACATTGATTGTTCTGCTTTTGTGGTTTCCATGTGCATGTGTGGTCAATGTGGTGCACTGTCATTTTGTTGTCAATGTGCATTAATTGGAAATAATGGCTAAATACCCCCTTGCTGTGTGCATGGGGTTGTGTCTGATGGCCTATACCATCACAAGGACATCAACTACCTCCTACTATGTTTAATATCTGTGTCTGATATGATCTGAATTGGATGTTCACTAATTCAAATGCTCTTAAATCTCTATCTTCTACACATCGTACTACTCAGTGAGAGTGTACGTGAAGCTAACATGTAGCTTAGGATTTAGTACGGATAAACCGCAATGAAACCCTAAACAGGCCATCAGGGTCAATCTTAAATCTGCACCAGAGAGTTGGTTTATCATCGGATCAGATTATATTACACTGTAATCGTCTCCTCTGCAGTGTGCATCAGAGTAACTGCACTTTTATATTAGGGCTGCATGATTTGGGGAATCTAATTTTGATTTTTCTTATAAAAATTACAGCTATGATTTATTCATTTATTTATTTTTTGAAAGCTCCAGGTTTGCTGTGCTTGGTTGTAGGGCTGCACAATATTACTACTAAATATTATAAAATATAAATATATATTTATGATGATAATGATTATTATTAAATAAAATATTAAACAAAATAAGAAATATTACTATTGTAATACTGTATTTGACTTTAAAATAAAAATATTTAAAAAAAAATTAACATATTAGTTAGTATTGTCGCTGTTGAGTGGATTCGTAAACACCTCTGATTGGCCATCGTGTTCACGCGCTCATCAGATATGTCTGTGATTGGCTACAATGATCAACGCTTCAAAAACATGTTGTAAATAGACATCACTGACGCTCTTCACAGAGCGCTTACACATATACAAATGGGAATGTTTGAAAGCTTTTAGACCCCTTGCTGTCGCTTTCAAAACACTTTCAAAATCAAAAACTTCTGTCTGCTTTCAAACGCTCCTGTGCGTTGATCATTGTAGCCAATCACAGACATAAATGTTGAGCTCATGAACACAGTGGCCAATCAGTGGTGTTTACGAATCCGCTCAACAGCGCTCAAAGTGTCACATTTTTAAAATTTCAGTACCGACTTGGTATCGATGTCGGTACTTTTGACAACACTAATATTAGTTTTAGTCAAGTATACATGGCTTTCGTTATTCAAATTCAAATGTTAAACTATCAAGCTTTTATTTTGGCATAAAACCGCCTTTAAAGCTTATATTTTGTTGATAACAGTTTATCGCTTGTTCTCGTTACAAGTTTGGGAAGATGGTTAGCGCATTACGTTCCCAAATGCACTTTATAAGTGACTCAGCACCAAGCCATATCGCAATTTCGGTTTCATTTATTCATTTAGATTAATTGTGCAACACTACTTTCAGCATCTATAACAGAATTACATTGGTTTACAAATATTACACTGACTGAAATGTGTGTGCTATGTGATTTTAATGACATCACAGTTTCATAGGGCAGTGTGAGGGTAGTGTGCCATTCAGGAGTTCAGCTGAGGAAGCAGTGACTCACTGTTCAGTGATTACAGGCGAGGCATTTTGTAACCCCACACCAGACGCAGCACACAAACACACTACTGCAAACACACAATTCCCAGCACCTGATTGTTAGATTCTGACATTGTGGTTGAGAGCTGTTCACCTCCCCCTCCAGATACACCCCAGTGAGAAGTGTTCTCATTTAGTGGAGCGGAGGTTTGACATCTTGAGCTTCAGGCTTTAGGGATATGCTCCCATCACCAGCATGCTGTTTGCTGCCTTCAAAGCCTCAGGTTTTTAATCTCTTATTGTGTGGTGGGAAGTGTTCCTGTCAAGCCTGACTCAAACCTTAAGAGGTTTAATATGTGATGATGTAACAAAACTGGTGATTTTGGGCTACCGCAAGGTTGGTAGTAAAGTTTAACCTTTAAGTTTGGAAAGTCAGCCCAATATCAGATGCCGCAAACTCTTGCTTCTGGGATCTGCATGTTTTGCATGTTCTACACATCCTACAACTATATTTGTTTATTAAATGTTTTGGCTAATTTGAATATGCTTTTAGCTGCCAATAAGAGTGTAGTGCTCCATTCCATGGAATTCTATAGGTTTTCCCAAAAAAACTAAATATTTTCACGATCGATTGGTGAATATTTTCAAGATCGATTGGTGGGTTGCCCAAACAGCTACTCAACTCTTTGTTTTTTAGGAAGTCCTGTATTATTGGACTGGTTTCGGTTTAACTGCTGAACCCAATCAGATGTGTTTCTTAGGTGGGGTTTACATAAAGGTGCTTTCAAAGGGATCTGTTTGGTTTTTGGACAACTAGATTAGTCAACCATCATTACCCATGCCTAAACTAGAGTAGATATATGGTTTTAATGGTACCACAGTGGTTTGGATCAATTATGCTACCATTATTATTCTCATAAATGAGTATCATAAAAGTTAGATGAGCTGACCTAATTGGGTCATGTGCAGCTCCAGGGAAGGAATTATACAATTAAGTAAGAAAATCATAAGTAAAGACTGGACCATATTCAGGTGAGCCAGTTCATATTGATTTAGGTTTGTCTTTATTATATGGAAATGTGATCTACTCAGAGGCTGAGGGATAAGAATACGAATGTTGCCTGAGGGTATGTTATTCTGAAGACAGGATATCAGTTTTTAGGAGCTAGAGTTGCTATGCTATTGAGTTAGCTTCAATGTTAGCACAACCAAGAGAAATTCATTAAGCCGAGCCCCCCTGTAAAAACACATCTTCACAGGTCAATAACAAACTCACACCAGTCTGTTCGGGCACACAATATCAATCATGTGGTTTGTCACATGGTTGTGTAGTCCGTAGCTCTGCTGAGAAGCAAGGCAGAGGAGAAGAGGAAGAAAGGATGTGTTTCTAGTCCTGTGACTCCCCTCCTCCAGTCTTTTCCCCCCACGTGTGCGTGGAGGAAATGTGAGCCATGCTGCTTTTATCAGCCTCATTGTTAGTGTTCCTGAGGGACGGCGCTTCCTGATGGCAGCCAGAACACTCCACATGTTCCCATTCTGATGTCCTTACATACACTACCACGCTGAAAAGCTTAAGAAACGTCTTGTATTCTTCCTCTTTCTCCACATTCCTTTTAACTTGGCCTACATATAGAAGTAGAGGGGGTGGATGAGAGCGTGAGAGCATGGAAAGATAGAATAAGAGCACGATATAGCACACTAGAGAGAGTGAGTCAGTGCACTACTGCCTTTCTGACTCGTCTATCCATACAGGATGTATAAACAGGAACCGGACGGAAAGTCCACTGATGAATGTGAACTACCGCCACTGTTAGTATCACATTCACTGACTCTCAGATTCCTTCGAAACATTTTTTCTTTTAAGAGAAAATAAACAAAAAATGAAAAGCTCTCTTGAAGGGAGAAGAACAATGGGAGTATCGGGTTGCACTTTAGTTCTTTGTATTTGAGTTGTCCAACCAGCTCAATACTAAAGGCCATATAACTCTAGGGATGACATGGCTGTTAGTCAGACTCTGTTCCTCACAGATGTGTCCGTCCACCTGCTCGTAATGGGATGTTTACTATACGGCTTGGCACAGAAGCAGCAATCTTAAGTAAACACTCAGAAAAATTGTGTGCAAGAGTGAATGGAAAGTAAGTGGGAGTGAGCAGTGATTTAAGATCAAACGATAGGAGTGTGCAGACGATAGTAACTCTAAACATGTTTCATTGGTTGAGTGCATCTGGACAATGGACGTTTAACTGCACACAGTGTGAGGACTTCTGAATGCACTGCACACTCTCATTTTAGCCCGGAGGAATCTGTGTTGTTAGCGTGTTTGTTTTTCCTGCAGACTTAATTTAATATTAATTATGAGCAGTCCTTTCTGGCTTTGATAAAAATAAGACATTCCCTGCCATGGCAGATGGCAATCAAAGCACTAATCAGATTGTGCACTGGTGCAGTTATGTATACGGACTGACATGGCACGATCCCTCTTTCATAAATTAGCAATGGTTGAGGGGAGTTTTGTATTAACACAGATATTAACAGCAGCTGCAAGCCTTGATCTCTAGATAGAAGCTGTGATGTGTATGGTCATGACATATATACAATATAAAGTGACTTTATGTAGTTAACTTCAGTTTTGAGTTGTGAATGGGCTGAGACAATAAATCGATGCATCACTAGATTCTGAGATTTTCTGAATGCATTGCAATTCTGTCTCAAATCGATTTTGAGCTTAGTTCACAGTAGATGGTGCTCTAGGCTAGTTTTTAACCACATGCTCAAATGCTCACGAAGAAAAGTGATTGTGCATTCAGCTGAGTCTGAGAATGTACTTGTTCCTCAGAATGTTTTTATGACGCGGGATTAATGTGAACAGCCCACTGCAAACACTTGTAATTCGCTTCAACCTTTTCAAACTTTATGAATGATTATTTTATAGAAGGTTCAAGTGGTGTGTGTAAGGAATTTGGAAGCAAGCAGAGTACAGCTGTTTCTAAAGCACGCAGTGCCATCTGCTGTTGAAATCTAAGCTCAGAATCGATTCGCGAGAGATACGCGGTGCATTCGTAAAATCTCAGAAATGATCCAGAATCATTTCTCGAATCGCGATACCGATGCATCGATTTATTGTCCCAGCCCTCATCCAAAAATGAATATTTTGTCGTTATTCCAAATTAGTATGACTTTTTCTTTTGCAGAAAGTTTCTACTACAAGTTCTACTTCAATTGTTTTTTTTCTACAACATTGGACCTTATTGACATTTACTATATGGATATTTTTCATAAATCATCTTTTGTGTTCCTCAGTAGAAAAAGTCATGCAGATTTAGAACAACATAAATGATGACAGAATTTTACATTTTTTGTGAACTATGCCTTTAATGGCCCATAATAAAGCCACAGTTGCGGAGTTTACATTTGTGACTAGATTAGTCCTGATTTTTCTAGTCTGTTTGAGGCACTTGGAAGCAATTAAGATAGATATTCACGAGCGGAACTGTTTTTTGGAATTGTTTGTGAAATAATCTTTAGAATATTAGTTTTAATTTTGATTACAAAATTGGTCTTTTCTGTAAATGTTACTCCCATTTTTTTAAATGGTTTTAACAGTACTTGTGGTATCAGCTGTTTCAGATAAACTTGACCCTAAACAACATGTAAAAACAAAATAAACTGTGGTCGCTTGCTTTGTATGTCAGTCAAAAAATTTGCAAAGTGCAGAACATTAAAACAACACTATTTGGAAATTAGTAGTCATTTTCTCATCTCTGACTAGTTATAAAAGTCTGCATGTACTGCATGTACTAGTGAGACTACATGCCTTTTACCTGTTTGTTTTTTTAAAATACTTAATTTCTAAATTTTGTAAAGATTGGTGGTAGCCAAGTTAAATGTATTTAATTAAAGCTGCAGTCTGTAACTTTTTTTGTTAAAAATGATCCAAAATCAATTTTTGAGCAAGTACATAACCAGCCAGTGTTCAAAACCATCTCCTCACTTTAGCCAGATTCACAACGGTAAGCTTGTAATAATGTTTTCTAATTCGAGTGGTACTGGTAGGTTTCCGCGGGAAATTCGAGCATGCCACCGTTTGTCTTTGATAGTAGGCTATATCGCATATGAGGGTGCTGCAGGTGATGGATCATTTATAGCCTTTTTTCACAGCAGTTGGAATAATTAAACTTATCATTTTGATGGCGGATTGTATGGTATGATAGATTAACGTTAGAAATTAGACTGTACAGTAATTGAAATCTACAGGTAATGCTAATACACACTAAATACACGTAGTCACTTAATGCTAATGTTGTTAACATTAACAATTTGAGAACAAAGTATAACAATAATAATTGGCATGCTTTGATGTGATATGATCTAAGCAATCATTAGATTTAATCACCATTGGTAGCACGATTTATTGTAATGCTTTTTTTTCTCAGTTGGTCAGACATGTTACTTGCTTGTTCAGATGACATTTTCCGGTGAAAATTCTTATTTTGGTCATACTTCCAAGACTACAATCTGTGATTCCGAAGTACCTGTACAGTATCCACTAGTGCGGTGACTGACAGCCACTCATTCTCCTCAAAACATTAGATTCATCCTCACTGAGGAGCCGCGCCGATGCACAACCCACGTAAAGATGATAATTCCGCAAATAACTACAATTGCAGGTTTCAAACAGAGATGGCGACAAACTTACGGACTGCAGCTTTAACTATATGTTTTAACCAGAAGGGGTTAAATCAAAATAGACCTATGACATCCTAAAAAAAAATCCAAGCTACTCAACATCAGTGCTGTGAGATAATGTGTGAAAGTGTGAGATAATTCACTTTAAAAGTGTGTGTGTATGTGTGGGAGTGAAAGAGATTGAATTCTGCTGCTTGAGTGGGAATCGCGCTGCATGTGTGTAAGGAGAGTTTCTATTTTTGTCATGTCACCATGACCTAGTATTTACAGTTGATTTCACCCTGCTGTGAATGTGCTTTCGTTAATCTCTTTCTCTCTCTCCCTCCACAACAGATGACGGAAGGGCGGAGATGTCAGGTCCATCTCCTGGATGACAGGAAATTGGAGCTCCTGGTACAGGTAAGACAACACATAATGCAGATAATGGTACAACATGACCCAAATGTGATATTGTATGTTTGTAAGTGTATTGTTGAAATAAATGATTATGTTTGACTCGATTCACCAGCAAAATGTCAAGTATTCGTGCAGAAATATTAAAGTAGTATTAATATTGATGTATAGCTGTGAAGTTTTAGTGCATGTTTTTGTGATAAGGTCTGAGGTTTCCTCTCGTTTGTCTGGAAAGGGAAATCCTCATTGTTCCTCTGAGACTTAATTAATGTCTTGTGGAAATAGGTGGCTCTTTATCGGGCTGTGCATGTATGAGTTTGAATGTTTGCTCTGTGTGTATGTGTAATATGACTCCTTTATGCCCTTCTCCGGTTTCATGGCCAAAGAGACTCTGAGGTTAGGTCACCCTGCCCTGAACTCAGTCATATGTGTATGCATATGTCTGTCTCTCAAGTGTCTTTTAAACATCAGTTCCACTAACAGTCAGTCTGCCAGGTTTAGGTTCCCATAACGACCCAAACAGGCAGCCTCTCAAATCACGCAAACAGTGGCCCCCTCCTGCCCAAAACACTCCATAAATCCTCCTATCAGAACGCAAACATCTTCTCTCAGGATGAGTTCAGTTTCCATAACAACACTGTCTGTCTCTCATGCCCCATCAGCCCTCAGACCTCAATATAAACAGAACTGTCTCCTTAGCATAACTCTGTCTCCTCAACACTCACACTCATATGAACTTTCTCAGGAAATCCCTAATCATGAGGCAAACACTGCCTATGACATCTTAGTCAATAAACAAATGAAGAGTAAAGTTCTTATTCTATTGTTCTAATCTCCTTTGTCTTGTTCTGTCATGTTTTATTCTGGGTTTTTTTTTTTTTTTTTTTGCTGTATTCTGTTTATTCTTTATTATTTTTATGCTATTGTAGTATTTATTAATATTTAAAATTAGCTTTTTTCATTTTCACTTTAGTTTTAAGTTTTAGTCATTTTGTCATTTACTATTATTATTATTATTATTATTATTTAAATATTTCTGTATCGTTTAATTTTTTTTTGTTTTACTTTTAGTCATTTTAATAATTGAACTTATTTTATTTCAGTTATTGCCAAGGCAACATCTCTAATTTTCATTTTAGTTTAAATTGAAATTCAAGTCTTTTGTTTTGTTCTCTTCTTGTGTTCTGTTTTTTTATTCTGTTTTTATTTATACTCTTTTTTTGTCTGTTCTATTCTCTTATGTTTTGTTTTGTTCTGTCTTGCTCAGTTCTTTTCTTTTTGTCTTTCTCTCTTTCATGCTCTCTCTCTCTCTCTCTCTCTCTCTCTCTCTCTCTCTCTCTCTCTCTCTCTCTCTCTCATGCTTGTCAGGTGCAGTTAGGTGACCTGATTCCTCTAGACTCCAATCCAGTTTAAACTCCATCATAGTTGGAGAAATGTAATTTCTCTGCCTTCTTCATCTCTCATTTTCCACATACTCTCTTTCTCTCCTCTAAAATGCTGGTTGAGTTGATTGTGGTTGCAGTTTTGGTCTGATAAACAGAGAAATCTAGAAAGGAGAGGAGGTGAAAGAGTCCTTAACAATCAGGTAAGAGGATGAGGGAGAGGAAAAGAAAGGATTTCCAGGAAAAGAGAAAAAAGAATGGATGAGGCAGAGGGAAGAGAAGAAAAAACAAGGCAGTGTTTCCTGTATTTCCTCACTCTCTCTTCAGTTTATGATTTATTGAGCTGTTGCAGAAACGCTTATTCCATAATCTTTACACATTTGTCCTACTTTAGTCGTGAGTACTTAGATATATGTTCTTTTAGCATTGGCTAAAAGATTTAGCCTGTTCTTTCTGCTTTCTGACTTCTCCTTTCCTCCTTTCTCTCTTCCTCCATGTGGGCTGATGTTCTGGAAGAGGTTGTGTAGGTTAATCGGGCCATTGAGAATTCTGGTGTTATTCCAAGTTAGTTTTTTTTTCTGCATGTTCCTTGAGGAACAGCTCTTCCCTTTTTCTGTAAGAGGAATTGTGTTGATGTACCTAACAGGGTAATGCTAAAGAACTTTGATAACTAAAGGGGCTGTCACACTAGATTTTGCATTCTGTACTAGGGCTGCACCTATCGTTTTAGCATCGATATCGCGATGTGCACATCCGTTATAGTCACATCGCAGGAAGTGCGATGTCTAGTATAGGGATTGTTAATCCGTACAGACCAGGCACCACGTTTTGAAACGCACATGATTCTCGGATTAATTGTAAAGTTTAACCATCATAGAGTGAAAGTTCTTCATTTGCACGTGTTTTAGCTCCTGTCAGTTGTGCGCGCTGTTTTCTGTGCTCACACACGGAGCTGCCCAGACGCACGTGAATACCGAATTCCGTTCACTTACGCATCTATTTGTGCTTGAACGGACACATACATGCAAAAATGTCAAAATGTCTGTCTCTGCGAGTATTCTTAAATACTTAAATACAAACTTATATAGTATTACAAATTATTAACCAAATAAAATTTTTAATAAAAAAAATATAGACATATTTAAAAATAAAACTAATATGAATGACAAAAACACATAACAAAACTAAGCTGCGTTTCCAGAACCCGGAACAATTTCCCAGGAACATTTTTCCCCCCAGACCTTTAGCTGTCGCGGTCTAAAATACCATGAAGATTAGGCAAATTAGTCCGGTGACGTAGGACTGCACGCGACTTTCCAGTTCCCGCTGGATTTCATCCTCCACATAAAAGCTTAATAAAGCCTGAACCTCGTCCATCGGTTGTATTTTTTAAACTCCCCGTTGATTCGATTAGCAAACAACTCTTTACTGCACGCACCGCAACAGACTTTTAAAAATGGTGGTTGAAATAAAATGCTGTCTGGAGTCAACCAATCAAAATGCTGCTTGAACTCAACCATTCAGCATGTTCAGCACCCAAATCCTACCCCCAAAAGTTCCTGAACTTTGAAAAAGTACTACTTCGTGAGCAGGGACTTTCTGAGGGGGAAATTTTTACCTAGAACTTCATTTAGACCCTGGTCCCTGCGGTCGAAACACACAGAGTACCACCCCAAAGTCCCTAGTTCCTGGGGAAAGTTCCTGCGGTGGAAACACAGCTTTACTAAACCTTTGACTAAAATTACAATGAAAATACAAAAATAAAATTAAAGCTGCAAGCAGCATTTACTGGGGTTCAAGCACTTTAAGGCCTTTAAGCACATAAAAAGGTATTATATTTTATTCAGCAAGCATGTAAACACTTAGATCATAGATGGAAAAGACCATTTACAGCCAATAGAGGCAATTTAATAAGGAAAAATATGTTTTTTTAAAGGTTTTTTGACAGTTATGGCGCCACCTATTGCCTGATCTCCACCGCTTTTTTTGGGTGTCCTCAGAGTGTGCCCATACATATGCGTGTTAATTTTGGTGAAAATATCTTATTTCATTTTGAAGTTATAGATACTTATATATATGAGAGCATAAAAAATGACCCTAGAACGTCTTTGGATTTTTTTGCCATTTCCTATCAAAATTTTGACATTTGGGCTATTAAGTTTAGTTAATCAACTTAGGTTTCGTGTTTCCTACGCTGGTTTCGTCTCGATCGGATTAACGGTTTCGAAGATATTCGCAAAATTTTTTTAAGCGCTAATTGCACAAACCATAAGCCGAAACCTGGCAAGTCTGGTATCGTTGGACTCGGCAAAGTTTCAGGAGTCTAAGCACGTGACTAAATAAGTCGACCACACCCAAAGTTATACACATTTTCATCCAAAACCATTAAAAACATGTTTTTTTAAAGATTTTTAACAGTTATAGTGCCACCTATGGTCCGATCTCCATAAAAATTGGCATGCTTCTTTAGAGTCATATGCTGCATGTGCTCACCTATTTTTGTGAAGTTCTGAGTTTTCATTTAGGCTTTATAGGCTTTTGGGTATATTTAGCCACGCCCACTTTCTAAATGACCCTGTTGTAGCGACCCAAAGGGTAAAGTTCAACTTTTTTTGACAATTATTGATCTAGAGAGTCCAGAGAATTGTTCTGCACTGGTTTCGTTCCGATCGGGCGAAAAACCTACGACTAGTTTGCAAAAGTATGTTTTTCACATATTTGCGAATAATTAATGAACGATTTGATTGACAGCATTGGTTCTTGAGGCAAAGTTGTTCAGAATGAGGAGATCTATCAAATGATATGCATATTGTGTGGATCTGTGAAACACCACGTGATTACTGAGGCGTAAAACTCGTTAGCGCCAACTAGTGGCTGATTTCTTTCAAAATTCTTACAGACCTCTAGGACCATGAGTCGAACATGCCCACCGAGTTTCGTTCCGATCGGCCTCCATTAACCTTGTCTAATAGGTGCTCAAACTTCATTGGCCGATGGCGGCCATGTTTTTTGATATACTCCAATGTCCTCATAGACTATCATGCCCCCTTGGACCAAGACACTGCATACCAAATTTCAAGTCAGTCGGACTAACGGTTGCATAATTACAGCTGTTTTCATGTTTTTTTCAAGTTATAGTGCCACCTAGTGTCCAATCGACAATTTTTTTATCGTGACCACAGATTGAGCCCGTACACATGTGTACCGAGTTAGGTGCAAATATCTCATTTCGTTCTCGAGTTATAGCCATTTTAGTAAACGTTTTGGCTCCCCTTAGCGACCGTTTTGGTGCCCCTTAGCGGCCGTGAATCAAAATTTCAACTTTTTGTTTGATAATTATTGATATTCAGACTCCAGAGAACATTTCTGCACTGGTTTGGTTCCTATCGGGTGAAAAACCTAGGACTAGTTCGCAAAAGTAGTTTTTGGACAAAATTCAAAATGGCGGAAATTTTTTCTAGGCGGAAGATATAGATATACGTTTTGTCCGTCTTGAGCCAAGGATTCCAATGATACAAGACACTTGATTCTAGGACAAAAGGTCTAGGAGTTATAAGTGATTTTCAACTTTTTATCGCTGTAGCGCCACCTATTGGCTGATTTGGACGAGTCCAGGTATCTGAGTAGCGAGCAAGACTACTATCATCTGACAAAGTTTCAAGTCTCTCGACCTTACGGTTTGGGCTGCCCGATCAGTTTTAGGGAAGAAGAAAAATAAAAATCGCAGCAATTACAATAGGGTTTCAGCACTTCGTGCTTGAACCCTTAATAAAATTTAAAATATTAAAATCTATGATAGTATATCAATTATACTAAAATAACACTGATCGTGGGAAACTTGATTAGATGTAATTTTGTCAATTAAAAAGTTTTAATTTACTGTCACTAACATTGGTTGAAGTTGTAGCAGGATTCAAAGTCATTTTCACACTTAAAATCCAGTGTGACAACACTTTAAGTTGTAAAACTTCTAATACATGCAGTGGTGAAATCCTTGACTAGTTCAGTGATGGCTCTCTGTTGGATCTCTCTGGAGCCTCATTTAACTGCCTCCTCTTCCTCTCTTCCTCCTCGTCTCATTAGAGGCAATGTACCATTCTGAAGGTTATCGTGGATGATCTTGCACTGTGCGACTGGCAACATCTTCTTGAATGATTTTATAGTCCTGTTATAGACTAAACTTTGATGCTGTATCATCGTCTTTAGTCTTATTTGCATACAATGCTGTTGAATACATCCAGTCTGTATTGGCTTTAATGGAGGTAAATTCTTTTGTGTTTCCTTTTTTAATTTTCTGTTAGCAGTTTTGACATGATTTTAGTTTAAAATTAGGTAGACGGTCTTACAATAACAGCTGTCAACAGTATTTTTTATCAGATTTTTGTATAAACTTGCTCTGTCTTTCAGCTGTCTAACTGCTCGTTAGCATCTCCCACCTGTCTCTCCACAACAGGCTGTAATTTTGTGAATTATGCGTTTAGTATGTGTTCATCATTTTCCATGGTGAGTCAAAGCAGGTGCTGTTAGGTTCTCTCATGTTTTAGCTCGATCCTTCCTCTCGGACGTAGTTTACACTGTCTGCAAGACTCAACGCTAAGGATTTTTTTCTACTGGCCTGGTTGGGCCAGTGGTTCAAATTTTTACTTGCCCTGCCAAAATTTTCCACAAAAAAGTAATAAATAGACAAATAATTATTGATTTCATTGTGTTTGACCTATGTAACCTTAAGGTGCCGAAAAACCAATAGGCAACAAGGCAGCTCACTTTTTTCCCATGATTGCACCTCCTTCATAAATGCATTTGGACTGGCTGTTTTGGATTAAACATGCAAATATTAAAAAAACATATGTAAATGCACCTTTTTGTTGTATAAATGCTGCTTCAGATGTGAATTTTATTAGGGCAGTATCTAGTCTGCATTCTTGATCATATAACATGTTTTAACAGTGATAAATCCTCAACTAAAACACTAGGGTTGCATTGTGTTAAAGTCAGTCTGTGTGATGAAAGATGACTCATCTCTCATCTCTGTGATCTAGACCTGATGAGACCTTACGGCGCATATCTTGTCATCGCTCTTTCGTCCTGATCCGACACCCACTGTTTAATGATATTAAATTACAACAGTCCGGATATTCTTCCTCACGGCCACGCGCTATCACATGCTTCTCCATGTGGAAACATGTGTCTGTGATTTGCATCAACCTCTGTAAGTGTAATGGCAGAGAGGAGATGATAGCCATCCAACATTAAATCTGTTAAAACCATATAGCCCTCATAGTGATGGCCCTCAATGCACACTAACAGGATATTAATACTGCTTTATCCTTCTTATCTGCACATTTCAGAGACTCTGAACACATTATTATATCAGTTAATGTCATTATCAAGTCTGGAGGCTAAATAGAGAGAGAATGAGGCGGAAAGAGGTAGAATATACTGTCATTCTTTTAAGAAAGTGGATATGGTTTGAGTTTTAGCGCTTTTCATTTTCTCAACGGCACAAACACATACACCACCACAAATGGGTCAAGATTAAAGATTGCGGTCATATTAAACCCACTTCCTCTTCTTACCGCAGACACTCGCTTACACAGTCGCTTTGGCTAATTGAGGAAGCGGGCTGTTTCACACCACATTGCTTTGAATGATGAGATTAAATGTGCCAGTTGATTGATGTGGTACAGAGTTGCATGTCTCACCTGAAGAACCAGAGGTGAACAATCTAATAATATACTGACTGGTTC
Organism: Mylopharyngodon piceus; assembly: GCA_039654765.1. Lineage (NCBI taxonomy): Eukaryota > Metazoa > Chordata > Actinopteri > Cypriniformes > Xenocyprididae > Mylopharyngodon > Mylopharyngodon piceus. The sequence goes on along the minus strand of CM077458.1, from coordinate 18,595,935 downwards.
ACGTGTGAATAACCACAACGTTAACGGCAAAAAAGATAAAAGAATATCTAAAACAAGATGTCTTGCTGAAAGCTGGGTTTTTAAGATCAGACCTGAAGGGAGGGTAATGAATCAGAGAGGACCGCAAAGGTTTTTTTTAAAGCTGTATGAGGATACTTTGCTTCTGTTCTAAAATCCTACGTTCTACATAGGCAACTGCCTTCTAAGGCAATATCTAACTGAAATGGAACCTCATTTGAGATTATTTGAGATGCTCTACATTGGCTGAAACTCCTCTGGCCACACAAATAGCCCTCACATGAGACGCACTGCGGAATTCAGGAGGGTTTAGCAGGTTTTAGTTAATGCAGTTTCCCAAACGGGTTCATGAACTCCTGGGAAAGGCACAAGGGAACTCCAGGGGGTTTGCGAGTTGATGAAAAGCTAATAATGAATTAAATCATAAAAATGAAAAATTTAAATAAATAATTTTAAATGAAAAAACACAAAATCAAACATTAAACTAAAAAATTATTTATCTTCATGTGTTGTGACTATTTACCAATATCAGTGAACCATAAATATGCAAATGTGTTGTTAAATGATCAAAACACTACCTTAAAATCTCAGAGGGTACATCAAGTAAATATTTTAGGTCAAGGTGGGTTCGGTTGACAAAAAAGTTTGGTAATTGCTGTTCTAATGAGTAATAAAAATACATAGCACATGATATTATTGACAGGAATAGTACTTTCTTACTTGGATTGAACTTTTGTTGATATTTTTCTGTGTTTAATAAGGTATCTTATAGAGGTGAAACGGTTCTCGGTAAAAAATCGAACCATACCGTTCTGCACACTCGGTTCGGCACGCACTTGCACCGCGGTTCATCTCATATCTGACGACGCATACGCATCTATAATATGGTTCGTAGAAAATAAATAAAACAGAGTAAGGCTAATGTATGTTTCTGTCGATGGATACGCATTCTGGCTTCCCCTACAGTGCCGCGAAAGAGAACTTAAGCGCATGCTGTGAGAAGATTTCTGTACTCATCGGAAGCGTGTGTACAGCGCGCAAATATTGAGGTCTCTTTCAAGTCTTGTGCTTGAATGGACAAATTCACACAAAATTATGTCAACATGCCCGTCTTGGCGAGTATCCTAGCAAGCATAGTCGGTTATGTCTTAAGTGAACTTTAAACACTCGAGAAAGAGCGCATGTGTTCAGTATCAGTGTACTGATCCGTGTATTATGTCTTAAAGAGACAGCAGCCCTTGCATTCCTGTTGTCTGAATGTGTTTTTAATGTTAATCAAACAACAAAAGACAAGGAAATCACTCATTGATCATGACTGAATAGTAACTTAATGATTAATAATGATTGATTTTTATTTAATTTATACAGTGAAGATTACATGCAATGTTGTTTTACATTTTATTAGCTACTTTATTCAATTTCTGTACCTTAAAACTGGATACATGAAAAACCTGAAAAGCTTTATTTATTTGTATCTTTGCTTTACTGTATTTATTTGTGCTGTTTGATTATTTGTTCTTATTTTCTTTATTTTTATTTGACAGTAGTAATTTTTTACCTGAACATAGCACATACCGAACCGTACCGAAACCGTGAGCCTAAAACCGTGATACAAACCGAACCATGAGTAATCTGAACCGTTGCACTCCTAGTATCTTATAGAGTTGTCAAAAGTACCGACTTTGGTACCTATCGGTACTGAAATTTGAGCGGATTCATAAACGCCTCTGATTGGCCATTGTGTTGACACGCTCATCGGATATGTCTGTGATTGGCTACAATGATCAATGCACGGCAGCATTTGAAAGCACACTTAAGTGTTTAAATTTGAAAGCATTTTGAAAGGGGGAGTGTTTGAAAGCAGGCGTCTATCAGCGGACTGGTCCACGATAGACGCCTGCTTTTAAACGTTCCCGTGTGTATCTGTGTAAGCGCTTGGTGAAGAGCTTCATTGATGACTATTTACAACGTTTTTACAGCGTTGATCATTGAAGCCAATCACAGACATATCTGATGAGCCGTGAACACAAAGGCCAATCAGAGGTGTTTACGAATCCGCTCAGCAGCGCTCAAAGCATCACATTTTTAAAATTTCCGTACCGACTAGGTACCGAAGTCGGTACTTTTGACAACTCTAGTATCTTATTTGGCAGCATAACTTCATGCTTACTGTTGTGTACTTATGATAAAGTACCTTGCTAGGTCTAGGTAGCCAGCTCACTAGGTTTTGGAACAAGTAGGTTTTAAGAGCCACCTTCACAACAATAATAATGATGATCTTGTAATTCTACAGGCTTTAAGCAGAGGTTGTGGCAGTGATCATACTTTTGCTCCAGATTTTGCTGTGCTATTTTTAGTGTGTGTGGGTGGGCTGGCTCTCTTACAAAGAGGGTTGTTGCTGTGTGTGCGTGTGTGTGTGTGTGTGTGTGCGTGTGTGTGTGTTCTTAATTCAGAATATGGTCTGTGTTGAAACCGAAACAGTAATTAAAGTGTTTTGAACACAGGCTCATGCACACAATGTTTGTGCATATTGAGTGCACATCTTGTTTTAATTTTATTTGATGATTTTTGATCTTTCTCAGACTCTTTTCAGTGCTTTTTACTTGTGTACTTTTTGTTATTAACATAATTTTGTAAAGAATAAATGTGCACACAAACACAGATAAACCATACATATAAAAAGAAACACAAAAACCATATACAAAATGTGTATGCATAAACAGCCAAACATACAATACCATCCAAAAGTTTTGGGTCAGTGGATTTTTTTTCCAGCAAGGACACATTGAATTGATCAAAAGTGACAGTAAAGACATTTATAATGTTACAAAAGATTTCTATTTCAAATGCTGTTCTTTTGAACTTTCTAATCATCAAAGAATAAAAAAAAATCAGCATATTAGAATGATTTCTGAAGGATCATGTGACACTGAAGACTAGAGTAATGGCTGCTGAAAAAAACATTTTGCTATTACCAGAATAAATTACATTTTAAAATATATAAAAATAGAAAGCAGTTTAATTACTGTAATTTTGATAAAATGAATGCAGACTTTGTGAGCAACGTAACTTCTTTAAAAAATCAGTCAAAATCAGTCCTTAAACTTTTGAGGGGTATTGTATACCCACAGATATGCATTCTTGTATACACATAGAAAGAAAAAAAACACGACTAACAAGTCATGAGTATATTGTTGTCATTGTCACATGGTTTTGGAAAGGGAAGTTAAATGCTTTCTGCTCATAAATGGTTGTGTGTGGATGTTGGTAGGTTGGTAAGCTGTACAGAGATGTCCCAGGACACCAGTGATTTCAATGTCTATGCTCAAAGCCAGTGACACACCCATGGTTTACCACACACTGGCTCTGACACACACACACTTTACACTCACTTACACACACAGGGAAAACCCCGAGCTAGCAGAATCATAGACAGCGTGACAACTGGTGTGTCTCTCAGTTTTCCACAATGTCCTGGGTGCGTGTCAGTGCTAAGTCAAAAACCTCTGTAGTTCGTTATTGAGAACCATCAAAACGATTCTCGTTCTTAAGAGCAAATATGCCAGTTGTATGAGCATATTTTGGAGATAATTTTTGCAGCAAATCAAGTTCTGTTCAAGATGCAACACACACAGACTGCAGACAGAGTGGGCATGAAATTGCAGAGTCACTGCAGTGCATCAATACTCATCAGAATACGACGCTCACAGCCTGCCAACTCGTTGACCTTGTGTGTGTGTGTGTATCCGGGTGTTTTTGTCTGTGTGTATATTCTGAATGAAAAGATCTTTTTTTTGATGAAGCCTAACTTTTTTTTTTCTTTTTCTCTCTCAGCCCAAGCTAATGGCGAAGGATCTTCTAGACCTGGTGGCGTCCCATTTCAACCTGAAGGAGAAAGAATATTTTGGAATCTCTTACGTAGATGAGACGTACGTATACCCAACACATCCCATGAAATACTAGACCTAACTCTAACCTATGAGAAAAGACTGTCGGATGAAGCTGTAGTCATGAATAGTTCAGCTCTCTGACTGTGTCAGGACTGTGGATGAGTGAGCATGCTGTGATAATGCCACAGGAGATGATTGGCTTCCCTCTTTCTCCCTTCTTCACTTTCTGTGACAACCAGCTTTTCATTTAGTCCTACACAGTGTGACCTACTGCTGTGCGACATTTGTTAGACGCATCTTCGCATGATTTCTTTAAGGCACACATACACACTCAAGAGCAGCATCACGTCTGTTCTCGCTGCTAGCGTGCTTGGGGGAATGTGTTATATGTAGTTTTCAAAGATTTTGAAATCTTGTCTGGTGACCTTTGATCCGCCCCCCTGATCCTTCCCAACAAGGGGTTGACAGTTTGCAGTCGCCAAGGACAACATGCAAATAGACAAATGGATTTCTGTCAGAAACAAGTGCACACACAGTGTGAGTTAAAATTTTCCTATACAAATACAATTTAAAACACATTGTGTTGGCTTGTCAGTGGTACTTGCTAAGACTAGCATCAGTATTTTATATATGTATCAATGCAATATCAATGCAATACTTTCCTGAGTGCTTTTGTTTTTGGCATCACTGACTAAATTATGCATGAAAATGCGATTGATGTGATGACATCTTGAACATAAAACACCCCTCTTGTGGCTCATTTTTCGCACGATATTTTAAGAAGTTATGTGATACTATGAATGAGACATTGTAAGATGTTGCAAGACATTTCCGGTTGCTGTTACAGATACTATCAGTCATTTCTCTTGGGCTGTGTTTCAGGGGTCATTTCAGCTGGTTGCAGTTAGATCGTCGTGTGCTGGAACATGAGTTTCCCAAGAAATCTGGACCCATTGTGCTTTACTTCTGCGTAAGGTAAGTACACACACACACTCACACATAAATAATTTATTAAAATTATTTGATTTATTATTAATAATGCATATATTAAGGGTGTTAACGGTACACAAACATGACGGTTCTGTACTAATGTCACGGTTTGGTACGGGTTTGGTACAGCAAGGGGGGGGGGGACTAAACATAAAATGGCTTCTTTTTTCTTCTTTTTTTATTAAACAGTGGTTTATTGAACAAATTGTGTCTCTCTCTCTCTTTAAATAAATTTAATTATAATTAACATTTTCTTAAGAATAAAAAAAAATCTATCTCAGCTAATGCTGTAAACTATATACAGGGGAGCCTTTTCTTGCAAATTACTATAATATTAAAGGTTACAATTAACAACAGAGCCCAAACTATTAAATTCTGTTGCTATTTATTTTTTTATATAATAATCAACACTCAAATAATAATAAAGAACATGTAAATTGCACATATGGCAGGTTTTACATTAACTTTTAAATCTAATTATAAAATTATTACTCCAATTCATTTTTGAAATATAATCATTTACACACTGTCATAACTTGTTTTCATGACAAATTTATTTAAACATATTAAATAATTAAGACATTAAAGGTAAAGTAAATATAACGAATGTATAAACTAATATAGTGCATATATTTAATGAAATGCTCCCCTCTAGAGTTCATTTCTCTCATGAACTAACATGCTGTGGACAGTAAATGACTTGCCTAAGGTAAATGTAATGCTACGTGATATATTATTCTTAAGCTGTTTTATTGATGTCTTTCCACGGTTGAAACACCGGTTGAGCATTTCTAGGGCTGCGTTCTACTCCAAATTTTTATGGCCTTCACTCGTTAACTTTCCTCTGTCTCGTGGACTCGGATGTGCGTCATTGCTTACATTGCACAAGTGTCCACTACTCGAGGAACACGTGCATAAGGTTTAAATTAAACGCACTAAGCCCTTGATCACTTGGACTTCACCATGGAGCTGATAACCCCTTTTGTACTAATGAATTTGTTTTATACAACATTCTATATGCTTATAAGTTGTTGGAGAAAATATATAAAATCCTATAGGTATATGAGCTGTTGAAGAAAAATAAAATTACAAAAATGAAACAAAATATCAATAGTATGAACTTTGACTGTGAATATAAGGTAGCTACAATTATTATGTGATTAATCTCAACATAATTAATATATTATACACTATTATGCGATTAATTCCCAAAATAATCAATATATCATAAACTTCAGTGAAGCGCGATCTGCTGTGACGTCACAATCAAGTTGAATTGTGGGATATAGAGCTGCTTGAAGTGTACATCAGAGTAGACTCGCTCCCTCGGTCAAAATCGAACCGTACCGTATGGTTCGGGACGAATACATGTACCGTTACACCCCTAATATATATATATATATATATATATATATTCTTATTACATCAAAAAAAAATCATAGTTGCATATGAAAAAACACTTTTAGAGTGAAGTGGCATCACCACTTCTGTCAGAGTGTTTTCGTATCAGGAGGTTTGTGTATGTGTTTGTTTATTCTTTCAAATTAGCATGGTCAGTAAACCACAGCTCACTGGCAGAGAACTTAGCCAATCAGAATCCACCATTCCCTTATTAACACCCCCAGCAATTTGAACACCATGGCAACAGCTGAGTGTTAATCAGACTGTGTTTGAATTGCAGAGCAAGCGCAGATATCTGCTGGGAGGGTTGATTCGTTTAGATTTTAATTGCATCTGCCTCGAAATATGACCAATACAAAGAGCAGCCAGTATATTTATTGCTCGTGTGTTTGTATGACTCTGTGTGCGCGGGAGAGTTATAGTGGGCAAATTTGTTTGCTTCCTCACAGTATTTTACTGTGTAAGTCGCAATCAGCACACAGTCATACATCACCACACTCGCTGTGGGTGGATGCTGGTTTATTGCTGTCAAGCTCAGCATTAAAATAGCCCAGCATTTCACCCATTTGTTAGGACACATTTGGATTGCTTTTCTTTCTTTCAGTCTATTCCACTTGCATCACTTTGCTTTTCTGGGTCACACACAGACACAAACGCTTAAATGTACGCATACACACATGCATTTTGCTTTAATAGCTGCGTGCAGAGTTGTATGTCTTCTGCTCGAGCTATTGCATGTCAGTGCAGTTTAAATTGGAGTGGAGGCCCAGTTTTAATGCATGCATGATGTCCTGTGTACATCAGTGTGTATGTGTGTTATCCTTTCTGCTCATGATTGGGCTATTGATTGGAGAGAGCTAAAGTCTTTGATGCGTGTAAGACTCTGTCTCACTCACATCTCAAATTAAACCAGCTGTCAATACAGTTTTAATCACTTTAATCTCTCTCACTTTCACTCGTTTACTGTCTCTCTCTCTCTAAATCACTTTCTTCAGTGCTAGTTACTTCTTGACACACTCACGGATTCAAAGCATTCGTCTTCATGTATCATGTGCCGTTAGGTTCATTTTAAGTTTGTTGTGTGCCTCAGTGTATGTTCAAGGTCATATTATCATTTTACATGCATCTGTACATACATGTATCTATTTATGTGTGTGTGTAACAGTCCATGTGTGAATGTCACAGCTTGAGCCTTCAGCTGAAATGAAAATGTCATGCTGAGACCACTTATTTATTTATACTGATTTTGAGACAATTACTTATTTATGTGTGTGTTTGTTGTTGTAGTTCCTGCTAACTCTAATCTGAGTGCTAAATGAAGCTTGTACAGTGGAAATTGTTTTCTTTTTGTGGGTTTTGAGAGGGATGGACGCAGCAAGAGGATATAGAGAGTGTTCATGATGCCCTCTAGTGACTGGTTTTCGACTCTGCATATATAATAAATTGCTTCTTTCAGTGAGTTCATTGAAACTGTTTGAATGACCTGCTAAAGTGGAATCAGAATTGGTTACTCGATACTCAAACTGAACAATTTTGAATCATATTCACAACTAATCTTAATCTGTGAATTGTGTATATTGTATATGTAACTACTGTTTTTAAACTTTAGCCAGTTTTTTGATGTGTGTATTTTCTCTTCAACAGGTTCTACATAGAAAGTATCTCTTACCTTAAGGACAATGCCACAATAGAGCTGTTCTTCCTCAATGCAAAGTCCTGCATCTATAAGGTAAACTGTTGTCACTGTTCTACCAGTAGAGAGCAGTATTAGCTACTACCCCTTTGGTTAAAGTGCATACATTTGTTACCTCCATCAGTTCTCTTGGAGCATCTAAGCCATAAATGCCATGTAACAAATCGCTCTGGAGCTGCTGGAAAATTACATCACTGATTGGCTGAAGGCACCATTAAAACATGCACATTACCAAGCTCTTTTTTGTCGACTATCCTTTAGGCAGCAGACAGCATAAAATAGTCAATTTCATGATATATATGTATGTGTGTAATTTATGTATGTGTGTTTGTAAAGTTTTTGTTAAAGAAATTAATACTTTTATTCAGCAAGAATGCATTGAATTGATCAAAAGTAACCATAGATTTTGACATTGTTAGAAAATATGCTGTTCTTTTGAACTTTCTATTCATTAAAGAATCCTGGAAAAACAAGATATCACAGTTTCCACAAAAATATTAAGCAGCACAACTGTTTTCAACATTTATGATTATTAAAAAAAAAAATCTTAAGCGCCAAGCTAAGCTTACTTAAGTTGGAAAGTAAAGTCCACTCTAGAGACAGAGAATGGTTTCTGAAGGACCATGTGATACTGAAGACTGGAGTAATGACTGCTGAAAATTCAGGAATAAATTACATTTTAAAGGTAAATGAAAATCTGACTTTGTCCGTGTTTAAGTGCTATAATCGGGTCCCCGGTGCATCTACCAACCAATGTGAAAATGTGAAAAAAGATAAACCCAGTAACTTTGTTTTGGCAAGCCTTTCTCTGCAAGCATGTGATAAAAACGAGCCGCTCAGATTTCGCTCCCCTTGTGACGTAGGAAGGGGATCTTATTATAATATTACCGCCCCTTAATCTGCACGTTTCCACCCACGGCACCGTCATTTTGTTTTCGCAAGCGAAAATGGTGTACCAGTTCTAACTCCATGGCAAAAGTTTGAGCAAAGCATGCTAACTGTTCTGTCGTTGGCTGCACAGACGAGCACAGAACACTATTTAGAGTCTCGTCAGCTTGGATAGCCCTGCAAGTTGACCCTGGCAAGCTCGATTGCTAAAAAAGGAGCGTTTCTGTCCGAGCGATATTTTGGAAAAAATATTAGACCGTTCACAGCATTTAATAGCAATCATAAACATTAGCTGGCTGTGTATGGCTCTATTTGGCAAACAGGTACGCTATGTATAATGGGCGTCTATACGGGTTTTGCACAAAAGATTAACATGGCGGCACATGCTAGTCGATGAGTTGAATTAACTCCACAGCAACTACATAAATTTATCCACTAACCATTCAGAAACGTCCAATTGCATTCTAAAAGTACTTCCTGAGTCTCTCCATCAGTGTCCGACCCCAGTTTGAACAATGTAAGGCTGAACAATGTTACTGACCATCGTCATTTTGGCTGCGTGAGATTCTCCAGCTTTGTTGTTGTTGAGCAACCGAAGAGCAAGCTGTTAAAACTCCACCCTCTTTTCAGGCAGGGAGCAGCAGCTCATTTCCATTTAAAGGGACACACACAAAAACGATGTGTTTTTGCTCACACTCAAATAGGGACAAATTTGACAAGCTATAATAAATGATCTGTGGGGTGTTTTGAGCTGAAACTTCACAGACACATTCTGGGGACACCAGAGACTTATATTACATCTTGTGAAAAGGGGCATAACAGGTTCCCTTTAAAATATATTAACATAGAAAACAGTTATTATAAATTGTTACAGAAATGTTAGTTTTTTTTGTTGTTTTTTATCACAATATTACAATTTTTTACTGTATTTATTATTAAATAAATGCAGCCTTGGTGAAGTTTTTTAAATGTTTCAAAAAGTGCTTAATTCTTCCAAAAACATTTCGTATTTGTGAATGTGTGTCATTGGTCACATACCACACATTCCCACCATGAGCTCATTGCTCACACTTTACTTTAGATTCAGCTTTCCAATGTGTGTGTTTATGTGTGACATTCCTGAAATTCTTGTGTTTGGCAAAGGTAATGAATCACTCTGTTTGTCTTGGTCATTTATGTAATAAAGACCCCCTACACTTCAATAACCTCTCATCCCAAAAACCCATGTGTGTGTATGTGGCTTTGTCCTGCTATTGATTACACAGGAAATAGCTGAAGTGATTTAGATAGACCCTTCAGTGATAAGTCAGCAGATCAGGTCATTAAAAAAGAGAGAGATAAGATAAGAGACAGATTAATGGAGATGTCCTGTCTGCTGTGATCCTGAACCTAACCCTTTCTTTCTTTTTTCTCTGCCTGTCTCTAGGAGCTCATAGAGGTGGACAGCGAGGTGGTGTTTGAACTGGCCTCCTACATCTTACAGGTAAGGTCATGTTGGACTGTTTATCATTTTATGCACCTTCATAAACCTTGCAGTGAACTTTTATAAAGTTCAGTACATCTCAAACACACGTGTGTAAGCATTATAGAGTCATATTCGGGTCACTACAGTATTTCAGCCTGACAGGGTGCTTTATTTAAAATCTAAAACAGGATGTTTCCTTTGTACTGTAAGTTAATCATACGAGGGAAATACTTTAGAGAAATATGGTTTTCCTTTATGATGTGTATGTGTGATCCAGGTGTAGTATCAGGTATGTTATGTGTGTTTGACCTTTCAGAGGATTCAGTCCAGATGGCTGTGACTACATCCCCCACTGAGACACACATGCACCGTTCTGTGTGTCAGAGGATACGATCTTTCCAAGCGTTCTTGTCTACCAGCAAACACTCATTCTATATTTGATTCTAAAATATGTCATTTTTCTCTCCCACAGGAAGCTAAAGGAGACTTCACGAGGTAAGAGGCTTTTTGAATGAATGAATCACCTTCCATTGACCCCTTTAACTTGCACACACTATCAAAGTTTCTATCAGTGTGTCATTGCAGAGTGAAAGCAGATCCAATTTGTGGCATATATCATACGCTCCTTCCCACATAAGCACATGCACACGATTCAAGAGATTGAGAGAGAGAGAGAGAATGAGAGAGATATGGGGGTGTGAACCCTGGGAACAGAGACAGAGGGGAGGAAATGGAATGCAGAGGATAAACAGTGTTAAATTACACACACTAACCCCTGGCTCTCTCCATTACACACACACACACACTCTTGAAACACATTCTACACACAGTATCTCAGCTACAAATCTGTCACACATGCATCCTTCCAGCTTTACTCTGTCACTCGGTGTGTCTGATAGTTTTCTTCGACTCTATTTCCTATTACACTTCCTCTCAACCTCTCCATCGTTCTGTGTTTAGAGTGGCACACTACCATGCTGCTCTAATTTTTGCAGTATGCAGCTTATTTAGTAGGGCTGCCCCCAAATAGTCGACTAACCATTAGTCGACGAGAAAAGGCTTAGTCGATCAAAATTTTATTAGTCACTTAGTCGCAGGAAGAAAAAAAAACTCCACAGGAAGTGGCGAAGTCACGCAGTCCGTGACGGACAGATCATTAACAGCTGGACATCCATACGCTCGCTTATCATTCATCGACCTTAAATATGTGTTATCATCTAAAACAAGTAGTAGCAACTTTACATGGCCGCTCGCTTTAACGTTAACCTAGAAAAATGTGGGCTATTCAAGTGTTTGTGTGGAGTGTGAAAGCTGAATAGTAGTGTGCTTATTGAATGACAGCTAACATGGAGGCACCGGTGTGATCACTTACACTTTTTGGTTGTACAGATAAGAGTAATACATCTTTTGAATCTGTAAAGAGTCTACGTTTATTTGTGTGCACTCACAATAACAACAAAACGCTGTGCTTTTGTAATATAATGAAAGCAAACACAGTGCGCTTTCTGCCATATCTCTCTGTGAACTTGTGCGCCAAAAAAAAAGAAACTCTGAAAAGAAAAGCCAAAAAGAAACCGAAACTCCATGTAAACTTGCCTCACAGACATGAAAAATAAATCTTTAGAAAACGAAATATCTACTTTTAAATGAACCAATTCAAATGGAAAACAAATATTCTCAGGTTATGTAATCCATATGAAACTTGCATATAGGCGCGTCCACTACTGCGGAGATGACGAGTCAGCATCGTCAACTTCAGCCGAATCACTGCAGCCGAAAATACAAAAAACAATAGTTTTTCAATTAATTATTAAAATGTAAAAGCAATCTCCTTGCTGTTTTTCCCCAAAGCATTCATAATCAACGCTTCTGCCGGTGCGCTGTGGCAAGATTTATGCGTGCGCTTGAATGCTGATTAGGCTATGTAGGCATTAAAGGCTCATTATTATGATTTATTAATAAACATTCGAATAGTCGACTAATCGCTTAAAATGAACGTCTACTAGTCGACCAGAAAAATCTTTAGTCGAGGGCAGCCCTATTATTTAGTGTGCACAGTATGCACATTTTGTATGCTTGGAATACCCTGATAGAGCGATAATATACAATTTAACCTTCAATTTCAAAAATGAACTGGAAGTGATATCAGATGTGATTTTAATATCTAAATCTTGACTTATTATTTGATCAACATTTTTACATAAATTGGTTGAAAATGCAGATTATAACTAGTCATGTGACAATTATTATTATTTATGTACACAATTATTATTACAATTGCAATTATTATTATTAATTCTACTTTACATAGCATGATAAAGAGAAATAAGTCACACAAGAATAAGGAATAAAAGTTTAATAATATATTATTATTATTGATAATAATAGTAATATTTTAATTTTAATAATTTTTTTCAATTCTTTCTTTTTATTATTATTCTTATTATACTTTTTATTATTATTTATTTCCTGTGTCTTTAATTCTTCTTTCTCTTCATCATTTGCCACCTTCTTCTTGCTTTTCTGTGATTCTGATTGGCTTATTCTTTTCCCTGTTAGGTGGTACTATTTCTGAGCATTTTGTGTTATTTTTACAGTAATGATGCTACTAGGGCTGATCTGAAGAAACTGCCAGCACTGCCTACACAAGCACTGAAGGAGCACCCTTCACTCGCATATTGGTGAGAGACACACACAGCTGTCAGCTGATAATGAAGAGGTATTAACGAGATGTATCTGCTCTGTGTTCTCAGAGCACCATGGGAAAGAATTCCCTTGAATAATTCGCTAATATAATTTACCTCAAATTCTATTTGATGCGAATGAAGTGTTTCACAGATGCTGCCGTTCTGAGATGCACACACTCACTCACACATTCATATTGAGCAGGCCGGTGTACTTCCTGTTCTGAGAATGAACTTATCTCCTTCATGGTGTTGTGTTTCATTGGCTGTGTCTCTGTACATCTGTAAGCTTTCACTCTTGTCTATCTCGTGTTCCTGTGGAATTAAAATAGGCTGACAGCCACATTCTCATGAACATTGTCATCTGTTGCCTCTAATGTGTGTGTGTGTGTTGTGTTGCAGTGAGGACCGGGTCATTGAGCACTATAAGAAGCTAAGCGGACAGTCCAGAGGCCAGGCTATCGTCAAGTAAGACAGCCAGAAAAAATGTTGTCATGTCCAAAATGTTCCACTAAGTTTGATGACCAGAGAGTGTCCAAATGCTTTTCACCCAAAAATTAAAATTCTGTCATGTTCTCATCCTCATTTAATTCCAAAAATGACTTTCTTACTTCTGCGGAACACAAAAGAAGATATTTTGAAGTACGTTTCAGCTGTTTTGTCCATATTATGAAAGTCAATGGTGACACAAACCTTAAATATCAACATGTTTAGTAACAGGGTGTGCCAGAATGAGAATTTGATGTTTTGGCCTCCATTGACTTTCATTATTGTTATTTTTTGTGTTCCATAGAGGAAAGCAAGCAATATTTTTTTTTTAGTTTTAAGTGAGCTATACCTATAATTTTAACCTTCTATTCTTTTATACTTGTTTTATACTAAAACCTCTTTCAGTGAAGTGTGTTGCTTGGAAACTGCGCTTGTTTTGTGTTCTTTTGATTCAGTATCTAATGCAGTGTCATTCATGAATTTTAAGTGTGCCTGAAGTATCCAAATCCTTCCGAGATCCACTCCCACATGTTTACTGCTAATGTAAATTGTTTGCATATGGAGCATACATAACATACTGTCAATGATTTCTTCTTTCTTCTCTCTCACAGTTATATGAGTATAGTGGAGTCATTGCCCACATATGGAGTGCATTATTACGCTGTTAAGGTGGGTCAGTGTGCTCGGAGGGGAAATTTATAAGCACAGCCGTCAGTCCACACACACATACACACACGTATGTTCTCATGACCTGCAGTATCGGCGCTTTACTTAAGTGTTAAAGGATGCCTAAGACTCGGTGTGTTTAAGATAATCATGCTGTCATCAACCATGAGCTGACACTTCTCCTCTTATCGCCGTGTGTGTGTTAATGCTCTCTTTTCTCTCTCTTGCTCTCTCTCAGGATAAGCAGGGTATCCCATGGTGGCTGGGTTTGAGTTATAAAGGCATTTTTCAGTATGACTACCAGGACAAAGTCAAACCAAGAAAGGTAAGATCCTCTTTCCTCTGTGGACTCTTGTTTGTCCTCTCTTCATCTCCATTATCCCATAATAGTTTTACTTCCCTGATGTTAATTAGTAGTTCTTGGCTCATAATTTGTCCTGCACCAGTTGTGCTACAGACCTGAACAATACCTTAACATGTTGAGGAGAGGTGTGCCATTTCTTTTCTACGCAATCAGACTTGCGATTGTCACTTGTTAGGCAATAAAATGAGTCTTTTTTGACTTAGTCAACCAGCCAAAACTAGTCACTTCTTAAAATGTGGCTCTTTGTTTCTTCATGAGGGAGTAGAAAAAATGTCCAACTTCTTCTTTAAAACTCTCTGCTTTGCAGAAAATCCAGTGGATGTAAGCAGTTTCCCCGTCACTTTGTTTTGAAACTTAGTGCGAGCTTCCTCAAGTGTGTGTTTGTGAATGTGTGTTCATCACCTGGTCACCTTTGCTTAACCTCATGCCGTCAGCCATTAGAAGTCTGACCGTCTGACACTCGGGTGTGGTGACCTCAGAGAGGTCATGACCTCTGGCAGTCTGACCCCCTGACATTTTTTGGTAACTTTAGACAGAAATTCTCAAACTTCCAGACAGACAATCAGTGACACCCAGTAACTGAAATGCTACAAATCTGTCTCAATCAAAAGAATCGCTTGCTGTCAGAATGACTTTACTTCAGGTGTGCGTCCCGCTGGCTTTGGTTTTCCATTCTCAAAGCACACACCCGTGTTTAAATTCTCTCCAAAGGACAGGCAAAAACTTCAGCCTGTGGTGAGGAACAGAGAAACCTTTCCGCAAACCGCAAGCTAAAAATAGCGTTCAAAGCAGAAAGTCCAGCCAAGCGAAAAGCCAAACTCAGGCCTATTTACAGAGAAGGATCTGTTACAGAAAACGAGAGTTAAAATGAAACAACGCAGCAGAGGGCAACTCAGAATGGAGGGAAGAGAAACCAGCGAGAAGAACAGACGCGTCTGCAAAAACGCCACAGATGCAAACTAAACAAAATTATAGTTCTACTAGGTAGTTCAAATCTACCTAAACCTGGATGACAATTTAAATGGAGAGTTCAACTAAAAATGAAAATGTCACCATTTACTCACCCTCATGTTGTTCTAAACCTGTAAGACTTTTTTTTTCTACTGCAGGATGCAAAATAATATATTTTGAAGAATGTCTCTGCTGTTTTTGTGCATACAGTGCAAGTCAAAACAACACTGGACCCCATTGACTTTCATTGTATGGACAAAAAACAATCTTATTTTATGTTCCATAGAAGAACGAAAGTCTTACAGGTTTGTAATGACATGAAGGTGAGAGAAAATAATAACAAAATGTTTAGTTTTGTATGAACTATTCCTTTAATCACAGAGGACAATCAGACATCCAATCCTGCATGAAATGCCAGACCGCTACTTTCTATTGATCTGATCTGTGTTTCAGATGGGTCATTGCCACTGATGTTCTCATTACAGTTTGTCTCGTTTTTGTGTTTGATGATAAGCTCACATGCGCTAATGGTTAGTGGCTGTTCTCCATCTGTGGGCAGTGTGTGCGACTGTGGGATATACAGTTAAAAATGCCACACACTAAAAGTTGCAGACTTGGTGAGTTAGTGGTTGGGTTTATTTAATGATTTTCAAACTAATTTAAACCCTCTCCTAATGAGGGACCGCAGAGCATCTGTGCCAAAGTGTGTGTGTAAAGTTTTACAGAGGTGTGACCAGTATATTTGTGGTTTTATCATGAATTGTGGTACATGTGATTCTCAAGAGCTATTGTCCTCTACCTAAACCCCCTCCAGCAGCCTCCCTGACTCCAAAACCCGCAACAGGAAACCCAGCAGTAGACACCCGCAGGATTACTGTCGCCCTGACAACACAAAACATGCTGGAAACATTAGTGCGTCTGACGAATCCAAGACCACTCCCCAAAAACTGGCATGTGTGTAGCTGTTTCTGATTCGTTTGGATCAGCTTATTAGCTCCACTAACTAAAAGATTTGTGCTTTATAAAACTTATGAACAGCAAAGCAAATATGAAAAGCATATAGTTGCACTTCTAGCCAGATGCGATGCTATAGCTATGAATCATGAGATTGCAACCCTTGAGTCACCGGTGATTGTTTTCATCCTGTCTGCTGCTGGTGACCTTTGACCTCTCCAATGCCCTGTCTTTTCTCATAAGCGCTCATTATAGCTCCGGCTAAGTAAATACCATGTCACACACACACACAGTCTTCCTGTACCCTGTGTGTGTTTATTTGTGAGAGAGAGGGGTGGGGATTTATTGTATTATTCTATGTACAGACAGACTGCAGGGTGGGCGTTGTGCATTATATTAAAAGTAACCACAGTGAATGTGAGTCATAGTGATGACACACCTATGACATTTACTAAACTCCCTTATATTGGAGCATTCTGTATAAGCAGGTTTTGGCCAGCTAAGTGGTTAGCTGTTCTAAAACGTAGTAGGCTGCTTATATAGGCAAGATTATAAGGCATCATGGTCTCAATGAAAAGTCTGTTTCAAATAGTAGACAACAAAATTATGTATTATATGTATTATTGGCAGTTGAGGCAATCCCAGAATGCGTTGCAATGACTTTTGCATTGTTTGCAACATGCATTGCGATATTTTTTTTAATTCAAAATGGTGGGAAAGGTTGAATAAACACTAGTGTTCAAAAGTTTGGGGTCGGTAAGATTTTTTGATGTTTTTGAAAGTCTCTTATGCTCACCACGGCTGTCTGTATTTGATCAAAAATACTGTAATATTGTGAAATATTATTACTAATATTATATTATTTAAAATATCTGGTTTCTATTTTAATATATTTTAAAATGTAATTTATTTCTGTGATGGCAAAGCTGAATTTTCAGCATCATTACTTCAGTCTTCAGTGTCACATGACCCTTCAGAAATCATTCTAATATTCTACTCAAGAAACATTTCTTATTATTATAATCATTGTTGAAAACCAGTTGTGCTGCTTAATGTTTTTGTAACATTATAAATGTCGGTAACATTTTAGAATAGGGAACACATATAATCTATTAACTACGACTTTTCCCTCAATAAACTCCTAATTTATTGCTTATTAATAGTTAATAACATACCTGCAAACTAGTCGCTTTTCGGCGAAATTCGCCGTTTTGAATCAAAATATTTCATTTTTAGAATTGTGTAGATCCGAAGAGTTTTTTTTTCGGGGGGTGGGGGGGGATGGGTGTCAGGGTGAATTTGCAGGCACAATAAACCTCATAAGAATCGAAAATGGGCTACTTTCCCATAGACTGCAGATCATATACGTCTCGAGCAGGGGCGTTTCCTCCGAGGAGGCAAGGGAGGCAGTGCCTCCTCAGAAAAAATAGGATGAAAAAAAATAATCCACATTACATATAAAACAACACAAATATTACAAATTATGACATTAAAAAGAGCGCAAGTCACTCGTATTTCTTAAGGAACACTGCCCAACAGCGACACCCGCAGGTAAAGTTACAGCAGGAGTCATGCCTCCCTTTTCACTCATACAAAACCATAGAAAACCATTAGACCCCCGGCGTGCGGTGGGTTTTGTGGGGGGTAATTGAGAATGAATGGGGGAAAGTCACGTGAGAGGAGGCAGTGTCTCCATCGCGCTATGATTGGATGTAATTGGTTATGATTGGATATGATTGGTTTGTTTGATAAATCCCGCCTCTTGTTTACGTGCGCGTTCCGCGCGTCAGTTTGAATGAACAAATGATGGCGTCAATGGGAAGACTAATTGAAAAGCAAGTAAACAGATCACCCAGTTAGATATCACCGCTTTATGTCACGTCAAAAACAAACTTGAAATGGACTGAAAGCATGATGACTGCGGGGGTTTTTTTTAGTGCAATCAGTTTGGTGAAATTAAAAATACATCTTCGTGTCTGTGACAGACGGTGTTTACGGAGCATGACTGATGATCCAAAATAGCCTAAGTTGACTACTAAAAAGAAAAACATCAATACACAAATAAAATATATTGTTTAAATTATTATTATTATTAAATTATTAAATTATTATTGGAGAGGAGCATTTTGATAAATATCCACTGTGACTAGGCTATTGCATATTTATTGTACTTAACATGTGCTTCAATATTGAATGTATAAATCTGTTTTATGACAGCCACCATTTAAATGTTTAGGCCTATATAAAAATGAGTAGAATCATAATTATGTCATTAAAAGTGTATTATAACGTTATTATAAAAACTTCTTTGTGTAATTTATATTTAAGTAGCTTACAAATCAATTAATTTTAACCTTTAATAATATAATGATGTACCGACTGTGGTTCCCTGTATAGTTTACAGCATTAGTTGAGAAAAAAGTTTTATTGAGGAAATTTGCCATGTACTGCACCTGATAGGCCCCAAATTAATCAATATTGAATTGAAGGTAATCAAATTGAAATCAAATCGCAAGCTTCTGAATCAAAATCAAATCCAGTTGTGAAATTTGTGTCAATGTCCAGCCCTAGTGTCAATAAATGTTTTTTATTTATTTTATTTTATTTATTTTTTTTACTTGAAGCAAATGTTGTTTTTTCCACTTATTTTCTTGTCAGAGTGCATCAGAATGCTTAGTTTACATGTTAAAATCATAAAAATTTTCTCCTGGGGGAGGATAACCCCAGACCCCCCTACTACTATTTACTTTGTAAACGTCACCTTTTTCACCACTTTGGACTTTGTAGGTCTGTAAGAAGTTAGTTATAGTACAATTAAGAATGTAGAATAAGGTCATGCAGAATTAGGCATTAATATGTGGTTATAAAATACTAATAAATAGCCAATATTCTAGTAATATGCATGCTAATAAGCAACTAGTTAAAAGACCATAAAATAAAGTGTTACCTAAATGTCTTTACTGACACTTTTGTTTAATTTAATTCGTTCTTTCTGAATAAAAGTATTGATTTCTTTGAGAAAAAAAGCCTTACCCCAAAATTTGGAATAGTAGTGTAAATCTATTTTGTTCATTAATAAAAGTACTGATGAAAATGGTACCATCTAATTGAGAATAGACTATTTCACTCAACATTTGAGTATGTGTTGTGTTTGCATGCTTTTGCTTATAAGTTTTTACTTTAGCTGCATGCTAACATCAGACTTTATTGGAAATCGGCTACATCTGTGTTTTCAGAACAGAGGTGAGGTTTTTAGATAGAGGCATGGCAAATCTCTGGATGCCATCACTATGGCTGTGAGCCTTCATTTTAAATCCTTTGAAGTCCAGGACAAGGTTTAACCCTGTTCCCAGATATCTAAATAACCAAACAACACGAGGCCTAGAACACGGTTCAGCTGTCAGTGAAATATGGGCTGGAACTAACCAGGATTCAGCACATAAGGGCATCTCTGGGGCCCTTTGAAATGCCTTTTCTCGTTTACAGCCTCTCGTGACTGCATGCTTCAAAATCACGCACACTTACAGTTGAGATTGTCTCATTCCAGAACAATAGCTGAAGTCCCCAGTTCCACCTCACTGTGCCCAAAATACTCTGGTGTAGTTAATGCTCCATGCCTCATTGGCTCTTATAACTGCAGAGATCTACAGAGTGTTTAGATGTCATGGAACATTGTAGCCTCACTCACTTTCTTTTTCCTCTCCCTCCCACTCTCTTAAGGAGAGAGAGAGAGAGAGATTAGTATCTCCATAATGAAAGTTGTTTTGAAAGTGTTGAGGGTCAAGTTTGTTCTTTGTCCCATGAGACCATCAAAGCATCTCATAAACACCAAGAAACATTCACTTTAACACCATCAACATCTCTCTGCTGTTCAGTGACAGTCTCTGTGCTATATTGGCATGGAAATCGTAAGGAATTTAACTATTCTGGTTCCAATTCCACTTAACGATGTCATGCGTTTCCTGAAAATGTTCCTCTGTTTTATCTTAATTAGTATAATGTGCTTTAAAAAAAGTGCTTTATAAACAAATTTGAATTGAATTTATAATTTGTTTAGTACTTTTGAGGAACGATATACTAAACAAAAACACTACTATCTTTGGTAACATATTTTAATGTGCCATTTATGTTATTAAATTACCTTAAAACTTGTGTATCAGTATTAGTTCAGTATTATTTACATACTTTAATAGTATTTATTAATATTTTGAATTAGCTTTTATTTTTATATTTTCATTTTTAATTTTAGATTAGGTTTTACCATTTTATGTGATTTTTTTTTTTTTTTTGTAAATATTTTTATTTAGCTTTGATTTATTTCAGTACTTTTAGTACTTCAACATATTTTTTATTTCAACTTATTTTTTCAGTTAGTTGCCAAGGCAACATTTCTATTTTGAAAGCATTTGAGTTTTTCATCTAATATTTATATTTTATTTTATTTAATTTCAGCTTCATTTAAATTATTGAAAACTATTTTTTAATATTTTTAGTTTTTGGTTAACGATTGCAACACCAATGTGTCATTACACCAATTCAAGCCAATGACAAGTTTGAGATTCTTTACAGATTCTTTACAAGAACTGAGGGCAAAAAGAGTCATTTATTCGCAAATTGTTGTTCACATATCTGTATTCTTGTGATTCTTTTTGTATTATTTTGCCTTAACTAGTCTTTATTTCTCATTTCATTGATTTATATCGATTAGGGGTGGGCGATATACCGGTAGACACGATTAAGCGATAGAAATTTTCAATCGGTAGAGATTTTGGACTATCGTCTCTATCGTTTACACACGCGTGACGTTGCTGTGCTGTGTTGTCACGAAAGCTTATCATTTGCATGCGTTTTTAAGCATTGTGGTTTAAAAACAAGTAATTTTAAACCATTGAAGTGCAATATGCAGGGAAAGAGAACTCATTTTGCTATAATATGCGCACACTGTCTGAGAGGTGGTTCCAGAACCGACCATTGTGAAAATCATTTGGTTCCAGTACATTTTTAAAGATGGAAACGGTTTTCAATAAGAAACAGTTCTTAATTCCCAATCCTAGTCATATATGTGGAAATAGTTTTGTGTGTGTGTGTGTGTGTGTGTAACTATGTTCCTTCCCTCCCCTCTTCCTTCATCTGTCCATTGTTTTCCCAGGCTCTAAAAATTCTTTAGCTCTTCAAGCCAACCCCCCCCCACCCCACCCCACCCCACCCCCCTTCCCTCTCCACTCTCTTCCATCCTTTCTTCATTTCTATTTTCCTTTATTTTTCTTCTTTTTTTCTTATATCAAGGTCTCTGCAAAGGAATGCTTGTATACAAAGTTCTTTTAATGACATTAGCAGTAATGGTGGACATAATTGATAGTTTAGATCCTTTATATACCTTGGAAAGAGTGTATATATGGCTCTCTCCTGCTCTTTTAAATGAAAGCAATAGTTTCAGTGAGCGCATATTCATACCACTTTCTCCACCACTCTCTTCCTTTTGCGTTTTCTTTGTGTCAGTGCAGCTGATGGCTCCAGGAGTTCAGTGTGTGTACCACAGACAGCCGTGTGTGCGCGTGATGGTGTGTAATGAGAACCAGAACCTGGTTTCTTGAGTGAATGAGGGGAAAAGAGGTGGAGGAGTTTAACAAAGCTGTAGCGCTGCATTTTCAGGGGTTACTACAGCACACATTCACAACACATCACTCTGAACTTTCCATAAACCCCGCCCACACAGGAAGTGTGTGTCCCAGAGGGAGGAGAGGCTTGGACAGGGTTTGACTCCTCCCACTCTTTCTTGCTTTCTCTCTCCATCTCTCTTGAGCCAAACAGTCTTTCTCATTCTACACATATACAGAGGAGAACTCATTGTTCCCCAGTGTTTAAGGAGGATTTTACACACGTACTTTCACCATAAGCACAAAAGTGAATGAGAAAGTAAATATCTTGGCTTGGACTTGCGTTCTGGATTCTCTTTTACTGCCTGTTCCTGTAGTTTCTGGAAGGAGTTTACAGTCTGAAGACGTTGGAGCACCATCCGTGGAATGTTTGATTGAGGTTTTGGGAATGTTGTAAAAGCATTCTCTCATCTCCGCAGGTGTTCCAATGGAGACAATTGGAGAATCTGTACTTCAGGGAGAAGAAGTTCTCAGTGGAAGTTCATGACCCGAGAAGGTAAATCTACATTACAGCCTACACATGCTCGCTCACACACGCAGGTCATGGACTATATAGGCTTAAAATGTCTATCACACTGACAGGACATGCTGTGGGGACCACTTTAATTCCAACCCAGCAAGAATTTTAAAGACAAGTTGGTTTAGATGTCATGACACGTTTGAAAGATCTCAGTGGTTTGTGAGTCCTGTTTGTATGTTTTTGTCCTTTCAGTTCCAGTGTGGGAATAATTTGAATTACTTAGAAGTATTGACATGATGTACTGAGTTTCAAACATAGGATATTCTACAGCAAGAGTAAAATAAGGTTGATTATTGTATGGAGGAACATCTTTATAAAGCATTTACATGTCAGTTTTTTGTTGTTTATTTTAAAATATGTCAGGTAAACTAATTTTCTGTCCTCTTGTTCCTGAAGCGAAACATTGTGAGGTAAATGTTCATAGTTACATCTGGTTGGCTTCCATCCACAAGCGTTCACTGAGCTAAGCTATTTGTTATTGGATTGAAATCTCTTACTTCCTGTGTCCTGTGGAGAAGAGGGTTGAAATACAACCGGAACAAATGAACGAAAACATACCCAACTCTTTCTCTCTGTCTCTCCAGATTGAGATGCGGTTTGAGTTTATTCTGATTCTCTGCTACTCTCTCTTTCTGCCAAAACTGGGGTTGTTTCAGATCTTCAGTTTATTCTGACTCTCCATCGATATTAAGATGTCTTTAGGCTTTAATCAGGCCCTCATGACATCATCAGTGCATGCTAAGAGCTGGTTAGTCTTTTAAGAGAGCAGATGCTGCCAAAAGCAGCAGCACACGCTGCCTCAGATGCTGACAGATAAACCGCCTCATTCACGCTGTTCAAACAACCACCACGACAGCCCAAAAACGATGAGAACACGGAGGGAGTTCACACAAATGCTAGAGGCTGGGGAAATAAGACATGAAAGAGAGCAAAACAGTTTAGAAAGTTGAAACAATCTGTTTATTTTGCAGCATGAGGAACTATAATGTATTTTCATTCTTGTTAGGTTCACTGTCATTCAGTTAGAGTCATTGCAACACACACACACACACATACACTAATATCGTTTTGAGAAGAGTCAGAACACGAGGGTCTGCTGTTTATCTTTGTTCTAGTGGAGAGGCCTGGAGGTTTTTATAAAGCCCATCACAGGACACACACGTGCGCTGGGTTTGACCACAGTGTAAATGGTGTGTGTGTATGTGGGCTGCACTGTGTGTGGTATACATTGCACATTGCAGGACTGTCAGGAGAACTATGTGCTAACACCAGTTCACATTTCATATCTCCCACATAAAAATATATTATACAGGTGGCTAATAAATATAAAGCGGACAATATAGTTTAAATGAATTTTTCGGTTTTTATGTTTATACATGTCTCTCTAGTTGTATCTAAGCATGCACTATCATTCAAATGTTTTGTTTTCTTTTAATGTAAATGAATATAAAACTTTTATTCAGAACTTTCATAAAAGAATCCTGAAAAACGGTTTCCACAAGAATATTAAGCAGCACAACTGTTTTCAACATTGATAATAAGAAATGTTTTTTGCCATCATAGGAATATTTCAAAATTGAAAACAGCAATTTTAAATTGTAGTATTGTTCCACAATATTACCATTTTAACTGTATTTTTTATCAAATAAATTTTAGATTAAATAAGCTTTGTCTTAGCATTAGCTTTACTAGCCAAGCAACATAAGATGCTCAACAGTGTGTTTTTTGCCTGTTTTTACTGTGGCTTTGAGTGTAGTTCATGATTTAGAGGTAGTAACCTTTTATGACAGTGTATTTATTGAAAAGACAAACACAAAGATGTTGTGCATCTGTTAATACATAACAGTGTTTTAAATGTAATATAAATAAACATTTTACAACCGTTTCTGCACTGACAATGTCATAAAATTCAGTGAATATAAAGTCGGTTTGTGTTCGCTCCAACTGCAGGGCGTCGGTAACGCGGAGGACATTTGGTCACAGTGGCATCGCTGTGCACACCTGGTACGCCTGTCCCACCCTCATCAAATCCATCTGGGCCATGGCCATCAGCCAACATCAGTTCTACCTGGACCGCAAACAGAGTAAAGTGAGTGTGTTTTATGTTTTCAGATCTGTCTCCAAACGTGTGTGTGTGTGTTTGTTTGTTTGTTTGTTAACCTCTTTCTAACTACAACAACCTTCCTGTGTGTTTCTGAGGTCTACCTCTAACCATCTCACCGTCTAGACTACCAACTCTCTGCAATCATCAGGGCTGCATGAACTTTCTCTCTTTGTCACACACACACACATACACACACACTGTCTCTGATCTTGCTCAAGGATTCTGTTACACTTTTAAAAGCTGCGGAATGTTCGTCTCCTGGAAAATTCTGACACACTCGTCACAGCTGGCAAGCACATTCACTCTCTCTGTCTCTGTCTCTCAGAGTAAGATCCACGCAGCGCGCAGTCTGAATGAGATAGCCATAGACCTGACAGAAACAGGAACCCTCAAGACCTCCAAACTGGCCAACATGGGCAGCAAAGGCAAAATCATCAGTGGGAGCAGCGGGAGCCTACTGTCCTCAGGTTAGTACGCATACATACGCAAGTCAAGTCACCTTTATTTGTATAGTGCTTTATACTATACAGATTGTTTCAAAACAGGAAAATAACAGAATCAATGATGCAAACAGAATTCAGTTCTGCTGTAAAGCAGCTCTAAAAAGACAATAGTGTCAATATTCATCTGAAGAACCAGTGTTAGTTAAGTTCAGTTCAATAACTGTAAAGTTCATCAATTATGAAACTACTTCATTTCCTCAATAAGCAGCTCTACAGAAGACAATAATGTCATTATTTAGCTTGAGTCAGTTCAGTGATTCAAATCAGTTCAATAGTGTCAAATTTCAAATTTGATTCAGCTATAAAGCAGCTCTACAGAAGGCTATAGTGTCATCATCCAGCTCAGTTCAGTTCAAGTTTTGTTCTTATCCGATGAATATGAATACTGAATATGAAGTGTCTTTTAAACCCCTAGTAAGCCAAAGGCGACAAACAGAATTATGTCATAAGACTGTTTAAAGTCTCAAAGTTTCTCATTTTTTTGTCACACAAATAGTAGTAAACCAGGTGCCATTATAAGATCATTTTCTTCCTCAACTATAGCTATGGTCCCAGAATTGAATTCTGTTTGCTGATGTGTATGGTAGTGATCAAAATCACCTTTTGAAAGTAACTTGATGCTTCAAATAAAGATTATATCAAAAACATTGTTACACCAGTAAGTGACTGTTAAAAAAATGTATTTGCCATTGAATCATTCATTCAAGAGATTCATTCAAAAATGCTAATTTAATTGAAGTATTTGAGTGAGTCATTTAATCATTCATTCAAAGTGATTTTTAATCGATAATTAATTCAGATTAATTAAATGTTTTATTTAAATAGACTGCAGCAATTAACATTTTGTCAGAACCTCTAGTAAATACATGTTTTGTTTAGTTATCTATTCAGAATCATGGGAGAATCGTTATCTCTATTTTAAACAAAACAATTGCGATTCTCAATTTATCCAGAATCGTGCAGCTCTAATATAAAGTGTTGTTTGTAGTTTGGAATTTATCATTCCAACTAGAGTGTCAGTGTCGAGTTAGCAATGATCTAATGGCTCCAGGAGTGAAGTGTGTGTACCGCAGACAGCCATGTGTGTGCGTGATGGCCTGTTGTAAAGAAACTTAAAAACTTTTGTAATGTGCACTTGCACTTCATACACTCTGTCCTATTACATGTGTGAATCCAGTGTTTATGATCTCATGGTGGTGATGATGTCATACACTGGGAGTTTAGGGGTGTGGCCATATGTGTAAATTTTCTGTGGGGTGAGAGTGAGAACAGCTCGTCTTGATGCTGGTTTTGGACTCTTGCCGTGGTGTCAGGTATCATGAATTAAATGTGCTCATAGCAGAAATGGTGTCAGTCATATGATCTCCCCTTTCATCTGGGCTGTGTTTCTTCAGCCTCTTAATCATTGGCCGCACATGAGAGATTAGTGGAGGGTCAAAGAGAAAAAGAAAATTCAGAGAGAAAATAAATGTAGAGTAGCACTTGATTTTATCCAATTGGAATTGATTGGAGACTCCATGATGGAGTCGGGTGAGATGGAGGGGAAGAGTTCATACTCAGTTATGTCAGCTCACATAGAACGTTGTTTTAGAGGCAGAGTAAGTTTATACATTTTGCTTATTTTTTCCTTCTTTGGAAAAACATGCATGAATTGTGCACAATAAGGCATTAAGTAAACAAGATCCATTTTGATTTCACATTCACTTTAAAAAGACTATTCAGTGGGAAATAATGGAGGGCAGTAATTCCACCACTGGTGTTAGTTGTATTGTGAAAAGTTAGGCTGTTATCTTGTTGTTGGTTAATATTATTTGTTACTGCCCATGCTGTTTTGATTATATAAGCAGAAAACAAAAAGTTGTTGTGCATTACTCCAGTCTTCAGTGTCACATGATTCTTCAGAAATCATTCTAATATGCTGATTATTGCAAATTCAAGCTGAATACTGTCGAATAGTGTTTAAATACACTGGATCATATTTACTTTATTTTATATATGTTATAAATACACTACAGTTAAATGTGCATGTGTGTGTCATTGCTCTGTAAAGTCCTCAGTTGTTACAGGAGACCCCCTTCTATTTATATGTAGTGTCTTAAAGGATAGAAAGATTTCACATAGACACTCTCCAAAACAATGTCCCTCTGTTCCAGTGACAGAATTATGCTGTGTTTTGTGTTTCGTGCAGCGTGATGCCTTTCTTTGCTGTAGATTTGCTTCATAGGTTCACTACAGGAAAGTTCTGCCTCTCTGGAGTTCCCATGAACCCCACCCATTACTGATTTTCTCTTAATGTCTTTCTTTTCACATCTTTGTGCTGGACGTTTTCCAATGGGAAGCAAAAATGGTTTATTTAGCTTCTCAGCAGATCCAGACTTGGTGGAGTGGAAAAGCTCTTTGCAGCTAAATTCTCCTGTCTCATATACACACAGGAACTAGGAGACAAGAATTCCCATTTTGCTTCACTTGTATGTTCATAGTGATTCTGGGAAGACAGCTGTTTAAATGTGCCATTAGAAGTGCTCACCTAACGGCTGGTTTTGGAGCTTATAGTCGATATGACATTAAAATGGATCATATTTACTTTATTTTATATATGTCACTGGTCTTATTGTGGACAAGAAAAAAATGTTTTATATACTAGTCTGAAATACACTACTCCGAATACTTGTATACTACTCCGAAATACACTACGGTTCTAAAGTAATATTGTGAAATATTATCACAATTTAAAATAACTGGTATCTATTTTAATACATTTCAAAATGTAATTTATTTCTGTAATGGCAAAGCTGAATTTTCAGCAGCCATTACTCCAGTCTTCAGTGTCACATGATCCTTCAGAAATCATTCTAATATGCTGCTCAAGAAACATTTCTTATTATTATTAATGTCGAAAATGCTGCTTAATATTTTAGTGGAAACTGACACACATTTTTTAAGGACCCTTTGATGAATAGAAAGTTCAAAAACAGCATTTATTTGAAATAGAAATCTTTTCTAACAGTATAAATGTCTATAATAACACTTTTGACCAACTGTAGTGTATGTTAAAATATGGAAGATTGCCATATTGTCTGATTTACAGTGACAGTACAAGCTTAGGTTTCAGGGCTTTTGTACAGCCCTAGACTAAAGACACAGACACACACACATAGTAGGCTTGACTGGACACTAGCGACACAGCCAGTGACCCCGGTCATATTCTCTCTCTATTACTGCTGACCCTTCACTGATTTCCAGACAGCTGCCTGCCCACACACACACACACACACACACACACACACACAGGTTTGTTTTGCTGTCTTAGTGAGGACATTCCATAGGCGTAATGGTTTTTATACTGTACAAACTGTACATTCTATCCCCCTACACTACCCCTACTCCTAAACCTACCCATCACAGAAAACATTCTGCATTTTTACATTTTTAATAAAACATTGTTTAGTATATTTTTAAAGCTATTTTAAATATGAGGACTCATGAAATGTCCTCATATTTCATGTTTACGTCATAATACCAGTGTAATACCCATGTCATTATACCAATTTGTGTCCTCATAAATCACAACAAGCACACATACACACACTCGTTATCCCCTTGTAAACACACCAGACACATTATATTCCTCTGCAGAGATGTAGGAAACTCCCCATGATGCTACATAGTTTCAGTGTGTGAAAACACATTCGTTCACAGTGTCACAAACAGCCAGTTCTCCCACAGGCTAAACAAACACTGATTTAATGTCTTTAGCATTGTCTGGTGATATTAACGCATTGTTGTTATGTAATTCTTGCCAATCTTTCCAAAAAATTCCACTGACTTCCTTGTAAACATCTCAGACCTTGATGCATGCACACACAAAGCTTTGCTCTATGCTCTGATCCACATGGATTTTCTGCTAAACAATGTTGCCCCAATTAGGACCCTTTGTTCAGTTCTGTCCGGAAACACACACACATTTTGCCGCTTTCAGAGCGTTGAAAGCGGTGAAGTACACACCCTCTCACTAAGGGAGAAGGTCAGTCTGATTGTTTAAGCAGAAGTCTGGAGCTGCTGATGCTTGTTTGACCTTTAAATATTTCTGATCTTTGACCTTTAGGTTACACGCACACATACGTATTTGGTAAAATGTGACTGATGTCAACCCTAGATTTGATCTAACCCTGTGTGGGTGTGTGTGTTTGTAGGCTCTCAAGAGTCAGACAGCTCCCAGACCGCTAAGAAGGACATGTTGGCGGCTTTGAGGGCCAGACAGGAAGCACTGGAGGAGACGCTCAGACAGAGAATAGAGGAACTCAAGAGCATCTGCATCAGAGAAGCGGTAAGGACCGAAACAAACTTTCACTTCAGCATAATGGCTCTGTTTGAACACTTGAGTTAACTTGCTGTCTGCGATCTACATAGGCAGCATTTTTTTGTAATTTTTGAAAAACATTTTATGTGCATTTCACCTGTATGAATAAACATTTATACAAACAACTGAATCAAGAATGTAACATAATGTGTTTTGTTTCAGGAGCTAACAGGAAAACTTCCAAAAGAGTACCCTCTGGATCCCGGTGAGGAGCCGCCCACCGTCAGACGCAAAATCGGCACAGCCTTCAAATTGGATGAGCAGAAGATCCTGCCCAAAGGAGAGGTCAGTGACATCCAACCTCATCCGATCCTTTGACCACAGTCACGACCTGACTGAGTGGACATCCTGTTTATATTCTGATTTAGTTAGTATCGTTCAAGCCCCTTACCTCCTGACCACAGCGAATGCTGCACAATTGTTTCATCATAAACTGCACTTTAAGCCAAACTCAGACTCAGATGCTCATGTGTGTGTGCAGGGGTCTATAAATAGCTCCAGTCTGGCATGATCAGAGGAAGTGGCGATAGTGCAGTGTATGTGTTGAGTGTCAGCCAAAGGAGCAGGATTACAACCCCCCCCCCCCCCCCCCAAAAAGAGCTTAGCTATCTTGAATGTGTGTGTGAAAGAAAAAAAGCTGAAGTTATATGAATTATATAAGAGGTCACAATGTCATCTTCGCTTGATAGTGTATGTGTCTCTGTACATGACTGATGATTGTTGATTTTGGGTGATTAATCGAAGGCATTGATAAGAGGTCACAATATCTTAGCTGTCTCAATGTGTGTGTGAGAACTAGACAACTTGGCGCCTGTAGCTGTCTTGTTATTCTGACGGAGTGTGTGTTAGCAGTTTCACAAAGTGAATAAATACATGTTTTTTGCTTAATTTACTCATTCTCTGTGTGTTTACATCTGTGTTTTTTTTTTTTTAGGAAGAGGAATTAGAGCGTTTGGAAAGAGAATTTGCCATCCAGTCTCAGATAACGGAGGCAGCGCGGCGGTTAGCATCGGATCCTCACATCAACAGCAAGAAGCTGAAGAAACAGAGGAAGACGTCGTATCTGAATGCTCTGAAGAAGCTGCAAGACATCGAGAACGGCATCAACGAGTACCGCGTTCGCTCCGGGAAAAAACCCACACAACGTGCCTCTCTCATCATAGAGGGTGAGGAATTACGTTTGTTGTGTTTGTAAAGACGTTTTCTCTGAGCTCCTGTGAGTTCATTAAGTGTTTCCTCTGTAAAGTCTTTCATGCTGAGAGCAAGAGTAATCGCACCTCCCCATAGACCTATAAAACAGTGTGAACGTATGTGTCTGTGTGTGACCTCTGCTGCGAAAATTCACTAATGTTCACGCTCAGGTTGCAGCGATTTGTTTGGCATGTTGGTGTGTGGGAGTTTTCCCTTTGTAATTGTCTTTGTCTGTTTGGCAGAAGCAAATATCGGCTCAGAGGACAGCTCCTTGTCTGACGCACTGGTGCTGGATGATGGTGAGTTTTGTACACTTTTATACACGCATAACAATTTTACTTATTATTTATTTATTAATATTTATTATTTATTTAACATTTATAGAATATTTAACAAGCAAAATTTAGGGCATGGTTTGATTTTATCTATAGTTTAAGATTGGGTGTTACAAACAAGAATGAAGCCAGGTTAACCACGGTTTTACCACTTTTGACACTTATTTTTTTTGACAAGTAATATAGTTTACGGATACAAAACAGACATTTGCCTCATTAATATTCATTCATTTGGCTCATTCATATTTAGAATAGAATTCAATTGATATTTTTTTACAACTTACAATAATATGGCTCATCCAATCAGATAATACACATCAAGCCATTTTGTAAGCAGTTTTTTTAAGTTATTTTTTAAAATTTAATTTAAATTTAATTTTTAATTTTCTTAATTTCTAACAATTAGCAATTTTCTCCACAAATGTACACAGAAACACATATACACTCGCCATCTTATCTCAGTTCATCTCACTCTATGCTCCAGATGACCCCCAGGTGGCAGGAACCCCCACGTTCTCTCCAGCTGCCTCCCCACACAAAGGTCTCCCTCCCCGACCCCCCTCCCACAGCCGGCCACCTCCCCCCCAGTCCCTGGACGGACTGAGACACCTGCACTACCAGCGCAGTGACTACGACAAGTCCCCGATCAAACCCCGCATGTGGAGCGAAAGCTCATTAGACGAACCCTACGAGCGGGTGAAGAAACGATCCTCGCACTCCAGGTACAGACCAAACCGGAAATGTGTGTTGTGCTTGTTATGAATAGTGTACATTTAAATGAATAAATCATGTTTATTCTTTTCTCTTTCTGCAGTAGTCACAGGCGGTTCCCCAGCACAGGCAGCTGTGAGGCAGGAGGGAGCAACTCTCTCCAGAACAGCCCGGTGCGCTCCCTTCCTCACTGGAACAGCCAGTCCAGCATGCCCTCCACCCCTGACCTGAGAACACGGAGCTACGTCCACTCAGCCAGGTGCTGCCACACACTCTCCAATGTCCTCTGCTGTCAGCATGAGAACATTACCTATTGTTTTATTCTAATTCAACATATTTACATAATTATATTTTTATGCGAAATAAATTCATTCTTATTTTATAGGACTCATTCATATTTCAAATCATTAATTTATTTTTTTTTAATTGAATACAAAACGTATACTTTTCAACATCAAATCAATTCTAATTGATAGAATCCACCCCCTGTTCAATATTCAATAGACTAATTCAACACATTATGCAAGAAAATTGCAAATTGTTTCATGTTGACGTTAACAATTAAAAAAAGATTTGTTTAATTTAAATAATTTTTTTTAATTATTATTTTAAAAATATTTAAAAATTTCAAACAATCCACTAAAACTCAGTTTTCTATTCTTTCTCAGTCTAACTCAGCCCTTCCGTGGCCGGAGTTCCAGTTTGGAGTCTCAGGGGAAGCTGCTGTCCTTGGAGGCAGACACAGAGGCAGGACTTAGCCCTGACCTCTTTCTGTCAGGACCACAGAGGACAGGAAGCAATGGCTCTGTTGTCCCCGACGACTGCTCATCTTGCACCAGCCACTCCAGCTCAGAACATTATTACCCCTCGACCACCTCTAACCCCAACTACTGTACGCTGGCCGAGGACTCGCCATCCAAAGCCCGTCAGCGGCAGCGACAGCGCCACAAGTCTGCCGGACACCTGGGTGCGTCCAGTTCCGGCAGCATGCCCAATCTAGCGGCCCGTAACGGGAGCACACACGGAGGAGTGTGCGGGAGCCACCAGGGTGTGTACCTCCACAGCCAGAGCCAGCCATCCTCGCAGTACCGTATCAAAGAGTACCCGCTATACACAGAGGGCAGCAGCCCCAATGCCGTGGTCGTCCGCAGCCTGGAAAATGACCAGGAGGGGCACTACAGCGTCAAGGCACAGTTCAAGACCTCCAACTCTTACACAGCTGGGGGGCTTTATAAGGAGGGGTGGGGCTCCGGGGAGGATGGGGAAGCGGGTGGCGGCAGCGGGAGGTTGACGCCCTCCCGCTCACAGATTGTGAGGACTCCGTCTCTGGGCAGGGAAGGAGGAGGAGGAGGAGGAGGGGGGCGGGCAGCGGTGTCAGAGGAGCTGCGGTGCTGGTACCAGCGCTCGTCTGGATCGCTAAAGGAGCACAGCCGCGTCACGCACACCAGCTCCAACTCTTCAGACGGCCGTGGAGGACGAATAGGGACGCTAGTGAAGGGGTCACCAGGTGAGCAGGTCAAATATGAACTATGCAAAAAATATATGGATACCTGCTAGACCTCAATCAGAGTAAACATCATGAATTAGACACAAACGTGGATCCAGATTGTGGCTAAAATTAATTTTTTAAAGAAAAAAAAAAAAATATATATATATATATATATATATAGCAACAATTCTATGCAACACAGAATAAGAACATTTTCTTAGTTATAACTCTGTTATAACTAAGTTATAATCACAGTTATAACTCTGTCTATAGAGTTTTCTTGTTCTATGCAACAAAGAACCGCATGCTATCTATGATGTCTGATTAGCAGAATTTGTCAAACGGATTCTTTTATCAGTGTTGAAGACACAATAGAGTTATCGGTTTGAATCAGACTCAGAGTTTGACATGATTACTCATTAAACTGCAAGTAATTTTTTTGGTTATGTCTGATTTCATTTGAGCTATTTCTGAGGTTTGTGACACTCAAATCAGTTTAGGGCTATTGATTTGCCATTGTATCGAACAACTCTGTAATTTGACAACTAGAAAAAGTTATTTGAATCCAAACTTTTTTTATTTTTGGATCAAGAAGCTCATACTTTTATTTGTTTATTCATTTATTTCTGGAGCCCTGGGAAATGAAAATTCATTATCAAATGAATTAATTCATTCAAAACCGATGTTTTATGGTGTTTTCTTTTATATAAAGTATCTTCGTTCACTTAAAGGTGCAATAGGACATTTTCGGAGAGGTTAGCAATAGCGAGCTAGCTTTCAAATCATAAGATCCCACCCTCCCTTCAGAGTGTCTCCAAAGCCACGCCTCCTCCAAAACACACTGAAGGATTCTTATTGTCATTCCATGCACAAGTACAGGAACAAAACTAAGTACCAAGGTCCTGGTAAAAAAACAAAAAAACAAAACATGAACACGCATACACACTGCTCTCGGCAAAGCGACCTAAAACTACCTCATGTCTCAAAGCACATAACATTACAATAATAATGAATGTAAACAACTTGGAGAGCTTGTACCTGACTTCTGCAGATTCATTTCGGTGTTGATACTGTTGACATGGAAACACATAATTCCGAGTCTGAGGACGTGACAGCTCCGGTTAGAACGTCACGGGTTACCATTTCTTAATTACGGTAGTTATGGCATGAACGCAGCATAAGCTCGTTGTTTTGGAGGAACTGTAAAAGGTGGTTGCTGTTTGTTTGCGGTGCTCTGTGACTGAGGTCTTACATAAACTCTGCATAGCATGAAACACACTGATGACGTATTAATGTCTGTGCGAACAGGGTGTGTGAGGGTATGTAAAAACATACGTTGACAGGCAGGTAGGGCATCGTATTATTTTAATCGGACTGGATTGGATGAACATTTTATGGTCCTACGCCTTCCACGGATGATATACATTTATAAAAATACATTTAGACCTTTTAACATAGTGATTGCTTTCAGGATATGAGGAGACTTTCAACCAGTATAACAAAAAATGTTTCTGTAGAAAATCACCTATTGCACCTTTAATGATCAACACCCAGGAACCCAATGGTAAAAAATCACACAGACTGTAATTTTCACCCTCACAACCTCATTTTCATTCACGTGTCTTTTAAGTTAGTGTTGTCAAAAGTACCGACTTCAATACTAAGTCGTTACTGAAATTTTAAAAATGTGACGCTTTGAGCACTGTTGAGCGGATTCGTAAACACCTCTGATTGGCCATTGTGTTCACAAGTCCAACATATATGTCTCTAATTGGCTACAATGAATGCACGGGAGCGTTTGAAAGCACACGGAAGTGTTTGAATTTGAAAGCGTTTTGAAACGGGAGCATTTGAAAGCAGCCGTCTATCAGCGGACTGGTCCGCATTTACAACATTTTTGAAGTGTTGATCATTGTAGCCAATCACAGACATATCCGATGAGCGTGTGAACACAATGGCCAATCAGAGGCCAATCATGATTGAGTGTGTGTGTGTATGTGTGTGTGAAAGAGAGAGAAATAGTGGAATAAGACCTATTTTATATGTCAATTTCAGTGCATTGCTGTGAGCTGTGTATGTATAGAGGCTGTCAGGGTGGTCTGGTCAGTGTGTGGGTGTGTGTTGTAGGGATTATCGCCTCTCTATGGGTGGCAGAAACACTCCAAACCTTTTCCAGCAGCTCAAGAGGGTGTTGGCAGTAAGCAGTCAGCTTTATCTCCAACACGTTCACCACGTGCATAAGCATATGTGACTGTAGTTTAACAGTATGCATTAGTGTCTTATAGTGGAGTCTGTGTGTGTGTTTCAGCTGCATCTCCACACAGTCAGAGGAGTGGAACTCCCTGTAGTGACCCTGCAGCTACGCCCCCCTGCAGCCCACAACACATACTCAATTGGCAGAGCGGGTAAGACATAGAATCAGTGTATTTAAGCACACAGTATATTTATTCTACTGTATTTATTAGAATAGATTATTTAGTTCTTTTTTTTAAGTGAATAATATATATATATTGTATTTGTACTATGCATTTGTAGTTTATATGTAATTAGTAGCTAGTCAATGTAAATAACACTGTATATAACACTCTCTAATATTCCAGTGGCTTGTTAGATACTGTGCTGCATCTCTGTATGTAGTTTCTTACATGGATTGACCTATCAAAATCATTTAATAAAACTAAATAAGTGACCCGAAGTAAAGCAAAAGACATGTTTCACTTATCTTGTAGTCAATGAGAATAGTTATTTGCAAAAAAAAAAAGAAGAAAAAAAAAAAAATATATATATATATCACCTGCAATATTTGTCAGTGATTTGCATCACTCTAGATGTGAGTATACTTTTAGACTAGGTTTATATGGTTCTCCATGCACTAAACTTTGACCAAGAATGTTTATTTGTCCTTCAGACTTTCATAGTGCTGTTCTTGGTTTTTTCCAAGTTTGCACAATTGGCTTGGTATTCCTGTAGATTGTACTTTGTTTGTCAGTAGCTATTTACGCCAAAGAATTACTCCTAAATTCAGACATATTTGAGGATATTGGTCAAAGTCTGGGCTATGGAGCATATTCTCTTGGTTTAGATGTTCACCTAACTGTACCAATGCTTTGTCTGTGTTGTTCACTTTAATAATGTGTAACAGAACTACTACCCCAGTGTCAAAATTACACAACTCACTCTACATTAACTGATCACGGCTACCCACAAACGCTAACCTCTCTCTCTCTCTTTCTTTGTGTCTCACTAACCCACCTCTGCCTGAATGTTTATGTGTTTTCTTGGGGCAGTGATACGACTGAAAGTTCTCCTACTGAAGACCGTTCTCCCTCTCACCAAAGCACTGACCAGTAGAGAGGTACACTCTCTCTCAATCTCTCTCTATCTCTCTCTATCTCTCTGCATGTTCTGTATCTCACTCTTTCACTCCTCCACCTCTCTGATTGTGTCATTTTCTTGTGTTGGAATGTAACTTGTAACTAAATTGATTTCAAAATACAAATTTTATTTTAGCGTATTTTATTATAAAATTACTAGGGAGGCAATCACTCTTAAGGTGTGGGCAGTATGACCAAACTTTTGTATCACAAAATGAGTAATTTTATAATATGAGGTACGAGGCCCTGTTTCCACCTGGTATTAAGATGCGTTTTGGTCGATCGGATCACAAGTGGATGAGGGAAACACATACCTGTTTCCACTTGGTATTTTAATCTGTCTCTTTTGTCCACTTTCAACCACTTCTGTCCTGATTTCTTCAAGCGTAGGGTCTATGGGCAGGTAAATGTATGGGCTTTTTCAGATCTTTTGATCTAATGGACAAAATAAGCTCACGCAATGTACATATGAACATGCCCAGAGACAACGGAAAAACATACAGAGAGCATCAGCTTTCGTTTCTGCTCTGATAGCCACAATACCACGCCGAATGCTGTGAAGAAACCATGAAATGGTGAGAGAACACTGTGCTTGGTATGTTTTTCGTCTTCAAATCAAACTTGGGTCTTCTGACAAAGTTTAAAACCCGTCTGGCTAGCGCGCGCTTCCCATAATGTTTACATGTTAGTTCAGCAGGCGGAGAGTAGGCGGTCTTTTGCGGCTCTTCGAACACATTCAACCACATGAGCGTTTTCACTACGAAAGCAATGCGTTTTCGACTACCTCTGGAAGTGGTCGAAAGTGGACAAGCTCAAAACATTTTACACCCCATTTACACCTGTATTTAGCGTCGTCCACTTGTGATCTGATCGACCAAAATGCATCTTAATACCAGGTGGAAACAGGGCCTCAGTTTCTTTATATTTGTGGGAAAAAAAAAAAAATTGAAATAATAATATTTTATATATATATATATATATATATGTTTATTATATTTTAATCAATTATTGTATTAAATATATTAAGAAGGAAATCTAATATTAAATGCAATGTTTAAGATATATTTAATATAGGAAATTGAATATGTTTTACAAATGAAATGTAATTAATCTCATTTTATTATTTTTTCTTTGTCTCTTTTAATAACAAGTTTTGTCATATTTGGGATTCTCATTTTTCTTCCTTGGTTCCATGTGCAAAAAACATAAAGCAGTCATTCCCATTGTTGTCCAGGTTTTTGCTTTTTCTGTGCAAATTTTGGGGGAAAATTTGTGGAATTCTGCAGAATGTTAAAACATGCTAAAATGTATAAGGATAGTTGAAAGCATGTTCAGTGTATTCAGATGATATTCAATTCTGTGTGAGCTTTCTGATAGCTGCACAAATATAAAGCTAGCTACCACAATATAAATAGTTAAATGTACCTATAAATTGTCAAGACACGTCTGACATTTTCCTCGACTTCTCATTGCAGATCGCCGTTCACCGATAGTTGTTTCCTGAGCAGTCCCCTGTGCTCTGAGATAGCGGACGTACAGTGGTACGGGCACGAGAAGGCAAAGCCGGGAACGCTCGTCTAAACCGTCATCCCTCATCCCTCTCTCTTTAAAAGAGTGTTCAGAAGGCAGGCCTGACCACAGCCTGGACCTCAACTCATCCGAACACACCTATGGCTGGAGCCAGTACCACCTCAACCTCTCTTTCATCTCTGTCTCTCTGTATACCCGGCGGTACAGTGCTTATGAACTATGGGAATACAAGACTCTGAATGAACTGAGCTTGACCTTGTCTGACCCTCCCCCTCAGACTTTTGAACTCTGACCCAGCAAGCTGGCAGCCGGTTCCACCGTATGCACAAACCCTCCGTGTTTATTCCATCGCTGGAGTGATGTGCATAAGAGAGACGTCTTATGCGCATTGTACTATAAGTGAACCCCACTCATGCACACACACACATGCTCAAATAGACATTCGTCCCCTGCTGTTGTGTGTGTCCCTCTGCACTAATGTCAGAGAGCCGGCGTCATTCTCTCTCATGCACATGACATGCACAAAAACATTCCGATGGATTGCTTTGTCGTCAACCATCTTTGTAGATCTTTATGTTCTCAGTTCTGTTAAAAAAAAAAACAATGTGACCACAAACCCCTCCTTCATCCTACAGCGCCCCTTCTCATTTGGACCGCAGTGCACCATAAGCCTCTGTCTGTGAACTTTGATATTTTGTGAATAACAATAGAGCATTTAAAATGGCAGAAGCCATTCTTCGGTCATCCCGGATTGGAAAACGAGCCCCGATATCATATCCCTCAAGACGGTGACGCCGCAAGCGCCACCAAAAAACTACATAATTTCATGGAAATTCAAAACATTGTGGTCTTTGTATGTAATGTTGGTTTGTCATTCTTAAGTTCATTGGTTCTTGTCCAGAAAGTTCAACCATTTTTGCAGAACATTAGTTAACTTTTAGAAGCCATAGCTGTACAACAAATCTGAAGCATTAGGTTAGAGGCATTAGCATGACCCTCGGCGTTGAGCGACCAATCTGTGAAGTACTGCAACTCAGGCCGCAACCAGTGTACTTTGCTATTATGGCAACTTGCCACCATGGTGCTCTGAGTCTGAACTGTACATCCCACAATGCCCTGCTGTAAGCCCACACTGCATGCAGAACCGTCACAAACCCCCGCGTATAGTGTTGTGACATCAGTGAAGTGACGAGACACACAAAAAAACCTTCTCCAAACACTCCTGGCCTTATCGGTTTTCTGTTTTTATGTATCTGTTTTTAATATTCAGGATTTTACTTAACTATAACACCACTATGACATTACGATTACGTTCGTATTTATAAAACCGTCAGATGAGCACAACACAACGTGGCACACCGACTCAATATTTCAATGAAAATGACGTTACCTCTGCCCTGACCTGAGAACAGCATTCCAGAATGTGACGCGGTTAAAGCAGGTGCTTAGTTTTAAAAGCTGCTGGTAAGAAACCATAAGCTCAAACAATACAGGGTGTTTCATGCTTTCATCATGCAGTCATAAAAGATCCGAAACCACGTGTGCCCCTCGCCTCGATCGTCTGACCGAGGAAAAACATCAAGCCATAACGCTAAAGACATTGTCAAACACTCTGCAAGTTACGAAAAATATCGTACGTGCAAAGTACCTTAAGAAACAGGTAGCTAAAAGCACACCCTTTGCCATTACTACTCAATAGGTCTTCAGAAATTCAATAGTTTGTACGTGCCATTAACATAAACAGTCATTACAAATGTGTATTCAAAAGGGTCCAAAACACCAGACGCTAAATCTAAAAGTCATCTGATTCACGCTCATTCACGGGCCTAAAAGTAGACGTTTTTATCTGCCCTAAATTGATTGATTGTTCATTCTTTTCATGCATGCTCAGCACACTGTGTAATGCATCTTGATGTTAAAATTAAAACCCAGTGTGAAAACAGCCCTAATCGAAAGTAAAACACCTCATCCACGTCTACATTTAGAGGTCGTTCAGACCTCGTACCCTCTTATGCCAATGTGAGCTCACTCCTTTCGTCTACCTGTACTCGATAACAAAAACGTAAATCTTTTTATATTAAAAAAAAAACTAACACATTTATCAACATTTATAGGCAGGACTGTGGAAATTGGGTTCTTTTAAAAGAAAACATAAAACCATTCATTTAATGCTTTTTATAAATCAGTATTGGTTTTATTTTCGGGTCTTTAAGCTGGGAAATAGCAACACGTTCAGGTGCTACAGGAAGACCAGTTGCTGCTTTGGTTTCCTAGCTGTAGACTTTTCCTAACTGTTGTCAATAGTTTTAATACCAGTTGTGCAAAATGAAGGACTTTAGTTACTAAACTGTCTTACCACTTCATCTTGACAATAGAGCATGTTTCATGAGTTCATTTTCAGATATAACCGGACACAATAAAATGGTGTTGTAGAAAAAATAAAGTGGAATTGTTGGGCAGGTTAAATATAACCAAATTCCACAGTTAATTTATTCTTTTTTCTATTAAGAATTTGTATAGTAACATTTTTCAAAAACCGTGTTGTTGGCAACTGATACTGAATTTTCCAGATGAGAAATGTGGTGGTTCTTGAGATTCTGAAATAAATTATTGCTGAATGTTCGCTAAACTGAAGCGTGAAATCACTTTATTGCTATTATTCAGATTGTGTCTCATATGTCGATAACAGAGTGAATATGCATGGTTAATGTATATTTATTGTTATTCATAACGCAACATGCCCCTCCAGGTGGATGAAGGTGATGATCCGCTTCCTCCTGGCGTAATTGGAATTCTTCCGCATGTCACCTTTGTGGATTATGTTTCTGCATTTGTAATGAGATCAGCCGCAGGTGAAGCTGACAATTATACCCGGTGATTGAAATACCAAGAACATGAAACTGAAATTTGATTTGCCAAATCTGAATGCTGCTTAAAAATATGCAAATGTAGGCCAAAGTCATGTCACGGAAAACATGGATCATTTTAATGGCGGAAAAGAGAACGAAAATTGTCCTGCCTTGAACCTGCATTCAAGGTTACACATATTTTGGACAGAAATCATAAGGAATTTTTTTGTCTTACCAGTTGGGTTCTGTTAAAGGCACAGTATGTAAGATTTTTGGATTAAAATATCCAAAAACCACTAGAACAGTGTTATATATTTTGTTGACTTGTGTACTTGCATTATCCCAAATGTTTCCAAGAATGTTTAAATCCACAGAAATAAGCAATTTTAACAAGAACACAGACCATGTCTGTGTGTCGCCTATCAATGACATCATACTTGCGTTACCCTCGATTTCCGGTTTTATTGTGTAGAAACCATGGAAACACCAAAGACGCTTTAACATATGTTTTATTAGACAAGGGAACAACTGTTTTATAGACAGAAAACTAATCATTTCTATATAGCTCAACATGTTTAGTCTTATTGTTTTATCTCGTTTTCTTGATTATATTAATTTGATATTCTAAAATCGATCTAGCTTACTGCAGTGCGCAACAAGTGTCTCATAGCAGCCACCGAGCGAACGCACAGAGTAATGTTATAACATAACTTTCAACACACTCAAATGTATCTAATATAATAAACAGCACTGCTTTACCCCACATACGCTTGACCAGAAAAAGCAGAAACAACGACTGCGGCATAATAAAAGTTCCGCTGCTCTCGAGATGTGTGTCGCGCTCGTCTCTCATTAGCAATGGCTCCAGCGGCCTCCTTCCGCTTCTTCATCACTCGGCCCTGCTCTGCTTCATACTACAGTAATGTTAATAATCTCATCCATGAACATGATTCTGACCAAGTCCATTCTTTTCCCCTGGCTTTGAGGTGAAGACGACATTTCCCATCATTCTGCGCTCAATCTCAGCGTCATCAAGCTACGCCTTTGTTTTGAATAGGCAACCTCTAGTGGTGAAAAGTTACATATTGTGCTTTTAATTGCATATGAATTATTTTGTTCTCAGTGTTTATTTACTTATGAACAGAATGTGAACCTCAAAGATTTCAATTTCCAATATTACTTATCTGATGGACATATTTATGATTTAGTTTTAGTTAATAACGACACTGGTATGGACTACTCTGGTTTTGTTTTGCCCTTTTTCGGACCTTTGGAGCTTCCATTGTTCTATTATATCCAAATATATTGCTCCATTTATGTTCCATGGAAAATAGAGAATCATGTTTGGAACGTCATGAGGGTGACTAAACGATGACAACTTTCTTTTGACTCTGATAGTACACATGCAAGTGGAATTCCCATAAGTCCCTGTGATCATTTCCTGTGTCAGACAGGACACTGAGTTATGTAATGCCTTTTAGGGTTCTGATCAACTCCGTACAGTCTTGTTACATACTGTGATAATATGACTCACAGATTTTGTGGGAAGTGTGTGAGGATGTTTGTGCCTTAGACAATGGCTTGGGGTCTTCCCCGGCAACAGGAACACAACACTGGAAAACCAAACATTGGAGAATTGGCTGCTGTTATTGTGCTGACAAC
Organism: Mylopharyngodon piceus; assembly: GCA_039654765.1. Taxonomy (NCBI): domain Eukaryota; kingdom Metazoa; phylum Chordata; class Actinopteri; order Cypriniformes; family Xenocyprididae; genus Mylopharyngodon; species Mylopharyngodon piceus. The sequence goes on along the minus strand of CM077458.1, from coordinate 18,553,197 downwards.
CCAGTGTGATGCACGAGATATGTGTTTTGGGGCAGCTGAGTCTATTGTGCCTACTGCAGCTGGAATGTGAACAACAAGAGACGCTGTGTTTATAGAAATCTTCCATTTCCTGTGAAGCTCAGTGGATGCTTTGTTGAATGAAATATTTTCGGCACTGAATCCATGACATTCCCCTGCTGTGTGTGAAGGGCTTGAGGAACACTGAGGAATGTTGTGTTCAGTGAACATGAAAGCTTGACTTCATAGGGCCTCATCGTGACCCCTAGTATGGAGGGTCAAGGCATTTGGAGTTATTTTGGAGAATTGTTTAAATTTGGCAGGCTCACAGCTGACTATATGCCAAAATAAACACTAGAGGCTGTAGAAAGCACCACTGCTATCAGTCCAAGGGGGTGGTAGGATAAAGTATGCAATAGGTGCACTTTTGATGGATACTTTACTGTAGGGACTCAACCAAAGTTCCTTTTAAGGAAAGTCTGTTCACTCGGCAGCCATATTTGCAATGCCTCCGGGCAGCTATTTCGGGTATCCAAGACCAAGTCCTATCTATTTGAATGAGGGAATCCTGAAATCTCAAAAACTACTTGGCGAACTCACAATTAACATTTCAAATCAGCAACAAAATCTGATGTGAACTGTCCCATAAATGTTGTTTCTTGTGCTCAAATAGCATTAAAAAAAGCTTAATTTTCTAGACTAGCCAATGCGCATGTGCAGTCCTAAGCGTGAGTCTCAGGTTTCTATGGGAACCGGAGCTTCTAATGGCAGCTGCAGTGACGCAACAACTTTATCAATCAACAATTGGCTCTTTTATGTAGAAGGCGGGACGTATTCCACCATATTGCGTGTTGCAGTTTCTCCAGTTCATAACTAATAGGAGTGAACAGTCTTTCTATATCTATAGTCTTTTTGACTCAACTGATGTAGGTATGTCACATGACAATGACAACGACAACATGTCGAATGTAGTATGTCTAGAATTCAAATTACACACATTCATACTATATGGAACAAACTTTTTTAACCAAGTACTTATTCAAAGGAAGTACCATTCAGTCAATTATTACGTGGACTGTTATTTCAGGAACGACACAATTGCTGAAACTGGAACCACGTGCTACTACTCTTACTATTTCTGCCATAGAAAGATATGGAATAATGTAATATGAGTTTTATATTAGCATGCAGTTCTGAATTCAGCAAATGAGATTCGAGATTCGAGATTCGACTCAATTGAATCATCCACTAACTGAACTGATTTGTTCGAAATGCTGATTCATTGAGGAACGCTACTATTGTGTGTTGCTACTTAGAGACGTGCGACGGTTGAACAGGCATTGACTTTGTTTGGACCTCTTTTCGTTAGCAGAGCAAAAATAGACAAAATAACCGGCAATATTGCGTCTAAAATTTAAGTAACTAAGTGTTAACCTGTTTATCATCTTGTTGAAGACACTAGCAACCAAATATATCAACCATAACACTTTTTCATTACAAGACAGAAGTACGGCTTTTACTTTACAGCGTCTGTCTTTATTTTCCCGCGTAGTCACTGGTATTTCATGTGACGCATAAATACCCACACATTCGCTATCCCATGCTAATAAAGTCCATTCTTCCAGAATATTGTTTCTGTATGAGCCCTGCAGGGTCTGGAGCAGAGCAGCTATTCTGTTACAGCTTTTCACAGCAGCTGGAAGCCGTTATTCTCTCATGTGATGAAAGTGTGTGTATGTGTGTGTTTCTCCCACAAGCCGTGAGAACAGTGCGCGTGTTGGAATGCTGTGTGAAAGGACGTATATTGTGTGTCCTGGGAGTTTGGGATTGGTGTGTTTATGATCGCAACTCTTTCATCACCATGAAAACTGCAGCAAGGGGTGATGGGAGCTGGAGTCTGGTTTTCTCCACAGCCCTGAGAGAGATCTGCTCTAGCTCTGCCAATATGAGGGGGATATATATATATATATACAGGGGCGCCTTACGATAACCAGAGTTCCCTTTTGATTCAGTTCACTTCGACATTGCGTTTGCTAACGCTAATGGGGGAAAACCCTTCCTCCAAATACTACTGAAGCCTTATTAAATTACGCCACTAACACTAGCCAATGGCATTGAAGCGCGCAGAATATGAGAGGGCTATCCCTACTACAGTTGTGCTCAAAAGTTTACATACCCCTTGCAGAATCTGCAAAATGTTAATTATTTTAACAAAATAAGAGGGATCATGCAAAATGTGTTATTTTTTATTTAGTACTGTCCTGAATAAGATATTTTGCATAAAAGATGTTTACATATAGTCAAAAAATAGCTGAATTTATAAAAATGACCAGTTCAAAAATTTACATACCCTTGATTCTTAATACTGTGTGTGGTTACCTGGATGATCCACGACTGTTTTTATGTTTTGTGATGGTTGTTCATGAGTCTCTTGTTTGTCCTGAACAGTTAAACTGACCAACATTCTTCAGAAAAATCCTCCAGATCCTGCAAATTCTTCAGTTTTCCAGCATCTTTTGCATATTTGAACCCTTTCCAGCAGTGACTGTGTGATTTTGAGATCCATCTTTTCACACTGAGGACGACTGAGGGACTCAAACACAACTATTAAAAAAGGTTCAAACATTCACTGATGCTCCAGAAGGAAACACGATGCATTAAGAGCCGGGGGGTGAAAACTTTTTGAATTTGAAGATCAAGATAAATTTTACTTAATTTGTCTTCCGGGAAACATGTGAGTATCTTCTGTAGCTTCCGATAGGCAGTACAAAATGAAAAAATTAGATATTTAAACAAAATAAGACAAATTTGGACATCTTCATCTTGTTCAAAAGTTTTCACCCCCTGGCTCTTAATGCATCATCTTTTCTTCTGGAGCATCAGTGAATGTTTGAACCTTTTTTAATAGTTGTGTTTGAGTCCCTCAGTCGTCCTCAGTGTGAAAAGATGGATCTCAAAATCACACAGTCACTGCTGGAAAGGGTTCAAATATGCAAAAGATGCTTGAAAACTGAGGAATTTGCAGGACCTGAAGGATTTTTCTGAAGAACGTTGGTCAGTTTAACTGTTCAGGACAAACAAGAGACTCATGAACAACCATCACAAAACATAAAAACAGTCGTGGATCATCCAGGTAACCACACACAGTATTAAGAATCAAGGGTATGTAAATTTTTGAACTGGTCATTTTTATAAATTCAGCTATTTTTTGACTATATGTAAACATCTCTTATGCAAAATATCTTATTCAGGACAGTACTAAATAAAAAATAACACATTTTGCATGATCCCTCTTATTTTGTTAAAATAATTAACATTTTGCAGATTCTGCAAGGGGTATGTAAACTTTTGAGCACAACTGTATATAAGGAGGCATTCACTCTTGTCCTTCAGCCAACCTTCTGCAAGAAGCCTATCATCAGGCAAGACTTACTCACCATGATTTTCACGCTGCAGTGGACAATGTCTTCTCATTCCCTGCTGTGTTCCGGTGAGCCTTCGGATAAGGGCAGAGGCGCCGCTTGGGGGGTCAGACTGCCCACACTGTAGGGATACGAGCCTCCGGATTTTCAAGCTCCATGTGGCCATTGTCCAAGGCGATGAACTCGCCTAACAAGCCCTGCTGCTCTCTTCCTCTGCCGCCTCTTTCGAGCCGAGGAAAGGTGCCGCAAGCTTCTGACTTGGAACTGTCAGGGTCAGGTGATGAGCTTGCTCAATGCCCACGCGCCTCTCATCCCCCCCGACTGTAGGCTCCCTTCTAGTACACATTATGACCACTGATCTCCGCCCCTCCCCCGACGCCCAAGATATAGCGGCCTTTGGAGCAATGGAGGGCGCCGAGGATGAGGATGATGCCATATCAGTGGCAGCGTCTGCGAAGGATAAGTGGTCCAACAGCACGCTGTGTTATACCATGCCCAACAGCAGCGATGCAGGGGACCTCCTTCATAGTGATGATGTCGAGCTCCTACATGTCCTGTCCAAGGCAGTTGATGAGCTCGATTTGGAGTAGGCGCCTCCTGCCGAGCCTGCCAGAAACCATCTAGACGAATGGTTCCTCCAGTTGGAGGCCTGCCCCCTTTTTTCCTGAGGTGCACAAAAGGCTCCAAATTCTCCGCGGCGGGCTAAGCAGCTTCAGCACTGCATGTGATGGCGATCCCCCAGGTCTATCAGGTCAAGCTGCTCAAGTCTGTGGATGAGGGCAGGTCGGACCCAGAAGTTTTTAAATAGCTCTGGTGCGCCACGGATCTGGCCCTCAGAGCAACAAAAGCAATTGCTCGAGCAATTGGCCACAACATGGGAAATCTAGACCACACATCTCTTCTGCTGCTGTTTGGTGCATGCATGAACTGGTGGTGAGACCAAAACAGCCAGTTCCTGATGCTGTCTCTCGTGTGTTCACCACGCCCCCCTGCCTTTTGTGTTTGTGTTTTGACTGTTTCACTATGCAGTACAATAGGGTAAAAAAAAAAAAAATACAAAACTCACCTCAACATCAGAGCAATTTTCCTCCTCCTCTAACTCTCACTCTTGTGTGGTATTACACTCTCCGCTCCCCAGCAGCAAGTAATCCCTCACGGTGTGCAGTCATCCTCGCCTGCTGTCACAATTCACAAAAGCATGGCAGGCGCTGTCAGGGGGGGTCAGAGTGCAGGGCATCAATTGGGTATGGCGGCTACCATACCTTGGCTGCCTGGTCAGGTCAATGCAAGTAATAGGCCTATATTTTTATTGCAGGAGTTATATTACTACATATAACATATCATTTGTATTGATAAATAACAGAAAAGTAATTAAATTAAAGCAATCTAGTTGTTATATTCATGCCATGCGAGTTCAACGGCGCTCCCAACATGTCTATTTACAACGTGATTTTGCAGCATTGATTATTGTTGCCAATCACAGGATTTCTGTTGAAAATAATGACCAATCACAGGTGTTTAAGTTACCGGTAGTGAGAATCCGCTCAGTATCAGTATCAGTATCTCTCAAAACGCTGAATGTTTATATTTAGCGTAAGTTTACCAAGTTCTGCACGCATACAAATCTTCTCATTATAACAAAGTGGAGACACAATGTACTGTAAATAAAAGATTTATTGTGCAGTTTTGACAGATTCATTGATTAAAATTGGAGTTTTCTCACTCAATGATTTTGCACTGAACTGACTGACAGCTCCAGTGATTATAAAGCAAGCACTCTTTACTCACTAATTTCGCAATTTGAAGAAACATTTGTTTTTCATGAGATTTTATAACTTTTCTGCATATTTCAGTAACAAAAAATGACAAAAATAGATTTTTGTTATAATAGTGATTGCTGGTCACTATTCTGCTGGTTATAGTGGTAATTTAATGTCTTTTTAGATTTGTAATAAACTTTTACTTTAACAAATGAGGACAATCTTTGAAGGATGAACAAAAACTGTTTTTGGTCATCACATTAAAAATAACATTTAAATTGGAAAATATTCAGCTTTTGAGTTTTAAGCGCTAGACAAAAATTTTGTGAAGTAGGCTACGTGAATGTGGGACTGTCACATCGAGGGAGTATGATTGGATGACGTCATCAGTCTCTTGGCTTTTGGTGAAATGACCTCACTGTCAGAGTGGATTATGAAATAAATAATGGCTACAAGCTTCAATTCTTTTGCAGACTGCCTCATTTCAACGGTGTGTTTATGTTCACTGGGGCTCAGTTCCGCGAGAGGGAATACACAACCTTCTCGCAAAACACGCTGTAGAAACAGTGCCCCTTGCAGATCGTGAGAGTGGCTTCTACAAAAAAATTCAAATCGCACCACAATCATTTTGTAAATAAACACAATCATAAAATAAATGGAAAATGATTTTCAAAAACCTTGCGGTCACCTGTTTGAGGATAAATCCTTTAAATTTTAAATGATCCCTAACTTTATTGGTAATACAAAAATGCTTATCTTGTAATTGGTTGTGTATCATTTAATGTGTTTCTGTACAATTGTACATTTTAATGTTTTGTTTTTTTTCAAATACCAAATTATATTACAGTGGTATAATTTGGTTCAGATAAACCTACCCATAAATGGCACATAGAAACAAAAACTGTGGTGAATTGATTTACATGTCAAAGTAACTAATAATCAGAGGACCACATGTCAAATGTATGAGACTAGTTAAGAGAGAAGTCCTTTCACCAGTAAAACTACAGTATGAGGCATATGCCATAAACATAATAAAAATGAAATGTTTGACAATATTTTGTTTGAACAGGGTGTTTTCCTGGAACTAACACTTAGGATGATAGCATCAAACTGGAAACTGGAACGCTTTTCTTTTTTTTTTTAATTAGCTTTACATTGCCTTACAAACCCCCTGCAGTTACCTAACAAACCTCAGTTTAGACAAAACTGCTGCACAGAGACCAATGACAAAACTTTAGATTGGCCCCTTTGAAGTGAATGTCAACCAAATGACTAAAATGAATCAGACTTCCCAAATCTGAAATCACAGGAAGTCAGCAGGAAATCCAAGAATCAAAGTTGTCTGAATTTGGCTTGTACATGTTTTAAATCTGATTTGGTCCCAGTGTGAGGAAGTCACTCAATCTTCCTGTGACTCAGCACTTCCTTTAACTCATCTCAGGAGATTTTTTTTTTTTTGAAAAATGACATGATTCATGATTTGAGAGTGACTCAAATTGCAAGTCATCTTGATATTCATCCTTAAAAGGTCTTTTCTTTCTGTCAAAGACCAGATCTACATCTCTAGAGAGATGAATTAACGCTTTCCATAGTGTTCGGCCCACTATGACAGTAATGTACATTAAAGTGCAAATTCATCAAGAATCAATGAATGGAATGAAAAACATTACTACAGTAACATCAGCTTTTATTTAAAAAAAAAAAAAAAAAAAAAAAAAAAAAAAACACTGTAGTGGGACCAACTAGGGACCCACCGCTCTGCACATTTTGTATGTCTCTCTTATTTGACACACTCAGTTCAGTTCATGGAGTTCTCACCCAACAAGCTGATGATCTGAATCAGGTGTGTTAAATAAGGGAGACATACAAAATGTGCAGAGCGGTGGGTTCCCAGGACCAGAATTGAAAACTACTGCTGTAGAGATCCAAATGTTCTCAAAACTGGGGTATATTTACAATCAATAAGTTATATACAACATGAGTGAGCGAGAGACAACATGACTTTGAATGCTGTGATGTGTTCATCACAGAGCTTTGTACTCCACACACTTTGAGGGATCTGTTGGGAAATGTTTCTGACAGATTGTCATTAATCTTTTCAGCCCCTGAAAAGAAGGAAAAAAAGACGATCACTGACCTGATAAACAACACAACACTATGTAATAAAACACTACCGTCATTTCATACCTGAATGTATTTCCTTTGGGTCTCGTCATTGAGCACATGGGCGACGTGTTTGGAGAAGATCTTCTCACGTCCAGTACGAGCGTGGATACCCACCATGGTCACACCGATGGGCCATGGAGCGTTTCCTATAGCCATCTGCAGATAAGCATCATTTGCCTGCAAGTACACAGAGTGTTAGTTGGGTTTCTTCACAAATATACTAATTAAGAACTAAAATTCAAATTAAATATTGTAATTAATAAGACAAACCTTAACATATTCCCTCTCGAGCAGGAACTTTATGATGTCTGTAATGGACTCCTTAATGTCTGCTGGTAAATTCTACGTATAGAAGACACAATGAGTTAAACAAAAGGGCTTGTGAGTCTGTATCTAATAATACGTTGTATCTAGAAAAGCATACCTTCTTGCGTAGTTTTCTGAAAAGAGGTTCCAAATAAGATTCAGTCTGCTTTTGGGTGGCACTGGCGAGCTTGCCCTGGACACTACGCTTCACATGGTCCTCTCGGCTGTTTAGATCTTTAGCCCACACGCCCAGCAAGAACTATAAAAAAAAATATGCATATACAAGCACACAAAATAAAATGATTATACTCTTAAATTATGCATCAGATGATTATTAAATCATTACTTATTTAAATTAGGGATGCTAACGATTATTTGACAATGGATTGTGGTTAATAATATAGGGTATGCTTACACGACAACGATGTACTAAAAACAAGCATTTAAAAAGTTTCACATGCAGACGACAATATTGTCAAATTGACCCCGTTCACACAGATCTGCAAAAATGACTAAAAACACTGTATTATGCATGCCAAACCAGTAGTTGGCCATGTACTTTGTAAAGAAACACTACGCACATATGCATTCTTCATATGTGCGCAGGTGTGTAGTGTTTCTTTACAACTACTGGCCTGGCCTGGCATGTATAATACAGAGGTGAATAAACAGTAAATCTACACTTTGCTAGAGAAGCGTTAATAAACTCAGTATCTTGAGCAGCCCAAACACAGTCCTGTAGTCCGTCATTGTTGTTTTGGTTAGTATTTCTCAGTATTGAGGTAGTAACATCACTGCTCTTGAAGCAATTAAACTTGCAGCTGTTAAGAGACACGACTCAGGTAATTCACACATGCAATCAAGCAATCATCCTCTCTCTCTCCAATAACTGCATTTGTCTGCATATCAGACTCTTACTAGCTCTAAAATGACATTTTGGAATTGGTAACAGAGAGAGAAGCATAATAAATTAGTTCTACTGTACACACAAGAGCATTTTAAGGGCAAAATCGGACAAATTTCTTGAAATTAAACAACTGAACAATGTCTTGAGGTGTGGTTACCACAGTATAAGCGGAATTGATTCCGGTCCGTTCAATCCACCTCGCGTCATGGCCACATCACCACCCCAGGTGTAATTTTTTTTTCTAATAAATCAATGGCCAGTCAACAATTATTCTTTACATATTTGTTATGGATCATTTTATCAAATGATCATAAATCACATCGATTAATTTTACAATCCTACTATCCTATTATTAAGAGTAAAAAAAAAACAACTTTTGATTCTGGTGTTTGGTTGGCATTTGCACACCCTGTCATGCTGATGGCTATATGCCACTGCGGTAGACTAGTGATGTGTCATTCGCAATTTATTTCTTTTTTTGGGGGGGGGCAAATTACTACAAGACAGAATAATAGGATGATCTTTTTGCCACACTGGGGTGTGTTTCCCAAAAGCATCGTTAGCCAACTAACATCGCAAGTTCCTTCGTTACTAACGTAGTTCAACAATTTGGTGTTTCCCGAAACCATCGTTCAAACGAACATTCGCAAACTGCATCGCAAACTTGTGGTTAGAAGCATAGTTTCTTGTTTTTATGACATGTGGACTTAATAAATTGTTATCTTGAGCAAAATAAGTAAGCTGACATTAAGTACAATGTATATCTTTTACTTTGAATATATACAAATGTCATTTATATATTTTAATTTGTCAAGAGATTTAAAGCGCCGTTTTTGAAGAGTGCGCATGTGCGTACATGCTCTGGTACGTAAGAACAAGCCTATGATTGAATCTGTAAATAAAGCTAAATAACTGAGAAAAACGAGAATTAATCCTCAGATGCCATGTCTGTAATTTATAGCAAAAAATCTAGCATTAATTCGATCTCAAACTGATTCATTTAAAGAAGTTATTACTCCACCACCTGCGTGACGTCATTCACCAACGTGGTTGAACGACAGGTTTGCGACAATACGGTTTCGGGAAACAGTCTTGACTAGCTAGTTGATTTGTTCAACGATGCATCGTACTATAGTAGTGAAGCAGTGAGTTACATCATTGTACGGGAAACGCACCCCTGATCACTCACATTGCATCCACTGACTAAATGTTGTGTTGATGTAAATTTGAGTGCAACTAATCAGGAGCACCGGGAGAATGTCATCACACGTGATTGGTCGCAGGCATATATATATATACACATCAAAACCATTCAGTCAGCGCATGGAGTTTGCGTGTCCGAGCAGGGTGGTGAAAAGTTCATCCTTAATTTCAGGTTAAGCATCTTAATAACATAGACATAGACGTATTCTGAAAAATTATAAGGTTTAGTATAATTACATTGATTAATTTAAGTGATATACATACATGCACACATCAAAACATGCTAAATTTGGCTTAATTATAAAAGCCAGAAATTCTACTAAAGAAAGAGCCATTTGGGAGTCGAAAGAGCCGCTGAGCTGAACCAAATCCTTTGGCTCACCACAGTAGACGCATCTTGCAGTATTAAGGTTCACAATTAATTAATGATTAATTTAAATGACGAAATTTGTGTCAATTGACATCCCTAATTTAAATAATTAAATTAGAATATTGTCTAAATGCATTGCTAATAAAATCAGTTCAAGATTTAAACACTCCCACCAAAAAATCTTTTAAAATCACAGTAAATAAAAAAATACATACCCTCAGTACTTTATTTATGATGTCCATGTCTCGAACATCATCACCAGTGCCAAGAGATGCTCCCAGAGCCTGTTTTATACAGATATTTATATATATTTTTATATTAGATATGAATGTACACATGTACCAACTCTTATATTATAGAATTACTTAAAGCAACACCATGGAACATTTGCTCATGGTTCCCCCATGTGGTTGATAAGCGCAATTGTCTGTTACCAGTGACGTAAATACTGTCGCTGTATAAGCTTCACCGTGGGCAGCGCAATACACGTGACTTTGTTGACTAAGCTGATGAAACCTGCGAATGCAGAAACCTCGTTTGGAAACCATGTCCACCGACCAGGTAACGTAGCCCGTGTTACACCATGTTCTCCAAATATCATTACATAGTTTTATTTATTGTTACTCCAGAATTGAAAAGTACAATGACAAAAAGAACAGTAGTATGTTAGCCTAGTTTTTTTGCTCGCATAGTTCGTATGTAGCATTGTTTGCAAAGGGTGTAATTTGTATAATAGAATAAAATGTTGTCCGCATGGTTTTGAGACTTGCATATTAGATTGTTTCGTCTTATAGTTAGCTGTTGGCTAACTCCACCCAGGCTACGAGTAAAATATGTGACATATGCCGTAAAGCAAGTCACACTCTTCCGCTGGCAGGAGATGGGCGGGGCTGTGTGTACCGACCCGAACACGAAACTTGCAGAGTGTGGTTGTAGCCACTAGGAGGCTGCTAAGGTAGTAGAATTTGTCCGGTTAAGAGTTGTTCTACCACTGAAATAATTTTAGAGACATTATTTTAAGGTCGAAAAACTACATAGTGTTGCTTTAAAAATCACAGAAGCATTAGTTTCCAGACAGCCAGTTATCATATTATCACTGTAGATAGACTAGTTCAGGGTTTCCCAAATATTTTGTCAGCCAAACCCCTTTGACCTAAAACTTTTACTTGAAGTGCCCTCTAATACTCCAGGTTAATATTTCTCTGATGAATCCTGTTCACCTGCACAAAGACACCGGTGTCCTGAAGCATTCTTTGTTTACATTAGTCAAAGTTGCTGTTAGTTATAAAATAAAAGAATGTAATTAACTTGACAAACTTATACATCATTAAAAAGTCTCAAGCTTATATTTTTGTTCTCTGTTTTACTTTAAAAAAAATTGTAGTGACAGTACTAATTTCTTAAAAGCGCTTGACTAAACAACGTCCCTAAGGGCACAAAAGTGTGCACATTTGGAGAAATATTGATGGATTCTCATGCGTTTATTTTTAATTTCTTTAGATATGAATATTATTAGGAACCCCTGGTCTACTTGTTATTTCAGTTATGAAGAACATAAGATTTCAGATCTAAGACAATAGTGCCATCTTGTGGGACCATGATAAAAATACTACTCACATTGTGGATTCCCTGTGTGTGTGGGTTTACCTCCAGCTCCTCAATGGTGGTATTTTCTTCATGCACTTTGAGGTCGTGTTGTGTGTCCACTTCTGAACCCTCTGTTCCACCCACTATCTCATTCAGATACTGCTGATCGATCTTATCCATGGCAGCCTTCAGATCATTCCTCAATCCCTACACACACAGACAAGATAATCCATAAAAAGTATGTAAATGAGTACTCAGCACGAGTCCATCATATAGTATACTATATTCTTGAAAGCACTGTATGTTGTCATTTTTTTCTCGCAGGGAAATTCAATATGATTTCCTGGTAAACAAACAAACACCACACGATGAGAGTGTCAAGATGGCGAAAGGAAAGGTGGGTCTTACCTTGTTTACTTCTGGTGCTAGGATTTCAATCTTGCGGAGTCTCTGGAAAGCATCATAATCGGATTCGCCAAACAGACGGATTGGCTCACCTCGTTCCCTCAGACGTCTGATCACCTACACGCAGCCCAAAAATTGATTATTCATCCAAGAAAACAAGCACAGCATATGAGTAACATACGGCAAGCTCTGATTGGCTGACCCACCTCCTGTCGAGAGAGCGTCATTGGCAGTTTCTCCTCCGTGAGCTCTAGTTCTAACGCAGGATTGGCTGATGTAGATGGAGGCTCCTCATCCTCAGTCTTGTCAAGCTTAAAAAAAAGAATGCAAAAACATATATATAGACAAGAAAATCATCTCTTTTTTCATTTTATTATTGTTACATCAGGCTGATTCCACTGCAAAGCATATAAATGTGAGATTGAGAAGGGCAGCTTGCAAAATAATAAACGTAAATTAATAAACAGCAAAAGGAAAAACTATCCTGGCAAGATTTTCCAGAATAAAAGATAATTCTCCATATAATCATGCAGCTATGCGTTTTTTAAATTTGATTAAATCTTCTTCTAATCTTGTATAAATATGAGGGCACATAATTCTCCCAAGATGCAATGGGTGAACAGTATCTCTCTTGCCATAATGAATCTGTTGGCCATGCTCTGACACTGAAGCTGTATCTGACACTGATTTTAATTTAACACACCATGCATGCAGTGCACTGCTAAATCAAAACTGGATAAGGAAGTTAAATCAAAAAAAAAAAAAAAAAAAAAAAGCATTGCACAAATGAAAGAGCAGACAAGGAATCTAGAATTTATTCAACTTGTGATTTGCTCCTGGGTGGGCATCTCTGTCACACAGAGCACCGATTTTGCTGTGATCATTATGCAGGCTGGGCTGAAAATTCAGATAGTGCTGCCTCCAGCTTTGTGCAACACTGGGAGCAAAGGCAATTAAACACAAATGTTCTTCAGTCATGCCGAAACCCGGTTAAACATCTCTCTGGCAGCATGCATTCTGTCTGCCTGAGCCCTACCTGTCTCACAGGCTGCTCATTAGAAACCTAAACTCACAGAACACACACACAGACAGCAGGAGAGACAATATGAGAAGAGATCCACAGCAGACAGAAGACACTGCTGGAGGAAAGAACTAGAGAGAAAGAGCGAATGTGTGAGTATGGGAAGACATCTTAAGTGGGACAATTCTTTTAAAGCTACAGTGGATGACTGACAGGCGAGTAGGCAGTGACTATGTTCTAGGTAGGGCTGGGCGATTTTCCCGATTTTTTCGATTAATTCGAATTTAATGTTTTGCCTCGATTTTATTATTTTTTAAATCGAGAAATCGCGATTTTGAATAAAAATGTTAGCAAGCGTTATAATTAGACATGTTGAGACAATACAGCAATGATAACCGTCAGGAGAAGAAGAAAATGATCCGACCTCATGATGCCGCCGGCGCGCCTGATTAACCGCTCTCATGTGACGCTCTATGAACGTAGAACACATCACTAGTCTTAAGCGGCTGTTCATTCAGAAATGCGTTATTGCGTTATAAAAATGAGACGCAGGCAGTGGAATGAGGAAAAAAAAGGCAAAGTTATTAAACGCGAGTTTACATGTCTTTTTTTTAAACTTGACCGCCGTGTTTTTAGAATGCCGTTTCATGGGTGAGATGCTGCAAAAGACGCGAGACACAAGTGCAACACCTAAACATGTCCGCCAAACATAAAAACAATAGGACAAATAGCGCAATGGCATGCAAAAACCTGCAAAGGACTAGTACTGTATGTTTGATATTTCTTGTTTCCATGATAGTGACAGGCTGAAAGCTGCTGTTGTTTTCTGTTTTTACAAAGCATTTGCTGTTAATAATAGCCTATTACTGGTGTTATTTATTGCTATTACTTTTTGGCTAAGAAATATTTAGCATTTTCTTATTTTATATTATTTCTGAGTATATAGGATGTGTTTAAGATAAGTTTGTACAACATTTGCCTTCATATTTCAGGCATATTTCTGCAGAGATATTTAACAAAATGTTTTACATTACACCATGTTGATCACTTCATGTGTGGTGCACTTGGAATGGAACTTTTTTTAACTAGATTGTTAATAAAGAGAATGTTACTTAAATCATATTGTAGTTAAGTTTTTAAGTTGACTAGTTAAACAGTAAAAAAAAAAAAAAAAAAAAAAAAAAAAAATCGAAATCGTGAATCGGTCAATCTTTCTGAAAAAATCTAGATTTTATTTTTTTGCCATATCGCCCAGCCCTAGTCGCAGGGTTATTTTTATTAACTAAAACTATTAAAAACATTTTGTTAATTGAAATAAATCTGAAATACAATAAAATATAAATATTAGTTGAAAACTTTAACTAAAAAAAAATGAGAAATGTTGCCTTGGCAATACACTGAACTAAGTTCAAGTTAAAGCAATAAAATTATTAATCGGAAATAATAAGAACTAAAACTGAAATAAAAAAATAAATTAATTAAACTTAAATAATATTTTTAAAAAAACTAATAAAATGACAAAAGTACATAACGAAATTACTAAATAGTAAACTAAAATTAACAAACTAAAAATATTAAAATAAAAGCTAAATTCAAAATATTAATAATACTAAAATAACACTGCTATGTTGTCTAAAACTAAAGTCCAGTAAAACAGAATAAATTATATTAAGATTAAACTAAATAAATAAATGTTTTAAAATAAATTTAAAAAATGACTAAAGTAATAAATAAAGTTGATTTAAATAATACATCTGACAGTACAGAACTACACTGAGTAAAAAAATGGAAACTAAATATTTTCTAAATAATATTGTACATATTTATGGTATTAATTTTTCACTGTATAAATTGGGTCTTTATAGATGAAAATATGTAGCTGCCTTTTAAATTTTAGGATGATCATATTTGGGGGTCAATGGCAGCTAAAAGATTGAAAACCTCTGGTCTAAAGATATTATTAGGACGGATTACATTACAAATACAATTTAGTTCAACCGCATGACTAAAATGGAAGTAACTGAATGTGAGAATCATGATGTAATGTTGTCTATATTCACAACTGAAGTTTGTACCTTGTATCCACATCTCCTATAATATTCTTCCTCTTCCTTACGCGCGAGATCAGCCCTTTTGAAGTATTTCTTTGAGTCCTGGAGAAACAGCAGGAGTACATCATTACACAAAAACACAGCGGCATAAGCATTAAAACACAGCTGTAAGAAACACCACGGTGTAAAGGGTAAACCGATCCGAGCTATGAAACATTCTAGAAGAGTCGATACTCACGTCTATGAGCTCTTTCTCCTCTATGAGTTTTCTTTTCCTCGCGATCTCTGCTTTGAGGATGTCCATAATCCCAAATACTCAAGATTTAATCAGAAAGTGTACCACTTTTCCACATAAACATTCAACAGGAAACAGTTTACGCAGTACGCACTTCCGATTACTGCTTCTCGGTTGTTGGAAATCAATCTAAGTCATTACTGCCATCTAGTGGACAAATCCGAGACTGACGCTGGAAAAAGTTTGATCAGTGCATGTAAATCAGTTACTTATTCATTTTAGGTGATATGTAGTGTTTATATATATATATAGCATATATAGTCTTTATATTGCTCGTTAATTAAACAACAGTTGTTCAGTACATTATTTTGTGGTGATATTCCAGGGTGTTTTTTTTTTTTTTTTTAAATTGATAAATTTTAGGTTCATTTTATTTATTTAAATATTTTATAAATTAAAATATTAAATATAGTCATATTTTTCCTTTTTAATTTTCCCTATTCCCTTTCCCCTATCTCTCTCTTATGTAAGCATATATATATATATATATATAAAGTTAACTCTTTTTCAACGCATTGCTCTTTTGTGGGAGTAGTCACATACTGCCAAAACTGAAAGTTTCTTCCCCTCTTGACAACACAGAGTGCCAGTGACTGAGTCATTTCCCTCCAGTCTGTCCAATGCAAGTCTGGACCCTCATATTTGCGCCCCAGAAATATTAGCGACCATCAGGTGGCGCAAAGGAATAGACGTGACGAATTCTGAAAGAATTAAGAGGTTTATTTATTTACATCATAAACGAGCAGCCCCGCAGGAGAATGTAAACGCGTCCTGTCCATCCTCCTCCTCCTCCTCATCACCACCACCACCATCATCAGTCCAGAGAGACGCGCGATTATTATTAAAGCTCAGGTTCGCTTCACTCACCATCAGCTGGACTTAATGAGTTTGTCAGTGATTAAAGAGCCTGTGTGCTGATGAACTGGGCTGGATTCTGTCTCTTCACCGCTCTGCCCTTAAAATGGAGTTTGTGGAGAGGAAGCGGAGCAGGAAATCTCAGAGCTTTAAACTGGTGAATGATGCAGGTAAGCGGACATACAGTCCTGTAGATGACAGCAGACAATAGAGCACATCGGAGGCGTTACGTCAGCACTCTGGAATGCACCTGTGATACAATGTATCATTCCCTTCAATCTGCGCTTCAATCTGTTTGAGTCATTTTGATTCTGAATCGCGTGTTTTTCAGCAGCGTTCATAGTAAATCATTTTCATCTTCTAATGCATTTAGTTTGTCCATGTGCTCTTCTTCAAGTGTGATAGAATATAATAAAAGTCTGTTTGCTGCGTGAATGTGATGATGGTCTGGATGAAGCTCTTCACAGTCACGCAGCCTACAGGTGGTCCTGCAGCATCACTTCATCACATCTGCACCGCACATACGTCACGCATACAGCTGCTGTTATTAGTGACATCACAGCAAGAGTACATGACATGTCAATCAGCGTCCTGCTGTACTTCATCTGAAACTATTTAAGACGTTTTAGCCCTTTCATAATTATTATGCATGCAAGTTTTAACAATAGGCCTAAACTGACAGCCTGTATGCAATAGTCTATTTGTGATTTTATTTTATTTAAATTAACTTACTATAGGACTTTTTAAAAAATGCTGAAACCCCACATGCTCTGTTGAAATTCATTTTACTGTTTTTTATGTTTAATGTACTAGAGAACTCAATGTTTTATGCAAATGTTTTTATTTTCTCTTTTATTAAAAAAAATATCTGATCTAATCAAAATTCAGCTGTATGCAAAATAAAAAATTGTTATCTTAAGTGATATAAAGCAGATATGGATTTTATATCATTCATATATGGTATATAATTTATTTGGACTTGTTTGATGTGTATCCTCAACTCTGTATATGTATGTATGAGAGACAGATAAAATAAACAAGTAGTAATAATAATAATTAAAATAAAAATTGGAAAGGGTGCACTTGTACAGTCAGAGAATCTAATTATTCATATCAATTTTCAATGCATTTTTATGACATTAATTTCATATATATTTATGCATATCTGTTATGTATAGCTGTGGACCCCCAATGTAACATTTTGGACATTAATCAAATTTGAAATTTTGTTTACAGTAAGTTCTTATAAGAATAGTATCAATTTGATACTTCAGTTTTAAAGAGGACCTATAATGCCCCTTTTCACAAAATGTAATATAAGTCTCTGGTGTCCCCAGAATGTGTCTGTGAAGTTTCAGCTCAAAATACCCCACAGATCATTTATTATAGCTTGTCAAATTTGCCCCTATTTGGGTGTGAGCAAAAACACGCCGTTTTTGTGTGCGTCCCTTTAAATGTAAATGAGCTGCTGCTCCTGGCTGCTTTCCAGAAGAGGGCGGAGCTTTAACAGCTCGCGCGTCGGTTGTTCAACAACAACAAAGCTGGAGAATCTCACACAGCCAAAATGATGATTGTCAGTAACGGTGTTCAGACTTACATTGTTCAAACCGGAGTCGGACACTGACGGAGAGACTCAGGAAGAAGTTACAACTTTTAGAATGCTACTAAATGTTTCTGAACGGTTAGTGGATACATTTATATAGTTGCTGTGGAGTTGATTCAACTCATCGACTAGCATGTGCCGTCATCTTAATCTTTTGTGCAAATCCAGCGTTGAATTTACCCTCGTTTGTGAAGCAGTCCGGCGTAAAATGACGGCATGGCAACAACACTCTGCTACAACAACTGTTCCTCTTCTCTAAAGCAGCCCAACATGGCCTCCCCCTCTTTGTTCTGTGTTCTCGGGGCAGGGTTTATGTAAATTTTAGGGTTAGTTAGTGATGACACCAACCAAGGAAGAAGCTCGTTGTAGTCTATACCAGCCGTTTGTTGTAGTCCTTAAACAGAGAATTCTTTAAAAGATAATATCTCCCTTTGCATTGAACTTTAAGGGTCGTAACTTTGCAGATGTTGTTTATGCTCTAACAGCAACATTACACACTAACTAAAGTTAAAAAAAAAAATGAAATCATAATCAAGCACCCATTTAAGCATATTTTTAAGCTGTTTGAAACGTCAACATACAGTATGTTTGGCATGATTTGACTGTGACTGATGACTGACAATGACTGACATTGTGAATAGATGGATAGATATATAGATAGATAGATAGATAGATACTTTTTTTTCCTGTCTTTCCCTCAGCTTTTCTGTTTGTCTTCAATCACCTAAAATCCTAAAACAAAAACTCTTCTGTGATTTATTTAGATTTTAGCCATGAAATGGATGATGTAGACCAGAATGACACTGAAGGTGAAGCAGCTTCTGAGAGTGAAGGTAGCTATCGTTTATCACATACTTCATGACTGTGTACAGGCTCTGTGTGTTAACTGTGTGTCTCAGTCTGGTTAGGTGATGAAGGGATGGAGATAAAGAAACAGATAACAGGCATGATGCGCTTGCTGAGTGACAAGACAGGACGAGTGTACCAGCGAGTTGGACGAGAGGGAGAAACCCTAAAACAAGAGCCTCAGGAAGAGGCTCTCAGCCCGCCCGTGGCACAGAGCCCGACCCCTGAACATCTCCAGTACGGCTGGAACTCTGTCCCACCCCTGGCTCACGGGCAGTACGGCACACGCTCCAAAACCCAGAGGATGCTGAACCACTTGAAAGCTAATGGTGAGTCTCTAAGCAATGCAGAGGTTTTGTAATCTTCAGAAGATTTGTTAAGTGAGCAAAATCTATGTCAAATGCAAAACAGACCCCATGTTTAGGTATGGATATTACACTATGATGATATTTATATGCAGTGGCCCCAAAAAGTACAACCTGAATTCCGGAAATGTTCAAATCACATGAGCCAATATTTTAGTTATAATAGAACATAGATAACATAACACATGTTTAAACGGAGAAATTTTACATTTTTATCCACTAAATGAGCTCATTTCAAATTTGATGCCTGCTACAGGTCTCAAAAAAGTTGGCATGGGGGCAACAAATGGCTGAAAAAGCAAGAAATTTTGAAAAGATTCAGCTGGAAGAACATCTAGCAACTAATTAAGTTAATTGATATCAGGTCTGTAACATGATTAGCTATAAAAGGGATGTCTTAGAGAGCCAGAGTCTCTCAGAAGTAAAGATGGGCAGAGGCTCTCCAATCTGTGAAAGAGAAAATCTCATCATCTACAGTACATAACATCATCAAAAGATTCAGAGAAACTAGAGAAATCTCTGTGTGTAAGGGACAAGGCCGAAGACTTGTATTGGATGCCCGTGGTCTTCGGGCCCTCAGACGACACTGCATCACTCATCAGCATGATTGTGTCAATGACATTACTAAATGGGCCCAGGAATACTTCCAGAAACCACTGTCGGTAAACACAATCCGCCGTGCCATCTGCAGATGCCAACTAAAGCTCTATCATGCAAAAAGGAAGCCATATGTGAACATATATATATATATTAGAGATGCACCGATGTATCGGCCAACAATCGGTATCAGCCGATAAAAGCTATTATCGGCCATCGGCCAATTGTTTAAAAACTGCTGATGATGGGTGCGGAAAGACGTGTTCAGACTGCAACTCATACATACTGTGTGTGAAGAAAATCACTCTTGTGTTGAATTTTAACGCATTAACAGTTTTAAAATAGTGACGTTAAAGCAGGCTCTTTTTGACCCTATGAATCACCCGTAGTTCAAGCCAGGGTTGCCAGGTCTGCGTTTTTTTTCCTACATCAAATATTTGTGGCGCCTCCCATCCAATAATTGCAAAAAGATTTGTGCTTTATTACTTCTGATAAGAATTAAAGTTTCAGTTTTCAAATTCTGTATATTTTATCATGAAATTCAAACAATAAATGGCGTTTTGACGCTCTTAAATGTGACGTGTCAGATCGCTGTAATACCTCAGTTCAGGCGGCAGCTCGGAGCGCGAGTCTATTCTTCCTCTTCAATACAAGTTATATCTCGAAAAACATGCATGAACATTAAAGGTATGTTGAAATATATTGTACAACTTACCAGAATGTATCATGTCTCATGTAATCACTTTATTTGTGTTTCAACCGCGGAAAGACGTCAATAAAACAGCTTGTGAACAATATGTCACATCATGTGACGTTTACCTCAGGAATGTTTTCCAATGTTCACAGTTCCTTAGCTATCTACATATAAAAAAAACACTAGAGAGGAGCTTATTTACTGTTAATTATATGTTTGTGCAAATTTGCTATGAAGACAAGTGCTTATGAAAACTACCATATGTGATACTAAGTTTTATACATTTCAGTTTTTATTTGAGTGTAATTATTATATCTGAAAATAAACAGCAGCTGAATATTATACCTCTGCTGTTAATTGTAACCTCTAATATTGTAGTGTATCAAATGAGAGGGTTTCCTGTATAGTTTGCAACATTATTTGGGAGAGATTTTTTTTTTTCCTTAAGAAAAACCAAACTATCGGTATCGGTATCGGCCGATATCATTCTGAATAATCGGCTATCGGTATCGGCAGAGAAATTTAGTATCGGTGCATCTCTAATATATATATATATATATATATATATATATATATACACAGTATCTCACAGAAGTGAGTACACCCCTCACATTTTTGTAAATATTTTATTATATCTTTTCATGTGACAACACTGAAGAAATTACACTTTGCTACAATGTAAAGTAGTGAGTGTACAGCTTGTATAACAGTGTAAATTTGCTGTCCCCTCAAAATAACTCAACACACAGCCATTAATGTCTAAACCGCTGGCCACAAAAGTGAGTACACCCCTAAGTGAAAATGTCCAAATTGGGCCCAATTAGCCATTTTCTCTCCCCGGTGTCATGTGACTCGTTAGTGTTACAAGGTCTCAGGTGTGAATGGGGAGCAGGTGTGTTAAATTTGGTGTTATCGCTCTCACTCTCATACTGGTCACTGGAAGTTCAACATGGCACCTCATGGAAAAAGAACTCTCTGAGGATCTGAAAAAAAGAATTGTTGCTCTACATAAAGATGGCATAGGCTATAAGAAGATTGCCAAGACCCTGAAACTGAGCTGCAGCATGGTGGCCAAGACCATACAGCGGTTTAACAGAACAGGTTCCACTCAGAACAGGCCTCACCATGGTCGACCAAAGAAGTTGAGTGCACGTGCTCAGCATCATATCCAGAGGCTGTGTTTGGGAAATAGACGTATGAGTGCTGCCAGCATTGCTGCAGAGGTTGAAGGGGTGGGGGGTCAGCCTGTCAGTGCTCAGACCATACGCCGCACACTGCATCAAATTGGTCTGCATGGCTGTCATCCCAGAAGGAAGCCTCTTCTAAAGACGATGCACAAGAAAGCCCGCAAACAGTTTGCTGAAGACAAGCAGACTAAGTACATGGATTACTGGAACCATGTCCTGTGGTCTGATGAGACCAAGATAAACTTATTTGGTTCAGATGGAGTCAAGCGTGTGTGGCAGCAACCAGGTGAGGAGTACAAAGACAAGTGTGTCTTGCCTACAGTCAAGCATGGTGGTGAGAGTGTCATGGTCTGGGGCTGCATGAGTGCTGCCAGCACTGGGGAGCTACAGTTCATTGAGGGAACCATGAATGAGCAGAGCATGATCCCTTCCCTTCGGAGACTAGGGCAGTATTCCAACATGATAACGACCCCAAACACACCTCCAAGAGGACCACTGCCTTGCTAAAGAAGCTGAGGGTAAAGGTGATGGACTGGCCAAGCATGTTTCCAGACCTAAACCCTATTGAGCATCTGTGGGGCATCCTCAAACGGAAGGTGGAGGAGCGCAAGGTCTCTAACATCCACCAGCTCCGTGATGTCGTCATGGAGGAGTGGAAGAGGACTCCAGTGGCAACCTGTGAAGCTCTGGTGAACTCCATGCCCAAGAGGGTTAAGGCAGTGCTGGAAAATAATGGTGGCCACACAAAATATTGACACTTTGGGCCCAATTTGGACATTTTCACTTAGGGGCGTACTCACTTTTGTGGCCAGCGGTTTAGACATTAATGGCTGTGTGTTGAGTTATTTTGAGGGGACAGCAAATTTACACTGTTATACAAGCTGTACACTCACTACTTTACATTGTAGCAAAGTGTAATTTCTTCAGTGCTGTCACATGAAAAGATATAATAAAATATTTACAAAAATGTGAGGGGTGTACTCACTTCTGTGAGATACTGTATATATAATCTCACAGATTTACTCAATTCCTTATGAGGTAAAACAATCAATAGCCTTTATCATTCAAAATTAAGAAAAAAAGATTTTATTTTAGTACATTTTATTTATTTTTTTTTGTACATTTTATTTTGTTTTATTTTTGTACATTTTATTTTATTTTTGTACATTTTATTTTATTTTTGTATTTATCAGCTTCCAGTCCAGATATAATTACCATTAAACCACACCATTTCTCTTGACCTCTAGTTATTGCAGTTTATCATGAGGTTGAATGAGGGTTTTTTTTTTTTTTTTTTCTGTGGTATTAAACTCAGTGAATCCATGCTTCTTCTTACAGTGACTTCAGATAGGAAAACAGGAAAATATTACTTGAACCCCTTTGGGATTCTTTCCAGGGGAAGTTGTATTATGTGACTGTGGGCTGCAGAAAGATGTACTGTCTGGCACCGCAGCAGCAAGTGTCTAGACAGCTTTGGATAACACAGCAAACACGTAATGTCTTTATTCTATACACACAAAAAGACACAATAACTCTCTCACTGTCAGTCTGGTGCACACACACCGGAGTCAGAAAGTCAGGTGGTTTTTGTGCCGGGTGCTTGGAGCCTCTGGGTGTTAGACATCAGTGATGGCCGTTGTGTTGATGATGCATGTGTGTTCTGATTCAGACATGGCCTTGCCCCCTGCGCCTGCTGCCATGGCAACTGAGCCCAGCTGCTGTATGTGCAACTGCAAGAGCACCCTGCAGGCCATTCTGCTGGAGTTACGTACCATGAGGAAACTAATCCAAACTCAGAGAGGTAAATCATACATAACTACCCTCAAACTCATCTGAACTCAACGCACGTACAGCCGCATTGACCCGTGTTCTGCTGTATTCTCAGGGACCCAGGACAAACAGGGCTCCCAGGGTTCACTTTCCTCATCCCGAGCCTGCATCTCCAGGAGGAGGACTCGAAAGAGGAGGCCAGGTCACAGAGTGACACTTCTGGCCACAGCCACTAAAAAAAGCACACCTCTGTCGCCAACTGCTGAGGTTGATACTGTTAATGAGTGTAATCAGTCCAGAGAGGACACACCCTCCACATTGGCAACATTTATCCCAGATCCCATTCCCAGTGTGAAGACACCTCCCTCTCACTACAGCATCACCAGAGGCCAAAGCACCACAGAGGTACACCACTGTCAATGTGTGCGGGAGCGAGTACATTATTTGTACCCAGAGGTTTTATAATAAATTGATGAATTGACAAAAATTGTTTGTCATCAAAAGTTATTTTTTTATAATATAACATAATATAATATAATATAATATAAGGTTACACTTTATTTTAAGGTGTCTGTGTTACAGTGTAATTATATATCTAAGTAGTGAGTAATAAAAATGATCTACATGTACTTATTATAGGGTTAGAATTAGATTAGGGTGTGGTTTAGGGTTAGTTGCATGTAATTATGCATAATAACTACATGTAATGTGTAACACTATAAAATAAAGTATTAATACAATATAATATAATATAATATAATACATGTCAGGAAGACTGTCAGTTTGTGCATTTTCAGAGACTCTTTCTGTATGTTACATAATTACACAATTCGGTGGCAGCAAGTAACTGTATTATGAGTGAGTCGTTTAAATATTTCATTCAATCCGTTTGTTTAACAACACTGATTTGTTCAGGATTGAAACAACTGACTGGCTGCATCCAAAATTGCATTACTCTCTTAAGTAGGTACTTATTTTGAACAAGTAATTATTTTCTGACCGCTAAAAAAGTACATACTATATAGTATGAGTAGGTATAGTTCGAATGTAATCCGGACATACTACATTCACCATGCTGTCACATGACCATCGTTTCTTTTTTCTGCGTCCCAATTCGCGTACTATAGGGTTAGGATTAGATTAGGGTGTGGTTTAGGGATAATTGCATGTAATTATGCATCATTTATAGTAATTACTATAGTAATACAGTAATTACTATAGTACTATAGTATAGCACTATTCTATGGCGTTTTTAAGTATAAATAGTGCAAGTAGTGTGTTGACTGAAAATTCCAAAAAGAAAAAGTATACTTTAAAGGGTTAGTTCACCTAAAAATGAAAATTCTGTCATTAATTACTCACCCTCATGTCGCTCCAGACCCGTAAGAGTACCTTTCTGGATCTTGAGAGGCCTCACTGAGCCATCGGATTTCATCAAAAATATCTTAATTTGTGTTCCGAAGATGAATGAAGGTCTTACGGGTGTAGAACGACATGAGGGTAAGTAATAAATGACATTATTTTCATTTTTGGGTGAACTAATCCTTTAAATACTCGAATGATGCACTAAATTAACAGAAAAAACAAAGTGTGGAACACTTCATGCACTCAACTGTCGCAGCTTTAATTACGTAGGGGAGGGGGAGGGGCTATCAGACTCCCATGTTAAATGACAAAATAACCTTATACAATTCACGTACTACACGGATGAGTACATAGTGCATAAGTGCATAGTGTATATTATGTCATTTGGGACGCAACTACTGTCTTTCACAAGTCCTCTCCCGTGGCTTCATGGGATAGTAAAGTGTCCATCATATGCACACTTCAGAATCTCGCTGGAAGTAATAGGTCATCTGGGTACCTTTTGCCTACTGTTTAATGAGTACTATGAATTTGGACACACTTCTTTTGTCACATACTGTTTTTTTTGTATGTGATTTCGGATGCAGCCACTGTCTATATCAGGGGTGGTGAGCCACAGTCCAGAGTTTTGCTTCAGCCCTAATCAAACTCACCTGAACAAGCTAATCAAGGTCTGAAGGGTTACTTGAAAGCTACAGGCAGGCGAGTTTTTATCAGGGTTGGAGCTAAACTCTGCAGGACTGTGGTTCTCCAGGACCGGAGTTTGCCACCCCTAGTCTATATGAAAGACTCATTGAATCACTCTCTTAATCGATTCGTTCAAACACACGGATTAATTAAAAAACCAAACACAACCTGTTGTTTGATTCTGCTGTGGTTTTGTTTAGAACTGTTTTTGTTGGCAGGACAAAAGCAGACAAAATAATTCTGTCTAAAATATTAAGTTCTTGTTTATTATTTTTAATCAAATTAAAGTAATGCATATAATGTATATATTAAAAATGTATTTTGCATTATTTCATTTAAAAAATTAAAAAATATTATGAAATTTTAGCAACAACCTAAAACACTCTAGCAGCCACCTAGAACCTAGAACAGTGACTGCATAGACATGGGCAAAAAGAACATCCTTCAATTATATTGGAAAGCATCGCTCAAATTTTCTTCAAAAAATATCATCTAGTTTTTAGACTCTGAATTCAACCTTGCATGTTTCACTTTTTAAAAAAGAAGCACCCAGCTAGCCAGTTTTATTTACTTGCCAAACCACATTTTTACTCTTGGCAAGTTTTTATTTTGGACCATGTTTGCACCCATCAGATTAATGGCCATGTCTTTTTCTCTCACCAGAATGAGAAAATGCTATAATAAAATGAAGGGATGAATGCATAAGTATGGTTTCACAATTCTCTAGGCTGTGTTTATTCCGATAAGTGTGTATATGAGTATAAGTAATGTATATGTCTTAGAAATTATAGTTTTTTATGTATCTTCCATTTTTGTCTCATCCGACTAAAGGTGCAATTGTGGCATGATTACAGTGTGTGTGTCAGTGTCTGAGTGCATGAGTGTGTATTAATTTCTTTTATTAATATCCTGCCCGTCTGTCTCTCCCAGCCGGAGGTGCAGTTGGCCGAGGATTATGACGTATTTATTCCTAAAGCACAGTTGGACTCTATCTTACTGAACTACACACGCTCTGGCAGCCTGCTCTTCAGGAAACTGGTGTGTGCGTTCTTTGATGATACCACACTGGCAAACTCACTGCCCAACGGCAAGAGGAAGAGAGGTCTGAATGACACCAGGAAAGGACTCGATCAAAACATAGTTGGAGCCATTAAAGGTGTGTGAAAATAAATAAACCAGACCAGAATTTACTCAACATCAGCGTAGAGGAGAACATTATAATGAGTTTAAACAGTAGCTCTAAAAATATATTTGGACACTTACAGTAAGCCACACTTTAAAATGTCATTGCATTAGATAATTATGTTACCCAAAAATGGTTCAAAAATTATGTTATTGAGTAAAAATCATGCAGCATTTGCTTGTGGTTTGATAGAATTAATACATTTTAAAACACACACACACATACATACAGATGTGTGTATATACAGTGCATCCGGAAAGTATTCACAGCGCTTCACTCTTTCCACATTTTGTTATGTTACAGCCTTATTCCAAAATGGATTAAATTCATTATTTTCCTCAAAATTCTACAAACAATATAACCATAATGACAACGTGAAAGAAGTTTGTTTGAAAATGTATTAAAAAAAAAAAAAAAAATTCATGTACATAAGTATTCACAGCCTTTGCCATGACACTCAAAATTAAGCTCAGGTGCATCCTGTTTCCACTGATCATCCTTGAGACGTTTCTACAACTTGACTGAGTTGAGTCCACCTGTGTTAAATTCAGTTGATTGGACATGATTTGGAAAGGCACACACCTGTCTATATAAAGTCCCACATTTAACAGTGCATGTCAGAGCACAAACCAAGCCATGAAGTCCAAGGAATTGTCTGTAGACCGCCGAGACAGGATTGTATCAAGGCACAGATCTGGGGAAGGGTACAGAAAAATTTCTGCAGCATTGAAGGTCCCAATGAGCACAGTGGCCTCCATCATCTGTAAATGGAAGAAGTTTGGAACCACCAGGACTCTTTCTAGAGCGATCTGAGCGATCGGGGGTGAAGGACCTTAGTCAGGGAGGTGACCAAGAAACTGATAGTCACTCTGACAGAGCTCCAGCGTTTCTCTGTGGAGTGAGGAGAACCTTCCAGAAGAACAACCATTTCTGCAGCACTCCACCAATCAGGACCAGACGGAAGCCACTCCTGAGTAAAAGGCACATGACAGCCCGCTTGAAGTTTGCCAAAAGGCACCTGAACAACTCTCAGACCATGAGAAACAAAATTCTCTGGTCTGATGAAACATAGATTGAACAATTTGGCCTGAATAGCAAGCGTCATGTCTGGAGGAAACCAGGCACCGCTCATCACTTGGCCAATACCATCCCTACAGTGAAGCATGGTGATGGCAGCATCATGCTATGGGGATGTTTTTCAGCGGCAGGAACTGGGAGACTAGTCAGGTCGAGGGAAAGACGAATGCAGAAATGTACAGAGCGTGATGAAAACCTGTTCCAGAGCGCTCTGGACCTCAGACTGGGGTGAAGGTTCATCTTCCAACAGGACAACGACCCTAAGCACACAGCCAAGATAACAAAGCTACAGGACAACTCTGTGAATGTCCTTGAGTGGCCCAGACTTGAACCCGGTTGAACATCTCTGGAGAGATCTGAAAATGGCTGTGTACCGACGCTCCCCATCCAACCTGATGGAGCTTGAGAGGTCCTGCAAAGAAGAATGGGAGAAACTGCCCAAAAATAGGTGTGCCAAGCTTATAGCATCATTCTCAAAAAGACTTGAGGCTGTAATTGGTGCCAAAGGTGCTTCAACAAAGTATTGAGCAAAGGCTGTGAAAACTTATGTACATGTGAAAATTTTTTTTTTTTTTAATAAATTTGCAAAGATTTGAAACAAACTTCCTTCACGTTGTCATTATGGGGTATTGTTTGTAGAATTTTGAGTAAAATAATAAATTCAATCCATTTTGGAATAATGTGCACTGTGTGTGTTTGTGTGTGTTTGTGTGTGTGTGTGTGTATATATATATATATTATATATATATATTCACTGGCCACTTTATTAGATGCATCTTGCAAGTACAAGGTTGGACCCCATTTTGCCTTCAGGACCGCTATAATTCTTCATGGTTTAACAAGGTGCTGGAAACATTCCTCAGAGATTTTGGTCCATATTGACATGATAGCATCATGCAGTTGCTGTAGATTTGTCAGCTGCACATCCATGATGAGAATCTCCCGTTCCACCACATCCCAAAGGTGCTCTATTAGATTGAGATCTGGTGACTGTGGAAGCCATTTGAGTATAGTGAACTCATTGTCATGTTCAAGAAACCAGTTTGACATGATTTGAGCTTAGTGAAATGGCATGTTTCCTGCTGGAAGTAGCCATCAGAAGATGTGTAGACTGTACACAGCAACAATACTCAGGTAGGCTATGGCATTTAAACGATGCTCAACTGGTACTAAGGGGCCCAAAGTGTGCCAAGAAAATATCCCCCACCCCTCTACACCACCAACAGCCTGAACCTTTGATACAAGGCAGGATGGATCCATGCTTTCACGTTGTTTGCCAAATTCTGACCCTACCATCTGAATGTCGCAGCAGAAATCAAGACTCAGAGAAATAAATTTTCCAATCTTCTATTGTCCAATTTTGGTGAGCCAGTGTGAATTGTAGCCTCAGTTTCCTGTTCTTATCTGACAAGACTGGCTCCCGATGTGGTCTTCTGCTGATGTAGCCCATCTGCTTCAAGGTTCCACATGTTGTGCATTCAGAGATGCTCTTCTGCAGACCTTGAGTGACGTTCAGTTGTTGCCTTTCTATCAGATCAAACCAGTCTGGCCATTCTCCTTTGATCTCTGGCAGCAACAAGGAATTTTTGCCAACAGAACTGCCGCTCATTGGATATTTTCTATTTTCCGGACCATTCTCTGTGAACCCTAGAGATGGTTGTGCGTGAAAATACCATTAGATCAGCAGTTTCTAAAATACTCAGACCAGCTGTCTGGCAACAACCACTATGCCACTTTCAAAGTCACTTAAATCACCTTTCTTCTCCATTCTGATGCTCAGTATGAGCTTCAGCAGATCGTCTTGACCAAGTCTACATGCCTAAATGCATTGAGTTGCTGCCATGTGATTGGCTGATTAGATATTTGCATTAAAGAGCAGTTGAACGGGTGTACCTAATAAAGTGGACTGTGAGTGTATATGTGTATCTTTTAAATCTGTAATTCTTTTCTGTGTGTGTATGAATCTAGTGTTCACAGAAAAGTATTGCACTGCCAATGGAATTGAGAAGCTTCCCGGCCCTAGAGACTGGGTCCAGATTCTGCAAGACCAGATTAAACTTGCCCGTCGACGCTTAAAAAGAGGTGAGAATGTGAGAAAGAGAAATAGATGGGATGAGACATTAAAAAGACAGGGCAAGTGAAAAAGCTGGGGTCAAATAATGATTCAAAGTTGTAACAGTGCTGTTGCTTCATGATTGATGGTTTGCTAGTTGAGTGCTATTAAAAGAATTAATTGATCATTAAACAGTTAATTCATCAAATACTTCATTGTCATCATTTATTTGATTTATTTTTTATGATTTGCAGCAGAGACAACCTCAGACAGTAGTGATATTCAGCACAAAACAGGTACTCAGACACATTGACCCAAACCCACACACATTGCATGAATGAAAGCGCTTCAGATTGATGAGTGTCCTTCACCTCACAATATCCCAGCATTCTTTGCAATAGCAAATGGTTTATTAGACTGGTAATGTCCACGAGTTGAAGATATTCTAGTCTAAATAATACGCTAAATAACTTATACATAATATTCCCTCTAGTATTGTATCATCTTTATACCTTATTATTTTTCAGAGAAAACTGTTGATAACGTGGAAACTGTGATGCAAAATGGTACGGCAATGCACACTTTTAACATCTCACTCTCAAAAAGTGGCATTGTTCTTAAGTAACACTTTCTTCTGTACCGCAGGTGCTGTTTATGAGAGAACAGAATGTCTAGTTGCTATGGACACTGCCTGAGAAGAGATTGTTTTCAACAAAATGCAATCTCCGACCCCCGCAAAGGAGTCATTTTTAATAGTTTGATATGTCTAGACTGTAGCACGTGTCAACAGATATGGCTTTGAAATTCTCATGGTCAGCTGTGTTACAGACAGAAAGTTTGTGTGGAAATAAAGGGCAACATTTGGCTGATCAGTAGGACCCCTGCTGGCATTCCCGACAACTATGGACACACTTTTGTAACACAAGTACTCTCATTTGATAATTTTAAAGTGGGTCATCCCAGATGTCACTAGTTGTCTTCTATGAATATATGGAAGTGTTTGTAGTTTTTCAGCTTCATCCAAATGCTTCACCAACAAATATCAGCAGAACTGCTGAAAAAACATGACTGTGCCTTTAATTCACTCTGCCATGCCAAGCAACAAACTGATGTCATTTCACGGTTGTGCTGTTTATTGACACTTTCTGGTGAAATATGTTGCATTTTCTAGTATTTAATGTCACATTTGCTGCACATAGTCTTACTAATGTGTCGTTGGTTATATAATCTGGCAGACTGGTTATGTAGACATGTAACTGTTTGACTTCCTGCGTAAGAGGATTTAGTGTCTATTGAATGTGTACAAATGAGTGAATATGAACATTGTCCTGCGCCTGTGTAACAAAGGGTTTTTACCTCACGGCCAAATGCTTGAATAACTATTCATGTTAATATCCGGGTTAAATACTAGTTAAGCTGTTTGAACAGCATCTGTGGCTCGATTCATGTCTCCGTTTGTAAAAGTAATTCTAAACGCACATACAGAAATGCACTTACATTGCACATTTGCCCCTTAGACGTCCACTGTAAGTGCAGAACTTTCACCTCAGACTGATGTTTGCTTTCACAAACAGAGATATGACGAATGCTGCAGATGTGCTTGATAGAGCTTAGGTGTGAATATTCCTTTAAGAGTACAGATATTATGTCTGTTTCTCCTTTTTAATATGCCTGTTTAAAAAAAAAAAGAAAGATAAAGCTCAACTTTATGTTTATTAGTGGAAATTTGTTTGGTCTGATACGTCAAATAAATACTATGGCTGTGTCCTAAATGGTTGACCTAAACCTGTTTCAAATGTGCTTGTTTCCCCCACGATATTTCACAGATACAGTCAAGTGACCATACTCAAAAATTAATCAAGTTAAATTTTCTGTAACAAGTCACACTGATAAAAAAAACAGAAAAAAAACATCAAAGGACAGAAAAAGAGTAAAGCAAATTTTATTTATTTTTTTTAAATGTTTTTTGTTGGCAGATTTGTATATATATTTCATAAAAGTGAAGATTAAAATTGATATATTTGCATTTGTGGATGTAGAATTTACAAAAACAAAATTAAATGTATAATAAAACATTCATCATCATTGAAACGATCATTTATTTAGTAACCAAAAATAATACGCATATAAAGCAAAGACAAAAATCTGTAAATACTTATAAAACTGGCAAGACCACAGTAAAGTTTAAAGGTACAAACAAATGTGGACATTTTTTGTTGCCACACTCCGATCTCCTTTAAAGGGGAGGTGATTACGTCACGCGGGAAAGAAGGACCCTTATAGAACTTCGACTTTTTAATTAAAATATCTCCTCAGAACACTTATTAGCTTGAAATGATGTTCGGAATTAACGTATCATTACATCAACAGTTAAAATAATCTTGTATGCATAATGAATATGGCGTTGTTCGTCAAGAAATAGAGTATTGAATTCAGTGTCTGTCTTTTCAGGCACATTTTCGAGGCGCCCTTTCTGCGCGCGGTGCATTGCGGGAACGTCGCGTCTCTTGTATCGAGCGAAACCGGTAAGCACAAACTGAACAGTACAATTAAAGGGGAAATGGGGCACGAATATAACTGTGCCACAATGCATTAAGTGTGAGGAGAGCTATCTAATTTATTCCAGTAGGAGACATAATCAGCGGAATTTGTGTAAAGTGCACCAAATAATTTTAATTCTATATTATTACTCTGTTGTGCACACTGCAATCATGGCGCGGGCGCTTTAAGGGTTAATTTTTTCCACCGCCGACATTTTTAGAAACACTTCGGCCAGCTTGCTTCTGTTATTAATATGGCTCATCTGTCTTTTTAAACGTTTTCTTCTTAGCATGCATACGTTATATTGTATATTAGATGTAATGAAATGTAATCGAGCAGCGAGAGGCGTTGCACTGGATCAGCGCGTGCAGCGGTATTAGTGATTCATTAGCGAATTGTTCGTTTGACATGATTCTTTTTAAAATGACTCATTCAAGCCGTTTGCTAACGCCTGTATAACTTTTATTGTTGATTATTCATTATCTTTGCATTCATAAATGTAAATCTATGAAGGCAAAATCTTTGTTTTTCGCTTTAAAAAGACTGCATTGCTAATTATCTAGCTTAAGGAAAAATTGAAAGAGAAACAATTCAGCAAACTGCTATATATTGAATTTGTTTGCTGAACTAAATTGCTCTAGGTATTTTTTGCTGTCTTTACTGTAGTAGTTGGTGTCTTAATCGACATTATAAATTTAATGTATTTGTTGTGCTCAATAATAATAAAAAAAAGTTGCGCGGAGAACTTTGGGAACTCTTGGGTGATGGAGAAAAACGAGTCAAATATTTTCCCCCTGATTCATTGAACGCACTCTTCAAACGAATCGAATCACTAAAAAGAATCAGTCTTGAATAGAGAGCGCGCTACATCAGTGCATTTCGAACTGATCCAAGAGATCACAACATCAGCATGCACCCATTAATCTGTACATACATAAAAATACATTGCATGATCTGTTTTTAAAGAACCAATTATTTATCAGAAGAAATAATTTATAAATAAAGAGCAGAATGCGTTAAATCCGTATGTTTGAGTGTTTTGTTTTTTATTCAGTTATGAGTCGGGCTGTTAAACAGTGATTCAGAGGGAGAGAAAAACGTTGCCATGTAAACAAAGGAGGATGTACAGTGAATTCAGCTCAGCAAGAGCTTTGAACAGAGCTGATGTTTTTAAAGGGGAGGATCACCTCTTGAGCATCTGTGCAAAACTGTTGCATTATTTTGATTCATATTTAGGGTAAAACAGTAAAATACTATATTTATTATCACTAGTTGAATGTTGTTTAAATTATCTCTTTAAATGTCCTAATTTTGTATGTTTACACACTTTAATGTTTGTTTCTTCTTTTTTCAGATAGCCTTTCCCACAGTGTGAAGGAGGTGTGTAAGCCATTGTGCGTGCCAGTGAAGTTTTTTTAAACATGTCGGTGCGGGAATCTTTTAACCCAGAGAGTTATGATCTGGACAAGAACTTCAGACTAACGCGCTTCACAGAGCTCAAGGGAACAGGTTGCAAAGTCCCTCAAGATGTGCTCCAAAAACTTCTAGAATCCCTGCAGGAAAACCATTATCAGGAAGATGAGCAGTTCCTTGGGGCTGTAATGCCCAGATTAGGTGCTTAACTACACACACACACACACACACACACACACACACACACACCATTAACCATGTTTGAAATAACAATGTTTACTTCCAATAGGCATTGGTATGGACACCTGTGTGATTCCGTTGAGACATGGAGGCTTGTCACTTGTGCAGACCACAGACTATATCTACCCCATAGTGGATGATCCATATATGATGGTAAATACTCACTTCAGAGTAACATTAAAGATGCATCACAGATTGAAAATGTGCCACATTACATTTATTAACATGATTTTCCCCACTATGAATTCTCTTGGTTTCTAGGGGAGAATTGCTTGTGCCAATGTGCTGAGTGACCTGTACGCCATGGGTGTAACAGAATGCGATAACATGCTGATGCTTCTTGGTGTCAGCAACAAACTCACAGAGAAGGTGAGGCCGAGGAAAAAGCCTTTTGCGCTACTGAGATGTGAAATTGATCTGTAAACGTACAGGCAAGGTGTAGTTATTTTAAAGGGATAGTTCACCCAAAAATGAAAATTCTGTCATCATTTACTCCCCTCAAGTTGTTTCAAACCTGTATAAATTTCTTTGTTCTGCTGAACACAAAGGAAGATATTTGGAAGAATGTTTGTAACCAAGCAGATCTCGCCCCCCATTGACTACCATAGTAGGAAAAATAAATACTATGGTAGTCAATGAGAGATCTGCTTGGTTACAAAAATTCTTCCAAATATCTTCCTTTGTGTTCAGCAGAACAAAGAAATTTATACAGGTTTGGAACAACTTGAGAGTGAGTAAATGATGACAGAATTTTCATTTTTGGGTGAACTATCACTTTAAGGAGTGGTTCGCCTAAAAATAAAAATTTCTAAGGCCTCTAAATGATCAACATAATCAGAACTTTAATGAAAAACCTGTTGTACATAATCTGCTACATGCATTGTCATCTAATTTGTTTTTTAGAATGTAAAAGGTCTTTTAGAATAATTCTAAAAATCTGAAACCTGTGATTTGTATAAGTAAACATAAGGATAACTTTTACATTGTTAGTAATATTTCAAGATGAACACTTACTGGACTGAAGCATGCTTGTTTGCTTGATTATCTGTACTTCATTTTTTGGATAAATCATGTTTCAATGTGAGTGTTAAACATAAATCAGGCTTTTGAGGAATGTTTATTTGTACAACGCTTATCTTAAAGGGTTAGTTCACCCAAAAATGAAAATTCTGTCATTAATTACTCACCCTCATGTCGTTCCAAACCTGTAAGACCTTCGTTCATCTTCGGAACACAAATTAAGATATTTTTGATGAAATGCGAGAGCTCTCTGACCCCTCCATAGAAAGCAATTTAATTACCACTTTCGGGGCCCAGAAAGGTACTAAAGACATTGTTAAAAGATATTGTTAAAATAGTCTGTATGACTGCAGTGGTTCAACCTTAATTTTATGAAGCGACGAGAATACTTTTTTTGCGCAAGAGACAAAAATAATGATAAATAATCATGTGATATGTGTTTTGTAGGAGCGTGATAAGGTCATGCCGCTGGTCATCCAGGGGTTTAAGGATGCATCTGAGGAGGCAGGAACCTCAGTTACAGGTGGTCAGACTGTTATAAATCCTTGGATAGTCCTGGGAGGCGTGGCCACAACAGTGTGCCAACCTAATGAGTTCATTATGTAAGTATCTCTTAATTTTATATACTCTAGCTAGTTATTGATACATGTTCAACTAATAGGTCTCTCCATTCCTGTAATTTTGTGCATGTGGGTTTCTGCATGTTCTAGGCCAGATAATGCAGTACCAGGGGATGTGCTGGTTCTTACCAAACCACTCGGAACACAAGTGGCGGTCGCAGTGCATCAGTGGCTGGACATTGTAAGTGTTTTAGACATTTTTAATTACCTATTATAGCTTGAACAGCGTCTAACTGCTTTCTATCTTTCTTTTTGTGTCAGCCAGAGAAATGGAATAAGATAAAGTTGGTTGTCACTCAGGAGGATGTTGAACTGGCTTATCAGGAGGCCATGTTGAACATGGCTCGACTCAACAGAACAGGTCAGTACATGACACATGAGTGCGGCTCATAAATAAGTTTCCAGCAAATGTTTGACTTTTATCCGTCTCTCTTTCTGTCCAGCTGCAGGGCTGATGCACACCTTCAATGCACACGCAGCGACTGACATCACAGGGTTTGGGATCCTGGGTCACGCTCAGAACCTGGCGCGGCAACAGCGTACAGAGGTGTCCTTCGTCATTCACAACTTGCCAGTTCTCGCCAAAATGGCTGCCGTCAGCAAAGCTTGCGGGAACATGTTTGGCCTTATGCACGGCACCTGCCCAGAGACCTCAGGTATAAGATCTGATCTGCAGTGCACCTTTTTTTTTTTCTTGTGGCAGTAAACTGTACTGAGGTGTCTGAAAGTCTGAGACCTTTTTTTAAAAAAAAAAAAAAAAAAAAAAAAAAGGTGAAGAGAACCATTTTACCCATTTTACATTTTTACATGAATAAAACTTAAAAATAAAATATAATTTCATTTATAATTTTATATAAATATTCTGCATTTTAAAAGAAACTAATAATAACAAAAATCTAATCAATTATAGATTAAAGTTTAAAAAATCTAAAATATATATATATATATATATATATATATATATATATATATATATATATATATATAAAAAAAATAATGTAGAGATTCTATAAAATGTACAATACCATTCAAAAGTTTGGGGTCAGGAAGTTTTCTTTAAATGTTTTTAAAATAAGTCTCTGATGCACACTAAGGCCGCATTTGTTTGATAAAAAATACAGTAAAAACTGTAATATTGTGAAATATTAAAAACTATTTAAAATGGCTGTTTTCTATTTGAATATATTTTAAAATGTAATTTATTCCTGTGATGTCAAAGCTGAATTTTCAGCATCATTACGGCAGTCTTCAGTGTCACATGATCCTTATTCTAAAATGCTGATTTGGTGCTCAAGAAACATTTCTTATTTTTGCTGCTTAATATTTTTCTGAAAACCATGATTAAAATTTTCAGGATTCTTTAATGAATAGAAAGTTCAAAACAACAGCATTTGAAATAGTTGTTTCTTCATGTCATAGCTTTTCTTTTTCCTTTCAGAATTGTTTATTTCCAAGTTTAAATGGGGAGGCAATGTTTTCACTATGGTCTCAGATGTTTAGATACCACTGTATATGTATTTTATCCCTGTATTGAAGGGTTAGTTCACCCAAAAATAAAAATTCTGTCATTAGTTACTCACACTCATGTCGTTCCAAACCCGTCCAAGACCTTCGTTCATCTTCAGAACACAAATTAAGATATTTTTGATAAAATCCGAGAGCTGTCTGACTCCTCCATAGACAGCAATTTAACCACCACTTTCAAGGAACAGAAAGGTAGTAAAGACATCGTTAAAATAATCCATGTGGAGAAAAAAAAAAAAAATAAAAAAAATAATCCATGTGACTACAGTGGTTCAACCTTAATTTTATGAAGCGATGTGAACAGCATAGAAGAGAAGAAATTGTGGAATAAAGTTGTTATTTTTGTTTTTTGCGCACAAAAAGTATTCTCGTCGCTTTATACAATTAAGGTTGAACCACTGTAGTCACATGGACTGTTTTAACAATGTCTTTACTACCTTTCTGGGTCTTGAAAGTGGTAATTAAATTGCTGAGGAGTCAGACAGCTCTCGGATTTCATCAAAAATATCTTAATTTGTGTTCTGAAGATGAACGAAGGTCTTACGGGTCTGGAGCAACATGAGGGTGAGTATTTAATGACAGTATTTTCATTTTTGGATGAACTAATCCTTTAAAGTCTTCTTAATAAGCTATTATTACACATTTCACTTTTTTAACCTTGCAAAAAGCAGCAATCTGAATCTTGCTTTTTTTTTTCTTTTTTTTTTCTGTAGGAGGTTTGCTGATCTGTCTTCCACGTGAGCAAGCAGCCCGTTTTTGTGCCGAGATCAAATCTCCCAAGTACGGCGAGGGTCACCAGGCGTGGATCATCGGCATCGTAGAGAAAGGCAACCGCACGGCACGCATCATCGACAAACCCCGCATCATCGAAGTCGCACCGCAGGTGGCCACGCAGAATGTCAACACCACCCCAGGAGCCACATCTTAAACCTGAGCACCCCAAACAGCTAGCGTACTCTAGCCTCACCTGAAAATATATCAGTGTAATGATATATAAAACATCTGCCCACCTTGGCCTTCCGGCAGATTCTACATGGACACGGTTATAAAGCAGAAGAACATTTAACGAAGAAAATTCAATTGCCTTTTTATGTCTATAGTTTTCTGTTACATTAACTGACCATGCACCTGATTGTGAGGCAGCTTCCAAGTAGAACGTATGAGTAATAGTATAATTCTTATCTGATACTGTTGATTACTTCCAGATATCACCTGCGGTTTCATACATAGCCATGATGTGTTTTAGCACATTTCTTGTTTTTTTTTTTTTGTTAGTATGCACAACCCATGCAGTAGGTTATATCATAATCTTTGCCTCGAACAATAGTTAATGAAGCTGCAGTGACGAGGAAGAGTGTGTCAGGAAAGGATTGCTTTTTTTACTTTTGTATTATCCCTCGTGCGTCGGATAAAAAAAAAAAAAACCCTCCCTCACTGTTCGGTGGAAACATTGTTGGACTGAAGGAATCCAAGGTTATACCTCTCTAATAAATCAAGACCTCGTATTCTGGGAAACGCACCCGTCTTTAACGGTGTTGCCGATGTTTCTCAAAGAATGTGCTAAATGTTGGAGATGCAGTTTATATTGTATGATATTCACTGTTTCACATGAACATCATTAGTTCTGTTCTGTGGTAGAGCTGTTTTTATATTCTGTACAAAGGTCATACTTTCTTGCTGTCTCTCATATTTGCTAATCATTATATATATGCCTTGAAACCCCTCCAATAAATCTCAGATCTTTTTTTTAATTCTTGAAAAGATGTTTGATTGTGTGTGTCTGATTGTGTGTGTGTGTTGGATGTTAAGACCCAGATTTTTATGTACAGCTTTTCTGTTTAATCAAGTGCAGGGTAAATTCAGTATTTTTAATGTGAATATGCACCAATTGATATTTACAGTCATTTGCCAAAGACTACATACTAAAATATTTACAATTAAATACAATAAAATTTGTACACATTTGTTTCCCCACCCAGCATAAATCCCATTTGCTCTAAAATATCTAAGTGCACCATTTTACTAAGCATGTTCTTGCTATAAATAACTACAATATATTTACAAGTTTATTTAATGCTAACATAACCTAATAGTTGCTCTTTGTGGTGTTTGTTCAGATTCAATTTGGGTCAGCTTTGAAGTTGAAATTCCCATTTTTAGGAGTCACATCTTCTTCTCTTTCAGGTTGAATAGAGCTCTTATGTCCAGCATGGCCTGTCTGATATTCTGGCCAAAGCGGAACGAGTCCTGAGAACAGGGAGGAAAAGATAGTATAAGATAAGCAGATTCAGTTTCATATTCAGAAGTGTGAAATAGTGATAGTATATCATCATATGTACCATTCAGAATATTTTTTTTTTTAAAGAGTTTAAATTTAAATCCATTTTATCCAGAATATTCTTCAGAAAGTCACTTTAGAAAGACATGAGGTTGAATAAATTATGATTTTTTTTCTTTCTTTTTTTTGGATGAACTTTCAGATAAACTGGATCACTGTGATTTTTTTTTTTTTTTAAGCTTGTTTGGTCCAAATCTGAAATTTGGATTATTACAAAGGTTGTTCACACCAAAAACTATGGAAGTTTTTTCCTAAATTAAAATGATAAATCAAATTCTCAAAATGGCAGCTCAAATGATGAAACAAATGTTCAATGCATTTTAATTTTCTCATTCGATGAAGTATAAAATATAACAAAAATAAAATGAAATAGAATTTGTGTTTGATATTTAATTTTCATTATCAATACTCCAGTATAACCCTGTAATAATCATTTTTTCATTCTGATAAACAATACAATGATTGGCAGCCAAACAAAATCCTTCTTATTTTGACGCACGCGTTTCAATTACGTTTACAAAACCTAACAGTAGCGCGCGCTCACATAAAACATATCGTCCGTTGGTGTGGACGCTAATATAGTTATTGATATAGTTGTGATTTTTGGTGTGAACGAGGCCATAACAAGGGTCTATATTTGAATAGTGTGTGGCCTTTATGTATCATCTGTTCTCAAAGTAGTTGTAAAATGAGTTATGAAAAATGCCAGAACTTTAAATTCTCTTACCGTCTCAGGGCTGGAGAACTTGCTGGAAATGTGGAATGTAATGAGATTCTCGCCGACAATGATGTAAGAAACACCATAACCATCATCAGCAACCTGCATATAAAGAATTGTAAATCAAAACTGATCAAATATTTGGGTATATTCATTAACTAAACTCGTTGCAATGACACGTTGTGTACTGTAGGGGGAGACACTCACAGGCCCAAAGCCGCCTCCTGCTCCCACATACTTGGGAAACTTCTGAATGTCGATGAGATTGAGCTGCTGTTGAGGGGTTTGACTGGTGGAGAGACGCCAAGGCTCAGACAAAACCTATCAAAAGAAGGTGTCCTTGAGACTTAAGCTAAATTAAACAGGTAGGTCATATGTATAATCATGAAACAGACTTGCACTCACCTGTTTGAGGAAGGGTGAGTCTATGCCCATTACTTTGGACACAATGTAGAGGCAGAAGAGATGCCGGTCGATCCCAGCTCCTGTCATAGCCAGACGGTACATGTTCTGATGTTTTTCAGCAGCTTTTTTGAAGAGCTCTAACCTCTGCTCATTCTGGTAAACATGAAAAGGTCAGGCAAGTTAATAACAATATCACTTACAAGAAGATTAAAACAAATGCAGATTTTTTCCAAATCAAAGCTTATACATGCTGATTTAAAGGTGTACCAAGTCCTTTTTTGTTAGTACTGTTCATGGTCATGAACAATACTAACAAAGTGTGGATGCAGCATTACACAAAAACAAAAGTTTTCAGCTATCAAAATGTTTATTTTAACTTTTAAAATGGCACTGTTACTCTAGGCAACTTTCTAGATATGACCCCTGGGTTGGGTCTGTAAATATATTGCTCTCACCGTTATGCTCTCGTCCTCCATTGCTTTCACAAACGCAGTGGACTCGCAGGTGCATGAGCGCACGGTTTCCGTCCGGCCCTCTCGGAACATGCGTGTCATGGAGGATTCATAAGTCAGACAGAATTCACCCTTGTCCTACACCAACAGAAGCAAAAAATGAACTTCATTAAACGATTTGTTCACAATATACAGACACATTTTTGCAGAGGTACATATTATGTACGTATGTGTGGCTTGTACCCTGTATTGAGCTAGTTGCAGTGCCAGCTGGATAAAAGCATCCGGACTTGTTCTGCATTTCTTTATCAGACCCTTCCCAAACTCATTAAATAAGCAGCCGTGGAAATCCACATCATCAGCAATTCCTTTTGCAATCATGTACGAACCTTCAATAATCTCCTGGCACTGAGAGAGACATAAGGAACTTTAATCAGTTAACAGTTCTTACAGCTATCAGGGTGTATAATAATAAATCATCTTGCATAAAATTAAAATTAGTTCAATCTGTCCATCTTTAAAATGAAAAACCATGTCAAGACCTAAAATGTAAAGGTAATTCATACTGCTTTTGGGATGTCCCACTGTAGTCTGGTAGGGGGCGCCAGGCTTTTGTTGATGTCTCCTTTGCAATGTCCCTCTGCAGTATATCCCAGGTGGAAACCGTCTGTGGCCAAAATATACTAAACAGAAAGTTGTAATGGATGTTATTTCTTACAGCCGATTAGTGTAATTTAAAAATAAATATATTTGAAATTATTATTATTCTTTGTTTACCTCCCACATATGTCCAATGATAGGGGAGTCAGCCCATGAATGCTCAGTGTTGACGCCTATTTTACCGTTCTTGTAGACGATCAAAGTGAAAGATTTATCAAACCACCTGACATGTGTGAGAAGATTTTTTAGTTAATGTACATTTCTATTTGTTTAAATTAGAAATGTCATATTGGCAACTAACTGAAATAAGTTTGTTGAAGTACTAAAATTACTAAAACTAAAAATGAAAAAAAAAAAAATAAAATAAAGCTAAATAGAAATATAAAAATAAAAATGCCAAAAGCACATTACAAAATTTGTAAAACTTGAGCTAAAAATATATTAAATGATACTGAAACAATACTGGTTCCTACCTGTCATAGCACTTTCCATGCAGTAGAGATTTGGCGTAGAGGTCCAGGGACCGTATGTTCTCTGGATCATATCCATGCGCCTCATCGTCCAGGGTCAGGAAAAAAGCAGCCGTCTCAATGGCCTCCAGAGACGCCCGGTTGATACCCTCCCTGAAGTACTTTAAACGTGCCCTGGCCCAAGGAACCCTGCATGAGTGTTAAAGGGTTAGTTCACCCAAAAGTAAAATTTCTGTCATTAATTACTCACTCTCATGTCGTTCCAAACCTGCAAGACCTTTGTTCATCTTCGGAATACAAATTAAGATATTTTTGATAAAACTCAAGTTTTTTTTATTTATTTATTTATTTATTTTTATCTCCCATAGAAAGTAACGAATTTAACCACATTCAAGGTCCAGAGAAGTAGTAAAGACATCATTAAAATAGTCCATGTGACTACAGTGGTTCAACCTTAATGTTAGAATACTTTTTGTGTGCAAAAACAAAACAAAAATAACGACTTTATTCAAAAATTTTTCCTTATTTTTGCACAAAAAGTATTCTCGTTGCTTGATAACATGATTGAACCACTTTAGTCACATGGACTATTTTAACAATGTCTTTACTACTTCTCTGGACCTTGAATGACGGTAATTACATTGCTTTCTATAATGTGGGATAAAAAAAACCTCTTGGATTTCATCAAAAATATCTTAGTTTGTGTTCTGAAGATGAATGAAGGTCTT
This sequence comes from Mylopharyngodon piceus, assembly GCA_039654765.1. Taxonomy (NCBI): domain Eukaryota; kingdom Metazoa; phylum Chordata; class Actinopteri; order Cypriniformes; family Xenocyprididae; genus Mylopharyngodon; species Mylopharyngodon piceus. Next base: position 18,510,296 of record CM077458.1, on the reverse strand, counting down.
GCGGCTTTGAAACAACATGAGGGTGAGTAATTAATGACAGAAATTTCATTTTTGGGTGAACTAACCCTTTAAAGAAGAAGATTGCTATCTTTTTTACCTCTGTTTTTTTATATATTTAATTTAATTTACAAAAATATTCATGTTCCTACATTGTTATTATATACTACTACTACTACTACTATTTAAATATTTTATCAATATAAAATATTTTTCTTTGAACTGTCTGAAGACCCCAGTTTGAAAACCCCTGGTTTAGTACACAGTCTCATAACTATATTGCAAGGTCTTCACCTGTTTCCAGCAGTCAGTGAAGGGAGCTTGATCTCTCCAGGTTGAGGTTCAGATTTGTCATCCAGGATACGTTGAAACTGCAACTCAAGCTCTGAGGGCCAAAGGTGGCGACCACCATAGTACAACCACACCTTAAAGAAACGGCCTCGATGGTACACCACCAAGTGCTTCCTGTCCTTCAGATGCTGCACAAAATCTGAGCATAAACAAAGGCGTGTGAGAAACCATCATGTCATGGTTTGAAATAAGCATCCATGAATCTTTAGGCCTATCATCTATAGTCAAATAGTATGTAAAACATGAATGAAAAATGTCCTTACCAGTCTCAATGCCAGGGATACGAGTGGTGTTGAACATCCTCTCATACTGAAAAGAGCACATAGGGACAATCCCAAGAGCTCTCAGCTGAGAAGAAAGAACAGCGAGCATGATGGGAAACTTTCTTTGATTTATTTTTGCATGTGTTTCAATGTAGTGAATGGAAAAACTATTTGTATGTGTTGTATGTGTCTGTACCGGGGTAAGTTCTCCTCGCTCTAGTTTTCGGCGATACTGCAGCATGGCATGAACTACATTTCCTGCTCGTGCAGCCTGTCTGTGTGTTGGGATCACATAGAGGAAGTCCTGACAGACAGAAAGTGAGAGTTATGGATATAGAGAGTTTTATTAAACAAAGCTATAAAAAACAAAACTCAACCACAAACAAACAACTTAAATGTTTATGAACTTCAACTTCCATAGTTAGTCACCAGGTGGCGCCATTGTTTTCATTTCAGTTGATATGAATTTCAACAGCGTTAAAAAAATTATCTCGATGGTCTACTTTATATATTCTACTAATAAGTAACTTTGCAACTACATGTCAACTAACTCTCATTAGAGTATTAGTAGACTGTCTACTTAATATCTGATAACACTTTATTTTGATGCTCCCCTAATAGACATTCTAAGTAACATTGCAAGCACGTCAACCTATTCTACTAACCTGAACCCTACCACCTAAACCTAACCTAGCAGTCTACTACAGTCTACTAATAATCTAATGTTATTTGCAAAGTTACTTATAGTTAGTAGAATGTCTAAAGTGGACCATGCATCGAAATAAAGTGTAACCGAAATTTATGTTTGAGTACCTGTTAGAGATGCTATTTATTTTGTCACCTTTTTAAAAAAAGGTGTGGGTCTTTGTGGGTCTTTTATGCTGGTGTACTCCTTAAAATGAACTTTTAACAAACTTATAATGATTCAAAATGAACAGTTTTTCTCTTCTGGGAAAACAAATCAAAATAATACCAATTTTTGTCCAATTAAATGTCAATCAAACCTGTGTCTGAGTGGTAATAGCAAGTATCAAAATCATGCTTCACGGCCTTGATGTAAATGAAAGGTTATTAATTAAAAATAAAGAGATGAGCCTTTTGATATGTACCACCCCAACTTCCTGTTTCATTAGAAGTAGGCCTACACTCGCCAAGCCATGTCAAGGGTGATTTCAATTCATACTCACCATCGTGTAAAAGTTGCTGTTGACCATGATGGGGTCGCGTCCTCTCAGGTAGATATACTCCTCCCACCAGTCACTCACCTGTTAATACACAGAATAACATGTCTGTTAGTTAGCCAGCATTTATAAGAGGGGTTTCCAATGATTTATAGTCCACTCATGTAGAAGATCTCTAGCTTTGTTTACTTACATAATTCGTGGCCCACCAGGATTTGAGTTTGAGGTGTTTTTGGAATTTGGGGGCAGGGTCCTTTTTGAAGTCATTAGCAACAATTTCCATCTGTTTATATTGCTCATCATCCAGAAGAGGTCGAACTGATTCTAGATACTAAAACAATTAAGAGAACATATCATATAAAGGAAAATAGCCAAAGCAGAGTGTAATGTTTAATCATACACAGAATATGGAAAAGTGAATCTCAAGGAAATCATGTAATATTTCAGCCCAACCTTTAGATTATAGGGTAAAATGTGACCAGCATTAACTCTTGATAACATTATATTTATTAGACTCATGACATCTGATGATTTTTTACCCTGCTGATTGTGTCATCAATGCTCGGTACTGGCAGATGGGGCAGAGATGCCTGAAAGCTGTAGAGCAATGGCCGCCGACCAGACAACAGCTTTACAAGACTCTAAAACAGACAGAATAATTCATAAATCTAACTGCTTTTTAAACTGCATTATTCTTCAATTTTATTTCATGGGAGACGCACCAGCCAGACTTTAGTAGAGAAGCTCATTTTGCCATGTGACTCAAAAATCCAGCTGTGATAGGACAGGAGAGCTTTCAGGATGTACCGCAGAAGGAAGATGAAAGATAACCACAGGCCTGTGGCAAACAGGATGGCACTCAACACCATCTGAGTCTGAACGGTCATAAATTCACTGCAAGGGAAAATATTTCAAATAATTGTGTCCGATGTATCTCAGGCACTGGATTATTGTTAAAATTATAAATATGAATGTACATTTTAAAAATATATTATTAAACAATAATAATAATAATATAATTTTAAACACATACACAAACACACATAAATGGTTTCATATGATCAGGAAATGATATATTCAAAACCAAAAAGATAACTTGCATGCCATCTACACAGAGCACTTCTTTCATGTCTGTTTTTAAGCTGCTTTAGTCATGCATGATGCCGGCTTCGATTTTATGCATCTGTGTTTATATATAACCATCATGGTCATACATGAAGATTCCATGAATGTGTTAGGAAATTACCTCACTGGTAGAGATGTCTTGATCCTGTCAATCATGCCCATGGAGGGGTCGATCCTGGCATACATGGTGCTCATTATCGCAATAACTACAATTAGCCAGCTGGAGGGACTGGCGGGGTACACACCTGTGAGAACACTGTTCTACTCAAGACAAAATAAAATAAAAATATAACCTTCATTAGATTGACTGATTGATTGACTGATTGATTGATTGATTGACTGATTGATTGATTGATTCACCTTGAAGCGGATGGCACGTTTCTTCCATGATGTCACTCCAGATATGTAGATATGTTTGAGAACCTCACGGCTCAACTGTAGGTCGATGCCATCCGGTGTGACCGTGAACTGAAATGCCACCGCCTGATGAGCCTCTGCCATTATACAGGCTCAGAATGCCTGAGGAATGAGACAAGCCATATTAAAATATATTTTGCCGACACTCAGTTTATGCCATGTTTACATGCCATTTTAGCTCGGTTGGTGTAGTCTAGTGGAAAGATCTGGGCTACTAAGTGAAAGGTTACGCTAAGGGTGACCAGTGGATTATCACCATTGTGACACTTGACTTCAAGTGGAATGTTTATGTGATCAGTGTATTGTAAGTCACTGTGGAAACAAACATCATATAACTTAATAATAATTAAAAAGAACTTCTTAAAGTCCTTAAATTGTAATAAAATACAAGGAATTTATGTCCTTATTGAAAGCTTGAGTTTGAAACATGGCAGGGAAAATTTATGAACTGGAGAATTATTAAAATCCATCACCACTGTACCATTTCACCTCAGGTTGCTCCAGGGAGAATGTGCCTTTAATAAGTTTCCTGTAAGATTCTGCTAAAAAGGGTTTATTAAAAGAATCTATATAGGAACCTAAAGGACATGTATCGCTCTGAAGTCACAGAGTTCAGTTATGCTGTGACACTGTCAAGCTTATGTTTCTTTTTCCATGTCATATGACTGCAGCCAGAAGAAGTGGGACAAAGTTGAACAGTCAGAAATAACCTAATAGGACATCTGGGAGGGCTGTGCTCTTATGTGATGAAGTTTCGGTGACACTGGCCAAAACACACGTGACATCTGATGCATGAATGAGGACATTTTGTTTTATAGAATATGCATTTTATATTATAAAAATAGATGTTTTTATATTAAATTTGACAGAACCTTTCAACCAATAGTTTGCTATTTCTGTGAACTGTAAATTTTGTCTAACACATAATAATATAAACAGTATGTAAATTTCAAAAACCAGAATGTTATGACAATAAAAAGCATGTTTAAAAGTTGTACCTTAGTTAACCTTTAACAGTGCCTAAATATTTACTACATGGAAAATATTTATGTTATAACCAAAATAATAATTCATACTTGGAGGCAAAAATGTAATAAAGCTGTAAAATTTTACAGAGACAATTAGACAAGACAAACTCTGATGCAACTACACAAAACTCAGTTTGAGGCATTATCAAACAGAATGTTTCAGAGTGTCTCTGAAGTTTTAATAAGAAATATAACGGATTTACATTACCTGCAATGCAACGTAACAGTAAAACAGTGTAAGTCAGATGAAACTCAGTGGATAAAAAGATCCAATTTTCTCTCAGTAGAGCTGGAATGTCCTCAGTGGAAGTCAATTGTTCTTCACTCTTGTGCCCTTCAGTCGACTCCTCATGCACTCTGGGAGGAAGTCTGTTGCTCAGTGACTAGTTATCTCCTCTTCTACTCAAACTTTCTCCTCTCCCTCCCTCCCTCTCTGTTTTCCTTTATTTTGCGAGTTGCCTTTTTTCTGTGAGTGTTTGCTTTCTTCTTGTATGCTCTAAACTACCTGTTACATAGTGGCCCTCATAAACGTGCGCTCTCTCTCTCGTTCTGTGTATGTGTAACTGGATACTCTCAGGGCAGAGTCAAACTGGTGGCTGTACTGTAAGTACACACTGTATGATCAAACACAGACCCAAATCTTGTGCAGCTGGAAATATCCCACAGCTACATGCCAGAGCACTCTGATGACAGAGACTGAGAGACCTTATGTACATGTAGGGATGTGTCTTTGTAAAATATCCATGAAATGAGGTTTGCGAATGTGTTATGTAATAGGTTAGGCATCTTAAACACATGCTTTTTAATATTGAATAACAAGGAACTTGAAGAACGTTAGCATTGTACATTTGTAAAGTACTTTACAAATTAAAGTACACTATTTTTTATTTTTTTTTTTGAAGAAAATGTGAGTGGCGCTTACCTGTCCAAAACCTGCTGCCATGATGCCAGTGTGTTTTTATGTGGTTGCTTACTGACTCAAAAGAGTCCACCCCAAAGTCTCTATGCTACCGTGGTCTCGGTTATGGCTTGGTTCCTCCAATGTAAATCAATGCATAATCATAATTTTGATTACCTAGAAAAGTAATAGCATGCCTCTCCTCAACTAGCTGCAAGATTTGGGAATCATTCATGACCACAGCATAAACAGTTCAGGAAGAGTTACATACAAAAATAAAAATACATTGTTTTTTAATTTCTGAAAAATTTTAATCCAAAATGTGTAAAAAAAAAAAAATAAATAAATAAAATAATGGTGATGTCTTAGCAAGCAGCACTAATTGTGTACTGTGCAAACTAATTATGACAAAGAAAGATTATGCCACAATAAGTTTTCTCAACATGCTTTACTTTGATACATTTTGTGAATCTGAGAAATATTGTTGCTATATTTTGTTGCAGTTTTAACAAGAAGAAAACAGAAGATCAGAAGTAGAGGTGGAAAATGCTCTCATAGCAGGTAGAGACAGGAAGTGAAGGAAGAGGACAGAGAGACAGGGAATGCAGGTTCAGTTTAACTACAGAATTGTCCTTCATCCCTGACATGTAGACCTCGTTATGCAGAATGGTGCCCTGGCCGATTAAACTGGTCTTCTCCATTGCTCTGACACAGCCCCACTTCTGAGAGTCCACGCAGAAAGATGTCACCATGGTTTTAGAATTGTTCCCACCAATTACAACCAACTGACCTTTGGTAGCACCCAGGAAGTGCAAGATAGGGAGCTCTGCATTTGAGCGGGTTAGTGTGGGGAGCAGTTCACACCAGCAATCTGAGAGGAAGAGAGAGAATCATGGGAAAGAGGACAGATTAAGATTGGCATGAAATGGATGTTCACTATCTACTTTCTAAATGCATCACATTGATCTTGTGAATGATTTACCCAAGCATATGATGTTTTGACCAAGGAACTCAGTGGCAACAGCTCATGGATGAACCCTGAATGTTGTCCAAGCCTACAACCTTTTGGTTTCTATCTCAGATCTTTAATCTCTAGGCTACACCTCACTAAGTTGTACCTTGTCTAGAATCATAGCGCAGCACCAGTTTCTCTCCGGTTCGCTGGATGTTCCCCAGTACATAGAGGCAGTGTCCCAGGCTGGTTGTGAGTGGGGAATCATGGGAAAGGGACAAGCTGAACTGGAAGTCCGTCAGAGGGAGGGAGGAAACAAATGCCCAGGTGTCCGTCCATGGATCATACCTCTCCACAGCAGTGTAGATACCGGTGCTGGAGTCAGGAGTCACAAGGGAATCGAGATACCAGCCGCCAACAGCAAAGATTCTCCCTTCACACACTGCTGCACTGAAGTGACGCCTGTGCTGAGAGGGATCATGGATAGTCACATTTGAAATTTGACCTTTATATCATTTCTGATACTTATCAGCAAATGTGGGTTTTGGGAATGAGATCTTAAAGGACAGTTCCAGACAGACATATGTACATGCTAGGTTATACTGTCTTTAGGTCATAAAGTTGGAACGTGGTAAAATGGTTTGTTGCTGGTCAAAGGTGGTCTGCTGGACCTAACCAGCTTCACCAAGATGGGCTTGCAGCTCAGTTAGGTCCCCAACAGCTTGTAATTCAGCTTACCTTGGACCATCTTGAAACCTTAAGAGTAGATGAGTATACTATCATTGGCAAAGATATTGACGTTTATCCTGTGGTACTCAATAGTCATGTGTTCTAATGTTCATACCTTAATCAGAGGAGCTGTCGATACCCATTGATTGGTAAAAGGGTTGTACCGGAAAGAAGCCATCTTGAATTCATAACCCTTCTTTACACGGTGTCTATAACCCCCTATGATATAGAGGTAATTATAGAGAACCGCTGTGGTGAAGCACCACTTATCTGCACAAAAAGGCAAATCTGTGGGAGAACTCCATTTCCCATCATCCCCTTCTCCCTCCAGTCTGAAGAGGCTTCGAGCAGCCTCTGTTTCCAGGTCATTCCTTGAGGTCAAGTTCTCTTTTCTCAAACAGCATAAGTGTGGACTTCCCTTTGACCTTAATTCGAGAAGCTCCCTTTTATGGTGTGGCTCCAACCCCTTGCTCAGGTGTGGACGCTCCAGTAGATACTTGCTCAGGTAGGTTAGCACAGTCTCTCGGAGCTCCTCACTGCAGAGTTCCTCAGCCAGCTGTAGATAGCCCAAGCAGGTGCACTCCGTCAGGGCCTGAGAGAGGGCAATCAATAGGCGATCTGTGAACCCGGAAGCCAACAGGTAGGTGCTCACCCTTAGGTGTTCCCCAAGGAGATCTTCAGGAACACAAAACCGCTGTAGGAAGCAGAATTCTAGAAGGCTGTGAAAGACTGAAGAGGGAACATGTTCAAGGTGCACCAGCCGTTCAGACGTCTCCCTCATGGAGGAGTGGGACAGAGCCTTGAAATACTCGCTGCAGTCTGCAAGCTTCTCCAGATCCACCTGGAAGTGCCAATAAGCATGACATCATGTGTTTGTAGGCCAAGATTGTTATAGTCTGTGGTTTATGTTTGCTTATGTAGATACTCACATGGAAAGTATGCGTGCTGGTTTGCACCATAACCATTGGTCCGTTGCTCTGGTGCTGATAGGTTCTGTAGTCTTGATTTGTTCTCCAAACATCTGACTGTAGGTTATCAGACTTCTCTTCAACAACACCAGAATCTGCTTGTCCAAACTGAACCCAGTTTAAACTTTTGAAGCACAAACACCTCTGTAACTGTTCTAAACGTCTTTTAAGCCATGTGTAAAAATACATTAAGGCCACAACTATAATCTGCCATAGATTAGCCATGTTCCCATTTAGGTAGAATACTCTGATAGTTGTAGGATTTACAGGTTTTGTATACCTCTTCAACTGCAATTTGACTGTTTTGCATTTGGAATTATTCTAGTCTATGATTCTAAAGAAAGTCTGACTCACAATCCCAGCCAAGGACATGTCATTCCATGGTGGATGGAGGATAAATCCAGCCTGTTTTTGACAGATCATGCATGGTTGTTTTCAAGGCTCAATATGGCGCCTGTGTGCCAGAGCAATCGCAGTAGAGCTATTTTAAGGAATCGCTGGAACATGCAGGAAACAAAATCTGGTGGGCCACTCCGTTCACTTTACTGAATTACACATCACTTGAACCATTTTGGGAACTGATGATGCTTGATTACAATATCATTTATATACATTCATGTTTATATTCTCTTTCTTAATTTTTGAACTGGTACATTTCTTAAATTTGTATTGAGAAATATTTAGAAGTGTTTTGAATAGTGCATTATCTTACTTACAATATGTTATGTAAATATGACATATGGCAGACATGAACAAATCCAAAACATCTCAATTTATAGGTCACCAGTACTTGAAATTGTATTCATAACCCTTATGTTAAGAGCTCAGATCTTTTAACCTTTAAGATACCGCTACCAATTTTGAATACGACATTCACACCAATGTCTACATGATTTTTTTTTTTTTAATGAACAAAATTAATTCAGTGCAAAGGAACAAACAGAAATAGAGAGACAAGTCTACAGTATAACTTGGATTAGCCATAGCAATTATAGAAATTAACATTGTTAACAGTGCTATTGCTTCTCAACTCGAATATTACGAAACAAAGATTCAATATCAACAATGATATGAGCAGGTGAAAGTGGCCTAGCCCAATACCCTCATGGTCCCTCAATATTTCTTTTGCTCCTGAACTTGCTACTACATATGGGAAAGAAAATCATCGTTATGAAAATGAAACATATACATTCGTTTATGGACAAGGACAAATACAAGAGCATCAGTTTGTCCATTCAAACACTCCCAAAGTGATTCTTAAGATGATGATCCCTCCCATTCACAGTATAATGATACTATCCTGCATTTGTATTGTTCTTCTGCTGCCACTTTTCAACTGAAGACTCAAGCAAACAGAGATAAATTTACCATTTGGTTGAACTGAACAAAGTATACTTGCTTTGGACAAGTAAAAAATATAAATAAGCATAAAACAATTAAAACGGACAAACACATCAGCAATTACAAGAACTTTGTGTTTAGAAATGGGACAAAGGCGTTTGTCAGTTTAGTACTTACACACTTGTTTAAGTGCAATTCCTTAATGTGCAGTTCAGACTGTATTTAAACCTATATACTGTATAAATGCATACAAGATGGTTATATAGTTATTGCTACAAATAAATATGGCAAAGCAGCAATAAAAAAAAGATAATTAAAAGTAAAACACAGAAAAGCATAGCTCAAAACAATTATTTCCAATTACTATTTTTTTTCATCTGAAATTGTTATATGAAATATAGCCATTCAAAATCATGACAAAGAAACAGTAGTTTGTGTCATTCTGAAATTAATTATCATGGACTTCTGAGTTAAAAAAAAAAAAAAAAAGATGTGCAATGTATTTCACAGTATGTAAATATAAGGATGCAACATGATTTCGTAATTTTTTTTTTAAATTTTGGGGGAGGAAAAATAAACAAGCTACTACACTGTTTTTTAAGATGACAGGACAAACAAACAACAGTATATGAAACTAGGACACAAAAATGCAGACACATCATTTGGACCCAGTGGATTATATTGTACTGATGATGGACGGATTGATTCTTAATAGAATTAATAGATAATGTTGACCGCATATATGTTAGATAAAATGTAAACATTAAAAATATTTAAAAAAAAATGCAGCTACATTATATGCCTTGTATAATAAAGCGGCACCAACATTAAATGAATTAAATCTAGGTTTCAATCAAACCATTTTTTTCTTCAAGTTGCAGATCATTTGTCACTTCTAATTTTTGCAAGGGACAAAAACAACTATAAAGCCCTACAAAATGAATGTAAGGCAGGATATCTTTGGACTTTTTCATGATTTAATAATAATAATGTTCCCCATGATGAACCGTTCTTTAACAGTCTCAGTTTTGTACTGTGCCCTTTCTTGTATGGTTTAAAAAAAATCAATACCTAAACAACAGGTGATGCAAAATGATATCCTGAAGCATGCTCCGTGAGTGCAATTTAGGAAAAGAGTTTCTTCTGTTTGAAGTATGTGTCAAACCTGTGCTGTGCATAGTCCTTAGGGGGGAAAAAAGAGACAGAAATGAGGTGACATGGCCTGTTGTTTCACATGGCTTCAGATCAGAAATGAACAGAGGGGATTTGTTCTGTATACACAGCTATGTTTACTGTATACATAACTATGATGCTGTTTGATTGACCTCTCAGAATCTAGGATTACTCATCCATTTATGGTACATGAACTATAATCTTTAAATGATTGTATAAGTGAATATTTATATTTTTAGGTGCTGTACTGGTCACCACTGATATGCAATTCATGTGATTAATTAGAATATCAAGTAATTCCATTACAATTTAAATACATTGAGTCCTAAAAAAAAAATCATACAAGGATTAGAAAAATGTTTATGAGGTTTATAATCTGTGTGTTGGGATACAATTTTTATATTTTACCATGTATCCAAACTCGATTTTGGAGATCTTGGCTTGAATAATGGACCACAAACCCCAGAGGAAATGAGACGCAAGGGCAAACCTGTTTGTGTCAGTGTGATTTTGAGAGATTGGAAGACAAACAGAAAGAAAGGTTACTAGGTGGAGGTGAAAATTCATCAAACGGTACACAGTGATCTTCCCAGGTTATGTCAATAGAAGTTTCATAGTAAATACGTTTCATACCGGTTTGCCTCAATGATTATGTCCTCTTCTATCCTGGCTTGGTCTGCAGGTGCAATTCCCCCTCTTTCTGACAGATAGTGTCTGATAAAATGTAACTGAAAAACAAACACTCTCAAAATACTATCTATACGAATATATATTTTGTTAAATGCATTACAGACATTTAAAGGGTTAGTTCACCCAAAAATTAAATTTCTGTCATTAATTACTCACCTTCATGTTGTTCCACACTCGTAAGACCTTTGTTCATCTTCGGAACACAAATTAAGATATTTTTGATGAAATCCGAGAGGTTTTTTTTTATCCCCCATAGAAAATCCCCCATGTAATTACCACATTCAGGGTCCAGAAAAGTAGTAAAGACATTGTTAATATAGTTAACATGACTACAGTGGTTCAACCTTAATGTTATGAAGCGACAAGAATACTTTTTATGCACAAAAAACAAAACAAAAATAACGACTTTATTCGACAATTTCTTCTCTTCCCTGTCATTCTCCTATGCTGTTTACACTGTATAGACAGTGCAGCGCTTACGGGTTCTACGTCAGAATGCCGATTCATTATTGGCCGACGCTGTTCACGTCAGCATCACACGCATGCGTCGTGCTGCTCATGTGTACAGCGTCAGCCAATAATGAGTCAAAAAGTATTGTGGTTGCTTCATAACATTAAGGTTGAACCACTGTAGTCACATTGACTATTTTAACCATGCCTTTACTACTTTTCTGGACCTTAAATGTCATAATTACATTGCTTTCTATGGGGGATTTAAAAAAAAAACCTCTCGGATTTCATTAAAAATATCTTAATTTGTGTTCCGAAGATGAAAGAAGGTCTTACGGGTGTGGAACAACATGAGGGTGAGTAATTAATGACAGAAATTTCATTTTTGGGTGAACTAACCTTTTAAAAATGATTGACATTGCCCTCTGCCCCATGACACAATTTCTAATGACTAATTTCTAATGACTAATTTCTAATGACTAATTTCTAATGACTTTGCATCAGGATTAAAATCTTGGGCAATTAAATATTATGTTGTTAAATATTAACATTGTGTGTGTGAGTCAGGCTGCTGACCTCTACATGTAAAAGTTGTGATAACCTTTGACACACTTTTTATGTCATGTCAGTTCTAAAACTTTCCACTAGATGACAGTCACAAAATCATATCCACATTATGTCCAACACAAATGATTTCTTACAACTAATTGACAAAACTGGACAAATTTCAAGCAACAAACTAATGCCAATTGTATAATTTGTGATGATGTCATACTGTATATGCAAAAAAGTGGAAGAAAACAAACAAACAAACAAACAAACAAATCTGGCATATAATTTATTCTAAGGTTTTTGTTCACAATTAAGTGAATATAATAATTAACATGAAAGATTTTTCATGTTTCTTCATCATCTTTTTCTTTATCTAATCATACAAAGCATGATTTTTTTTGGAAATACTGCTGTAACTATTAATCATTTTATAATGTTCTCAATTTTACTTTTAACAGTTTTATTATTCGTAAAGCTGCTTTGGAATGATTGTATGCAACATCTAAATAAAATGAAAGAGCAATTTGATTTTCCAGTTGACAGCTTATCAGTCAACAAAATGACCTTTGCTCCTCTAATGTTTTGTAATATTAAGACAAATAATGATAGGCTGTGATGTGTGGGTGGGCAGGTTGTGACTCACCTGCTGTTGTCTGTCAGGGTAATTCTCCACCTTTGCCTTGTAGAAGGGCCACTGGTCATATGTGTAGTCATATATCCATTCACAGAAATGATTCCCAAAATCAAAGCCTCTGCACTCAGAGCAGACCAAAATGAGAGTTCTTTAGAGCTGCATTTATCATAAGCTATAAAATAGTAAGCACATGTATGATATATATGGTAGATTTACCTGTAGTTATAGCTGCTGTATTCAAAATCAATAAGCATTAATTTGTCAGATGAATTCTCTCGCCCATCCAACATGAGGATATTTCCTGAACAACAAAGTATGATTTTACAGATGAAAGGTCAGATATGTTACATAATGGTACAACATAGCAGTGACTGATAGACCCGTATCAGATCGCCAGATTAGACAGGACACCAGTATGCGTGTATGAATGCCAATGTGTGATCTTTTACCTTCTTGTACATCATTATGGCAGAACACAACGGGAGAGGGAGTAGCTGCCAGCAGTGACCTGACAGAGAGAGAGACGGCACATGATTAAGTGCTACTTTTCACATTGCTCTTATAAACCTGCTTTTAATATGATTGTTTTGATTGTTTAAAAGCCCATTGAACAAAAAGTGCAGTAATGGGCAGGAACACACACACACACACACACACACACACAGAGAGAGAGCAGTAGGTAAGCATTTCATTCAGAGAAAAGTTACACAACCTTGTGTGTGTGTGTGTGTGTGTGTGATTGACAAAGCAAGCTGAGTATGCAAAGAATGCAGCTTCCTGTAAGTGTGCCTAATCAGTGATGCCTGGAACTGGGCTAAGGGTGTTAGCATACAACAATGCTGTTCAAATGTTTGGGGTCAGTCTTTTTTTTTTTTTGAAAGAAATTAATACTGTTGTTCAGCAAGGATACATTTAATTGATTAAAAGTGACAGTAAAGATTTATTATTATACAAAAGATTTCCATTTCAAATAAATGCTGTTCTTTTGAACTCTCTATTCACTAAAAATATATAAAGGTTTCCACAAAAACATTAAGCAGCATGGCTGTTTTCAGCATTGATAACGAGAAGAAATTCAAACTTTTGGAATGGTAAACACTCAGATACTTCATGCATTCAATGACCTTGGTTGTTTACTGTTATCTGGAAGTTTAATATCACGAAATGCTTTTCATTCAACCTCTGCTCTTTTTTTATTTACATGTCATTTTTCTCACCTCAGACTCTCCAGTTCTGCAGGAAGATCATACTTCATCAGCTTGTTAAATTTCTTAATGTGAGCTTCACGCACAAATTTTATTGTTTTAACTTGTTCCATGTACCTGTTCAGAAGGACAAAAACAAAGTCATTTAACACTGATGCCAATTTAAACATACAGTACACAGCAGACATAATAAATCACCATCTGCTTAATTTAAATATAATTTGTAAAACATCCTTTTTTTTTTTTCATTTGTACCTTTCCTTTAGTGTGTAATATAGCTGTTTGTGCTTGTAAACAATCTGCAAAGTTACAAAGTCCACGGCAAAGGAAGTTAATCTCTCCAACAGAAAACACCTGCCTTGAACGCCTCATTTGTAGTCCTGCCATTATTTCCATAACGTGGCAACGTCACCATGTAACACATTTGCATATGCTCGCCTGCTTTGGCTTGCCCTCAAACAAAGGTAGTTATAAGGCCAGGAAGAAATTAACACTATGTCAAGGAAAATGACAGTTATAATATCACATTTGAAATGTTACAGGTATAAAATAAAGAATTACCACTGTAAAACGTCCTGCACAAGTCCTGCTTGTGAAGGTGATTTGGGTCGATCAGCTTCTTCTCGACTGTCATTATCGGACTCGAGCTCGAACATGTATGGCAAACCTACGCCATAGTTAGCGTAGTTACAGTAGTATTTACAGCGCCTCACAAAGCCTCAGGACTCAATGGTTATGGTAAGGGGTGTTACATTTCCGACTCACGCTCCAAGCGGTAGACCAATCACAACAGACTGTGGGCGGCTGACCAATCAGAGCAGACTACGCTTTGTGGAATGCAGGTTTTAAAGAAACCAAATTTTAAACAAAGCCCTTTAAGACCAATTTCTTCCACTCACTCAATTCCATTTTCTGGGACACTTTCTGTTAATTCCTTAGGTAAACAAAGTAATTAAAGTGTGTAATTTCAGTGTTAAAATTTAAACAAAATATGTCTTTTAAAACAGCTTTCCCCAATCAGCCAAACAGATAGACCATTGGTTCAGCCAGTGTTCCTACTGTATGTCTTAATAAATTAGCCAATGTTTTGATACTTCCACAATTTTCCTATAAGAATATTCATCTGCATATTAATCTAGGCATGAATTTGAAAAAAATACACATCACCTTTAAAGCTTAATTTGTGGTATAAGATCAAGATAGTGTGTGTGTAGCTATAACCGTAGGGCTGTAGTTAACTCAAAGACTGTGAGACTTTTACTTGTCAATGGTTCCAAACAGCCATTTGGGTTCCTTGTTGAATGGCATCACCATGCCATGGAATCGTGCCATCTTACTGGCTATTTCAGCCGAGATCTCTGGGATCCCCAACTGCTCTGTACACAATCGATTACTCTGTGGAAGAGAAGCAGATCTGACTTACTCTTAGAATGCAGAAATATGTGGAATGTAAAATGTTTGATCTATGATTAAGGTTTGAAAATCTCTCTGTAGCATTACTGAATTATTCAATTGTTGCTGTGTTTAAAGATTCATTTTAAAACATGCATATAGGATCTGGGATTTGGGTATAAGACTCACAGGCAAGTACTGCTCTAGACGCCCTTCTGGGAAAATGCCATAGAGACGTGGGCCCAACTCTCTCTCTGCTAAAATGGCAAACATCACACTTTCCAAAACAAGAGAATCCACTCCCTTGAGAGACAGATGCATATGAACAAATGATTAGATATCCATTAGTTATATAACACTGGTGAATCGACAACATTGGGCAATAAACATCTTGCCCAAGATATAGACTCCTATCAGCTTGCTTTTGCAACAGCATTTTTTGTCTACTTCAAGGACTAGTTCACTTCAGAATTAAAATTTCCTAATAATTTACTTACCCCCATGTCATCCAAGATGTTTAAGTCTTTCTTTTTGAGGAAAACATTCCACGATTTTTCTCCATATAGTGGATTTCAACGGCTACCAATGGTTTGAAGGTCCAAATTGCAGTTTCAATGCAGCTTCAAAAGGTTCTACACGATCCCAGCCAATGAATAAGGGTCTTATCTAGCGAAACTATCTGTCATTTTCTAATAAAAATTAAAAATTATATGCTTTTTAATCATAAATGCTCGTCTTGCATTAGCTCTGCGATGCGCCACGCATTACGAAAGGTCACGCGCGATGTAGGTGGAAGTACCGCGGTAGGGCGAAAAACTCCATCTCATTTTCTCCTCCAACTTCAAAATCGTCCGACATCATTGTTTTACCTTTTTTTGTAAAAGTCGTTTGACTTAGTCTTTGCATGTTCGCTTTGTTAACACTTGCTCAGTTCTTCCGCCTACGTCACGCGTGACCTTTCCAACATGATTACGTAATGCGCGGCGCATCGCAGAGCTAGTGCAAGACGAGTATTATTTTTTAATTATTTTTTTTTTTTTAAAAATGAAAGATCGTTTTGCTAGATTCCTTGGCTGGGATCGCGTAAAGCCCTTTGAAGCTGCACAAACTGCAATTTGGACCTTCAATCCGTTGGAAGCTGCAGAAGTCCACTATATGGAGTAAAATCCTGGAATGTTTTCCTCAAAAACCTTAATTTCTTTTTGACTGAAGAAAGAAAGACATAAACATCGTGGATGACATGGGGGTGAGTAAATTATCAGGAAATTTTAATTCTGAAGTGAACTAATCCTTTAATGTGATCAGGGCAGCTCACCTGCAGAATGGCCCCGTAGATCCGGAGCAGAACTCTCCGAGGTTCGACCCCGGCAGGCTGAACATCATCTGGTAAACTGCACATGTAGAGCAGGTTACTGAGTCCTCCACTGCAGGCATAAACAAAAGCAGTATTGTACTCTTTTCTTATTCAAGTTTACATAAGGTCGATATTTAATAGGAATAAAAAAAATAAAAAAAAAATAGTGGATAACTGCTTTGCTGATTTCATGGATTAAAAGATATATAATACATATAGATACTCTAAATATAGGCATAGGTAAAAATGAAATGCTTTTGCTTAGGACATATGATTATTTAGAAGCTTACATATTTATATGAACTTTTATAAACCGTTTATTACCTTACTATTTTGATCTGAAAGTCAGGTTCTGATATAGCCTTCCATGACCCGGACAGAAAGTCTCGGCACCAGCTGAACGCCTTCCTTTTAGTATCCGGGTCCACTTCCACGTTACGCCCGTCCAGGTGGGACTCCGCTTCAGAGTCATCATCCCCGTTAGCGCCACGGGGACTGGCAGCTCTCGGATGTCTTTCTTCGGCCACCATCAGTGAGTCTCCGCCAGCAGGTCCGTCCGAATCCGCGTCATCCTTAACGCATCTGCCTACATTTCCAGCACCATCACTCAGGCACTTCACTTTTTGGCCCGAATTCATGATCTTACGTGCTAGAAATCCAATGCTCCTTAAACACAGTGAGAGAACCGAACCGCTATAACTAAGGACACCAAACCGCACCAGAAGCCGCATTCACCGTGAATAAACGCACATGCACCACAATCACCAGCGCACAGTGAAACATCTAATCCCTCGCGATATCAGAACTGCGTTAACGGCGAGAGAAACGGCCGTTGGATTAAAAATATCTGAAAAACCACTACCTATTTTTCCACATTACCTTTCTTTAGATGTTACATTAACTACACATACGTATTAACAAATTGTAAAGGCTGCTAATTAAACATTTTCGAACTACAACTTCCACTACTTCCTTGTGAAGTAACCGCTACCTTTGTCATTGCAGATTGACTTTAGAAGAGTGACATTTTTTTAACCAATCAGATTTGGATACCGCGGCAAGCATCCCATTTCTAGTACCGCCCCCTTAAAGTCAGAGCGCTGAATGGTCGGTTCTAACACAACTACAATGAGTAGTGGGAAGTGTAGTTAAAGCGATAGTTCACCCAAAAATGAAAGTTCTGTCATCATTTACTCACCCTCAAGTAGTTCCAAATGATGAGTAACGATGAGTAAATGATGACAGAACTGGTGGATCCAAAATGGTCAATATTCATATTCATGCATTTTATTCATATTTCATGTTAATCATTTATGGCTTATGATTTATCAATATTACTTTTGATTTCATATATTCATGTAGCCTACTCCTACTCCATATATTAATCCTCATCATATTTTCAAGTGTTTACTCTTTATTGTACTCCTTTATGGTTATTCTTCTTGTATCTTTAAGAGTATGTATGCTTGCTATATTGAATTGTTCTTCAAGTGTTCCAATGTGACAGGTTATGTTGACGCATTTTAGATATTGGACGCCTGCCAAGTCCTGCAGAAGCGATGATGTTTTCAGAATTAGTTGCTCATTTGAACTTGATGTACCTTTGTATGAAAATATGTCTGTTTCCATTTCTTCAGACATGAGATAATGCAAGATCTGCAATATTCTCTTAAGGGTGTCAAAACAACACCTTTTGTATCTATTTTCATCTATCTTTGACATTTGACCAGTCACTCTGACCTAGCCGTTACACCAACTATGACATAATGGATAAATCTGTTTGAACTTTTCTTATTAGACCAAAACATAAGTTTGAGTGGGATGTAAGTTTTCCTACACTTATGGTATAAAACGGCCTGGGTCTTTGATAGTTTAGCTTTTTCTTTGCTTTTTTTTTTTTGCTTCTCGCATCTCTTCTGCGTCTTCTGCTTCTTCTCTTCTACCTCTCATTTCATTCTGCAAATGTCTTAATTTTGTTCCTTCTTTCTCTATATTCTGATCTTCATCTTCGTCTATTAGATACAATACTCTGGATTCTATTATTAACTATTAATTACTTAATTAATTTGTTTGTCTCTATAATTTTTAATTAATAAATTTGTTATTCCTTATTCAAATTTGATCTCTGACATAATCATTGCCACTGCCTGGATCTCATTGCCTCAAGTTTTTGCATCAAGAACTTTCATTTTTGGGTGAACTATTGCTTTAAGTTAACACAAAGTACAATATATTAGTATGCTGAAAAGTAAAATGTTACAGTAAAATCTATTAATTAGTTAACTAAAGTAACTATATACGTTAAAATGTCATTTATAATATAGAATATATGTGATTTCATAAGTGTTGTAAGTGTTTTTAGAAGTAGGAAAATGACGATTTACCTTATTCAGAAAATAGAGTGAAGTCCGCAAAAGTGGTACATCAGCTAAAATGGGACAAATATGCTTTTTGGTGTAGTGCTCTTTAAAAATATTTTATAGATAATGGTGGGTGGTCTTGAAATGTTGCAATAACAGTACTTACTGTAATTTGAATATCAACATTTGATTAATCAAAAATAAATCATGTGGGCGTGGTTACTACTCAAACTTTTACTGGTTCCAAAACTTATTAAAAAAGGAACCCAGAGCTGAAACATCATCATCATCATTAACACAATCCGCTTGTGTCTGTTTTAATAAAGTTATTCTTTTACGTTTTGAAAAATTTATATTAAAATATATAAAAAATATATATATATATATATATATAAATATATAGTACAAAAAAATTGTACAATATCCTTTGTAAGCAACTGTATTATCCAAGCACAAACTACACGAAAATGTGTGTCCCAATTTACCATTCGCACTGTCCCAGTTTACCTGATAATGGCTTTAGAATAAAAATGGGTTCTTGTAATTTTTGAATCTCTGTATATTTTTAAAAACCACCCATATTCCTTCAAAAACCATAGATGGAGATACAAGAGGCCTTGAGCATTTGTTTAAAACATTAATAGTGTAGGTAGAATAGATTTATTTGTATTTAATACACAGTTTACCAAAAAGTGTCCTAATTTTGCTGACTTCACCCTAATTTTATTTCCTATTTAACAATGCAGTAGCCTATGCATACTTTTTAAAGTGCAAGTGCATTCCCAGAACTTCTATTAAATAACATTAGGCTATATTTGTTTGAATTTTATTTAAAAGTAGATTTATTTATTTAACATTGCATGGCGTATATGTTACATTGTATGCTGTTTAGTTAATGTTTATAGCATTATTTTAGTTTAATATGTGTTGGTGTTATATAGTGTTTGTGTGGGTAACACTCTGTTATTGTTGACAACAGTTATGGGAAAAACAATTTTTTGGAACTTCACATGGCCTTCCATTGTACCTCCTACATCATTCTCAGGATATTTTTTGTAATAACAAATAGATGAACACTTTCTCATTACTCTGATTTCTGCGAGATCATCTAAACCACAGTGACAGTTTTTTAATAAACGAAAATATTTATTTAGTCACGGTTTTTACACCTCTGAAGTATACTATTAGTTAATGATGAAATTGCATAGTCTTTCATTATCATCTGTGATCAACTCTTACAGCACTATTTACAGCTGAAATTCAAGTACTGTGACTATGGCTCACTTTCTCTCTCTCTCTGTGTCATTCTCACACACACACACACACACACACACACACACACACACAGAGAGAGAGAGAGAGAAAGAGAGAGACACGTACACTGACCTTAAAAACCACTTTGTCAGCAAATATTTCATCTATACAGGAAACCCCACGACCTAAAAAAAAAAAAAAAGAGAGAGAGAGAGAGAGCCTTAGCACAACATGTTCCCTGCATTACCCACTTCCACCGCTGTGGCCAGTCTTACTGTCAGTAACGCTTTCAGCACCAATCACTGAACAGCTCCTCTGCCGCAAAACGAGGGTTAATGATCCAAGTGAACGATCTATCTATGCTTTATTTTTTTTTTTTACATAGACATCTGCTTATCGATATAGGGAAACTTGATGTGCTTGATAATTTACCCAGTTGTACAATCTGTGCATACTTTGCAATTTCTGTTTGTTTGTTTTTTTTTTTTTTAAATATTATTTAATTTACAACTTAATTTATAACACTGTTGATCTGAAATGATGGTATCATACCATTGTAGGATATATAGTAGCTTAGCCTATGCCTACTTAATGTGATACTGAATGAGTACTTTAAAGAATAGGCCTATATGCTCATAAAATCATAACATTGTCAAGCTACAGTAGCCTATATGCCCACACGAAACATCGTGCTGCAAAATCTTACGTAGCTCTCGAACGGGATACGGAGGCAGAAGTCAACTAGCTACTAACTGTTTTAACAGAGACACAAACCTTTCATCCTCTAGATGGCGCTCGGCGGCTCAGAAAACAAATCCTACACTGAACCGCATTTAAATCTCAAGTCGTTTTTTGGAGATATTTGTACACTAAAACGTTTAATCGTTTAAATCTATTCATTTTAATAATTATTTTCTGGCATAAAAATGCATGTGCACCTAGCAAGCTTTATTAAATAATAACAAAGAAATCACTATCGTAATCGCAAACGTTTAGTCCATCTCGACCTGCGCAAAGAAAAGTAACTTATATCACGTGATATCAGGTTCGTTCCACAAAATGAGGGCCTTTTTGTCCTTCACGAATATGTATAAACTTTACTGACAGTATTTCACACAATTACTCCTTTTGTCATCACTTTGAAGAAATAATTATCAACTTATTTTGGAATTGTGTTTATTGCATAGTGTTTTGGATTGACTTTTCTAATTTAGTAAAAACTTCTGTTTTAGCCAATAATAATAAACAAGTAAAAAAGTTTATATTTATTTTTTAATTTCTATTCTTTGCTATCTGTTCATAAATTTTCAAATAAATATTTTTATATAAAGGCTATTTGAATTTTTAACTAAATGTTTGTTTTTAAGTGTTTCTCTAAACACATACAACTTCTGCAATTTAGTCTCTATCTTAAAAGTTAATAATACCAATCAGAGACAGCTTCTGGACCTCTAAGCCACACCCACTTAGGTCGCGTTTCTTGTTCATTTGCATTCTATCCGCTCGTTCTATTTCTGTGAGATCCATGCACGCGCCTCTGCCTCCCTCCCTCCCTCATCAGCATCAGCATCATCAGATGCGCGCAGATCACGCCAAACAGCGCACTGGTTTATCAGCAGGTGTGTGACTGAAACAGAAGATAATCGACACCAATACATCGCCACCTATGTGTACTCTTTATATCTGACTCTCATTTCTTTGGATCACCGATTGGACTGTTTTGATGGTTTGATTCCCAGCGGGCGTCAGCAGTCAGTGTGGCCGAAGAGGAGAGAGAATAAAGCGAGATCATATTTAATATCCTCTTCTCCAGTGTATGTGGATGGGCTGCGGACATCTGCATCTGCAGTCTCTGTTTTTGAGTCACTAAGAAGATGGCGGACAGAGCAGAGATGTTTTCTCTCTCCACCTTCCACTCCCTCTCTCCTCCGGGATGCAGGTAAGAGGCGCAGTATTTCTCTCAAGTATGCGCGGGGTTTCCTCTTATTCTGGCATTTTTATTTATATAAGCTGGTCATATTTGACCATCAGCGCTGTTTATGTATCTGTAATGTCCTCAAACACATCCAGAGATCAGCATCCGCAAGCAGTGATGCTCAGCATCCTCGTGTTAATGAAGATTAACACTAACGCCCTTGTTGTTGTTGTGTTTTTTTTATTCAATTTATTTATTTATTTATTTATTTTTTAAATTTTTGCACGGATACAGTGTATATGTAAAATACTGCCCTTATGTCCATGGAATTGAGCGAAGGACAGACAATTGATTTTTTTTCCTCCCCTGGCATGTCATTGCCTGACGCATCCTCTCTGAGATAGTTGGCATACTGGAAAGGCCCACGCCCTGTTGTGATGCTCATAACTGCATTTTAATGTTTGAACACACTTTACAGTGTTCCCTCAATTGTGTAATTATATAGTGCTGAGTAATACTAATAAACAGTACATAATTTTGTTGTGGAGCTGCTTGTAATTGCACATTGTTATTGGTATTATTACTTTAATAATTATTGGAACATCTAATATCTGGGCATTTACGTGTAATTTAAGGTGTTTCCTCATTCTTCTAACACTTTCTACAATAATTTACTCACATCCACGAGTAGCGTATAATGGATTGTTTTTAAATACACTTTTTTAATGGGTAAGAGGGTAGATGTTAATTAAAAGTTTTGATGTGCATTGCATATTGCATTAACTTGGCTATAAATCTTGGCTTGTTGGATTTTTTTTAAAAACAAAATATGTGGTCCTCTTTTGATTAAACTGCTAAATGTAAATATTTGAGGTGACAGTAAATGAAATATGGTTTAGATTTAACCACTTATAAAGATGAAGGGAAATTGTTGGCTTAGCTGGGCTACAACCGTCCAATGAGTGACAGTTCATTTTCATTGTCCATGACCTGCTGGTCTTCCTGTCACTCTGTCTAGTGTATTAGTGTAAGGGTATGTGGTGGTATCTCATTTTATTCCTGAAATGAATATTCAGTCTCAACAAACACACAAAGACAGACGGACAGAGACAGCAATCGTTCCACCTTCATACTAATCTAAATTTACCTCCTGCGCAGCGTCATTATATGTAAGCAGAAATAAAACATTCAAAAAGTCCTTCAGCATCCAGCAGAATGAATCAAAAGTGTCTGGTGGGTCGCATCACATTTGATAGTCTGATAATTTTAGGTAAAGCAGCATGTGCCATGTGCTACAACAGGGCAGGTGATATCAACTGCATGTGCTGTAAATGTAACCCCTCTGGGTCTTTACTCGCACCACTCCGAGCAGGATTCGAAACCATTTACGACACGAGAGACAGGCGCACTAACAAGGACACTAAAGACCGCAGACCCTAGTATGCATTTTGAGATCAGGGGAGTGATGTTTACCTGCACAACTTTTTACTAGCTGGCCATCGTTACACTCACCCCCCCTAAACCTCACTCCCATCCGGGTCACGGCACCAATGTAACCCCTCCGGTTTTACTGGCACCGCTCTGAGCGGGATTCAGACAGGTGTGGGAGGCATGCGAGGTGTGCGCGCTAATAAGGACGCTAAAGATCGCAGCCTTTAGCGTCAGTCGCTAGTGCGCCTCTTGAGGCCAGGGGAGTGAGGTTTACCTGCACAGCTCATTCTTAGCTGGCCTCCATTACAGAAACACAACATGCTAATCAAAAAAAGTGATGGTTTTGTTGTCATCTCAAATTGATGTACTTCTCTGCTTTTTTTCCCAGCTGTTCTTTTCCTAAGCTACCTTTTTTTTTTTTTACCCTTTTTCTCTCATTGTTTACTTTACAATGGATTTGTGGGTCTGTATCCTCTCCTTGTCCTCCCATAAACCTGTCATCTCTTAGAGTAGAAATAATGGGCTGCAGTTTGTGTTCTCTAATGCCTCAGGATGGTATTTTAATGAAGAGAAAAAACACAGTCTCTCTCTCCTATTGAAGTAGATTTACTGGCATGATAAAAAAAAAGCTTAACATTGCACACTCTCTTTCTCTGTATAGCTATATAGCAAAAGCATTTGAAGTATAGATGTGTACCCAAAAGTACAAAACAAAAATTGTGCAAAAAAGTAATTTAATGGCATAAAATATACTGTAGAAAGTGGCTATGTGCAGATTTTTTTGTTTGATCTTGTCCTTAAAATTACTTTAGTTGGTAACCTAGTCCGGTGGATTTTTAGTAATATATTTAGTAATATATTAAATAATGTGTTTCACTTGAGTACGTATGTGTGTGTGTGTGTGTGGTTCAGGTAAACCCTATGTTATGGGGACAAAATGTCCCCAAAAAAGATGGCAATATCCGAAATCTTTTTTTTTTTTTTGTCCCCATGAGGAAAACAGCTTAAAAATAATACAGAAAGTTGTTTTTTTGAAAATGTAAAAATGCAGAAAGTGTTCTGTGATGGGGAGGTTTATGGTTAAGGATATAGAATATACAGTTTGTTCTGTATAAAAATCATTATGTCTATGGAAAGTCCCCATAAAACATGGAAACCCAGCATATGTGTGTGTGTGTGTGTGTGTGTGTGTGTGTGTGTGTGTGTGTGTGTGTGTGCGTGTGTGTGTGAGAGAAAGATAGAGATAAGCATGGCTCAGCAGTACTCTTGCACTGTGGTCTTAGGGCTGATGCTCTCTATAGAACCTAAAGCTTTCTCAGATAGACACAGCATAGGGACAGCAATAGACACACATAACACATAAATATACTAATGCAGTGCAGAATACACCAATAAAAGCAACCTCTCCTTAAGCTGTTTATATAAGTCTACAGCTGCTCCCTTTGGAATACAGAAATACTATAAAAATGTTTGTGTGCGTGCATGTCGTAGCAGCTTCTGAAAATGAATGTTCTGCTGTCAACATCTGCTCGGTTTCAATGAGAATATAACTGTTGGTTGTGAGGGAAGTCTGATCTAGTAGGTAAAAACAAAAGGCAGTAACTATGATGTCCCTGTTATTAGTGCAGTGCTTAGTTAGTACTTGTGTAAATGGCATATACACTACCGTTCCAAATTTCGGCATCATTATTCCAGTCTTCAGTGTCACATGATCCTTCAGAAATCATTCTAACATGCTGATTTGCTGCTTTCTTATTATTATCAAACAGTGATTCTGCTTAATATTTTTATGGAAACAGATACTTTTTTTTTTTTTTGATGAATAGAAAGTTCAAAAGAATTTGAAATAGCATTAGAATACTGATAAGAGGTATGGTCACATGACATTCTCTCATCATATATAAAATAATATTTGAGAATATTATGTGACCCTCCTTGTGTGATCTAATCAGCATGTCTGATCAGAATATTGATTGTGGTAAAAGGTTCACCTTAACTTAATTTCAGCTAGTGCTGTGAGTCACGAGACTTAATTTCATTACAGGAGATGAAGAGAAGTGTGTTGGCAGAGATTTCTTGTCTGTTGTCACATAATTCCCTTAGAAATAGTCTGTGAACTGCATGAAGCATGAACTGTTATGTAACATCTTTGAATAGTGTATGATTTAAATTGACACTGTGTTGTTGTCACGTGTAGCCTGTTTTCGTTTTCTCTGTGTTCTGTTCTCGTTTTGCCTGCCTGATTTGCAAGTTAGTTACCATGGTTCTTAATTAGTTAGTCTTAACACCTGTTCTGTTTCAGTTAATCATCCTCAGTGTATTTAAGTGCTCAATTTCCTGTTCCATTGTCGGGTCTTGTTTATGGATTAAATAAAGACTGCTTTGTTTTCATCTCCTTCGTCATGTGCTTTACTAATAAAACTACATGCCTGACAGAAGACTGGACCAATCAAAGTATGGATTTACTGGCAGTCCACTGGCTCTGTATGGACCAGGAGCAGCAGTCCCTCTAGGACCATACCCGGAAATTTGGACATCTGGCGTGCTTTACAAACTTCCCAGACCGCTCCTTGCAAGTTTGAAGGCGGAAACAAAAGCATGCCTACCTGGTGTTTGTCCTCGGGGAAATTTCGCAGAGTTTGTGGAGTGGGTGCTGGAAAACAGTAGACCAGCAAACACCATCTGCCCAGCTGCCTATCTGCCCAACACCATCCAAACCCAGAGCCCCGCCAGCCATCATCCCGCAGCACGGATACAACACCAGAGCCCACCGTAGATGGAGGGATTAAGCCTGCTGCGATGCACGAGCCAGAGCCAGACAAGAGGACTGAGCCAGCCATCGCCCCGGAGCCCGAGCCCTACTGTGTGAATCTGACCAGGTGTGTGAGCCGGCAACATTGTCAGACATCGTGGGACAGCTAGTGGAGTACAAGCGAAAGACCCCGCCCACACTCCCACCACTGAGGGTGAGCTGAAGCTGACCTCTGCGATATTTTATGACTTAGAAGAAGATGATTATCTTAATCTCCTGTTCCCGCTGGTCCCATCCAGCATGAAGTCTCCTGTGTTTCCGCTGGTTCCGTCCAGTTCAGAGTCTGCTGCGCCCTTGCTGGTTCCGCCCAGCCCAATGTCTCCTGTGTCTCCAGAGTTCCTGCCCAGCCTCCCTCTCCTGCCTCGTCTTCCAAAGTCAGCCAGTCCGTTAGCCCTGCCTCCGCTGGTTCCCTTCAGCCCCTCGGCTTCTCCTATGATGCCACACTATTGTGTGGATTTGCCTCAGATCTTCTGGTCTCCAGCTACATCCAGGCAAGTGGATCCTCTGGCTCCACCTCCAGCCACTGATCCCGTCACTCCACCTCGGCCTGACGACCTATCAGCTCCGCCTCAGCTCCTCTCAAACTCAACTCCACCAGAGACCATCATCCCTGCAGCTGACGACACCAGGGGCTCCCTCGTCCCTCCGGCTCCTCCTGGGTCAGACGTCACCCTGCCTGCGGCATGGACTTATAAGCCATCCGCTGTGCTTTGTCTCTCCACCCCTTCAGCTCCGTCTGGCTCTGCCTTCCCTCCGGCTCAGTCCTCAGGCACCCTGGCTCCATTGCTGTCACCCTTTCCCATCTGTTCTCTGTCTGTGCCCAGGGCTCTGCTTCCATCGGTCTTGTCCCCGTCAGTCGCTCTCCTTGTGTCGTCAGCCAAGTCTCTAACATGGCTTCTCCCTCCCTCAACTCCTCCGTGGGACATCGTCCTGGCTGTCCTTTGGGTTCCCGCCTCGCTACTTCTGCTTCTGGATCCTCCTTGGATCCTCCTTGGCTCCTCCCACCGTCATCGCTGCCTTGGTTTTTCCCTCCGTCACCTTCAACGGTTTCCTGTCCTTCGCCTCCTCCACGTCCTCCTCCAGAGCCCCCACCCTCCCTCCTCAGTTAGACTGTTAAGGCGTGAGAACGCGCCTTTCGGGAGGGGGGTGTAATGTCACGTGTAGCCTGTTTTGGTTTCGTTTACTCTGTGTTCTGTTCCCGTTTTGCCTGCCTCATTTGCAAGTAAGTTTCCATGGTTCTTAATTAGTTAACACCTGTTCTGTTTCAGCTAATCATCCCCTGTGTATTTAAGCCCTCAGTTACCTTTGTTCCATTGTCCAGTCTCGTCTATGTTATTAGTAGTTGTGTTATGTTATTCTCCTGGATCTCCTGAGTTTTAGTTTATGGATTAAATAAAGACTGATTTGTTTTCATCTCTGTTAATACAACTACATGACTGACAGTTGTAATGGTCAGATAAACTGATGTTAATTAAACAAGTTGAATTCATGATTAATTTGAGAATAACTGTGTATATGTTTATGTACATTACAATATTTAATAGAAAAATGCAATCAGAATCAGGTATTCTATACATCCATGTACTAAATATAAATATGCACCCAAACATAAAGACACATGTCTCAGCGGTTTTATCTTTTTTCCTTTCCCTAAAAACTTTATACAATCTTTTACAAAATCTCTCATGACTCGTCTAACCTTTACATCTTGCACATTTCTCTCTCCCCCTCTCTCCTTATTTACTGTTCTGCCTTTTCCTCTTCTACTCCTTTCCTCATAATTAATGCATACACATACAGTCAAGTGCTGGGTTTCCTGAGGTTTTGCTTTATTAGTGTCCCTTATTTCTCAGTTCATTCTCTTTGTCTTAGAGGTGAGAACATAAAGGTTTGAAGGAAAGTCTATATCAAAGTCTGTAGTCAATTATATTATTGTGGTTTATTATTGGTAGAAATGATTATATATTGAGAATCACTGTTAAAGTAATTTCTGATTATCATTATTTTATTCACATGAGAAGCTTCCCACATAAATCTGACTTTCTCAAACCCTTTTGGAATGCATTGCATTTGCAGTGCATGCAACAATCCAGAAGTTACCATTGTTTGAAAACAAACCAGCTAGTGAATAGATGCATGATTCAGCACATTAAGTCCATCTCTGGTGGGATGTGTTGTCATGGTGACAGCTGCAGAGGTGACCTCACCCTACTTAACCTGCCTTGTGCCTCAGTGGTGTTCTGTTAATGGTGTGACATCACCCCTTGCACAGCGCAGCTACTATGGCAACATCCAATGATTGGCAGCTTATGTGCATCCCCAGGGCATGAAACATGCCCCACCTTTCGTAATTAGGATTAATGGGTTTGGAAGGGCCAACTGTTGGTTGCCTGGAAGACTAGAGAGTAAAATTGGGGCTTTGGAAGACACTTGATCATGGGGAGCAATCGTGAGCCTTTAAATGGCCGTCAGTAAAGAATGTTAAGAAATAATCTCTTTATTTACAAGACTGATAAGGCTGCCTATGGAGAGGTTAGAAGTTTATTGAGAAAACAGGTGCTTCATCTTTGATTAATTATGTGAAGAACATCCCATCTGCGGCCCTGGAGATGGAACATTTGAAATCTTTTTGTCTTTTTGTCACTGTGACTTACAGTTAATGACCTTGTCTATTCACTCGCACCTTCTTAATTGATTTAACAATAAATAATTCCTTATCATCACAGAACACATGCTTGGCAAAGATTACTAGATGTGAGTAGAGCTTGAATGTGCAAAACCTGCTGACACAATGATGAGACGTTGTGGGTGGTTGTTGCCAGGGTGTTGCTATGTTGTTGCTAATGTGCTCTGAACAGGTTTTAGTGTCTTATGCCATTGCTAAAGTGTTATTAGTGTTTTGTGCAGTTACTAGGGTGTTCTGGGTAGTTGCTAGGGTGTTTCTATGTTGTTGCTAAGGTGGTTGTGAGTGTATTTAGCATGTTGCAGTACTATTTCTAGGGTGTTCTGAGTGGTTGCCACTTGCCAAGGAAATGCTATGTGGTTTTTAGGGTGCTCTGAGCACTTTTTAGTGACTTGTGTCATTGCTTAAATATTATGAGTGTTTTTATGCATAGCAATTAAGTTACTAGGGTGTTCTGCTTGGTTGCTAGGGCGTTGCTATGCTGTCAGTGAGTGTTTTTTGCATGTTGCAGTACAATTGCTAGGGTGTTCTTGGTGGTAGCTAGGGAATTGCTAGACTGTTTTGGGTGGTTGCTAGGTGACACAAAGCCCACCCTCTCCATGATATTCTCTCTATGATATGATAAGCTCTATCATATACTGGTCCCTTTCATTGAGTTCGTTTTTCTTTTCACATTTTTGTGACCCTCTCAGTGTAGAATGTGAATATGAAGAATTTATAATAATAATAGATTATTTTATACATATTTTTTGTCAAAAGTATGATTAATTTTTTTTGTATAAAACCCTTGTAATGAGCTAAAACAGACTTTAAACTAACATCGCACCACTTAGAGCAAAGATACTGTAGGTTAATATCCAAAGCTAAATGTGTTTCTAGATGCATCCCATCATTATCACTGTTGCTAGATCTGTTTTTTTTTTTTTTTTACTCATTCATAATTCATGAATCTCTGTGAGTCTGTAACTAATATCACAGAGTGGTTCTGAATCTAGAGCACAGCTTCTCCCAGGAGCTTCTGTACTGTCTGCAGTGAAGCCACAATTTAGATCTGAGCATGGACTGTGAATAGAGACAGACTTGCTGGAATAGAGATGTAGATCTCTTTTTTTGGAGACATCAAATTTTAAATGTAAAGGTATGATTTGGTTTAGCCAGCCTTAGATTGAAGTGGCATTAGACCCTAAACACACACACGTTGACTCGCTCGGAGGAGTGACGTTCTTTTAAATTCTCTGATATTATAGTGATTAAACAGAAGCTTATTAAAACGCTTCCTCAAAGTACACAATCAGCTGTCTGGATCCTTGACGTTTTTCTCGTGTGTGTGGGATTATTTCCGCACTCCATGTTTCATCTCATGGGAAGGTCATTAGAGGCTTATGTAGAAACATGTTCATCACTGAAATCCCTGTAAATGGTGCTCTGATCAGGATGGCAGGTTGACAGAGGTTGGAGAAATATTTTTTTCTGGAGGCATTAGGAATCTTGAACATTTTTAAAGCCTCTCCAAACTCGGGGATTGCTATGGTGAACCATATGACTT
This sequence comes from Mylopharyngodon piceus, assembly GCA_039654765.1. Lineage (NCBI taxonomy): Eukaryota > Metazoa > Chordata > Actinopteri > Cypriniformes > Xenocyprididae > Mylopharyngodon > Mylopharyngodon piceus. The sequence goes on along the minus strand of CM077458.1, from coordinate 18,479,595 downwards.
GCTGTATGTGAATTCAGATTAATACACAATTTCTTTGAATACTTGTTTCATACTCTAACAATTGCAGTAAACTAGTTAATGCCACGTTGAATCATATTGACATTTATTTACTTATTTTATTTTACATGCGGTAGCATAAAAGAACTTACTACTTAAAAAGAAAATTCGGTCATCATTTATTTTGAAAAATGCCAAATAGTTTATTTGGTTGCAGTCTGCTGTGTACCAGATGATTGATTTTATATCAGGTCAGTGATATTTTCTATCACCTAACCCAACCCCTACTCCTAAACCTACCCATCACAGAAACATGTGCAAAACACTAGATTTAAATAAAAACATTTTTTGGCTGATTTATAAGCCTTTTTAACTAGTGAGGACCAGTCAAATGTCCTCACTAGTGGGTTGTGAAAGTATTTCACAATATAAGTGAGGACATTTGGTCCTCACAAGAATAGTCAAAACAAGTACACACACACACACGCACACGTCACACGTGATTTTCTATAGACATAATGATTTTTTTACTGTACAAACTGTATATTATATTCCCTAACCCTAACCCTACCACTAAACCTACCCATCACAGAAAACTTTCTGTGTACACACACAATGGTCTCCCTATATTAGCCACCACATCTCATAGATGCACTTTTTTATACAGAGGTGATGATTTTTCCTAAATCCCTATGCCTAAATCTAACCCTCACACAAACCTGTTGATTTCAGTACATTTAAAATGCCAAATAGTTTATTTGGTTGCAGTCTGCTGTGTACCAGATGTCACAGAAAAAGCTAACGCAGCTTGTTAGAAGCATGGAAAAACCACCCAGGTTAATTATCACCCTTTGTTTGCTCAGAGGTGGGAAATAGTTAGTTAGTAGTAGTTTACCTTTCCAGTCTGATTCTGTTGTGCTCCAGTAGAGTCAGGGTTGCCAGTTACTGCTGGGAGGTGCCAGTGTCGACAATAGCCTGGCATCCCTGATTACACCAACCCGTCTCCTGTCTGTTCATCTAGAATCTGACCCACAGGTCAGCACACATGATAAGATTCCACACACTTGATTTCCCTTGTGCTGTGCATCAGCACACAAGGTACTGTCCCAAAAAGATTCTAACAGTTGATATTTATTTATTTACAATTTTTAGTTGTAGTTTATGACAAAGTTGTTTAACTAGAGTTTTGTACATTGCACAAAAGTAAAAAAATGTTTGCTAATATCTTATAGTCTAAACTCTGCCAATAGTAGCGAAATAGACCGCACACCTGTATAGTTGATTAGAATGAAATCAGATTAAGTCAATTGAAGATTATTCATTTGTATCATATAGTCAGAAGAGCAGATAAAGACCACAGAAATCTGACTAAACAAGTACAACTCACTTTTGAACAGTCACTTGCCAATAGGTGTGAGAGCTGACTGGAGCCCAGTACTTTTGACCCTGATACTTTGTGGTGTCCACTTTTACAAAAGCCACTTCACTGCCAGACTGAGCTTTCCTGAATGATCACAGCCCAGCAGGTTTAGACAGCAGCCCATATACATCACACCACAAGAACCTTAATACTATTTTACCATTTTTGCTTGCTTTATTACTACACCATAACTGCAGAGAAAAGAAAAAGAAGGACTGGGTGACATTATAGTAGGACTTCTGGTGTTAAAAAGAGTTTCATATGTTAAATACAGGTTAATCCAGCTGGTTTAGCATTCTTCTTGGAGGTATACTTTATTAATGAAATGATGTATGGTTTTTAGAAGATGGCTGGTAACATTTTTGTCAGCATAGTTAGTCATGAGTTCAGCAGTTTTGACCTGTGACACAAAAACCAGAAATAGTATAAACATAGAAATCACAAAATGACTCATTATTGACAATTGTGATTCACCTAAATGAGCCTTGTGAGTAAAAGTATGAGTGCCAGCAGAGAAATGGTCACAGAATACATTAAAAGACCAAAACAACTCAATTGAGCAAATGCTACACGGACAAAGTATTTCATCACAGTATAAATCATGTTTGCCCACATAAATCTGTTTTTATGATGTGAGATGATTTTGCTTTACAGAATGGCATAGCCTTACACAAAAGGGATCAGAACCCAAAACAATCCAGAGAGAACTGCTTCTCTTTTAAATTACAATTTACTAAAGTTGTGTCATTTGTATTCTATTATTTTATTTAAATGTTTATAAAATTACATTATCAAAGTCATGCGTTAATCTATTCAAATATGAAAATATTTCTAACCATGTCTGTTACTAAAATTTACAAGGCCTTAGAGTTTTCACTCGTTCCTTCATTCATTCATTCATTCATTCATTCAAGGGGCTTTTGGGTTCACGATGGGCAGACACAATCTCTAAATTTTATTTTTACGAGGACCAGAGCAACTTACAGTGAGGGGACATGTTATCTGACCATTGCAGACCCCCTCTAATTCAGCCTTCTGCATCTTTTTTTTAGAATTTAAGTGATGTGGGGTCACAGATAAATTGATTATTTTGCAACTGCTTTGAAAGTGGCTCGTCCATTCAAATTTTAGATCTGTAACTAACCTTTATATAATGTGCATTTCATCCTCTGTCAACAATATTTTTTTTTTTTTTTTTTGTAGCAATATTAGTAGAGTAATAGCTGTACAAATTATTAGGCATAATTCAATTAAAACATTGCTTCTGAAACCAGATTTATATATAAAAAAATCTATATTTTCAGACAAGTGCACCCAGTAAACAAGCTTCTGTCCTCCTCCCATTTTTCTTGTTCTGTCTTGGATCCTCCATACATTACAGATCTGTGTGATTGTGACGCTCTGTGAAAAGCTGCATTGCAGCACTGCTGTCAGCCGAGTGGAGCTCAGCTAAGATGAAATCTTCCCTGCGTTAGCGCCTAGCATACACCAGAATCCGGGTTAATGCGTTTTGCTGAGCCAATGCAGGGCAAAACAGAGGCTGGCCGTATTTAGCAGCATGCTAACCCATGCTAACCCACTTATCAATAATAAACGGGGATGGTGGAGGAGAGAAATTATGTTGTTTAAAGATGTGATGGCCATGTCCTAGCTGGTGTTATGCTTCTGTGTATGTGTTTGTGTGAATGTGTATGTACATATGTATGGTAGAGTGTGCTAGTCTGAGTGACCTTGTGGCTAGTGACCTGTGTGTGTGTGTGTGGAATCAGCTGATATGTAGTGGCTGCTCATATTTCAGATCAGACTTCCACAGGGACACACAACACACACACACACACACACACACACACACACACACACACACACACATACACGTTTGTTTTGCTATCTTAGTGAGGACATTGCATAGACTTCCATTGATTTTATATCAGGTCAATGATATTTTCTGTCACCTAACCCAACCCCTACTCCTAAACCTACCCATCACAGAAACATGTGCAAAAGACTAGATTTAAATAAATTGGCTGATTTATAAGCCTTTTTAACTAGTGAGGACCAGTCAAATGTCCTCACTAGTGGGTTGTGAAAGTATTTCACAATATAAGTGAGGACATTTGGTCCTCACAAGAATAGTCAAAACAAGTACACACACACACACGCACACGTCACACGTGACTTTCTATAGACAATGATTTTTTTACTGTACAAACTGTATATTGTATCCCCTAACCTAACCCTACCACTAAACCTACCCATCACAGAAAACTTTCTGTGTACACACACGATGGTCTCCCTATATTAGCCACCACATCTCATAGATGCATTTTTTTATACAGAGGTGATGATTTTTCCTAAATCCCTATGCCTAAACCTAACCCTCACACAAACCTGTTGATTTCAGTACATTTAAAGAAATGCATGATTTAATTCATGAGCTTTTTGAATAGTGAGAGAACTGGCGTGTTCATTATTTTGTGTTTCTGTCTGCAGGCCGGCTCATGACATCAGTCTGGAGGAGTTTGATGATGAAGATTTGTCTGAAATCACAGATGATTGTGGCATAGGCTTGAACTACGACTCTGATCCATATGAAAAGGTATGAACCATTCACAATGCATCCTTTATTTTATTTTATTTTAGAGTTTTATTGAGGAGATAATCTGTTCTGTTCTATTTTTGGGAAACATTCTGTTGTTTTCTTTTAGAGGAAACTATTCTATTCTATTCTATTCTATTCTATTCTATTCTATTCTTACATGCCACAGTGAGCCACAGCTGTGTGTTAAACCCAAAGCTCTTTAGCAATAACTCTGAGATCCTTTGTGCACTATGCAAGATTAGATTAGCACTTTACCTGATTTACTTTTTACACTGTATGCTGTTTTCTGCAATGAGTCTAGTGTTCTGCAGTAAAGTCTGATACTTCCTGCCCTATGAGTAAAGGAAACTGTAAGCATAACTTTTAGAATCCAGCTCTATCATGCTTAACATGCTGTTTATGCTCACAGCAAGAGCAGCTAGCAAAGACATATAGTTATATGGATGTGGTTTATCACACTATTGGAAATAGTGTCATCACTTCACTCGCCAGTTGGCATGTCAAAGAGCTCATTTGCATTTTAAAAGGCTCTAGGTTTGAAAGCATTAATATTCACATGTACTCATGACAGTAAATCTGAGTGTCAATGTTGATTTTTAACGTAAAGTGGAATTTAATGGCTGCCTCCTGCTGAGCTGATTTGATTTTGAGGGATTATCTATCTATCTATCTATCTATCTATCTATCTATCTATCTATCTATCTGTCTAAACTGAATATATGAATTCACACTAGACTACTGTAAAAAACCCAAATGCAGAGGCTTTGCTTTAGAAGTTTTCCCTTGTGCTATATTTGTTAATATGGATGTAGTGTAATTGTGCAATTAGTTGCATTAGATACTATGTGTGTGTATTTGTGTGCAGGCTGCATTGAGTGCTTGTAAATGTTTTATTGTGGTGGCGGTGTGCCACGGCTGCAGTAGAAGGGCTGGTGACCCAGTGAGGTTTGCTGCTATGCAGACCTCTCTTCTCAGCTTTCTGCACCTCAGTCCTATTACAGCAAAACCATTTCCTCTTCCTTACTCTGCTCCTAATTTCTTCTGCCTGTGTTCTCTGTAGAAATGTTCAAACGTGCATGCAAAGTTTCGATTATAACGCTTCAAGTGCCTTTGGTGTGCCAAATTGATTTGAATGCAGTGATTCGGTCCACACAATTGCAGTCTATGGGCATCATAGCATGCAGTGACCTCAGAATGTTCAGTATGTAGGCAGATTGATTAGTTGGTACTGGCTGATGATTGGATGGTCCATAGGCTGGTCTTTTATTGATTGGTTGGTTGATCTAAAAAGTGAGCGGCAGCCAAAGCAGTGGTGTCTGAGATTGAAAAAAAAAAAAGAATGTAATAATTCATCAGTTGAGCCCAATTGGATATGATTATCAAAAGGTAAGATCAGGTGTTTTATCAGGCTATTATTATTTTTTACATTTAGATACCTATGCATGGCAGAAGGCCATGTGACTGATAAAAGATACTTTAAGGGGGTTCGGGTTTTTTCTCTTGAAGTCTCGACCATTTTTATATTTTGCTTAGAATAAGTATCTTCTAAAAACAAACAAACAAAGTACGTACATGATCAAAATGCTCTCATTATGAGCAGAAAACAAAGCTATGCATGGCAGAAGGCCATGTGACTGATAAAAGATACTTTAAGGGGGTTCAAGTTTTTTCTCTTGAAGTCTGGACCATTTTTATATTTTGCTTAGAGTAAGTATCTTCTTAAAACAAACAAACAACGTACGTACATGATCAAAATGCTCTCATTATGAGCAGAAAACAAAGCTAACTAGGAATTTTAGAAGTTTTAATTGTCTTTCCTTGCCAACTACAAATTATTTTCCTAATTATAACATTGTTTATTATGAAATGCTCTTAATATGCTAAATGTAGATAATAAAAAGTCTTGTAACAAACCTGGTTTAAATGATCAGAGTCATATACTGTATGCATGACATAAAAATAACTATATTTGCTGCATTATTTTTTTCTGAAGCATTTTAGTGAAAGTATCAAATATTTTGCTGCTCACCGTGTTTCTGCTGCTGTTGTTAAAATAACCGTGTCATCTGCAGCTCTTGTAGCACTTTATGTCTTTAGCGGGGGATAGAAGCAATTTGCGGATTCTGCAGAAAAGGCTTGAATGAAGCACGTTTGGCTCTAGATAAAAATATTAGAGGATATAACCGCGAATGATCATTACCATAAACAGCCCTGAGCGCCTGTGGTGTGAACAGCTCCATTGTTTTGACGCTCTGCTCACTTTAAACTGTAGAAACGGTAAAATGGTGCTACGGTTGTCATTTTGTCTCGTGGTCCAGTTGAAACCAAGCCTGGGACTGGAACCGGACCGCGGTCCGTTATTTGAGGATGCCTGGTCTATGCAGTGCGTCAGGCTACACTTTTTCTTTTTTTTATCACACTTAGCAGCTCTAATCCAGCACACACACACATACACACACAAATGCCTGTCCCACAGGATTATGTCATGTGGAAGCAACACTGCATTGTGTTTGAAGGGCCAGTCCCTTGTCTATGCAACTAGAGACTATGAAATCACAGAAGACATCCTCTGTACCTCCAGTGTGCCAGTAAGAGCAGTTACATAAGATTTAGGTTTATATGAACGATAGCTGTTGGTTTGGGAATATGCATTAAATGTCAAATGTTTTTTTTAGATTTCATTGGTTGAATTAACTTCATATTAGTATTGTTTTATATTGGGTTATATATATATATATATATATATATATATATAAATACATTATTTAAAAAAATGCCAAAAAAAAGATTTAAAAAAGATTAACTGTTTGATTATGAATGAAAAATCAAATTTCACTTTTCATATGTAGTCTTCCATGCCATACCACAGCCTTTTTTTGGTGACTATATGCAGTTGCTAGGAAAGCTTGACAGATTAGCAACAGTAACTAAGGGGGTGGGGCTTAGCAGAGGGTCAGTTTCACACTTCAGAGGCTGCGTTTTAGGTTAACTTTTAGACATACACTCACGAGCTACCCTAAGCACTTCCTCTCAGGGGAATCCCCGCCGCCATTTTAAAATGCGTTCAACTTTGTCAAGTGGGCGAAGGAAGTTTATTTGGACAGACCCTCGACCCCGCGATTTAGACCGAGGGATCAAGTCTACTCAGTGGGTACCTGTGGAAACCAATCAAAGAAAGCTCTTGAAGGACATCTCAATTCTCTAACTGCACCATGAGGAGGCGAGGAATGAGGAGTGAGGAAACTTCCAGAGGAGCTAGCAGATACACAGCTGTATCCTATGTGGTTTTCTTGTTGAAAAACCTGACGCACATTTAAATTCTCCTCCCCCTTCACATCTTTCACAATAATTTTAATTTATGTTTTACCTTTGCAGTTTAAAATTATTATTATTATTATTCGTTACATTTATACAGCGCTTTTCTGGGTACTCAAAACGCTTTACATATGGAAGGGGGAATCTCCTCAGCCACCACCAATGTGCAGCATCCACCTGGATGATGCGACGGCAGCCATATTGCGCCAGAACGCCCACCACACACCAGCTTATTGGTGGAGAGGAGACAGAGTGATAAGCCAATCAGTATATGGGGATGATTAGGAGGCCATGATGGACAGAGGCCAATGGGCAAATTTGGCCAGGATGCCGGGGTTAAACCCCTACTCTTTTTTGAAAGATATCCTGGGATTTTTAACGACCACAGAGAGTCAGGACCTCGGTTTAACGTCTCATCCGAAGGACGGTGCTTTTTGACAGTATAGTGTCCCCATCACTATAGTGGGGCGTTAGGACCCACACAGACCACAGGGTGAGCACCCCCTGCTGGCCTCACTTACACCTCTTCCAGCAGCAACCTAGTTTTCCCAGGAGGCCTCCCATCCAGGTACTAACCATGCTCAGCCCTGCTTAGCTTCAGTGGGCAACCAGTCTTGGGCTACAGGGTGATATGGCTGCTGGTTGAAATACTTCAATAGGGCATCTTGCTATATTTATATTTATATATCAAGAATATTGAAATGTACAAATAATCTTTCCTTCGATTCTTCCATCCTCGTTTTCTTTCCCTGCATCCTTCCCTCCCATCCTAAGGGTGGTGGAGCTGAGACACAAGGAAAGGAAGCAAGGAAATGAAATGAGGATGCACAAATATGAAATGAATAACACCCAATATGTACACTTCTGAAAGATCCATAGATCAAAATGCAACACAGTTGTGACGTCTGTAACATTTGGCACTGTAGTAAATTGCACGAAGAAGGATATAACAAAGAACAGTCTTTAATTCAATAATCCAGAGCAGAAATAGACAGGAGATAACACTGGGAGAAAATAACCATGTAAAAACAACACAGAACAATAAACAGGAAACTGAGGACTTAAATATACAGAGATAATGAGGTAACTCAATTAACAACAGGTAAATGTAATCAGTAACTAAGGGAACTAAGTAGCAAACAGAACTCAAAACGGGAAAGCAAAACCAAAACACAATGAAAGCTAAACAGAGTATGACATAATCCTGACATTGTGGCAGAGCCACAGCGACAGGCGTCTGAGGTGGAGCCAGGGTGCCCGACGGAGCCGAAGGAGTGGAGGGACGAAGCGCAGCTGAAGGCCCGGAAGTGACATCTGAACAAGGCAAATCCAGAGGGACGATGGAGCCGTAAGGACCCCCCCTTCCCCCAGGAAGGTGTGTCCTCGTGCCGTAATAATCAGTCGAGGATGACGGTCCCAGGTGTAGCCGAGGGAAGGACGATCCAAGGTGGAGCAGACTGGTCGACGAGCTGAGGTGGACTGACAGGCTTGGCGGCTGGAGGCAGAGCCAGGGGATCCCTTGCCAAGGCGAAGCTAGAGACCAGAAGACCTGAAGCAAATCCACACAGCAGAGTCGACAGAGGGGGAGCCAAGGGACTGAAGAGAACCAGTAAAAGTGAGGCCGAAGGACTGGCTGTCTTTGGTAGAGGAGGTGGGAGAGAAAGGCTGGGTGGGATTACTGGAGACGCAGGAGACTTGGAGCTGGGTGGGACCAGTGGAGACACAGGACACATGGAGCTGGGTGGGACCAGTGGAGAAGCAGGAGACTTGGAGCTGGGTGGGACCAGCGGAGATGCAGGAGACTTGAAGCTGGGCGGGACCAGCAGAGACGTAGAAGAGTCGGAACTGAGTTGGACCAGCGGCGACGGGAGACTTTTGTTTAGTGAAAATGGACAGATGGAAGGAGCTGTCCTCTGCAACCAAGGAGGTTATTGTTAAAATGGCTAAATCTTGTCACAATGTCCATAGAAGCACAGTAAGATCACTACCATGCAGAATGTAAAGTCCTGTGGTTGGTCAAGGAAGACTTGTGAGCATTTAGACAGGAGGATGAAAATCACCTGAATGCGGGACCACCTTAAAACAGCTTCTAAAGACCTCCAACCTCCAGTTTCATCTTGAACTGTAAGCCTACAGGTATAAGAGGCTGGATTAAGAGGTTGCTTTTCTTGCCAAATAATTGTGTCATTTTAAATACCTTAAACAAGTTTAGTGTATTCTTCTTCTCTGTATAACATACTCCTCATATTTTGATTGTTTAATAGAACCTGAAGTGTCATTAATATTGTGAAAAATTTCCTTTCGGACATCACTTTTGGCCACTACTGTACATTTATACAAGCTGACAATGTACAGCCTTTTGTACATTGCAGCCTTTTCCCCCAAAATTACAGTTTAAAGTTTATGCCATCACAGCCTCATTTGATTGTTTTGGGCTAAATGCTGTAATGAGTAACTAATGCTACAGTGATAAATACCTATTTTGGATCAGTGAGCTTTCACCAGCTGCATAACAGATTGTTTTAAGGTTGTGAGAAAAAACAGGTTCTAATTCAAATAAAAAATCTTTGTAAAATCTAAAAATATGATTTCTGGTGTTCTTCTACTTCTCTGATAGCAGATTAAAGTCCTGCAGTTACAAGGGACAGCTACTGTATATCTCACTCGCTTCTCCAGTGAAGGCCACTTATTTGCTTATCTCTAAAAAATCAGTTACTCTTTCATTCTGCTTGCCTTCTGTGATAAACAATTGTGAAAAGATTATTTTTACTTGATGATTTCTGTTTGAGCTGTCTCAAAGCCCACTAGGTGTATAGTTGTATGCTTTCATATTTGTGTAATTTGTTGTCTTTTTGCTGGTAGAATCTGTTTTTGATATTCCACACACCTATGTGCATACTGTGAAATATATATAAATACATTTGGCTATTTGTGACTGTGCCCATTGTGCCAGTCAAGAACGATTGTGACATTTAGACATTAATGTTTATAGAATGATTCTTGTACAGATAATTTCCAGCCAACAGCAATATGACAAAAACTCAAGGTCCAATTCCATCCTTCCAGACACTCTCACTCTCGCTCCAGCTTTCTCACCCTTGCTCTCAATTCCTTCATGGATTATTCATTCTGTCACACAGAGCTCTGGCTTTCTGAATATATTTAACAGATTTGGGTTTCTGGGGTTTTGCATATTACAGTATGCTGTTGATGAACGTTAGCTGGGTAGAGTGCAATATTGGGAAAAAAACCCCCCACATAAAACAGCATTCACACCCTTAATTTACGTAATTTGGTATTTCTTAATGAAATAGAATAATTAGCTTAAAATTATCTGGAATTTAAGAGTAGGAGAAAGTTTTGATGAAAGCAATTCATAAATTTTATTAAAAAACGTACATCCTGTTGGTTTTAAACGTGCACATTGTGAAATTATGAATGTGATTATGTTATTCATGATTTCTTAAAAATTAAAAATTATATTATTGTCTAATATTTGTTTCCTGCTGTGCAGCCTTTGTTGTGTTAGCAGAAAAGCACTAATAATTTCTTCACACTAAATAAATACGGTCAATTTGGATTTCTTATTATCTTTAAGGCCCACCTCTGTAGAAATGAAGTGCATGTTTAAGGGTTAAATCTGCAGTTATGGTGTTTGATGACTCTGTGTGTGTGTGTGAGGGATTAGCTAAGCAGCATGAGATGTGCCATCTTAGTGTCTGTCCAAATTGCTCATAATGAGAGATCAAAGACAAATGGGTGAGATGTTTTTCTTGCGGAACAGGATATGTGTGAATACATAGTACGTCTCTGTTTTACATACGTTTGTTTGTGCATTTGTTACACATCTGCCTTCTAACTCATCAGTGTATGCAGTTGATATTTAATGTAGCTAGTAACATTTCATCACATTTCAGTCTGGTAAAATGAGTGGTATTGTAGTTCAAAATCTCAGATGAAAGACTGGGTTTTAATTGATGTCATAAGCTCATAGGGTGGAGCAGAAAACAGCACAGGTGGGCGGTTTGCTGCTAACACTGCAATGACCTTTATTTCGGCTTTTTTGTATTTATTATTGACATTTTTTAGGTTTATATAATATAATTAGTCACATGGGGAATTTTTTCTCAAAAGCTATATCTTAGATTTTATGAGAGTTAACTGTATATTGAAGGTAGATTTTAACTGTAGTGTTTCTATTTTAATGTAATTTCTTTTTCTAAAATTAATAACAGTTAATAAATATTAATTATTCTACAATATTTAAATTTAAAGTTTGAAGGCTATTAAATAGCCTTTAATAGTCTATTTAATGGTAGATTTCCAATACCTGTGGTATGTTGTTACAAAAGGTATGTTCAGTGAACTATCGTTTTTTTCACCCCTCATGGGCAGAGACAGTAAAAATTAGGGATGCACCGATACCATTTTTTAAGGACCGAGTACGAGTACCAATACGTTTTTTCTAGTACTCGCCGATACCGATGCCTATACATTTATTAATTTATCTCTCTCTTTTTTTTTTTTTTGGGGGTGATGTTGCAGTTTTCCAAGCACAACACAGTGAGACTAATGAATGTAGGACAGCTTCTTTATTATTACACTAATGAAAAAAGTAATAATTTTTATGTGCTTGTTACAAACTTAAAGAACAAAAATTTCACAGTGTCCAATAACCTTCAAAGGGCATAATTACCAATATAGATATAATTGTTGTTATATAAAAAAAAATTTACAAACAAATTACAAACAATACAACAAATACTATAGAGATACAAATTAAATAAACTTGTTTTTCAGATACAGTAGGTTTATTTACCATGTATACATTTATTTAACATATTTTGTTGTTTTATTAACATTAATGACAAATATAGGCTACGGTCCCTTTAAGACCGAATCCACGGATACTGACACATGTCCTGTTTTCACCCAAATGTTTACGTCCACTTAAGCCATAACCGACTGTATTTACGTGAGATACTCCACACGATGGACATTTTGACAACTATGTGTGCATTTGACCATTCAGGCGCGAGGAGACCTGATCGCGCACTGTCTGAGAAAACTGGGATTGCGCGCAAAAAAGAGAGAGAGAGTGCGTGCGAGAGAGAGAGCGCTTCTGGTCTGTATCATTCAGCGCGATTCCGCCCATCCCGCCTTCACTAATCGATAACGAATTGTGATTGAAAGCATGCAGTTCGCAGTGTGTGGGTTGTCATCATTTCGAAGTATTTCCACACCTCTGAGGCTGACATGCTGCTGCCGCCGGTGTCTCTGTGCACGGAAAATTCTGTCAGTTACGTCACGTGAGGTATCGGTCTTTGGTATCGGGGGTATTTTTACAAGTACGAGTACAAGTACATGAGCTTGGTATTATTTTATTTTATTTTATTTAATTTTTTTATTTTATTTTATTTTATTTTTTATTCTATTTTTAGCTAAGATTTTAAGGTATGTGACTTATGACCTTAAGAATTATTTAAGTAAAACGTGTAAAAACAAACAAACAAAAAACAAAAAACAAAACAAAAACAAACAAACAAAAACTGGCCTTCCCTATAAATTTCGTTAGGCTACTTAAAGGGTTAGTTCACCCAAAAATGAAATTTCTGTCATTAAGTTCATCTTCGGAACACAAATTAAGATATTTTCCCAAAGAAAGCAGTGAAATTACCACATTCAAGGTCCAGAAAAGTAGTAAAGACATCGCTAAAATAGTCAACGTGACTACAGTGGTTCAACCTTAATGTTATAAAGTGACGAGAATACTTTTTGTGTGCAAAAACAAAACAAAAATAATGACTTTATTCAACAATTTCCTCTCTACCATGTTATTCTCCTGCGCAGTTTACGTTGAAGACACATTTCAGCACTTCCGTGTTTTATGTGAGACTGACAGGGTAGAGAAGAAATTGTTGAATAAAGTTGTTTTGTTTTTGCGCACAAAAAATATTCTCGTTGCTTCATAACATTAAGGTTGAACCACTATAGTCACGTTGATTATTTTAACGATGTCTTTACTACTTCTCTGGACCTTGAATGTTGTAATTTCATTGCTTTCTATGGGAGATAAAAAACCTCTCGGATTTCATCAAAAATATCTTAATTTGTGTTCCGAAGATGAACGAAGGTCTTTCGGGTGATTACTCACGACATGAGGGTGAGTAATTAATGAAAGAAATTTCATTTTTGGGTGAACTAACCCTTTAAAAGATTACTAATAATATACACTATAATATATATTGTGTTTTTAGAATTTATTTAAAGTAAACAAGATACGATAATCTGGAAATATTGTCTATTTTTCTTTTTTTTTTTTTGGTAACTAGAATAAATCAGGCCACACTGACTGACTCATTGAGAACTGATGAATAGGTCATCTTATGAATTATTCAACAGCCCTCGATTATGCAGTGCTGTGCTGTAGTTAATGTCTCTGCATTAGTATAGATACTTGTCTGACACATCAGTGGCATCGCTGCCCCGCCTCCTGCATCTACTGCAGTATAAATCTGATGTGTGCTTTTTAAACTTCTCTTTTCTCTCCCTTTACAATCCTATGGTGTTTCCTTCACCTTGTAACACTGCATCTTTTATTTTTTTCTCGTCATCTCTCTCTGGCTCTGCCTTTGCGGTCAGCGTTGAGAGCACTGCATTCATTCATGACTTCTGTGTAAGTTCGGCTGGCTCAGCAGAACACTTTTTGCTGGTGTAATGCTGACTCCGTCTCTGAGCAGGGATGTAAAATCAGTGCTGGTCAGGGGTGAGGCCTTGTCCTTGGAAATATTAGAGCGATAGAGTTTCAATAGAACATTTATAGACTAATTCATGCAGTACAGCTAGAACTACATCTATACATTACAGCATTACAGCTTTTCTGGCACTCTCCTGAATGTAGTTATCGGTCATAGTGTGTTTGACTGCTGCTGGTCTGGGGTATTGATTGATAGAGATGGCATATAGATTCAGATCCCTGCAGTGCCAGCTGGTTGTGAATCTAATGCAGTGTGGGACTTTTAATGACCTCACCCACACACATTTGCCAAGCAACAAACAGAATTTTAGCTGTAGTGTGTGTGTTCTTAATTGAGGTGAATATCAGACGTTATGCTTATGTAAGTGCATTGACTTGTTTTCCTGGAAGGGCGCTGAAACCTGAGGAGCTTTAGCATCGATCACCATCTGCCCTTCCCTACAAGACATGATTCTCTCAGCTTTGTTCAGTCCATCCACAGTCTTTCCCTTTTAAAGACAAAGTAATGCGTTAATAATAATACGAAAGACACATTTGTGGTCCTTTTGAGTGTTTAATCAGACTCTGAGTCCAAATCGGAACCATTTTAGTCGGACTTTTCACTAACCAATCAATCACTGATCTAATCCTGCCCTACATTTTTTTTTAATGGCTTGTGTACACTGTTTTATGTTGACTATAAAGTATTCTAGGTTTATCAATAAAATGACTTTCACATTTATTTTAAATCCTCAGGTATAATTGTCTAAAATATACCTTTAAACTCACTGTTGGTTTCATTATTACAGTCAGATATATATTCTGCATTTGTCATTAAACATATCTGCAAGATGGAGTTTGTTTTGCTTGCGACCATCTATATACAGTAATAAATGTACGGTACATCAACGGTACAGAAAAAGGTCATGTTGAATCATATATGGTACATATTTGCTCTTGAGCTGGAATGTTCATGCTGACTGATATTTGTGGATATTGAATTTATGTGTATAATTAATCTTCACTAGTCCATTCAGTAACCCTTGTTTCAGGCTGCAGTATTGATTTATGGTAATGTTTAACAGTGTATATTTTTTTTCTTTTTTCTCTCCTTCGTAAAGGACTGCTTAATTTTGGAAAAGAATGAATTTCACCACCCAGTATGCTCATTCCAAGATGACTTCCAAGAGTTTGAGATGATCGATGATGAAGATGATGAGGAAGAAGAAGAGGAAGCAGATCCTGATGCCCCTCCCTCCCCATCAGCATCTCCTCCCCCCTCCCCTACTCTGGGCACCCTCAAGAGCCGCCCAACCACTCTAAACCTGACTGCACCAGTTTCACAGGTACCTCTAACACACCTTACACAATCAATAAATTAATAAATATATGTATATCAATATTTAAACTCCTCTTTTTTGTTCTAATCTCAGGACTCCCTGAACAACAACAGCAATGTGTCACCACGAAAGTCAAGCTGGCAGGATTCTCTTCGAAACCCGACTTCACAGGGTGATTATTGCTCATATACTGTAGTGTATATATTAAAATAATATATAAAATATATAATAATAATTTTAGTCATTATATTTCATATAAAGATAAAAAATTAATTGTTTTTTGTATTTATTTTCTAAAAGCTCAAATTCCCTTACATTCAGTTTGTATGCTCTATGCAAGTTTTAACTATTCTTGACATTTTTGCATTAGAATCTACCTGATTGATTATATTTATTAATATTTATTCTGGGTGTATCTGTAAGTATAAATCTATCCCATTGTGACTCATTTTACTCAATATTTTAGGCTGTTTGTCTCCAAACCACTCTTGCCTTGAAGACGGTTCCCATGTGACCACCACATGCCCAGGGGCTCCAGACACCACCAGCTCTGCCAAAGGTACACCCTCAAACCCACCAGGACATTGTGGTCTCCATCAGTCACCTGGCAGGCCGCTGCTGTACGACTTTGAGGGCAACAGACGAGAGCGACCTGAATACGGTAAGAAGTCTGATCATGTTGCTAATGGCAAAATGAACCTCCAAAAACATTTCTCATTTTGTCTTTTGTTTAACCTTGTCAACTTATCTAAATTACCCTCCATCTCTCTTTTTCTTTTTCTATCTCTTTATTGTCCTCCAAACCAGGCTCCTTTGGTCAACATAACTTGTCAAGTGGCTCTGAGGCAACTGAGGTGAAACCTGATGTTGAAGAATCCACTCTAAGTGAGCTTCTCCCCTCGGTTGATGACTGCACTTCTCAGTGCTCTGACACCGAGGTCGACCACGACCTGAATGGCCATGCCAAACGTCGACCTTGCCGCTCTCGACACACCAATGACACTTACACCGTGACCACGGAGACTGCTGACGACCCAGAGCTTGAAAACGATGGCACCAGTAGGTGTCTGTCCTCAACTGCACCTCTTGGTAATGATGCTGAGACTCCACTATCGGACGAGGAGCTGGACAAAGATTTTGCCATTGACTTCATAAGTAAGGATACCTATGATCAAACCTGCAAGGAAGCTGGGGGCTCTTCTTACGTTGAGTTCCCCTGCATTGAACCAACAGAATCCATTTCTGTCTCCAGCTACGTGTCATCCAGTCGATCAGACATACTTGATGCTATGGATGAACCTCGAAACATGCATCAGGGCCAACCTGCTGCTGCAAATGACACAACTTCTCCTTCTTCTGATCCAGGTATTGCTGATATGAATGCCAAACGCTACACAGAGTCAGACCGCCACAGTGATGACCTAAGCTCTCCTGGTTCGGACTCTGATATTGAAGGGGAACTTGAGGCTGCATTTGCATGTGGTCCACTTGCTAGTAACATGATTTCCTCCATCTCAGAGACAGAGCTGGACCTAACAAGTGAATCCAGCAGCGGGCGCTCCTCGCACCTCACCAATTCCATTGAAGAAGCCAGCTCCCCAACTTCAGACCAAGAACTGGACCAGGAGCTGGACACAGAGCATGACAGCGGTATTGTGGGTCTAAAAGCATCTCTTCTTCTGGGCCAACCTGACCCAATTAAACAAGACCCTTCACCAGGCCTTGATCCCAGCCCAGGCATGTTGCAACTAGATGACGGCCAAGCTCTGGTGGGTCTGCAGAACGTAGATGACGAACAGGGTTATGAGCACCAGGCTGATCCAGACGAGACTCTTCCCCCTGCCGTACCCTGTGAGGATAGCAGCTCTCAGCAGTTGTTGTTGAAGATTGAGCCCGACCACAGTCTTGAAAGCTTCAAACGCTCCTTCTACTTGCCTGTTGGCCCTAAACTCATGCCCTCTGTGGACGACTATGATGGTAACAGCGAGGGAGAGTCCGAGTCAGAGTCCGAGGACGAGCTCAGTGAAAACTCTGATTCTCCTTGGCTTCTCAGCAATCTGGTCAACAGGATGATTTCAGAAGGCTCCTACCCAATCAGCTGCCCAGAGGAGTGCTTCAAACGCTCAGCCTCCATCTCCGACACCATCTCGCCTTCGTCGGACCTAGAAACAGATGCTTTCAATGAGACAGATGGCTGCAATTTGCAGAAACAGAAATCTGAAGAAAAGTCACAAGAGGTGACCTCTGAAAAGTCAGAGATGAGAGTGGAGGAAGAGATGGAGAAAGAAGCCAGCTCTGTATCTGAAGAGGGACAGAAGGAAAGCAAGAGAACAGACTCTTGTCTGTACATGAGCAACCCTACATATGGCACCGTTACACCCGTCTTTACGGCGAGATTTGATACAAGGACAAAGAATTACGAATCAGAAGACTTCCCATCCCAAAACTCATTGAAAAACAAGCAGAAAGAGGAAGAGGAGGAGCCAAATAATGACTTAATGATGGAGAGAATGAAAGAGCTGGACTCTCCCAGCCTAAGTGAGAGCATAATCAGTGACAAGGACGAGGGACGGGAGACACGGGTCGATCAGCTCACTTTGCAGCGAATCACAGAAGTCAAAAACAGCCTTACGCTGGACCTCCCAACAGCACAGACCAATCACTGTTTCAGTCTTACATACTCAACAGATAATGATGAAGATGAGCAAGAGACCTCCCCTTTTCTGGATGATCTTCACAAGGCACCTTCACCCTATGGAACGGAGACTTACTTGGACAGCTCCCCACCTATTGACGAAAGTGTACGAGAGTTGAGGAATGCAACCTCCGACCGGCCCGTTGATGACTCCTTGGCATATGATTCGATGAAGTACACCCTAGTGGTGGATGAAAACACAACGCTTGAGCTGGTGAGTCTGAAGCGCTGTACCTCTGTTCTTAGTGAGGACAGTGATGGACTCTCTACAATCTGTGATGAAGAAGGGGTTGATGAAGATGAAGACATTTACGGGCAGAGCCAGATGGTAGGAGGCATGAGACCTGACTTGCTGTTAAGTTCCTCTGAAGAAGATTCCTCCCCTGAGGCGGATTTGCCTTTCTCAAAGAAGTTCCTCAATGTATTTGTCAACAGCACGTCACGGTCCTCCAGTAAGTGAAATTTAACACTCTGCACAATATAGTTAATGGATAGTTGACCTCCATTTTGTTCTAAACCTGTAAACAAAAGGAAATGTTTTGAAAAATGTGTTTTTGTGCATACAATGAAGATGTTATTTTGGAACCCATTGACTGTCACTATATGGACAAAAAGCAGAAGAAAGTAAGTCATACAGCTTGTAAATGATGACAGAAGTTTTGTTTTTGGATGAACTATCGCTTTAGTTAAAAAAATTAACACCAAATGTGCCATTTTTATATCTTTGAAAGATTTCTTAGTGCCCAAATCACCACAGCAATGACTTTAGCTCTACTGGTTCGGACTTATATTGAAGGGGAACTTGAGGCTGCGTTTGCATGTGATGGTCCACTTGTTAGTAAAATGATTCCCTCCATTTCAGAGACAGAGCTGGACCTAACAAGTGAATCCAGCATCCAATGTTATTGTTTTCTCTCTTGCTAGATTCAAAGCTAACTAATATGACAATAAAACAATATTCAAAGCTACTGTAAAGGTTTAATATGCACAAAGGGGAAAAGAAAAACAAATTGTTGTATATTACCTAAATAAATTACCAAAATTAAATTCACCCCCATTCACAGAGACATTCTGAGCTCTTTTAGTACAGTTTAGTAGAGATTTAGATGATCATTTTACATAATTTAGGAGGCTGTCACACTGAATAGAAAGGATATTTAATAATCCTAATGAGATGACATCAGAAGATGAAGGGTTTTCTATGACATGCTTCTAAATGGGTTTTGCAGTACTCTGTGACACACCATGTTGGGTTTATGTGTTTTATGAGGACTCTCCATAGACATAATGATTTTTATACTGTACAAACTGTATATTCTATCCCCTAACCCTAACCCTACCCCTAAACAGAAAACCTCACAGAAAACGTTTTTCATAAAACATCATTTAGTATGATTTATAAGCTGTTCACACACACACACACACACACACACACACACACACACACACACACACACACACACACACACACACACACACACAGACAGAGGGTCTACCTTGAGGCTTATACCTCAGTATACAATGGGATAATGCATGTGCACTATGCGTTTTTCAGGCACAGAGTCTTTTGGGCTTTTCTCGTGCACTATAAATGGAGAAGAAAGAGATCAGACTCACAGAGCAGTCTTCAGGTGAGTAAAGCTGCCCACGCTATAACCTAAAATCACCTAGCTCTAATCAAAAAGCTCCAAGCTGGTTTAAAGTATACAAACCCTCAAGGAAATCTTATTTTTCAGTATCTGTCAAAACACTTAAAATTGACTGCTTATTATATCTATTGCAAGCAATGGAGATGCAAGTTTTAATGCCCACGCTGCAGGTTCATCCCACGACATGCAGATGAGCTGGAGTTAGACGTTGATGATCCATTATTCGTTGAGGAAGAGGAGGATGATTATTGGTACCGTGGGTATAATATGCGCACAGGGGCCAGGGGTATTTTCCCAGCGTACTACGCCCACGAGGTTGTTGGCCAAACAAAAGACCTGATGAGTAAGTATTTTAATAATGTTTTTAAATTTTTTTTTTTTTATTCCTTGTGCTCATGGTCAAGTCCTATAAAAATAAAATTCTTTCTGTTTTCCATGATTACATTTTTTTTAAAAGTATTTTATAATATGATTGTATTCTAAGAGTACATATATATGTATATCTTAAAGACTTTTTGTAATTATTGAAGTGGCCTTCTACTAAGTAATGTGTGACTGTTTTCTTTTTCTTTCCTATTTCTCTTGCCTTCACATCTGGTCCCTTTGTTAAAGCACTTGGTGAGTCAGCATATGTGAGTCTGTATATGTGTGTTTCCATAGCAATGAAGAGGAACCCTGCTTGGATGGAAAGCTTCCGAGTGCAGTTCCTGGGTTCGGTGGAGGTTCCTTATCACCAAGGCAACGGCATCCTGTGTGCTGCCATGCAAAAGGTACTGTAAATAGGAAATGTATCAGTTTGTGCGTTACTTGTGCGATATAGTACTAAATAAATGCGCAATGTTTTATCATATGATACAAACCTGAACTAATGTGTTTGTGTTTGTCTTACAGATCGCTATGGCAAGGAAGAGGACAGTGCATCTTCATCCCCCGTCTATTTGTGAGCTAGAAATAAGCTTGCAGGGTGTGAAACTAGTCATGAGTTTGGATGATGAGTACGATTTTTCAGGGGAGGTGAGAGAAAGCGTGAGAAAATGAGAGAGAAAACTATTTTTTTTTTTTTTGGCAAAAAAATAGTCCAAGTTAAAGAGTTCAGCTGGTCCTGTGATGAGTTTTTTTTTATTATTTATTAATTGTATAATTTATTATTTAGCTACTCTTATGAATATGACTGATATGACTTTTTATCTCATGTGAGTGCAAATGATTTTTAACTGTTTTACTTTACTAAAATTAAAAGAAATATTTATTTCTATATGTGCATAACTTTTAATTTTTTTTAGGAAAGAAAATACACCTTTAATACATAAAAGATACATTTTTCTTTTACATTTTATGTAATTCCTCTTCTTCTTTCTTTTCATAGTTTGACAGATGTAGTCACTTCTTCCAAATGAAAAACATCTCCTTCTGTGGATGTCATCCTAAAAACAACTGGTAAACACTCACACACACACACACACACACACACACACACACACACACACACACACAGACACAGGTTTGTTTTTGTGAATTGTGGGGACATTCCATAGGCGTAATGGTTTTTATACTGTACAAACCGTATTTTCTATCGCCCTACACTAACCCTACACCTAAACCTACCCATCACAGAAAACTGTGCACATTTTTACTTTCTCAAAAAAACTCATTCTGTATGATTTATAAGCCTTTTGAAAAATGGGGACATGGGGTAATGTCCTCATAAGTCACCCTCTCCTTGTAATACCTGTCATACCCATGTCATTATACAAATTTGTGTCCTGATATGTCACAAAAACGCACACACACACACTCACACACATTGGGTTTCCATGTTTTATGGTGACATTCCATAGACATAATGATTTTTATTATGTACAAACTGTATATTTTGTCTCCTAAACCTACCTTTCACAGAAAACTTTCTACATTTTTACATTTTCAAAAAACATCCCTTAGTATGATTTATGAGCTGTTTTCCTCATGGGGACCAAAAAATTTACCCACAAGGACAAAGATTTCGGATATTGCCATCGTTGTGGGGACATTTTGTCCCCATAACAGGATTTACCTGAACCACACACACACACCCTAACACTTTTTTATTTCTTTTAGTAACCCCTATATGTCTTGAAAGATATTGCAGGCTTAATAACACTTTCCCCTCTCTATGTGTCTTTCTGTAGTTATTTTGGTTTTATCACCAAGCACCCGATGCTGAACAGGTTTGCATGTCACGTCTTCGTCTCTCAGGACTCCATGAGACATGTAGCTGAGTGTGTGGGGTGAGTCTAATGCTTTTAAAACGTCACACAGTAACATTCACAATAAACTTTTGAGACAGAGAATAGAGAGCCAAAAAGAAAAAGAAGAAAAGAGTGGAGCAGAGAATTTAATGAGAGTGACTGGTCTCTGCTCCATTATCAGAGCACAGAACAGACTGCTGTGTGAATTATTAAAGCTTCTCTCTTTTAGAACAGACAGGAGTTATGGGCCCCAGCAGGAGACAGCTAGCTCTGCCACAGTACATAATATGACCTTATGAACGTATACATTATTTAACCTTATCATTAGCAGAAAAATGGAGGAAAATGTTTAAAGGATTAGTTCACTTCAGAATTAAAATTTCCTGATCATTTACTCACCCCCATGTCATCCAAGATGTTTATGTCTTTCTTTCTTCAGTCGAAAAGAAATTAAGGTTTTTGAGGAAAACATTCCAGGATTTTTCTCCATATAGTGGACTTCAATGGCTACCAACAGGTTGAAGGTCCAAATTGCACTTTCACTACAGCTTCAAAGGGCTCTACACAATCCCAGACGAGGAATAAGGGTCTTGTCTAGCGTAATGGTCGGTCATTTTCTAAAAAAAAAAAAAAAAAAAATATATATACTTTTTAACCACAAATGCTCATCTTGCACTAGCTCTGCGATGCGCCACGCATTATGTAATCACATTGGAAAGGTCACGCGTGACGTAGGCGGAAGTACCGATCCAGTGTTTACAAAGCGAACGTGCAAAGACTAAGTCAAACGGCCTTTACAAAAAAAAAAGGGAAAACAACGATGTTGGATGATTTTGAATTTGGAGTAGAAAATGAGATTTTCGCCCTATTGCGGTACTTCCGTACGTTACGTGTGACCTTTCCAACATGATTACGTAATGCGTGGCGCAGCGCAGAGCTAGTGCAAGATGAGCATTTGGGGTTAAAAAGTATAATTCTTTATTTTATTTTTTTTTAGAAAATGACCGATCGGTTCGCTATATAAGACCCTTATTCCTCGGCTGGGATCGTGTAGAGCCCTTTGAAGCTGCATTGAAACTGCACTTTGAACCTTCATCCTATTGGTAGCCATTGAAATCCACTATATGGAGAAAAATCCTGGAATGTTTTCCTCAAAAACCATAATTTCTTTTTGACTGAAGAAAGAAAGACATAAACATCTTGGGTGATGTGGGGTGAGTAAATTATCAGGAAATTTTAATTCTGACACAGCCGCCATTTTCGCTACATACATATCCCAATGTATGTTCTGATCAAGTATGTCTCTATGTGCTTGTTTTAGACGGGCATTCCATGAGTACTACCAGGAGCACTTAGAATACGCCTGTCCTACCGAAGACATCTACCTTGAGTAGAGGAGGAAAAGGGTAACCATGGCAACTGCTGTCCCTTACGACAGATGTCTGTTCCTGGGCTTGGCCACTACGAGGCGCCTGGCAGCCTTCTCAAATGTAACATAGGCCTCATCTCTTTATTCTCTTCCTCAGTTTCTCTTGTTCTCTCGACATGAACTGAGCTGAATACTCTACATAGGCTCTTAGTGGTCTGTCTATTTATTTAAATGTTTATCGATTAATTTATTTTCTTCATTGAGATGGATTGCCTGTTTATTTGACTTTTCTACTATATAATTAGGGACATGGTTTGGGGTGGATACATTGGTTCAATTTCTTTTTTTTATATATATAGTCCTGGTTTAGAAAAGGCAAAATATGACTTCACATGTTTGAATGCATGGCTTTGAGGGTTATGCTCACAAACACACATACACACAGGAGAAATCTAACAATGTCTGAAATCGAAAGGCAATGAAAGGTTTGAGTCTGAAGACCAGGATTGTTTGTATATATGTATTTGTCCGATTCTGATACATTGCTGTACTGGGTTTGTACTAAAAAGAACAGGGCAGTAGGACGTGACCTGGAAACGTTGATAGGTCTACAGATTGTCTGTTCCAATGTAGTAGAAAGTTTAATGTACGTTTCTGATATTACCGCAATGTAAATACTGTACAATTAGGGACGATTGTAGGTGAATACAGATGCTTCATTACATCACGGTATGCAAGTATCCTGCGCCATCTGTCTGCGAATGAAAAAGTGGGACGGATTGCAGGTAGGCAGGCTGGGTGATGGATCTAAAGATGGTTTGGTGAATGTTAAGTCAACATATTTGACCCCAAAATCACAATAACTAATTAAGAAATTTTATTTTGCTTAAAGAAAATTAAGCCATTATGATTTTTGCCATTGTGACATTTACTTCACAATTTAACACCTACAATTAATGTAATGCATCCAGATGTTTATAATTTTTTTATCATTTTCACTGCCATTTGGCATTATTTTCATCACAATTTAACACCTACAATTACTGTAATGCATCCAGATGTTTTAGTGTTGAGTTTGTTTATAATTTTCATTATTTTCACTGCCATTTTGCCATTATTTTCATCATAATTTAACACCTACCATTACTGTAATCCATCCAGATGTTTTAGTGTTGCGTTTGTTTATATTTTTAGTTATTTTCATTGCCATTTTGGCATTGTTTTCATCATAATTGATCACCCACAATTACAGTAATGCATCCAGCTGTTTTAGTGTTGTTTGTTTATAATTTTCATTATTTTCACTGCCATTTTGGCATTATTGACATCTCAATTTAACACCTACCATTACTGTAAACCATCCAGATGTTTTAGTGTTGAGTTTGTTTATAATTTTTATTATTTTTATTGCCATTTTGGCATCTTTTCATCATAATTCACCCACAATTACAGTAATGCATCCAGATGTTTTAGTTTTAAGTTTATTTTTAGTTTTTCATTTTTAGTCATTGATGATTCTTACTAACACAGTTAGTAAAAATCATCCCATCAATATTTGTAATTAAAATCAGCATGCAATTACGGCTGTGCTACAAATAATACCATAATGTATAAATAATTTACAATGATTATATCATTAATATATTTAATAATATAATTAATATATTAGTTAATATATTATTAATTAATATAACTATTAATATATCATAATTTTCTTTTTTTTTTGCTTTACAGTAATGGAGTGTGTAGTAAGGGAATGTGATAATTTTCATGAATCAATAATACAATTCATTTTCTTAAAGGTGCAATGTGTAAATTTTAGGAGGATCTATTGACAGAAATGCAATATAAT
This sequence comes from Mylopharyngodon piceus, assembly GCA_039654765.1. Taxonomy (NCBI): domain Eukaryota; kingdom Metazoa; phylum Chordata; class Actinopteri; order Cypriniformes; family Xenocyprididae; genus Mylopharyngodon; species Mylopharyngodon piceus. The sequence goes on along the minus strand of CM077458.1, from coordinate 18,454,395 downwards.
ATACATAACTATGTTTTCAGTGGTGTATAAAGACCTTACATAATGAACCGTTATGTTTTTATTACCTTAGAATGAGCCATTTCTATCTACATACACCACGGGTCCCCTTACATGTTAAGTAGTCATTTTGCGCCAGCATGTTTCTACAGTAGCCCTAAACGGACAAACTGCTCTACAGAGCGCATTTGCTTGACTAGCTACTCTCTGCTGTCTCAGATGACGACATCTTTGTCCTGTGTTGGCCACCGTAGCTTCTCTATATTGCAATTCGCAACCTCACCACTAAATGCCGCTAAAATGTACACACTGCACCTTTATTCAGAATTTAAAAAAATTAACAGTATATACAAATTATTATTATTATTGTTATTTTATTTAATTTTGGGGTGAAATATGACTCAGATATGTTTGACCGACTTTGTGCGATTCACCCAGTTGGCTATGCTACAGTCCTTTGGGCATTCAGTCAAATGATATCTCTCCAGCTTTCAAACCTGACAGCCCCTCTGTTCACCACTGTCTGCTGTCTTGTATGATTGGTTGGGCTGACGCTTTTAGCTTTTAAGCCTGATATTATGCTTTGAACATTAGCAGGTAGATATTTCAGTGAGATGCAATGCTTATTGACACTGAGCAAAATGAGTAAAAAAAAAGACTGTCCCAGTTCATTAGGTAACACATTGAATTCAGAAATATTTTACCAATCAGCTTGACCAGATAATTTACAGCTCAGGATAAATATTGCTTCATCTTAGGGTACGTTTACACGACAACGATATGCTTAAAACGGAAAAGTTTTTCCTTTGAGTTTTCCGCGTACAGACGACACTATTGTCAAAACGATCCCCATTCATACGAATCCATGAAAATGACTTAAAACGCTGTATTCTGCTGGCAGGCCATTAGATGGCGATGAAACACTACAGACTGAACATGTAATACGCATGTACAAGACGTCATCGTTTTCACAGATTCGCGTTTTTGTTGTTTACACGAAGACCGTTTTCAAAAGTTTGCGTTTTCAGGCCACCAAAACGCCGTTGTCGTGTAAATGTTTTCTGTTTTTAGTTGAAAATGGTGTCGTGTAAACAGCCCCTTAGACTGATAAAGAATAAAATACCTTGGTGCAGTTCTGTCCAGTGGTAGTCCACTGCTAAAATATCAACAATCTCATTTATGTAGATGCCATGTGGTTATGTAACAAGCTCAGGACAGAAAACAATCCTTCTCTTGCATCTCTGTTTCTTTGAGTCAGTCGTAGATGCAGTTCGTTCAGCTCTCTGACTTCTAACTAGCCCTTGTCCTGACCTTGACCGACACTGCTGAGACTGAACAGAGCAGATCCCCCTGCTGGCTTCATACAATAATTACCTCATTCAATCTGATGAATACAATCCAGGGCCATGCAACAGTTCACAATCAAAATCATGACTTGAAGACATTCAGTTAATATTACAGGAAAATTTTGCTGTGTAGTTTTCATTAAAAATGACATGATAGATCCAGGGTAAAATGCGTGGGACATGGATAGGTCAAAATTTAGTAATGACAGCATATTTACATTTACATCAGGCAGTTTTTCCATCACAGCCTGTCAGGTAATTTCCTGTTTTATTACTCAGAAGCGGAGGGTTGTGTTCAGAATAGAATATTGGCATACTACACATACTGTGTAAGCCGCATTAAATTGCATGTTTAATTCAGGTAATGATGATTTTGGAAATAAGTTAAGATTTATCAGTCTGTTAAAATAAATCAAGAAGGAGATAAAAATCACAGCTGCTATTTCATGTTCATTTGCCGCACTGCATTGGGGGATTTTTAGTATCCTGTCCTTTGTGCTGTCTTGTATGTATATTGCACATTTTGGCAAATGTAATTCATCTGAATTTTCCATAGATACAGATAAAGTGCACAAGCAAACAGTATACATGACTTATACGAGTACGAGTAGTATGGTAGTATGCTATTTTGAACACAGCCCAACATTCCCTGCAAACATGACTGTATCCTCCAGCAGCCTGCAATCTGTTTCCATGGATACCCATTTATTTGTGACGGTGACACTGTCACGGAGGGTGTTTTATGTTTTCAGTGTGACTTGTTTTTGGTTAGACTGCTGTAAATAATCTAGAGTCAGGATCGCCATGCTGTGTCCCTTCTGTTGAGTATGTTATTGAGATAAATATGTAAATTTAAAAGAAATAATAATAATAATAATGTTGATGATAACAATCTCACAACCAAAAGCCAACTGTGATGGGGTGAAAAGATATAAATAGATTTGAATTAGTATTTGTATCTTTCCTTTATCTGCTTTACATTGGTGTACATCTGTTGTTGGATGTGTGGTCACCATGTGCGGAATAACACGCAGTCGCTGATGTTCTAACAGATCCGCCGTGTCAATTAGATGTTCAGATCCTCATTCACAAATGCCCCAAAACTCCATTCTCTGCACTTCATCATTGCATTTAATGGGTCAAATCAGCAGTTTTGTCTCATTTATAAGCGCAAATTTCAGTTATTTCAGTCAGAGCTACCAATCCTCAGTTATGACTGTTACATGACATGTTGTGTGTTCATACAGTAAATAAATATCTTAAATATTTTAGCCTTCACTTTAGCAATTTGTAGTGACAAATTGGCTGTGAAACCCCTAACACATTCAGGCAGAGCATCTAATATTTCTACTTAAGCTTGGGTAGCTGAAATACAATTACAAGAAATGCAAAGTTTTGGACTTAAACGTACATAATTCAGTCCTTCACTGTATAACGGAAACAGCTTCAGTATGACAAAACTATGTATCTTGTATCTTTAAAAATGACAACTTGTAAAAAAAACAAACAAAAAAAAATCTCACTGCCTTGTCATGGTTTTGGTCTTATGAATAAAATACTATATGCTTGATGTCACCAAGTGTTTCTGAGTTTGTTTGGCAAAGGTGAGACTTTGCCGATTGTGGGACTGATGCTGGTTGATGGCAATTTTGTAAATTCTCTGTTTACATACTATCATCGACATTTTAGGCTGTCTTTACACTACAAATAAAGTTTCATGCAAGATCCTATCTTCCTTATTCAAAGACTGAATGATAGGTCAGTGGTTCTCAACCACAGGGCCAGGGCAGACTAAGGGGCCTCAGCAAATTTCCATAGGGGCCGCAGGATGAGTATTTAAATGAATAAGTGCTTATTAATATAATCTAACTCTAAATTAAAATGCTAAAAAACACTTAAAATTCCACCTTTCCCTACAATAATTATTGTTTTTATTGAAGAACATGCAGTCCAAAAATGAAATTTCTGTCATTAATTACTCACCTTCATGTCGTTCCAAACCTGTAAGACCTTTGTTCATCTTCAGAACACAAATTAAGATATTTTTGATGAAATCCGAGCTCTCCCATAGAAAGCAACGAAATTACCACATTCAAGGTCCAGACAAGTAGTAAAGACATCGTTAAAATAGTCAACGTGACTACAGTGGTTCAACCTTAATGTTATGAAGCGACAAGAATACTTTTTGTCCGCAAAAACAAAACAAAAATAATTACTTTATTCAACAATTTCTTCTCTACCCTGTCATTCTCCTACACAGTTGACAGTGCAGCACTTCCGTGTTTACGTCCAATGCCGGCTCAGTATTGGCAGACGCTGTTCACGTGAGCACGACGACGCATGCATGTGATGCTGAAGCAGGAGCCGGCCAATACAAAGTCGGCATTCTGACGTAGAACAACTCTGTCTTCAATGTAAACTGCGTAGGAGAATGACAGGGTAGAGAGGAAATTGTTGAATAAAGTCGTTATTTTTATTTTGTTTTTGCGCACACAAAGTATTCTCGTCACTTCATAACATTAAGGTTGAACCACTGTAGTCACGTTGACTTTAATGATGTCTTTACTACTTTTCTGGAAGTTGAATGTGGTAATTTCGTTGCTTTCTATGGGAGATAAAAAGTTTAATTCAACCATTGTAAATATAATGTGATATGAAATTAAAAAGATGTTTAATATATTTTCATGATAAAGAATATATACACCGTAAAGCATTTTTCTAATTCATTCAAATAAATGGGTAATCATTCAGATACGTGTGACGAGGAATAGAATATCTCAAGATCTGTGTTCTTTTAATTCATTTTATTTCTAAAAATCACTTCATGATTAAGATTCAATGTTAAAAGCATACTGATATCAAATTGATCTTAAAAGACAGTACAAAATAAATTATACAATTGTGCTTAAAAATACACATCTTCTATAACAGTCATACATGAAAATTTAGCTCCTCTATTCCCTTTGAAACCACCAGTCACTGCAGTTACTATCATAACAAGCTATTATTATTATTATCATCAGTAAACTAGTCAGAGCCACATGTTTGAGCTGAAAACTGAGAGATGAGTGAGAAAAGAACTTTTTTCATCACATTTTGCTTTGAGAAGAAAATCAATGAGAGATTGTAAACATAATCAGTCATGATAATTGTAAGTTCATGTTTACGTGGTCGTGCTGGGATTCGGCAGTGTTCCGGCTGGCTGCCACTTCCATTAAAGTGCAGAAGTGCAGTGGCAGCATTCAGGTTTCGGGGTGCAACTGGGAGTGCAGCAGGGCTCGAGTGCAGAGTCAAGCCCTTTGGAAATCTCACTTTCTCCAAACACCATAGAAGCCTCAAACTGCTCCTTGATGGTCTGAATTTGCTTGCGCACAGGGTCCCATTCTGTACCATCGAGGTTATAATTTTCTGAGGGGTCTGCCTCCAGGTTAAATAGTAAAGGAGGATCATGATGCTTGAGAAAGGCCAGCAATGAGCAGTCGTTGTCTGGGGTGGACTCACTGTGAGCTGCGCCTGAGTTATGGGTGAAAAGACATATTAGAAATAAATAGGAAGGTAGTGAGTTTTATATAGAGAGTATAACAAATGGTGAACATACCCCGTGTATAGTAATGGGCTTTGAAATTTTTCCATCTCACTGCAAACACGCTATACTTCTCACTTGGGTCAACGGGGTAGTAAAACATGGTCTGTCTTTTACTCTGAGACACAAATAACATTGGCATAACAAAATTACATTTGGCCCATTTTGGGGGTGAATATGCAGTTTCAGGTTTATTTGTCACTTATACATCCTTACCGAGGTAGTGAAATGCGCTTAAGGATATATTCTTGCATTAAAAAAAAAAAAAATGCTAGATGTGCAACATAAAAGAAGGGTCTCAAGAACTAGTTGTAATGCCTTTTTGCACTTAAAGGGGTCATATCATGAAAATCTGACATTTTTTCCGTGTTTAAGTGCTATAATTGGGTCTCTGGTGCATCTACCAGCAAAGAAAATGTGAAAAAGGACAACCCAGTAACTTGGTTTTGGTAAGCCTTTTTCTACAAGCATGTGAAAAATCAAGCCGTTCTGATTTCGCTCCCTTTGTGACGTAGGAAGGGGATCTTTATAAAATTACCGCCCCCTGAATCTGTATGTTTCCACTCACGGTGCCGCCATTTTGTTTTCGCACTGGTCCTGGAGTGCAGCAGCAGCAGCTGTCCCGCAGTTTAGCTACAACCCTGATCAAATACACTTGAATGTCTTCAGGATTACTAAAGCTACATGAAGGAAGGTGAGTTGTGTCGGAGCAAAACTCTGCAGGACAGCAGCACTCAAGAACGACCGTCCCTGAGATCGTGATATGTCTCAGCTATGTAAACATTATCACTGATCGGTTAACGGCTATAATAGTAAACATGAGTCTCCATAAACTCCTGGCATCTGAGCCACTAAGGACGCAGTGGCGTAATTTTATTTATGAAGGAAATGTGTCCAGATAAATTCATATACCAGTATGTGTAAGTCATTAACACTAGAATTCTTCACACGATCATCAGTGAAACACAGGATTTGCACAGAAATTGATTCTCAAAGATGGATCGATACCAACTGATCCAATTTCATATATATTTATTTCGTGATGTTTGCAAATTGTCTTCCTGAATGTGTTTAGTTAGCACGTTGCTAATGTACTGTGGCTAAAATGTGGCTAAAGTTACCATTGTTTCTTACTGTATTCACAGAGACCAGAGCCATTTCGTTATTTTCATTTTTAACCCAAAAACACATGTAGTCTGTGAAATTCATAAACGCATCTTCATTCTTATTGAGTCTCTCCAACAGTGTGTGGCTTTAGCCACGTTAGCCGTGCATCATGCTATCAAAATCATTCAGAATCTAATTTTAGCAAACATCCACAAAATACATGCCATACCCATGTTATATTCTGCATCAAGAACAGTTTAATGATCCATTTTGCGAGTTATATTTGCTGTGTGAGCTTCTGTATTATGTATGCCTCAGTGTATTGGAATGACGAGCGAGCTTGGGGCGGGGAGCACAAGCTCATTTGCATTTAAAGCAACCCACCCACAAAAATGGCTTGATTTTGCTCACACCCAAATCGGGGCAAATTTGACAAGCTATAATAAATGATCTGTGAGGTATTTTGAGCTGAAACTTCACAGACACATTCTGGGGACACCAGAGACTTATATTACATCTTGTCAAAAGGGGCATAATAGGTCACTTTTAAATTGGCTTATTCTTACTGTTGACATTGAAAATGATGCATGTGTTTTTCAGAGGGTTCAAGTAATCGGTTAATTTCTTGATTGCCGTTTTGACATAGTTTCCACCAGGACATTTTAGTCATATTTAAAAAAAAAATGTCCTTATCAACATGGATTGACATGGCAATGAAATTCTGTTACATTATTTTGGCAGTTAAGGTTTTGGGCGGGATTTGGTGAACTTTTGGGCTGGAAATCATCGACCCAATCTGGCAACACTGCTTGAGCACCAAATCAGCATATTAGATTAATTTCTGAAGGATCATGAGACACAGAAGCCTGGAATAATGGCTTGCCATCAGAGGAATAAATTACATTTTAAAATATATTCAAATAGAAAACAGTTATTTTTAAATTGCAATAACATTTCACAATATTACTTAAGAGAATTTTTCAAAATCATTAAAAAAAAACTCTTACCAACCCAAACTTTCGAACGGTAGTTCAAAGTATTTAACTTAATTTTGATAATTTTGTCTCTTACCGGTCCTTTATTGAACAGGATGTCTGTCATGTCCACCCCATCCAGCTGCGCCTTGGGTAACGGAGCCCCAGCCAGTTTGGCAAAGGTGGGCAGAATGTCCAAAGAGCTGGCCAGAGCACGGGTGACACCTTTAAATGATGGGAAAGAGTAAATTAAATGTCCTCCATTTCATAAAAGCATTGTGTATTTCTCATAGCTGGAAGACACTGGGCCATTTATCTCTTAGCACCTGGTTGGATGAATCCAGGCCAATATGCGATGGCTGGCTCTCTCATTCCTCCTTCGTAAGTCGTTCCTTTGCCACATTTCATCAGTCCTGCATTTCCCCCACGAGACTTCCGCATTAGCTCTGGCCTGGGAGCGCACACATATATAGATGGAAACACTCATAAAAGAAGAAACACTTACAGTATACAACACCTACCCGTTGTCACCAGTGAAGAAGATGAGAGTATTGTTGATCACACCTGTCTCCTCCAGAGTTTTCAGAATCTTCCCCACTGTGCCATCAAACTCCATCAGAGCATCACCGAACGGCCCACGGGGTGACTTACCTGCATAGTCTGCGCCTGCATACTGAGGGTAATGTGTGTGCTAGAAAGAGACCATGCAGAAAGGGTTGAGATAATACCATTAAGTACATACCATGAGTGTGTTTGTAACATATTCTGAAAATAAAAAATCCCATTGATTTTAAAATATATTGTGTGAAACCTTAAAGAAAGGCTTACTATAAGCTCTAAGACTGTTGAATGATCCTCAAGGTTTTCATGGAAACCTTTAGAAAATCTGTGTGATTTCATTTTTTATTTATTTAAATAATTTATTTTTATTTATTTCAATTATTGATTTAAATCATATTAATTGTTTCTCAATGAAGAACTACACTACCCACAATGCTCTTTGTATCTCTTTGAACCATCCAATCAGAAAAGTCCAGAAAAGTTACCATGGAAAAGAGAATTGTGCCAAGAAGTAATCAGCGACTGGCCCCTCCCATGAAGCTTTGCGAATGACATAATCAAGCAAGTCTCCCTACATCCCAAACAACTTAAATATTTGTATATATTTTAATAATTTGCAGTAAAAAATTATAAAAAATTATAATTTTTTTAAAAATAAAATATATATTTTTTTAAATAAAATATTTTAAAAAATTAAATATATTGTATATTATTATATTTTATATAATCCATGACTACAAGAAAATAGTTTTATATCGCAGTTTTATATTAAATTACAACATTCACAAATCACAATGCTGTATCAAGGGATGTCTTCATAGATAATTTTAAAATTTCAGAAAATAGTACCTTTGTCTTTTTCTCAGATTTCCACAATTTTTTTTGACTCTTTACTTAAAGCAACTGTACCCAAAGTTGAAATTAAATTTATTAAAATAACTAACAAATTAAAAAAAATATGCATAAATAAATATTTGTTAACATACTTCTTTAAATAAAAAGCATTATACTATATGAATTGCACAGTATTCATACTGTATATGAATTGCGTAGTATTGCATCCTTTTCAAACACACCCTTAGTCTAGTTTATAACTGAAAATGTTTGTGTTGTGAGAATCAGTATTTTTAGAGACATACTGTACAAGCAATTGCATATGAGCATAAAACATTACGAAGATGATTTGATTAAGACTCTTGACTTACATGTGAAGGATAGTACAAGAAGAATGGGCTCTTATTTTGGACAGCAACATTAATGAACTGAGACGCAAATTCGCTGTAGGCCTTCTCAAGCTGGAGGAAATCTGCAGGCTGCTGCTTGATAATCTCATTAAACATGAGAGGTACAGTTACCACACCCTGATCACAGTGGCCATAGCACTTCACATCTGGAGGAAAGCAGGTGAGATTCTGACAGGGACCCTTTGATACAGAGATAAAGGGATTTTCCTTAAATATTATGCAATGACGAGAGATCAACAAAACTATAACATTAAGAAGTTAGATGATTCACTTGTATTATATACAGTATATATATATAAATGCAATGCAGTTTCCTTATTGATTTCCAGATGAAACAATTACCTGGTCATGCGAGTATGGGATTCCAAGATATTTGTCGAAGCCCTGTCTGGTGGGCAGGTAAGTGCCATTTAGTCCGACGCCCAGGTGCCATTTTCCAACCATGGCTGTAGTGTAACCCTGAGACTTCAGCACCTCTGCAATAGTGGTTTCGTTAAGTGGGAGACCCCCTCTTGAGCCCGGATAGAGCACACCTGGATAGATCCCGGAACGAGTCTGGTAGCGACCAGTCAGCAAGGCTGCCCTGGACCAAAAAATAGCATGTAAAACAAAATGCTGCATATTAGTATGATAAATTGTTGTCAGAATGAGGATAAATTGTAATCAGGTTAATACTGATTTATTGGTCCATTCATCATAAGGGAAATGGAAGGTCAAGTTGAGCACACTGCATTTGTCATGCAGTGTGCAGCGTATATTAGACATTTTGGCAAATTTAGGTCATGGTATTTCTTGCATACAAAAAAATTCATATACCATGCATAGTACACATGGGTCATTGACGAATAAGGTTTTTAAAAGTGTAAAAAAACATAATAGAGATATAATTAATTTGGAAGTTTTATTAAGTGTTAACAATGAGATCATGTGGTTTTTATAATTAATTAACACTGCTTTTGTCATTTTTTACAAGATGGACAAAATTTGTCACCAAAAAAAGTCCAAAACTTCGGTTTTACCGAATGACAATATTTTCAAACAATGCTAACAGGCTGATATCTAGCTAGCTAGCAAAAGGACAATCAAACATTTTATATTTAGTACAAGTTTTAAAAATATTACAACATTTTCCATGTTTTATAGTGGTTGTACCGAATGACCGGATGTTTCGGGACGTGTATGATCAAGTGAAAACATGAATTTTTCAAATAGTTAAGAAAGAGTTAGTTACTTTGTTTCATGACCATGTGGTCCTCTGCAGGTGTCAGAATTATGTCACATGATACTGACCGCATGACTTGATCCAAAATGGTCCCTTTATATTGGTTACTCCGAATGACATCAATGAAATTCATTTTTCTGGTCATTCTTTCTCATAACAAAGCAACGACTTTTACACATAATTTTAATATCATTTTTGCACTATGTTGATATATGATGTTATAAAATCATGGCAAAATTAAGAATATATACATTTATTACATTTAAAGATATTTTAATCACAAATAAAATGGCTGACAGGACACTTGACACGTGACAGGACACTTGACACTTCAAAATCTTTAAATTACCTTTATATGTAGCAAAATATAATTAAAACCTTTTGGATTCAATAAAAGAGATCTAGTTGTGCCACCTTACATACTTTGATGTCATATCTTTGTTTATTATTATTATTATTAAGGCCTTTGGACAAAAAAATGACCTGTCAGGTCTTTGACCCACATAGCCTACTGCAGAAAGAGTAGGCCTACTGGTTGTATGTTTATGATATTTTCGAACCAAAGTCTGTGAATATTAACCTGTATTCTGGCGCCATCTTCTGTGACAGACACTGCATGATCAATTATGTAAAGTCGGTAATTATATAAGGTATCTAATCAATTCGACAAAAAAATCAAGGGAAGTTTTTTTTTTTTGGATAGCCAGAAAGCAAAAAACAAAACTAGTTCAGACCAGCCTGAAATAACTGCGTGTATAAACTAAATGTAATAATTTAAAAATAATAATTAATTTTACAATTATTATTTCTAATTTCTAATTGTATAATTATAATAAATATACAGATAGCTGGAAGGTGATTCAAAAATCCCCAAAAGCTGTTGTTCAAATGAATGCATGAAAATAACGGATATAAGGCTGGATAACAGGTGGATTTTACCTGGATGGGCTGCACACAGGACTCGTGACGTAGAAGTCGGTAAAACGCAGTCCTTGCGCCGCCAGTCTGTTTAGATTCGGGGTGAGAGAGCTCGGGTGTCCAAAACACCCCAGATCACCGTAACCCAAATCATCGGCGAAAAGCAGCACAAAGTTGGGCGGTGATGCGGGAGCACATTGAGCTGTAATCAGTGCAAACAACGCGATTATACACATCAAATCCATCATCTAATATGCAGCTTTCAAAAGCTTGATAATTTAAATATATAAAACGTTAAGTATCATGACAATTCCTGCTCGATTTGTTATGAGCTTTAGGTCCTTTCCTCGCAGCTTTATAGCTGTCATTTACATCTCGCTGTAGTCTTTCATGTTGTTCCATGTGAGTCATATGATCACCGACACGCGATCCGGTGAGAAGGGGGCTGATGGGATATGTCGTTTTTTAGCCAGATAGGTGTAGTGCATTATAAAGTTTTCATTTAATGGTTGTTTCGTGTGGATTATGATTATTTTTTATGTTTCTGTGGTATTTTATGTTTTCCCCCTCGAACTTTATATCGGATTATATCAAAGCTTACTTTCCTATGGCTTACATGAGCAATAACATCGACAACTTTCTTAAAACATATCAATTTGCTTACCGCTAAAAATGAGCAACGTCTGCAGCAACATGACGGTGAGTAAATATTAACATTATTTCCATTTTTATGCGAGCTATGCCTCAGTTTAATGCAATTTAATGAGGAAAGAAACATTAGCTTTAGCATCAGTAACAAAAACTAAATAGCTAATAAAATTGGGCAATTTCATGCAAATAACTGCTTTACCATTGAAAAAAATCAAGTGTTTATCAAAGGGAATTATTAAAAATGGTATGTTTATTTATATTATTTCACAGTATTGTTTCAGCATTTTTCTGAAATGTTTGAGAAATCCAGTGGGATCCAAAAGTTTAAAATGCATTTATTTTGCATAATTTACTAAAGATTTTGTCATTACAGATTTTATTATCAATATCAACAATTTGAGTGAAAAAATAAATATAATTTCTAATTTCATAATGTCTTAGTATTTGGTAGGCCCAATGTCTCCCTTTTGACAGCCACACTTAAAATGACATGAATGGAATTTCATAAATTCATCCAGCAATATTTGAGAATGTGTAAAAGAACATCTTGTGTGAAAATCTGACCTTTTATAGCTACTAAGGAGTTGATATGGCCTATGTCATAAATTTTAAATGCACCATAAATACATCTTAAACATTCATTCATTTAAATCCTATGGATTTATGGTCTCTGTGTTTTTTTGACCCCTCTGCATATACACTTGCACTTTTTCATTTGTGTTTTTCAGAATACAAAAAGAAATATGAATATTCAGAAGATTTTTTTTTTTTTAATTCCATGTATTTTTGAATTCAATTAAGTTAATTAAATTAAATGTTAGTTAGGCTATATAATACCAACTAAAGGCAGGTGATAATCATGTCATAATTAGCTATCTCCATCTTCATTTAGCTCACAAGTATTGTTGGGCTAACTGCACTGTTTTAAACACATTTCATTGTCAGCAAGTGATGCTCTTGTGTAGATGCACATATGACTCATAAACTTTGTATTTTGAGAGCAAAACTGCTCTGCATGTCACTAGAAATTGACATCAGGTTGCAGTTCAGCTCTCTACCACTGTGGGTCGCTGTTTCATAAGCGCTGGAGCTCACTGTAGTCTCGTAGCACAGTAAAGCTTTAGCGATTGATGGGTTCGATCATTAATATCTCATTAGAGGCAGTGAGAGCAGGGGTGCAGTGTCCAGCCGCTGTCCTTTACATCGCCCTGCGCTTGCTTTGCTTGTGATACAACGTGACAATCAGTCAATTAAATGAACGGGGGATGAAATAGATTGCTCCACTAGCTGGAGGAGGTGAAAGTCAGGGCCGATTTTCAGGGAGAGAGGGAAATCTATCACGCTCTGCATTTGAATTGCACTGCTTTCACAGTTCACACGCACAGTGAGAAGTGGGTGGTTAGACACCTTTACCCCAAGCACCAGACTTCAATGCAGGGGACATTACAAACATTACAAAATCAATGTGCTTAAATTAGGAAATGTCAAAATGTGTGGACTTGTGAAATTAATTAACATAATGGTCTCTGTTCAAAGCAATTCATGCACAGCACAGTAGATTTATTATGCATGAACCCTCACTCTGTTTTGAGAACACTAGATCAGTGGTTCTCAACCAGGGGGCCTTAGCAAATTTCCAAGAGGGGTGCATGGTGATTTAAAAGTAATTAATTAATTATTATTAATATATTAAAATCTCCTAAAATGCTAAAATTGCTATTGTTCAGTTCTGAATTTTTCCCAGCCCTGTTTAGCAACAATATAGAAACGACCTGGCAACTACTCACAATCTCATGGTAGCGAGTTTTGCACAGTAAAGCGCTTCTCACATTTTTGGTAAATCTATTATTTGAGTTTATATGCATTAAAGGAACACTATGTAGTTTTTCGCCGCTAGAGGTCGTCTATTCAAAACAAAGGTGTAGCTTGATGACGCAGAGTTTGAGCGCGGATTTATGGGAGATGTCGTCTTCACCTCACAGAAATCATGTTCATGGATGAAATTATTAACGTTAGTGTAGTATGAATCAGAGCAGGGCCAGTGTTGTGGGAGTGCAACGAGGCCGCTGGAGCGATTGCTAATGAGAGACGAGCGCGACACACGTCTCGAGAACAGCAGGACTTTTATTATGCCGCAGTCGCCACTTCCGCTTCTGTATGTGGGGTAATGCAGCGCTGTATATTATATTAGATACATTTGAGTGTGTTGAAAATGATGGTTTAACGTTGTTTAACTTGTATGTATTGTATGTACCCCTAAGTCTATTTACAATAAAAAAAAGATTAAAAAAAAAAGAAAAAAAAGAAAACAGCGTTACTCTGTGTGTTCGTTTGGAGTTGCTATGAGACACTTGTTGCACACTGCAGTAAGCTAGATCGATATTAGGCATGGTAAAACATAGTACTAGATTCAAACTATAAGCACAATTGATAACAATGATTCGTTTTCTGTCTATAAATGTATCCAAACAATTGTTCCCTTGTCTAATAAAACATATAATATATTAAAGTGTCTCTGGTGTTTCCATGGTTTCTACAAAATAAAACCGGAAACCGAGGGTAACGCAGGTATGATGTCATTGATAGGCGACGCATGGACATGGTCCGTGTCCTATGTAAAAATGACTTATTTCTCTGGATTTAAACATTCTTGGAAACATTTGGGATAATGTCAGTACAAAAGTCAACAAAATATATGTTCTAGTGGTTTTTGGATATTTTATTCCAAAAATCTTACATAGTGTGCCTTTAAAGGGTTAGTTCACCCAAAAATGAACATTATGTCATTAATTACTCACCCTCATGTCGTTCCACACCCGTAATATCTTTGTTCATCTTCGGAACACAAATTAAGATATTTTTCATAAAATCCAATGGCTCAGTGAGGCCTGCATTGCCAGTAAGACATTTAACACTTTCAATGCCCAGAAAGCTACTAAAGACATATTTAAAACAGTTCATGTGACTACAGTGGTTCAACCTTAATGTTATGAACATCATAATATATGAATACGAAGCGACGAGAATACTTTTTGTGCGCCAAAAAACCCCCAAAATAACGACTTTATTCAACAATATCTAGTGATGGGCGATTTTAAAACACTGCTTCATGAAGCTTCGAAGCTTTACAAATCTTTTGTTTAGAATCAGTGGTTCGGAGCGCGTATCAAACTGCCAAAGTCACGCCCCCCAGTGGTGAACCATTGAAATTTCGAAACTCTTATCACATAACGAAGCCTTGTTTACTGAAATCACGTGACTTTCACGCTCCGAACCACTGATTCGAAACAAAAGATTCGTAAAGCTTCGAAGCTTCATGAAGCGGTGTTTTGAAATCGCCCATCACTAGATATTGTTGAATAAAGTTGTTATTTTGTTTTTTTGGCGCACAAAAAGTATTCTCGTCGCTTCATATTCATATATTGTGAAGTTTATAACATTAAAGGGGACCTATTATGCAAAATTCACTTTTGCATGGTGTTTGGCTATAAATGTGTGTTGGCAGTGTGTGTACACAACCACCCTATAATGATAAAAATCCAACCACTCCTTTTTTTTAATCCTCATAAATCATAAGCAGTGTCTCAGAACAAGCCGTTTCCAGATCCCTGGCAGTGTGACGTCACATTAGCCACAGGCCCCGCCCACGAATGTTGACAGACACTGCCGTTTTAACATAGAACCGCCCTGAGCGAGTTCACAGCCAGTTGTACAGTCCGCCATTGCTGCACTGACGAGAATGTCTCCCAAGCGTTTTAGGTGTTCTGTAGCTGGATGGATTAATCCACAAAGCTCTCTCAATTTACTCCCTTAATCTGAGCCGCTGAAGACGAGGTGGATTAATTTTGTTTTCGAAGAAAATGCTCCCTCAAATCTACCGAAATTCGTTCATGTCTGCGCGAATCATTTTACACCGGACTGCTTTGTGAACGAATGTCAATACAAAGGGACAATACAAAACAGAGGTTGTGCTAAAAATTTGTTACTCACGGATAGATCAGTAAACTGTTCGTGATCCAGCTTACAGTCTCCAGAGTGATATTGATAACGGATAATGCAAGGGAGAGAGAGAGTTTATGGATAATATTTTAATGCACACTTGCACTGTTTTATTAAGCTCTTACAGTGATTTTCTAGAGTGAAAACGGACGCTTCATCTTTTGCGTGAAGTACAATAAACGTCATAAAACTCATCGGTAAACAGGCTTGTACTAATATAGTGGATAAAAACAAGAAGACAATATAAGTTATAACTGTAATTGAACTAAACTATACCTGTTCTATCTCCATGCAGCATATATTCGCAGTTCCTGACGTTATAGTGCGTCCTGACTGAATCCTGTCACCGGAGAATCAGCTCTTGAAGCTCCGCCCTCTTAGGCCAAGCACAGCAGCTCATTTGCATTTAAAGGGCACACACTGAAACGGCGCTTTTTTGCTCAACCCCAAAAAGTGGCATTTTAACATGCTATAAAAAAAATTATCTGTGGGGTATTTTGAGCTAAAACTTCACATACACACTCTGGGGACATCAGAGACTTTTTTTACATCTTGTAAAATGGGGCATAATAGGTCCCCTTTAAGGTTGAACCACTGTAGTCACATGAACTGTTTTAAATATGTCTTTAGTAGCTTTCTGGGCACTGAAAGTGTTAATTGTCTTGCTGGCAATGCAGGCCTCACTGAGCCATCGGATTTTATCATAAATATTTTAATTTGTGTTCCGAAGATGAACGAAGGTCTTACAGGTTTGGAACGACATGAGGGTGAGTAATTAATGACAGAATTTTCATTTTTGGGTAAACTAACCCTTTAAGTGGTGTGTTATCTGACACCCCCCTTCTGGTCAGTTGTGTTGTAATGTTACAGGGATCTGCATATTGATAGATTGTTTTGATTTACCATTCGTTTTTTAATGCCCGTCTAGAGATGACCTACATTCAGCTTGGTATGAGTGTGTGTGGTTTTACAGTAATGAAGCCAGGTGGAGAGAGAATGAGCTAGTGAATGAGAAGGGGAAGGGGATGAGGAATTGAAACCATGAGATGCTCTAAAATGTCTCCCTTTTGTTCTTTGTTGAAATACTCTCTCTCTCTCTCTCTATCTCTCTCTCTTTCTCTTTCTCTTTCCACAACTACATACTCTCTGTTTCACGTCTGTTTGTTTTGGTTTGTTGTTTATTTATCATGTCTCAAAAAGACAATTATCTTTGCCCCAGTGACCGGCGGACATGTTAGATGACGTTAACTGAGTTTGGCAGCGTTCCCGCTGGCGGAGGTGGAGGAAGAGCAGGCCCTTACATCACGCCCGTGTCGCCACCGATACATTTGGCATGCCGCATTGATTCTTGGTGTGTTAAATACTGGCCTCGATGTAGAAGTCAGCTTGAATAGCTGAGGGAGAGCATGCTATCTCATCTCACCATATTACACAACCAAACTTCGGACACTTGACTTCCTTCCTTCCAGGTCGTCGTTTGATCTCGGATTTCATGTTAACGAGTTCGTTAAATAATTGTGAGTAGAGCAAATCTGACCTTTCAGATTTGCCTTAAGTATTAAACATATGCCATTGCAAAGAAAGTCTTCACATTTCACCAATGCAGGAAGTAAAGATTTAGTGAAGATCAAAGATCAGCTGATGGTAATTTTCTGTAATGAGTCCATGTCTGGTACTTCAGCAGCCATTTGCGTTGTATGTGGACGATCGAAACAAGCAGTGCTTTTGAGACTATCCTGCAGGCAGATGCTCATTAGTCTCGCAGAGTCAGACTTTGACTATCAGCATAACGTCTGGTGCACTTTGTAGCTTTAGTCTGGCCAAAAAGCACCCACTTAATAAGAATCTGACTTGCATATATAATTACCTACCACAGTTATTTATTTATTTATTTTTTTTAATGTGACATTTAGGGGCAGATAAACTTGAAATTTATCATACCTCAATAATAGCCCGTCATGCAGCACATTACGTAAAAGCTCAGTAGTGTTTGCAAAAGATTGTGTGTATGCACTCTTATAAATAAAGTTTACAAAAGGGGGTTTTCGTAGCAATGCCATAGCATAGAGGAACAATTTTGAGGTTCCCAAAGAAACTTTCATTGAACCGTTCTTAAAAGAACCATTTTTTCTTAGTGTGAAGAACCTTTTGATAATCTAACTTTTTTCCACTATAAAGAACCTTTTTGTGCAATGGGAAGGTTCTATGAATGTTCAGAAAGGTTCTTCATGGAAGCATCAATGCCAATAAAGAAACTTTATTTTCAAGAGTGTATATATGTACACTGGCAGTCAAAAGTTTGGAATTAAGGTTTTTTTTTTTTTTAATTTAAGGTTATTATTAAAATTGTATAATTAAGAAGTTTGCCATGTTCACCAAGGCTGCATTTATTTGATCAATATACAGTAAAAACAGTAATATTTTTAAATATTATTACACAATATTATACTTAATATAACAGTTTTCTGTTAAACTGTTATTTACAGTTTTCTATTTAAATATATTTTAAAATATAATTCATTCCTGTCAGGGGCGGTTCTTTGATCTTCTAGCTAAGCCCTCAGTGAGAATGTGTAGCAAGAGACTATTGCCTAAGTAGTGCCACTTTGTAAATTGGCACCACTATATTACTATATAGTAAGTCAAAAGTACCCTACCAGTACTTAAATTGGTACCAAGTCAATACTAAAACTTTATAAATTAAATAATGATACCTTTCTGTCGTACAGTTCAAATCGGTACACGTTTATGCTCCTGTTTGACTAACAGAAAATTGCCATCATATCATTATTATTAACAAGTATTACTGTTAACTAGCTAAAAAACAAAAATATGGACTCAGGACTCAACTGTTCGGATTGCAGCAAAAACTAATACTGGCCTAACTAATATAAAGTTCAAACATTAAAGACAATGACAATAAAATAATAACAAATAAACAAATTACAAGCAATAGCACAAATAAATATAAGAGAACAAAGATACAAATTAAATAAACAGTCCTTTACAGTGTTTGTGAAAATGGTATTACTGTATGAAGTAAATATACACAGACAGAAATAATTTAGTTAAGCGCACCGAGTGATTCTCGCTTTTTCTTTTGTTGTTTGATTAACATTATTAACATAGGAAACAGATCGCTGCTTTCACTATAAGTATTTGTTAAGACGGGAATTTTTGGCACATGAACGCCACCACAATGTCGTAAATACGAGTGGGAAGTTCGGGATTTTCTTTAAGCCCCAATCTGTACGAGTTGGGGGCGTGTCATTGAGAAACATTAATTAATGACTGTACACCGCCATCTTACTCAGACGAAAGTGACTTGAACGCACCAGCTGTCATAAACCTGACTTCCCACCTCATATATACGAACTTCCCAGGAGGACTTGAACGCACCATTTGATAATAATTTTGTGTGTACACGTGTGCTGTCCGAGAGGCGGCTTTCTGTGTGCGCACACAGAAACGATTTATCACAGCGCGCGAGTACCAAATGAAGTTACTTTCACTGCGTCTTGCGCTTGAATGGCTTAAAATCACTTGAATGTTTAAACTGATAAGACTTAAAACCAAAAATTACAAACTTTATAAACAATACTGGCCCGATCTTTCTGTTAGGTGATTATAGTTGGGGGGCTGAGATGACAGACAGCCCCCTAAAAACGGTGTTGAACCGCCCCTGATTCCTGTGATGGCAAAGTTGAATTTTCCATATTCCAGTCTTCAGTGTCACATGATCCTTCAGAAATCATTCTAATATGCTGATTTGCTGCTCAAAAAACATTTCTTATTATTATCAATGTTTAAAACAGTTGTGCCTTATGTAAACGCATCAAATTAACCATAACAGCCTAATTATACTGGGATACCTTAAGACCTATTAGTAGTCGTTCAGGCAATCACCAACTAGTCAGTTTTTAAAATATGTATACCCAGACCCAGCCAACCAGATTTAAATCGCTCTTAGCATTATTGTGTGCATCAGACGGTCTGTGGGTGTGCTGAGACTTACTCTAGATGCTCATTAGCGAGTTGGGGATGGCTACTTGAGTTTTAATGCTTTGTTTCAGTTCTCTGAGCTTCATTTTTGTTCTGTGTCTGTCTTTGATATGCTCTTTATTCTCTCAGAGCTAAACAGAGTTATAGATGGCATATTCTGTAATTGTTAGTGTTGTAGTACTGGACTGGTCTTTGTCATGAGACCAGTCTTAAGACCATTTTTTAAAGGTCAGGGTCTTGTCTCGGTCTCAGACTAAGAGGACTCTGGATTTTATTTCAAGACGGGTCAAGACCACAACTGCTGGGATATCACTAAATTGCAGGTGCATTGTATGATTGATCATTACTGTGATTGGATGTAAAACTTCCTGTTTCAAATGCAATCAATAACTTTTTTTCTAATTTGATTTCAAATCAAATCGCCTTTATTGTTACACTGTCACATTGTTACTTCTTTTGTTAATGTTGTGCCAGTTCCGAAAACAATGCAGGATTGAGTCAAATGTCAAATGCCCAAAATTAATGCAAACGCCCACAAAGATATGTGCATGTGCAAAGATACGCTTGCAAAAAAGTACTCGAATGAGATCTTGTTTTTTATAATTAAGCAATGTCACATAAGCAAGAGAGCTGTATTCATGAAAATGAGGACTATTGAATCCATGTATCATTCGTTCAGTCAATTTTTGATTTAATATTGAAAGTAGAAAAATGAGAAAATGTCTTTTTTGTTTTTTTTTTTCATTTAAAAAAAAAAAAGGAAAAAAAGAATTCATTTTTCGTATAGGGGTAGAAAAATGAATAAACAGCTTGAATATTCTATCTCTACATGTGGGAGGGAATGAAACGCCCCTTCCCTCTGATTGGTCAGCTGAAGATCAAACCCTGCCATCATCAGTTCTTCCTTATTTCCACGCAGCAGAATAAAAGTCCTCCTCAGCTGCAGTTGTACGGACTCTTAACGCATTTATGAAGCCTTCTGAAGTGAAGCGATGCACTTGTGTAAGTCATATACACCTAGGATGGCTTGATAGTAAGTAAGTTTGGGGTAATTTTCATTTTAAAGTGAACCAATCCTTAAAAAAAAGGTTCAAGAGAATTAATAAATCGCAGACTGTGGATTTTATTGCATTTTACAAAATGTCCCAACTTTTCTGTAAATGGGGTTATATAAATAACAGGGATGCACGATATATCGGCCACAATATCGGTATCGGCTGATAAATGTTAATTTTTAATGTTATCGTTATCGGCCTGATAAGAAAATTTGGCCGATATATTAAAGCCGATAAATAATGGAATATTTCCTTCAGCAGAGACACTTCAGATGCACACTGTTGGCAATGATGGTTTTGAATTTGCTTGAAATATTATTGAAATCACTTCATCAAAAAGAAAAATACAGTTCAGTGCAACATGTACAGCGCAGGTCTATCATATAGGCTACTAGGGGTGCAATGGTTCAGATTACTCACGGTTCGGTTTGTATCACGGTTTTAGGCTCACGGTTTCGGTACGGTTCGGTATGTGCTATGTTCAGGTAAAAAATTATTACTGTCAAATAAAAATAAAGAAAATAAGAACAAATAATCAAACGACACAAATAAATACAGTAAAGCAAAGATACAAATAAATAAAGCTTTTCAGGTTTTTCATGTATCCAAGTTTTCAGGTACAGAATTTGAATAAATTAGCTAATAAAATGTAAAACAACATTGCATGTAATCTTCACTGTGTAAATTAAATAAAGATCAATCATTATTAATTATTAAGTTACTATTCAATCATGAGCAATGAGTGATTTCCTTACCTTTTTGTTGTTTGATTAACATTAAAAACACATTCAGACAGCAGGAATGCAAGGGCTGCTGTCTCTTTAAGACATAATACACGGATCAGTACACTGATACTGAAGACATGCGTTCTTTCTCGAGTGTATAAGTTGCTAGGATACTCGCCAACATGTTGACATAATTTTGTGTGAATTTGACCGTTCAAGCACAAGACTTGAAAGAGACCTCAATATTTGCGCGCTGTACACGTGCTTCCGCTTGCGCGCTTCGGATGAGTGCACAAATCTTCTCACAGCGTGCGCGTAAGTTCTCTTTCGTGACTTGCACTCGAATGTTTAAATTGGCAAGGCTTAAATTAGTTTAGTTTAAATGGCGATAGCAACGTGTGCTGTTCAGGTCTCACCTGCGCTCGCGCGCTATCAACACCCGGGTGATGACGGCGTAAATGACTGGTCATATGAGCATACAGCACTCGCGTTGAACAAAGTTTAGGGGAAGCCAGAATGTGTATCCATCGACAGAAACATACATTAGCCTAACTCTGTCTGTCTGTTTTATTTATTTTCTACAAACCATATTATATGCGTATGCGTCGTCAGATATGAGATGAACCGTGGTGCAAGTGCGTGCCGAACCGAGTGTGCAGAACGGTACGGTTCGATTTTTTTTTACCGAGAACCGTTTCACCCCTATAGGCTACGTAAAATTACAATGAGAACATTATAATTACGTTACATAATTGTGTGCTTGGGACATGGCTTTTAATGGCGAGACTTTTGTTTTTGTAATCAGGCTCTCAAAAATTATATAAAAATTTGGATTTAGATTTATTGGCCAATATATTAGTTATCGACTTTCAAATATAGAGAATTATCAGTTATCAGCATCGGCCAAAATTTTCATATCAGTGCATCCCTAATAAATAATGTATTTAATATATATCTAATATTTTAACCCCCGGTTCCACAGACAAGGCTTAAGCCTAGTCCCAGACTAAAATGCATGTTTGAGCTGTTTTAACTGAAAGCAACTGTTAAAGATTCTTTAATAATTATTTTTTTGTGTGTGTGGGTGTGTTCCACTGAAGAAATAACAGAAGTAGAATGACATGACTGTGAGTAATAAAGTATTGTCATTTTTGGGTGAACGGATCGTTCAAGTCCTTTAAGTTGCATTCCCGTAATGTTTCTGGAGATAACCTGTACTGCAAGTGAAACAGGCAATAGATTAAATGACTTTTGTTGTATAGATCTTACTGGCATTAAAAGACTATGAAGTCAGTATTTAATGAGACAGATAGATGGAGATGCACTTATATACCCGATCTGTATGCAGTGTACCCTGAAGTACGTGAAGGACCTGAGTTTGCCTTTAAATATGAACTTTATATTCAGAATGTTTGTGGCAGAGTCTTAGAGAGAGAGAGAGAGAGAGAGAGAGGGGTGGGTACAGAGAGACAGATGAATATCTGCAGGGCTTCAGTCACACTGAGTGGATTGCTGAAGAGTTTGGTCCACCTTTATTACTCTTAATCAATTGACATTGCCAAATGAATTGA
Organism: Mylopharyngodon piceus; assembly: GCA_039654765.1. Lineage (NCBI taxonomy): Eukaryota > Metazoa > Chordata > Actinopteri > Cypriniformes > Xenocyprididae > Mylopharyngodon > Mylopharyngodon piceus. Next base: position 18,431,440 of record CM077458.1, on the reverse strand, counting down.
AAACTGGCCAAACTAAATAGCAATATAACAAACAAGTATATACAGTGTGTTTATGTAACCTAGAAATCTATCAATCACCATTTATCAAAAGACTAGTGTTAAGCTCATCAAACTGTTAATGAATAATTGAACAATGACGCAAAGGAGAAAGAAATATGACGAGAGAGAGGAGGGGGGGATCTTAATCTTAACCTCCCTCTCGCTCTTTCTCTCTTGCTCTCTCTCTCTCTCTCTCTCTCTCTCTCTCTCTCTCTCTCTCTCTCTCTCTCTTTCTCTCTCTCCGTCTGTCTGTTGTGGGACAGCAGATAAAGCTGTTGAATAATTCAGGACGTATTGAGTGCCTCCTTTCGACTGTGTCTGGCTGTTAGCTGCTCTTTGGAATGGCTGAGGCATGCGGAGAGAACAAGTGCTTGAGAGCAAGGAAGGCAGTATGCAGAGAGAGAGAGATACAATCCTGCTGTAATATCATAAGTGTATTGTTTTACAGAGGAAAATGTGACCTAAATGTTGAAAATGAGGAGTAAACAAGATGATTAGATGGTGAAAATAAACTGATGTGGAGTATCAGAGAGATTTGTCAGGTAATGAAGATTGGTGGTTGACGTCTTGAGCCTTTGAATGTATCAAATCCAAATTAAAAGGGTTTAAAGCAAGGATTGCAAATTACCAGCCTGATATAATAGTTTATCAATAAGTCCAGTTGGCAGTGCAGTTTAGAGATGCATGGATTACTCTCATAATAATGCTCATTGTAGGATGCCCCATTTTCTGATGCTGTTTAGCTTTTGTAAACATAAAATAGTTTAATTCAGCAAGGATGCATTAAATTGATCAGAAGTGACAACAAGAAACATTTATAATGTTACAAATGTTTTCGATTTCGATTAAATGCTTTTAATATAACTTTCTATTCAAAGAATCCTGAAAAAAGTAGCACTGTATCACATTTTTTATGGTATTTATTATTGTTTTTATGTATTTGGTACTTGTATCGGTAATACTTCAGTATAGGGAACACATATTCACTATTAACTACAACTTTTGCCTCAATTAACTCCTAATTCACTGCTTATTAATAGTAAGGTATTTTTTGTAGTGTTTAAATTTAGGTATTAAGTAGGTTTAAGGGATGTAGAGTAAGGTCATGCAGAGTAAGGCATAAGTAATGTGCTTTAAAAGTACTATTATAAAACGGTTAGTTCCTGTCCTTGATTCTGATTGGTCAATAGCTGTTTTATTCACGATAAAACACGGCTATGACCGCTTCACCCAACGGTTCTGTGTATCACTACACAACACCCTTAGCAACCACTCTTAGCAATGTAAACTGTATGTTCTCAATTGATATTGTTCATTGAAGCTTACTGTTTTATATAGAAGAGTATTGTGAGAAAGAGATCGAGTGAGCGAGTTTATTACCTGCATTCAGATTTAGCATTTTCCTTCAGGTCAGTGCTGTGTTCATAATAAAAAATCTGTTTAAATGTCCGATGTATTATCTTGTCCTTTTAACAGTTAAGGGGTTTTCCCGTGACTGACAGCGCTAGTCAAAGCATTTGTCAGTTGCGTCTTGTTCCGTTCACAACAATTCAGTCTTTTCAGTGTAAAAGTCTTCGCTACTGACTGACACACTCATAAAGACAGTCTTTGCCGCCATCTAATGGCGTAATAATGTAACTTCTGTTGCTGTTCACAGTCAGGGACTATTTTTTCCGGCAAAAAGAAGGCTTTTGGTGAAAGTTTACTTCATGAAAGTTGCATTGATACATATTTTTGGCTTTAATATTTGTATTGTGTGGTAACCGTTTTAAAAAAGCAATAAGGTACTCGACGCTAGTGCTGTATCGTGAATAAGTCACGGCTGAAGGGGTTGCAGGCACTCTGCTTCGCGTCGTGCCTAACAACGCCATTCAGCCGTGACTTAGGCTATTCACGATACAGAACAGCCTCTCGTACCTTATTGCTTACATAAACAACCAGCATGCACACGCACAGCTTAGGCTGGGACGTCACAGTGCTATATGCAAACATAGTCCACTTCCATGTCTGTAATGATGCTAATGCCTGTGATGGTTTAAATGAGATTGCTATCCGTCTCAAATGCATCTCAGGCATTTGGCTTTTCATGATCAAATAGCGATCAGTAAAAATGACATTAGCAAGTCTAAGTACCCACTTTTTTGGCAGCTTTGACAAAGTACTATTAACTTCAGGTGCACTTCGTCACACTCTAGTATTTCTATGTAACCGCACCCGTCCTCTTAATCAGCCGCTATGGGATATGGGAGGGAAGGCAATGTTGAAATAACTCCAATTTAACCTCCAAATCTTAGCCGACCTTAACCGATTTAACCTCCAAACCTTCAATCCAAATGTCCACCATTTGTACAGCAATATGTCCAATTTCATTTGGCAATTAATTTGAGAGAAACTGCATCTCACCATTATAGTCACTCATTTCATTCCAGTCAAAATTAATTTTAACCACACAGGACAGCTTGAATCTCGTAGCCTCCAAACACATGATATTTAAAGCTGACAGGGGAGACACCCTCTAAAAGGTGCACATTAAATGAAACGTACACTTGGAGTGACAAGCTGGCCTACAGAAACGCAGCTGCATACCAACCACATGCTAATTCTCTCACCTTCGTCAGAGTGACACATGATTGGGGTGGTTTTATTGTTGGACACCGTTTGAGCCTGTTACTCCACTATGTGAACAAGCAAAAAGCATTGCTTTGATATTGGAGTGACGCTCGGGGTGACCCAGAAATGACGAAATGTCAGTATGCGATTTGGAGGAAAAAAAGAAACGCTATGAGCAAGACGTGAAGTGGCACATTGACACAGCAGTGATAAAATGTCACACCGGCTTCTGAGACGAGAGCAAGAGAGAGGAAATCTCTGGACAGGGTCTGCAGCAGGTATGATAGGGGTGAAGAATAGCCTAGGCGGAATTCTTTAGGGCCATGTGACAAAAACGACAACTCTGACCTTTTAAAGATGTAGATATGAAGACTTTGACAGGAATCAGTGATGAACGTACTAACGTAGGGAAAACCCATCGCTCCGATGGTGAACTTATTTAAATAAACGTCTTTTAAATATTAGCAGTTAGTCAGTTTCAATTATACTTGGGCTTCATCTGATATTGCAGTTCAGGTGTGTGTGTGTGTGACTCCTGCAGACATGGGAAATAAAGTCATAACTGATTAATAAAAAAGCAGACAGACTTCAAGGTCAGTGTGTGTTATTATTGTAGTACTTCAGCGGGTAACCCCCAAGGCTCTCTACTCGGGCCAGTTCTATTAAGTGCTTTGTGCTGAGCAGTAGGTCTGTACTTTGATGGAACATTTTAGTTTATGCCTGTGTCCTTGTGTGTGGGCACAAATATGTGTAGTATTTTTAGAAGTGCTTGCTTATATTATTATTGTATGTGCTCCATACAATTATGATGCCTAATCATGCAGCTTTTTAAGAAGTGTGCTATTAATTTTCTAAGCAATTTGACTTTTTTTTTTTTTTTAACATTCCATAGATTCAATGAAGGAGGGACCTGAGCCATAGACACTAGAATATGAAAAGACCTTATTCAGACAGGCATCCAACTTTTCTTTTTTTTTTTTTTTTGAGCAGAAAATAAAACGCATGAAATCTGATTTCACAAGCCCGATTCAAAATCAGGCTGATTAAAATAAGGTTTTTGTTAATGCATCTCAGTCTTAGTGATAGGATTGGATTTCATGTGTTTTTTCTTTGCCATTCCTTGTGCAATGGGTCATGTCAGGTGCTGTGCCAAGACAACATTGATCTTTGAAATAGGGCTGCACGATTTATCGCGATAAAATCGCACGCGATATGGCAAAGGATGCGATTATTTAATGCGCAGCTTGTCAGAGCTTTACGGCTCTGTGATCAGTAGTAAATACTTCTCCATCTGAAAGCCAGAGGGCGCTCTTGCGCAGAAACTCAAAATATGCCCTGCTGCAGAAGAAGATAACACGCATCATATTGCTGTAGCTGAATAAACAGAAGATTGAAACGCTTTGATTGATTAAACATGACTAATAAAAATACGACTGCCTTATTCTGTGTAAGAAGCCACATCATCTGACAGAAGGATGCTCAACTGTCGTTATGAAGTGAATTTGGAGTAAAACGTTATTAAATGTTGTCTTTTGTTGGACAAGATGTTAATAAATGCTTCTCATGTCTGGAAAGATGTTTGACGCGTGTTGCTTTTTCAAATGTACATTATAAGTGACTCAAACTCGCAGTGCTTTCAGATGGATTAGTATTTGGAGCCATACTTCATTGACAAGCCGCGCATAAAAAAACAATCGCAGCCTTTGCGATTTCATAATCGCACTAAGAATCGCGTTTAAGCGATAATCGCGTTCAAGTTCAATGTTATTTTTCGTATCGTGCGATATATTGTGCAGCCCTACTTTGAAATTAATTGGTAAGGTGAAGAATAGTTTGAAATGGTATGAAAAAATTATTATTAGTATTGAGTAATCTTATATATACACAATCTTATTTTAGTGTTTTGTTTTTGGTGTATGATTATTCTGGTTTAGTTTAGTTTAGTTAAAACATAATCAGTGGTGAAACATCCATCGCTAAAGCAGGGTTGCCAGGTTTTCACAACAAAACCCGCTCAATTTCTACTTAAAACTAGCCCAAAACTAGCCCAGTCACGTTTCAAGGGGGTCCCCTGGTAAAAATCGCATTCCGGGGGTTAAATCTGATTTTTGGCAGGGTTCCCCCTGGTAATTTGCATTCCAGGGGCTAAATATCATGTTATTTGGGGTCGCTTCAACCCGCGGACATGAAAAACAGCTGCAGCGTTAAAGTAGCCCAATTCCGCCGGAAAACCGGAAAACTTGGCAACACTGCGCTAAAGTCTCATGCATGGTGAATCTACTCTAGTTTGCATTGTCACTGAAAAGCAGTGGAGACGTGCTAGCAAAAATAAGTGCAGTCTGAACAGAAAAAAATCTGACAATTTTTAAAGTACAATTTAAACAGTAGGTCTAAAAAATCTAATTTTAATAAAATAATAATAAAAAAAACTGTAGAGTCTTGGCTGTTGACACTTTGGGCAAGTAAGCAAGTATGGAGGACGAGAAATGACTTAAGTATAAATAAATGAATAAATACGTAAATGCAGAATTAAATAAATAAATAAATATACAAATGCATAAATAAATAAATGAAGAAATAAATATATGAAGAAATAAATATAGAAATACATAAATGAATAAATAAATGTAGAAATACATAAGTAAATAAATGAATAAATAAATAAGTGAAGAAATAAATAAATAATTAAATGCTGAAATAAATAAATAAATGCAGATATGCATAAATGAATGAATACATAAATAATTTTGTCAAGTGTCATTTTTAACTGTGCTATTTTTGTACCATTTGTGGTATACTATTTCTTTTTTCTACATTTATTAATGTATTTCCACATTTATTTATTTATGTGTTTCTGCATTTATGTATTTATTTATTTATTTCAGCATTTAATTATTTATTTATTTATTCATTTTTTTATTCATTTATTTACTTATGTATTTATTCATTTTTTTATTCATTTATTTACTTATGTATTTCTACATTTATTTATTTATTAATTTATTTATGTATTTCTACATTTATTTCTTCATATATTTATTTATTCATTCATATATTTATGTATTTATTTATTTAATTCTGCATTTACGTATTTATTCATTTATTTATTTATACTTAAGTCATTTCTCGTCCTCCATAAGCAAGCACCTAGCAAGCACCCATAACCAGGGGCGTAGCCATCGTTTCAGAAGTGAGGGGGACAGAAATGTCAGTTTTATCTGACCTTTGTCTAATTGACAGATTTTTTATTATTATTATTATTATTATTATTATTATTTTATTATTTTTAATTCAAAATCAATTTGCTTTTAATAAGAAATCAAATACACTGCTGAACAATAAGCTATATCTATAGTATTTTTTTCCTATATTTTAATTTGGAAACATTACAATTGTTTAATGTTTTTGGAAGAAGTCTCTTCTGCTCACCAAGGCTGGATTTATTTAATCAAAAATGCAATAAAAAAAAACAGTAATATTGTGAAACAGTATTACAATTTAAAATAGCTGTTTTCTATGTGAATATATTGTAAAATGTACAATATATGTGGTCAAAGCTGAATTTTCAGCATCATTACTCCAGTCTTCAGTGTCACATGATCCTTCAGAAATCATTCTAATATGCTGATTTGCTGCTCAAGAAACATTTCTGATTATTATCAATGTTGAAAACAGTGCTGCTTCATATATTTGTGGAAACCATGATACCATTAATTGTGGTAAGATTAAAAAAAGAGAGAAATTAATACTTTTATTCATCAAGGATGCATTAAATTTATCAAAAGTGACAGAAGACATAATGTTACAACATATTTCTATTTAATAAATGTTAATGAATTAATGTAATAAATTCAAATAAATAAACTTTCTATTCATCAAAGAATCCTGAAAAATTAAATGTATCATGGTTTACACAACAATTTTAAGCAACTGTTTTCAACACTGATAATAATCATAAATGTTTCTTGAGCAGCAAATCAGCATATTAGAATGATTTCTGAAGGATCATGTGACACTGAAGACTGGAGTAATGATGCTAAAAAATTCAGCTTTGCATCACAGGAATAAATACATTTTAAAATATATTCACATAGAAAATAGCTATTTTAATTTGTAATAATATTTCACAACATTACTGGTTTTACTGTATTTTTGACTGAATAAATCCAGCCTTGGCAAGCATAAGAGACTTCTTTCAAAAACATTAAAAAGGCTGTCAATTAGCACTGCATTATTCAAATACTTTATTGTCAATAAATACTTTAAGATGGCTTGAAAAGCATACATAATCCATATCTTGTCGCAATCGTGTTAATTGTCTTCACGTTTCATCAGTCAAAACGTTTTTTCTTTTACAGCAAATGGCTGAATTACTTCTACGAATCCGTTTTGGACGTTCTGCGTGAGAGCAACCTCCGGCTTCCAGTATGAATGAAACATACATTACACGAGAGTGAGCGCTCCATAATGTTTAGATCACCTCATTTTGGTTAAGAATAAAACAACAGGTCATGCATAGACTATCTTGTCTCTTTGAATTTAGATTTATTCGCATTGCCCTCTATGTGAACACACTTGCCCAAAAAAAGTGCGGGGGACGAATGTACGTTTTATTAAAAGTGCGGGGGACATGTCCCCCCGTCCCCCGCGTATTCTACGCCCCTGCCCATTACCCCTTAGCACCTGTCCTGTTTACTATTTACAACACCTTAGTTATTAGACCTTAGTTAACACTCATTTTCTCCGGAGAATGTCAAAATCTTGTCATGGACTGTATGTGCATTGCAGTGTTAATTATGTTACATTAGGGGATGCTATATGTGTGTATGTGTGTGTGTGTGTGTGTGTGTGTGTGTGTTTGTGTGTGTGAGAGAGAGCCATTGAGGAGTTTTCCATGTTATCACAGTTTAGTCTTGCTTGACTCATGTTTCTCAGTTGGGGGTGTGTGTTCAAGGGAAAAGACCAATCTGTTGAGATCTGTCCTTTGAGGCTCACACATACACACATTCTCTCCATCTTCCTTTACTTACACGAGAGGGTGTGGTGGCATATAGAAAAATGAACTTCCTGTCTGCAATCCTCGCATGGCATCGTAACGGATGGGTTTACATCACCGAACCCAATCTCACTCTCGGAGAACATCAGGAAATAGTTCTCTCTCCAACACAACGCCAGAGAAAGCACTTATTTTTGAAGGAAATGTGTGATAAGCCCTAAACAGTCTCTCTGTCTCTCTCTCTCTCTGACACTCATTGCTACTCTGAGGAATAGAAGGGACAGACTTTATCACCAACAGATTAAAAATAGAGAAGGGAGTTTGAGGAATGACATTCGATCTCGATCATCGAGTACTGGTGAGTTCACTGTACAAGGTTTGTGGTTCATAATCAAAAATCTGTTGGAAATCTCTATTGGCTAAATAGAGATGATGAACATTGCAGTTTATGCAAAACTTGAATGGGTGAGGTAATTTAAAATATATTATCATATATTACTTAATATGCAGAGAAAGCTATGAGTAAGCCATCTGCCAAAAAGCGACTGCATGTGCTGCTATCAAAATATCGCTCTGTCCTGACATTAGCTCAACTAATGGTGTGAGTTTGTGGTGGGACTGTCTGTTTCTCTGACCAGTGAAAGACAGGGGGAGTGGTCAAAATACTTGAGTCATTACTAGTTGGTTACCATGATCTTCACTTTAGAATATGGTTACAAATGGCTAGTAATTCCTTTAGAAGGATGTAGTAACACTTATTATCCAAAACCTTACAAAAAGCTTCCAATGACTTCAGTCATTACTAGAGAGATTTATCATGCTTTCAGAATACTGTTACAAATAGGCTAATTAGTAGTTCCTTCTGAAGGATTTGGTAATACTTGAGTAATTACTAGTGGGTTACCATGATCTTTACTTTAGAATTGATTATACATTGTGCATTAATCTCATTAATTATGAACCTGTATAATATAGCAGTTTTTATTAGTCCTCTGGGAGGTACTAAATAGTTACTGATTAGCTAATAGTGAACTACCTCATTCAACTGAGTGCTATTACTTACTAATTCGTTAATCAGATTTTCTTGTTAGTTAATAGTATAGTTAGTAGAATGCTAATATTGTGTTATTCATTTGTTCCTGTGTAGTTATTCATTAAAGGCACAACATTTTTCGCTGCTAGAGGTCGCCTATTCAAAACAAAGGCATAGCTTGATGACGCCAAGTTTGAGCGCGGAATCTTGGGAAATGTCGTCTTCACCTCACAGCCGGTGGAAAAGAATCAGGACAGGACTTGGGCAGAAGTCATGTTCATGGATGAGATTATTAACGTTACTGTAGTATGAAGCAGAGCAGGGCCGAGTGATGTTGGAGCTGAATGAGCGATTGCTAATGAGAGACTAGCGCGACACACAGCTTGAGAGCAGCGGAACTTTTATTATGCCGCAGTCGCACAAGCGTATGTGGGGTAATGCAGCGCTGTTTATCATATTAGATACATTTGAGTGTGTTGAAAATTATGTTATAACGTTACTCTGTGTTCGCTCGGCGGCTGCTGTGAGACACTTGTTACACACTGCAGTAATCTAGATCGATATTAGAATATAATCATATTAATAAATGCTGGATGGCTTGTGTTGCTAAATGGCATGCAATTAATTTTAAAACACATTGTATGATGGAGAAAATGCTGTATTACTGTTACTAAAAATAAAGCTGCATCGGATTATGCCATGTTAGCCATATGACAAAATAGTGTTGTCTCTGAGGCATGGTAAAAACATGGTACTCGTGGAAAATCAAGAAAACGAGATTCAAACAAAAAGACTAAACGTGTTGAGCTATATAACATTACTTAGCCTAGTTTTCTGTCTATAAATGTATCCAAACAGTTGTTCCCTTGTCTAATAAAACACATAATATATTAAAGCGTCTTTGGTGTTTCCATGGTTTCTACAAAATAAACCAAAAACCAAGGGTAACGCAATTATGTCATTGATAGGTGATGCACGGATATGGTCCGTGTCCTGGTTAAAATTGCTTATTTCTCTGGATTTAAACATTCTTAGAAACATCTGGGATAATGTAAGTCCACAAGTCAACAAAATATGTAACACTGTTCTAGTGGTTTTTGGATATTTTATTCCAAAAATCTTACATATTGTGCCATATATTGACGGAACAGTATTCTAAAGTGTTACCACTAAATTTAGTCTAGGGAAGTTGTCGGTCATCGTTTTTGCTAGAAATGTCCCAGATATCATTCGGTCACTTGCAGGAACATGGCTTTTTATTTTATAATTGTGTGCATTTGTCACTCAATCTTGATTTTGGATCATTACGTCATCAGATCCAGTTTGTGACCAATGCGTTCAATGAAATTGTGTGATCAAAAATGGTGTGAGTTCTCAGTCACAGTCTGTAGCTCTTGACAAACTGACACAGGCCTCTTGATCGCATAATGTCATTAGGATAACAGCAGAAACCTGCCTGGACTGCGCCGCTGTTGGTTAGTAGTTTTTGCTGATTGTTAGGTTGACTGCTTAAGTCACTGAAACCAAACTAATTAAGCAATGCATCATGGGGGATCAGGATTTTTATAACCAGAATAGAGTCATACAGTATTTCATCAATTTAATTGTACCTGCAATTCTGTATTAATGAATCCCGTTGTTGTATGATTTTATGCAAGTACATGATTCCATGCAGCTACGCTTCAGGCTCTTACTGATATTATTTGTTTTGGGAGAGTGACGTGATTTTCCCCACAGTGCTATGAGCACTACATATTGTGGCGTAGATCCATTAGTCTAATCTCTGGTTGTAATTGGCTGGTTCTGGCGCTCAGAGCGGGGTTATGCAACAAAGCCCAACAGCACACTCTTGTTAATGTTTAAAGAGTCATTTGGGTTGAGAGCTATTTCAGCTAACTTCAGTTCTTGCTGCTTAGCTTGGATAATTTTCTAGATCTGACTCTGGTGTGCAGCGGTGCTGGGATTAATATATGCGTGTGTGTTTGAGAGAGAGAGAGAGAGACCATGCATCCTTATATGCAGGGTTGTGTGGTTACGCTTGAGTCACTTAAATCACTCTGGATCAAGTGTGCTTATTTAGTGTACTTCTCTTTGCTTCCAAATAAATATAATTACAGTGATTGCAAAGCAAAACATTAAAAGTCAAACTAGGGCTGCACGATTAATAGTAATGAAACCAAAATCGCGATATGCCTTAGTGCGATTATCAAATCTCAGAGGCTTCAATTTAATTAAATACGTGCTGTGTCTTTCTTTTACACACAGGCAGCTCATGATCTGGTATTTTCAGTGCCACAGTTCGCAGTAAATGCAGCTCCACACAAACTCATCTCTGCATGTGCTTGGAGTCAATTATAACATTCATAACATAACATGTGCCAACTGTCTTTCCTAACTTTTAATGAGAAGCTCTTAAAGGGATAGTTCACCCAAAAATGAAAATTCTGTCATCATTTATTCCCCCTCAAGTTGTTTCAAACCTGTATACATTTCTTTGTTCTGCTGTACACAAAGGAAGATATTTGGAAGAATGTTTGTAACCAAGCAGATCTCGCCCCCCATTGAGTACAATAGTAAGAAAAAAATGACTATGGCAGTCAAATATCTTCCTTTGTGTACAGCAGAACAAAGAAATTTATACAGGTTTGGAACAACTTGGAAGGGGGAGTAAATGATCACAGAATTTGGGTGAACTATCCCTATAAAAAAAACGTTTGTTGTCAACAAAAAAAGTTTTTAGGGCTCACTGCAGTTTTCCCGCCAAAAATAATAGTTTGATAGTTTAACTTTTGTAAATGAAAACAGATTAAAACAGCCATAATTATCAGTATTGCAATTTTACAGTTATACTATATAAAATAAAATTATTATTATTATTAATTCATTATTTATTTTAATTATCGATTATTATTTTTCTTATACTTGATTTTTAAAAGGTTCTGACAAAATGTTAATCGCTACAGTCCATTTAAAAATGTTTAATTAATTTGAATGAATTATTTAAAAAAAAAAATAACAGGTTTGAATGAATGATGCAATGACTCACTCATAAATACTTCTAATTTTTATTATTGGATACATCAACATTTTGAACGAATCTTTTGAATGAATGATTCAATTACAAATATTATTTTAACCTAGTGGTGTAATGATACAATTGTTATTTTGAAGCCTCAATTTAATTTCAAAAAGTTATTTGCTCTATTTTGAACTATAAACTTTTATCCCAGTACTTCTGTGATAATAATGTATGCGGTGTGGTTGAAAGACTGTGAAGCTGTTTCATGAAAACTGCTCTCTCTGGCTCAGTGGCAACGCCAATGCAGATTTTAATGTTCCGCTGTGATTTTGTCAAAGGTTTAATAGACGTAGGCGAATTGTTGTCATTTAGCAATAAGATTGCTTGGGTATCTGAATCAAGATTGCGATCTTTTAACGATTCATGCAGCTCTAATGTCAATCACAAATTTTATCAGAAAAATCATGCATCCCAATGGCATAAAATGCAAAAAGTGAAAATTTAAGCTGTTCATAAACTATTCATACTTGTTTCTATTCACCATAAAAAATTATCTTGCAGACCTAATATACCCCTTCAGGGTAGAGCCAGTGACCTCTGTGCTGTCTTTGAATCATCTTGTATGCTAAAAAAGTCATAAAAAAGTATGCTAAAAAAGTCTGAAGCAAACTGACAAGCCGTGTCTGAAAAGCCGGCAGTTTGACCACTTTGACCCCTTTAGCTCCTTCTTGGGGGGGGGCAAATTGGAAAGGGTACAAAGTCCAAACTACGACTCACCTCCAGATGTTACTTCATGTCCAACATCATCACCCAAATTAAACGTACCATCTGCCTGTACAGACAGCTTCATTAGCCTTCTGGATGGGATTCAGTTACAAACGTCCATTTTCTCTGCCGGGCATTTTCCACTGCTAGGGCCGGGTCCATAGGGGACCCTTGTGGACCACTTGTGGCCCCCTTCTATCCACAGGATACTCATTTTTTTGTGATAGCATACAATATTTAAAAAATATAAAAACATTAAATTAGTTGCATGCGCAAATTATAGAGGCATAGTGAAGTGTGTTTTTTAAGGATTCCGATCACCTCATGTAGGGCTGGGTGATAAAACGATAACGATAATTATCACAATATAATTTTCCTCGATAAAACAATATCAAGAGTTTGATAAATGTTAAATATAATGTTTATGTGGCAAAAGCAGAATGAAACAGTCCTACTCATTTGAACCATGAGTTCAAATGGCAGCGAGAGCTTACTAGAGCGGATGCGTTTACTTGCTGATCGGTCTCGGTCACGTGACCAATAAAGCGCTTGAATTAAGCGAAGAATACAAATGTCTTGGTGATTTAAACTAGTTTTAAGTCAGATGAAACAGCGCTGACAAACAGGAGAAACACTGCGCAACGATACAGTCAGAGGGCTTTTCAATTAGGGCTGCACGATTTATCGCGATAAAATCAAACGTGATTTGGCAGAGGCTGCAATTTATTTAATACGCAGCTTGTCAGAGCTGTACGGCTCTGTGATCAGTAGTAAATGCTTCTCCATCTGAAAGCCAGAGGGCGCTCTTGCGCAGAAACTCAAAATATGCCCTGCTGCAGAAGAAGACAACACAAATCATATTGCTGTAGCTGAATAAACAGAAAATTGAAACGCTTTGATTAATTAAACATGACTAATAAACACATGACTGCCTTATTCTGTGTGAGAAGCCACATCATCTGACAGAAGGATGCTCAACTGTCGTTATGAAGTGAGTTTGAAGTAAAAAACATGTTATTAAATGTTGTCTTTTGTTGGACAAGATGTCAATAAATGCTTCTCATGTCTGGAAAGATGTTTGACGCATGTTGCTTTTCAAATGTACATTATAAGCGATTCAAACTCGCAGTGCTTTCAGATGGATTAGTATTTGGAGCCATACTTCATTGACAAGCCGCGCATAAAAAAATAATCGCAGCCTTTGCGATTTCATAATCGCACTAAGAATCGCGTTTAAGCGATAATCACGTTCAAGTTCAATGTTATTTTTCGTATCGTCCGATATATCGTGCAGTCCTATTTTCAATCGTAAATCGCCATCATTTACCATGGATTTACTGTAGTAACACTAACTGCACCATGGCATTGTGGAAGAAATGTGGGATATCACACTCACTGAATTTTATTTTTTTCTGTGCTTGTAAAATAACCATGCAATTAACTGATTTATTCTTTGAAAACATTATCTTATTTCTTTTCATGCAATTTTGCTTTAAGTTATCTTGTTTAGGAATGTTTTGATATTTAACACAAAATAGGATATATATGTTGTATGTATGTGTATAATATGTATATAATATAATTTTGTATTGGGATATGTCTCCTTGAAACTTTGAGGTGAGCTCTTTTGACATGCCATGTAGCAGCCACCTAGCAACTGCACAGCAATGCCCTAGCATCCTATTTTCTTCAGAAAATGTAAAAATGTAGTGTTTTAATGTTGTGGTTCAGGTAGAGATGAGTAAATGGGAGAGATGAGTTCGGTTCCCCCTTAAAGCCTGACAGACCCACAGAGAGGTTATTAGGAAACCAAATAAAGAAGTATGAAATGGCATTAGCTATATCCCATAGCAAACGCTCTGCTCTTTCAGTAGATCTTTTAAGCCTTAAGCCACAGTTGTAAGCCACATTCACTCATACACACTCTTGGGGAGTTTCAAAGGGTAATCCACAACTTTTTTGAACAGCAGTGGCCACTGACATTACGTCTCTGCATGTCATTGACAAGGATTCCCCTTATTGTTGTCATTAGATATCATTGTAGAGGATTTTTTTACATTACTTTTTTTTTTTTTTTGCAAGATATGTTATATTGTAAACTTATTTAACAGCAATTTGAATCAGTCACACATATACAGATGCATCTCAATAAATTAGAATATCATGAAAAAGTTTTTTTTTTCTTTCTGTAATTTAATTCAAAAAGTAAAACTTAAATATATCCTAGATTTATTATACATAAAGTAAAATATTTCCAGACTTTTTTGTTTTCATTTTGATGATTACAGCTTGCTGCTCATCAAAATAAAAAAATCAGTATCTCAAATTATTAGAATATTTAATTTCAAGTTCTATTAAATTACCATTCTCAGGGTATAAATACTGGGTCTAGGTCAGTAATCCCAACAGCAGTCATGGGGAAGTCTGCTGACTTGACAGTTGTCCAGAAGACGATCATCAAGACCCTGTACAATGAGGGTAAGCCACAGAGGGTCATTGCTGAAAGAGCTGGCTGTTCGCAGAGTGCTGTGCCAAAGCATATTCATGGAAAGTTGACTGGAAGGAAAAAGTGTGGTAGGAAAAGGTGTACAAGTGAAAGGAATGACCGCAGGCTTGAGAAGATTGTCAGGCGAAGCCGATTTAAGAACTTAGGAGAGCTTCAAAAGGAGTGGACTGAAGCTGGAGTCAGTGCATCAAGAGCCACCGCACACAGACGTCTGCACGAAATGAGCTACAACTGTCACATTCCACGTACCAAGCCACTTCTGAACCAAAGACAACGTCAGAAGCGTCTTACCTGGGCTAACGAGAAAAAAAACTGGACTGTTGCTCAGTGGTCCAAAGTCCTCTTTTCAGATGAAAGTAAATTTTGCATTTCATTTGGAAATCAAGGTCCCAGAGTCTGGAGGAAGAGTGGAGAGGCACAGAAACCATGTTGCTTGAAGTCCAGTGTGAAGTTTCCACAGTCAGTGATGATTTGGGCTGCCATGTCATCTGCTGATGTTGGTCCACTGTGTTTTCTGAAGTCCACAGTCAACGCAGCCATCTACCAGGAAATTTTAGAGCACTTCATGCTTCCTTCTGCTGACAAGCTTTATGGAGATGCTGATTTCATTTTCCAGCAGGATTTGGCACCTGCCCACACTGCCAAAGGTACCAAAAGCTGGTTCAATGACCATGGTGTTACTGTGCTTGATTGGCCAGCAAACTCGCCTGACCTGAACCCCATAGAGAATCTATGGGGTATTGTCAAGAGGAAGATGAGAGACACCAGACCCAACAATGCAGATGACCTGAAGGCCGCTATCAAAGCAACCTGGGCTTCCATTACACCTGAGCAGTGCCACAGGCTGATTGCCTCCATGCCACGCCGCATTGATGCAGTAATTCATGCAAAAGGAGGCCCAACCAAGTATTGAGTGCATAGAAATGAACATACTTTTCGGAAGCCTGACATATTAAAATATCCTTTTTTATTGATCTTATGAAGTATTCTAATTTTTTGAGATAGTGAATTGGTGGGTTTTTGTTAAATGTGAGCCAAAATCATCACAATTAAAAGAACCAAAGACTTAAAGTACTTCAGTCTGTGTATTGAATTTATTTAATACACGAGTTCCACAATTTGAGTTGAATTACTGAAATAAATGAACTTTTCCATGACATTCTAATTTATTGAGATGCACCTGGACATGTATACCTGGATGTTGTATAATGTTATTGGATGTTGTTTTTATGTTGTATAAGATGCGTGTGTGTGTGTATAACATCTTTAAATTTATTTTAAAGACATATTGCAGTTCTGAATATGTTTGCCTGATAGAATAGGTGTTTCTTTGTGCTGGCCTGCATGCTGCTGTTGTGTGTTTTGGATTGATAGACTAGAGGGCCAGTCTTCGATCCATTTCATCTCAGTGCATCTAAACACACACACACACACACACACGCACAAACACACTTCCATTCACAAAAATGGATTGTTTCCAAACACTGAGAGACTGCAGAAATGACTGTTGTTGTAAGTGTTAGTTGTCTCTTGCTGGGTGTAAATTGCATGTTGTGTGTGTTTTTAGTTGATACTGTATGTGCAATGACTGTCATCATTTTGTGACTTTCCTGCCACTGTGATACTTCCTATACCACTTGGTTTAAACCACTTCGACACACAGGCACATCCAGGTCATGCACCTTCCCCCATGGTACTATGGTACTAATCTAGTGGTGTCATTTTGATTTAGCACACAAGGGACACAGGTTAAAATAACAACAAAATATATATGTAATAATTATATTTAAAATGTTATTATTTATCATTGCATTTCTAAAAATTAATTAATTTTATATCCTATTTATTTATTTATTTTATTTTTTATTTTTTTTTCTAATTTAGCACACCTTGGGATTAAAGTTAAAATGATTTAGAATTAATGTCAGTAATTATTATCTGCATTTCACACTTAATGTTTTTTTTATATATTTATTTATGTTTTTTAGCACACCATGGGACACAGTTTAAAATAATTATTTTTTATGTATTTATATAACAATATTTCAACAAGCGGCCACCATGAAGTTTGGACCTTTCTCATCTTTTTATAGACCATTGATTATGGATGCTAATATTCATCTCATGTGAGTGTATCATTTTACACATCATTTTTTAGTGGAAAAATGACAACACACTAAATTTACATACTGATGTAACATTACTTCAGGAACACTGCGGTATGCTAGCTAGATCACAGATAATGGATTATAATTAAAAACATTAAAAACTTCATTAAATGCAGCACATTACCATAAAAGATTTCGTAGAAGTTGACATGAATCTAATTTTTACAAGAACGAGACAAAACAACAACACACATACACATACACAGTGTGAGTGGATGGACAACTTGAGGTCAACAGGTCCACTGGAGTTGAATATTATTAATAACTCAAAGTCACCCTTCCAGTAAATAACTCTGCCAGCATCTATTATCTTGAATGCCAGCATCTATTATCTTTAGCTGTGTGTCATTCTGCTCATCTGATCACAGAAAACCCTCGCTTTCTTCCATTTCCATATTAATGGAAACAAGTATTGTATTACCGGAGATTTATCAAACTGTAGCAAAGCTGCACTTGTAATCAGAGGTGTCATGGTGTAGCTTGTGTTTTTCACCCTTGCTCTCTCCCTATTTTCTTTCCCTTGATTTTATTTATTTATTTATTTTTTTTTGTGTTGTCTACTCATATTTTTATTGCTATAGTCTCATTAGTATGACACTGGCAGGACGGAGGATGTGTTTTTCTCCACATGTCTCCCTTCATTATTCATAGTGCATTTACCTGTGTGTGTGTGTGTGTGTGTGTGTGTGTGTGTGTGAGAGAGAGAGAGAGAGAGAGAGAGAGAGAGAGAGAGAGAGCGCGCGCATATCTTGATCTTCACCCTCCTTGAGCTAAAACTTGGATCTGTGTTGAATTACTGATGTGAAATCACATCGGCCTTCACTTATATTCTCAAAGCGACTGTACAGAATTGTAAAACCAGACAGATAATTAGTCGATACTTAGCTTTTCTTCCTATTGAGAATCTAATCAGCTGTGAAATTTTCTTGATTGTTTAATTGACTTTCAGTGACTGTCTGAGGGATGTTAAAGGGTTAGTTCACCCAAAAATGAAATTTCTGTCATTAATTTTTCACCCACATGTCATTCCAAACCCATAATACCTACATTCATTTTCAGAACACAAATTAAGGTATTTTTGATGAAATCTGAGAGCTCTCTGAATCACTGAATCATCAGGTTTCAAGGCCTAGAAAAGTAGTTAAGACATCGTTAAAATAGTCCACGTGACTACAGTGGTTCAACCTTTATGTTATAAAATGATGAGAATACTTTTTGTGCGCAAAACCAAAACAAAAGTAATGACTTTATTCAACAATTTCTTCTCTTCCCTGTCATTCTCCTACGCCGTTGATGTAGTAAACACAGTGCAGCGCTTCCGGGTTCTACATCAGAACGCCGACTCATTATTGGCCGACGCTGTTCATGTGAGCAGCGCGACGCATGTGTGTGATGCTGACGCAGGAGCCGGACTTCATCTAACCGGTAAATCAGTTTCAATTTCGTATTTTTTTTTCGTATTTTCCGGTTTCGATACGTATTTTTCAAATACCACCATATCGGTGCTTAGCTTAAACAGCTGCTGTATCTATTCAGTGGCCACGAAGAGTGCTATGAAGAGCGCTATGTTTTATAAAAGCTAGTATCCAAAAATATCTTTAAGCCCTGTCTTAATCTAAACTCCATTTTACAACCTGGCCCACTGTAGTGCTAGAGTAAAACTAAAGCAACAGGAAGTCGGTGTTCCAGTCTCCTCACTTTGAATAAAAACCAGAGACAGGAAGTTATGGGGGGAAATAGATTTTCATTTAATTTCTTAAATGAACACATGCTGCTCTCCTCCTATTGCTAATTTCGGTGTCGGACTCTCATCCTGTTTGTATGTGTATGTGAAAGAGGAGATATGGAGAGAGAGAGAGAGATTTCAGCAACAGTACTAAGCTCATTAAGACCAGCAGAGCAGAACACTGGGATATGTCTCTGCTCATCCTCTACAGTCCAGAGAGACGGCGGAAGCAGTACACACACACACACACACACTGGTACGCCTGTCATTTTGAGGACTTTTCATAGATGTAATTGGTTATACGGAGCTAATCATATTTTCTATCCCCTAACCCAACAAAACAAAATTTAACAAAATATAATTAATATTTATAAAAATATATAATAAATAAAATTTACTGTACAGCTATTGTAATATACTGTAATACTATTATTATACTACTATTTTATATATTTACCGAGGAGCCACAGACAGTTTGCGGGGGTCTCCATGGATTTGCACTATGCCACTGTAGATGATATGATGGAAATATTCCATATTATGAACATTTATATTATAAGCGTAACTGTATATTATGCATTATACTCGAAACCTCTCATTTGTGATTCAAGTATTGTTTTGTGTTTAATGTTGTAGGACGTTCCAAGTAAATGCATTTGTCAAGTGAAAGGATCTTCAATAGATATCTGCAGAGACTTCCACTTTTGTGCATATTACTATATCTACTTCCAACTTACCTGTATTCAGAAAGATTAATATGATTAAGTATCTGCAAATTATTGCAGTATCCTATCCTAAAAATATTCCTCTATTAATCTATCTTATTCAAGTATCGCCAACTTTCATTTTCTCTTGCCTTCTCTTTCTCACTGTATCCTAAAGCGGCCTCATCTGAGAATCAATTACCCTTCCACTGGTAGCAATGCTGATTCAATTTCAACCTGTCCAACTCGATAACAGCAATCGTCCCCTTGTTCCCCTTGCCCCATTCTCCTTGCTGTTCAACATTTCACCCTTTTCACCCAATTTCTCATTCACTCCATCTTCAGGTGTCAGTATGAAAGGTTTGAGCACTTCTGTAAACATTAGCATAGTGGCAAGTGTCGTTGCCATTGTAGCAATTGGGACTGTTAGCATAGCGCTGTCAGTTTTTTGTTCTGCAGGTTAGCGTGTGTGGAATAGTAAAACGAAACACACGGTGGGACTTGAGGAAAATGTGTATTCTCTAATGCCGGTGGATTCGTGAACAGAGGAATAGAAATGTGCTTCTCTAGGGAACTCAGAAGGGAAAAACAAACACCTTGACAAGAAATGATTGGATTGTGTTTGTGATTATAAAAGCGTGAAAGTTTCTCCGATGTTTACTAGCCGGCAACAGACTGTCACAGAGTCCCAGACAGGAAATGGAACCAAAGACATGTCAGCTTTTCTCTGCTCTACATGTAAATGACCTTATGGAGTCTGAATAGGTGTGTTATGTGATTATCAGTGGGTGTTTGGGTCTAACCTTATAAAAAAACTACTATGACAATACCATGGCTCTTGGATGGTGTCAGACAGTAATACCATGGTACTTTGATATATACCATGAATGCATAATGTGGTTTGTAATGGTACAATTGAAATACCATGACATTTTTTTCGTCAGAATAAAATACTATTACCATTATGGTATTGTTTAAAACATGGTTTTATCTTGGTTATCTTGGTTTTGTGATTTGTAAATATCATCATTTGTGAAAAAAAAAAAAAAAAAAGTTTTTATTTGTATTGAATGTGCACTTGTAGTGTACTTCAAATCTGAAAAGTTTATTTATAAAATACTGTACTCATTTACCATAAATGCTTGTCAGTACATTTGGCAGTATGATTTAACCATATTTAAACACAATAGAAGTAATTATAAAATTACATAAAGATGTACTTAAGTCCTACCTAAGTGAGTCAAAAAAGCACTCTGAAGTTCAGCTAATTGCATTAAGTATAAATTACAACTATAAACCATTTCATTTAATTACTATTACCATGCAATTAATGTCTGAAAACATTATTTTTGGTTCACACTTAAGTATAATAGTATATTATAAAGTATGCTTAAGTACCTTTTCACAAGGGGTAATATGTAATACTGTGGTAAATGATAAATGGTGTTTTAAACAAAAGTGTACCATGGTACTACCATGTTTTTTTGGACATGTGCCATGGCATTCTTGAATGTAAATACCATAGTACATGAATTTAAGTACCATAGTATATTTTAAGGAACCATTGTATTACCATGTGATATTATCTATTTTGTAAGAATTGGTATCCATAGTTTTTTGGACAGAGAACTTTCTGAAGTACATTGGCATACTGTGTAATACCATATTAAATATGTTGATCGTTCAGCCTTTTTGTAAGGATATATGTGTAAAATGAAAGGTTTAATGTTTCATTGACTGAGCATTACATGTTGCACACACTGTGGTGTGTCTGTGTGCCCAAAAGGATCATGAAATGTCAGTGTGTGTGAAATTCTCTATATACGGTAAATGGTGTTTATTACAAGATTATCTCCCTCGCCATGGTACTTCATTCACACTCACAGCATGTTTCAGAAGTGGATAAACATTCTGTCCTTAGGGAGAAATATCACTCTGAGGTGTCTGAGTGAACCACAGGAGGTCTTCAGCAGGTATTTTAAAGCAATTTCTTCTTCTTTCTGGTCCACATATGCTGCAAGATGAGTGCACATAAAACACCACTAAAATATTAGTATTAGTAATATTAGCACTACTAATGAAAAACCGCTGTAAAGCTTACTGGTTTATGAGGTGACCAAACTACATTTCCCAGCATTCACTCTGGCAGCTTAATAATGATAAAATAAAGCATCAGTGCGCATTTGTTCTTGCTCATTTAGTTTTAAAAGTATTCCTTTCTTTTTCAGGAAATTTTGTTGTTTCATTCGTTTATTCTGACCACAATCACTTGATTTATTTCGAACTTTAAGAAACCACCCAGAATGACTTGAAGGCTGCATATGTGGACCAGACCTATTATTTAATATGATCATGAACTGCCTGCTTACACAGGAAGTGTCTGTCTTGTTTACATGATGTTTATGAGAGGGTAAATCTAAAATCAATAATACTAATAGACAAGTGCAGAACAAAGTGGTATTGTAGCCTTTATTAAAGAAATTAGTGGAAAATGGGTGTAGACTGTGCCCAGAATTTCTGTCCATTCAAATGTAATAAGCATCGATAGTTTCACTGATGTAAATCTGCACACAAAGCAAATGTACAGTTACTCATGGATGTCTGGTTTCCTTTCTACCAACTGCCTTAAGCAAATATATTTATACAAGCTATAAAATAAGTTATATTGCCTACAAGTTTATAATTTAATGTTATTTTATGTTGTTATATTTATTACACTCTAAAAAACACAACCAATTTGGGTTGTTTTTAACCCAAGGGCTGGGTAAATATAGGACAGAACACGTTGGGTTAATTTTACCCAGCAAATTGGGTTGTTTATTTAACCCAGCATAATGGGTTGATTAATTTTTACTATAATAGGCCTAGTAGCTTTTTCTTAACTTCATATATGAATTTACGGATTAACTTAAATCCTCTAAACCTTTTTTAAATACTCCACACAACCACTGTTTTGCATGATAATTCCTTTATTTTCAATCATATTTTATAGTATAGCATATTTTATATCGTTTTAATACATATTGCCTACATTTAAGCTCGTTTAACAAATATTAGAAGTAAAAATTAACATTATTTAGAAATAATTCAAGTGTAATTGACCAGTCTCTGTTGTCCTGTTTCCACCGTAATGGCGCTGGATCTTGTGCCGGAGATGGCTCGCATTCGGCGGGGTAACTGCTAACTTTAGACCGCCCTGTGTTTAAGTAACTCAACCCCTGGGTTGACCCAGGAGCTGGGTAACACAAAAACTACCCAAATACTGGAAAAAATAACCCAAAAAAATGACCCAAAAGGCTCAACCCAGGACTTGGGTAGAAAAAATAACCCAAGATTTTTTAGAGTGTAGGTAACATTTCGATAGTCCACTTTAGACTTTCTACTAGCATCTGTATGTCAACTACCAGAGAGTTAGTAGACTGACAACGAAGGTCGCAGGTTCGATTCTTAGTACCTGCAAGAAATGTGGGTGGTGGGAGTGAATGAACAGTGCTATCATCCACTCTCATTACCCACAACTGAGGTGCCCTTGAGCAAGGCACCTGAACCCCAATCACTCCCGGGCGCTGCAGCAAAAATGGCTGCCCACTGATCCGGGTGTTCACGGTATGTGTGTGTTCAATACTCACTGCTGTGTTTGTGTACTTGAGTGAAATGCAGAACACAAATTCTGAGTATGGGACACCATACTTGGCAACACATCACTTCACTTTTATTTATTTTTTTTTTCACTTTATTTAACACTTAAACCTAACCTCGCATTCTACTAATACTCTCATACTAATCTACCTGGCCTAATGGTTAGAGAGTCAGACTGGTAACCCAAAGGTCACAGGTTCGATTCTCAATACCGGCAGGAAACGACTGAGGTGCCCTTGAGCAAGGTATCTAACCCCCAATTGCTGCAGTGAATGGCTGCCCACTGCTCCGGGTGTGTGTTCACGGCTTGCAGTGTGTGTGTGTTCAATACTCACTGCTCCTAATGTGTGTGCGCACTAACTTGGATGGGTTAAATGCAGAGGACAAATTCGGAGGACTTCATTACTTCACTCTAATTGAATGTCTAAAGTGGATTATCAAAATAAAGTGTAATCTTATATTGCTTATATATATTATATTTTATGTAGTATAATGTTTTGTTATATTACATTGTTATATTATATCACATTGCATTTTTAATGTCATTTTATTTTAAAGTTTCAAATGCTGTAAATGCTGTTTTTAAAAAAAAAAAAAAAAAAAAAAAAAAAATATCTAAAGTGCTCATTCTTGTAGCCTGGATTACTCATTAAACTTGGACTTCAGTAAATTTGCTTAAAGTCGGATTGACTAGTTACTGTAGCATTATCACTTACATTACATTAATCAGTTTATGCCCCCTAATGGTTATTCTGGTGCAGTTTCTTTTTTCCAAAATTAATAATGTGTTTCACTTTCTGATCATTTAATTTCTCCACTCTACAAAGTGTTACTGATATTGCTTTAAAAATACCTTAATGGTAATGGTAATGGTCAGGGCTCTGAGTGTATATTAACTGGGTCATTGTAGGTTAATCTGCAGTGGTCTGAGTGTTTCTCTCATGGGTGTTTGAGCTGTGGGTCAAAGGTTAGACTGAGTCTGTGAACTGTCTTAGGTCATCGAACTGCTGTTCCTGAGTTCATGACATCTCAGGAGAACGGTCTCTTTTTCACTCTCCATTCCATCATGCATATTTTATTTCATCTTTTTATGCTCTGTTTGAAGTCAAACATGTCTGACAGAGGTAGGCTTTAACCCCATGCCTGCAAAATGTCTGCCTGAAACCATTCTTTCTTCCTTTCTTTCTCTCTCTCTCTCTCTCACACATACGCACACGCGCACACGCGCACACACACACATACACACACACACAAATAATGGATAACATATTATATATGTACAGTACATATATTTTTTAGTATCAGTGAAATACGTTCTCTCTAAAGATATCACATTTCTTCTTCAGAGGTGGTAAAATACATATTTATTGCATATTTATTTTAGACTTTTGTGGGTGGGTGCACAAAACAATTTGTGCCTGTTTATATTATAATATTAAACAGTTTTAAGTGGCAGCGTTTATACCGCAAAGACCTTGCCTCTCCTCTGTTGTCATTGTGACCTAATATGCATCTAAGGAATAGTATCACCTCCCATTAAAGTTTTATGCGTCTCGTTTCAGAGTTTTGACAGTTCATAAAATTCTGCATGCTGTAAAAATGACTGTCCAGCAGACACATGGACATTGATTAGTGTGTGTGCATGTCTGTTCCTGTTGTCTTGTCAAAGCTGAGCTGATTTTCTCTACTTTAACTTTTATGTCTTTTCATATTGCGAGAGAGACTATTTTTGAGATGGGATATTAGCTTGCTGCATACTGCATACTACTTAGACTGTTAAACAGTGCACAGTATGGACTGATAAACATGTCTGCTGAAATGTCACATGGCTTCACTTTGCTGCATGTTTAATTCAGCGAGAGGTGTCCAGTTATCATCTCACCATGTCTATACTAAAAGCATCAAACCTGCACGTCATCTCAGATTGTCTGCTAGTTTATAGCCACAGTGAAAAATAAAATTAAATTAAAATTAATTTTCACTCGACATTAGGGGTGTAATGATACCCTCATGTCACGATTCAATACATATCACGATACTGAACTCACGATACGATATTGCGATACTCCAAGACATGGTAAAAGGATAACAAAAAATGGGAGTGGAAATGGTAACCCAATGCACAGGACAATGGTGACACCAGAATAAAAATATTCATGATTCTAACGCTGAAACACAGATTTATTTTAGATGAATAGGTTTGCACTCTGTCACTGACTAGATGTATTTAAAATAATGTAGTCAACTTTTTACTGGTAACATTTGGCATTATCAGGATCCACAAATATTCCCTCATTACATTATTATACATTATATTCAACATTATATAGTAGTTTAAAGGGATAGTTCACCCAAAAATTAAAATTCTGTCATTATTTACTCACCCTCAGGTTGTTCCAATATAAAATTTTTTGTTCTGTTGAAAACAAAGGAAGATATTTTGAAGAAAGTTTGTAACCCGGCCGCTTTGGGCCACCATTGGCTTCCATAGTATTTTTTTTTTTTTCCTACTATGGAAGTCAATAATGGCCCAAAGCAGCCTGGTTACAAACTTTCTTCAAAATATCTTCCTTTGTTTTCAACAGAACAAATAAATTTATAGGGTTTGGAACAACCTGAGGGTGAGTAAATGATGACAGAATTTTAATTTTTGGATGAACTATCCCTTTAATGTAGTACTGACACTAAAACTCTGTATCTCTAAAACTCTGTAACTCTGTAAACTTGGATTTTTTTCTCACTAATTTTCATTTTGGGTGAACTATGCACAACACATATTGTCACTAACCACGATACGATATTGTTGTATTTTCGTATTGCGATATATTGTGACACGATATATTGTTACACCCCTAATCGACATTGATCAAATCAAGCTTTTATAACAATCTACTGTTTTACTCTTTTAGTAAGTGAATTATTGCTTTATCTTCGGTCTTCTCTGCCAATTGAAATGGAAGTGAGTTTGCTAGCATTTCAGCTCACTTTATACAACTTATGTTGACATGGTGTGGGGAAAAAATAAGGATATTTACCAATTTTGTTTGGCAGTCCAAAGAGAGACGCTGAAGTTCACTGTTGATTATTGCTTCTGATTTAAGAGGCACACTGGAAATATGGAGTAATTACACTTGAAAATGAAGTTGAGCACATTGCATTGTGGGATATAGTATTTCTTGTGCTCTGGCTGATTACTGCACATTTCAGCAAGTGTAGTAGATCATCTTGGCATTCCATACTTGCAGAACATGTTCATACTGTACATGGTACACTATACATAATGCATACTGCAGCAATTGAGTGGTATGCCACTCCGAACACTCCCAAATAGAGAGACGGGTACAAAGAGGGACTGGAAGTAAGAATGTATAATGAATGAAGGTGTATACGTTACCATTCTTTCTGAGAATTTAAATTTAAGACACAGTGTTCTCATTCAACACTCGCACACACGCATTTGCCAACACAAACACTTTAGATATTAAACGATATGTGACTCAACTGAAAACTTTGTGTATATTTCATTTCAGCCTGGATATTGGCAGCCCACTGCAGCAATTTAGCAAAGACTGAATATAGTTGCTTTTGTTCTTTGCTTGTGTATGGTTAAAGACGAAGCCTATCTTCACATAACAGCAATGTGATGACAGGTCTATTTCACTGACTGCCACCGCCAGTAACGAAAAACACTGCCGCCACCTATAAACCACCCCCATCGAGCGGTGTAGCCTGAGCGAGCAGGTATTGTTTTCATCCCTGACTAAGTATGGATCCTCTTACGCTGCCCGCTATCAGCTACACACAGGAGGGCAATGTGAGCTCATAGCGGCCTGCTTACTGACCTGGGACCAGCTTCACGACTCTTTCTCAATGGGTCTTATGCTGCAGCTGATCGCTGTCTGATTGTTGCTCCACAGGTGAATAGCTCACCTCCTCCTCCACCTCCTCCCTTTCCTCTGCCTCTCTTGGAGGGTCACTGGAGTCAGTTAGCGGATGGAGTCGAGTTATGCCTGAACTTCGTGCTCTTGAGGTACAACCTTTTGCAACAGAAAGAGACAAACATTCTGGATTATTCTGTTCAAATTCTGCTCGTAATCAAGGTAAAGTGTGATGTATGGTTTCATTCAGTTGATTGCTCTTTAAAAGTTGTCAGATATGTTCAGTTATCTGTTTTCTCAAAGTTTTTTAGTTCTGTTTTTATTATTGAGTGCTTTTTTAAAGTGGTTATAAATTGATTTTATTCTCTTTGGAACACCCAGTTTGAGTCAGTTTTCCATCGAAGATCAAATGTGGTGTGATTGTTGTGTTGTGACTTTATCTTGACA
This sequence comes from Mylopharyngodon piceus, assembly GCA_039654765.1. NCBI lineage: Eukaryota > Metazoa > Chordata > Actinopteri > Cypriniformes > Xenocyprididae > Mylopharyngodon > Mylopharyngodon piceus. The sequence goes on along the minus strand of CM077458.1, from coordinate 18,403,910 downwards.
ATGAAGTGCTACGATTTTAGAAAAGACCTTAATATGGTGTTTTATAATGCTTACAAAGTGCAGACAGGCATTTCAGAAAGTAAATTACTTTTAGAAATAAAGGTTATTCAGTTTTTCTTGGGTTTAGCCTTCTAGAGAACCATATTTTTTTGCTTTATCAATTTTTTGAGCTGGGTGTTTGGTTATTTGAAGATTAAAGAAGTTTTTGATGTTTAATGGTTCTTTGGATCAGCATATATCATGGTTTTGTTTTAAAAGGGAAAAAATATATAAGTATTGAAAGATTTAGTAATACATTTTAGTAATAAATGATGTATTTAAAATGGTTTAGAAATAAAAAGAAAAAAAAAACCTGCATAAGTGTTGCAGGTCAGCGTGCCAAAAACATCTGATTACAAGCATACTAGACAATCTGCTGTGTACTTCTGAGGGAGAACTGTAATGTCTACTACACGCTAGTTGGTTGCTAAGGCATTGATTTCTAGGTGGCTGCTTACTGTCAAAAGTTTTTGTTTTGTTGTCCATTTTTTATTTCCCAGGCAATTAGATTTATTTGTGTATTTAGATTTGTCTTTTGTTTTGTTTTTTTAATACTGAAGAAAATGATTAGTATTATTTTACCAGGCAAAATGTCTGTATTATATTCTAGTCTATTCTGATCATTTTACCAGGCTTAGTCTCTAATATATTCTGGTCTTTAGATATTGCTCCGGTCACTCCTTCAATGTCAGTCTATTAGATTATTTCCCTCATTTTTAACATCCGCCATGCTTAAATCGTAAATTATATTGTTTAGAAAAGTAATGGCACAACAAGCTGCATAATTTGAATTATTGTTCATGTCCCTATAGTGCAAACATTGCAGGAGACAAGTTGTGGGCCCTAGTTTAATACGTGATGTTTGTGATCAAGTGAGCAATAGTAATTGTGATGGTTGTCTTAGCAGATAAATGCAATATTGTATAGCGGTGTGTGTGTGTGTGTGTGTGTGTGCAGAGGCTCAGAGCTCGTGCCCTGCGGCTGTGCCTCAGATTCTCCATCTGTTTCAATTAAAGTGAGTGCAGGACTCACTGCACTGCCGGGTTTAAATGTCACAGTGAGAAAGCTCTCACCCTGCCCACAAATAACACCACTACAGAACAGAAGATCTTAGCACAATGGAGCACACACACTCCTAAGTAGCTCCCCAATAGATGAATTGAGTAGGTGAAATATTGCACCGATTCTTGAGACATGAGACATAACAAACCCATACCTGCAAAAAAGAACAGTTTCACTTATTAGAGATTATCATGAATGTTCTTAATCTTAACACCACAAATGTTCTTAACAAATGCACCATTTTATTTGCTTAAAGGATTAGTTCACTTTAAAATGAAAATTACCCCAAGCTTTACTCACCCTCAAGCCATCCTAGGTGTATATGACTTTCTTCTTTCTGATGAACACAATTGGAGTTATATTAATAAATATTCTGACGCATTGAGGCTTTGTAATGGCAGTGAATGGGACCAATGAGTATGAAGCTCAAGAGAGTGCATCCATCCTTCATAAACGTTTTTTTAAGAAAAATATCCATATTTAACAAATAAAGTAAAATATCTAGCTTCCGCCAGACTGCCTTCCGTATTCAACTTAGGAAAAAAGTGTGCAAAAAACAAAACAAAAATAATGACTTTATTCAACAATATCTTCTCTTCTGTGTCATTCTTCTACACCGTTTACGTTCAGCGCTTCCCGGTTCTACGTCAGAATGCCAGCGTCTCGTCAGTTAAGCTTTTTCCGTAAGTTGAATAGGGAAGGCGTAAGCTTTTTTGAACTGCGAGAGTTTTACACTTTCTTTGTTTCTTTTGCGGAAGCTAGATATTTTACTTCATAACTTGTTAAATATGGATATTTTTTTTTACACAAAGCATCACATTTCGCTTCGGAAGGCCTTTATTAACCCCCCGGAGCCGTGTGGAGTATGTTTATGATGGATGGATGTGGATGTAGGCACTTTCTTCAGCTCATACTCGTTGATCCCGTTCACTACCATTATAAAGCTTGGATACATCAGGATATTTATTAATATATCTCCGATTGTGTTCATCAGAAAGAAGATAGTCATATACACCTAGGATGGCTTGAGGGTGAGTAAAGCTTGGGGTAATTTTCATTTGAAAGTGAACTAATACTTTAATGTCACCTTTCACCCTAAAGGTCTTATTTCCATATCTCTCTTGCTATAATGCCACAGGCTGAGTTTTAGCTAGCTAGTTAGTTATTTAGTTTAGGTTAGTTTAGTTTAGTTTAGGTAGTTGGTTAGTTAGTGTCAGAACCATGATGTCATCTTGACACAACTTGAAAATGAATTTTTTTTGAGATTTTTAGAAAATTCCCCATATTTTAGGTCGGTGCTACTGACTAGAAAAAAAAACTGTGATAATGTTGACACATACGGAGCTCCTAAAGGGACATGGTGAAAGAAAAAAAATATGAGATGGGAGAAGTTATTTGTCAATGCTTTTGTGTTCTCTCACAAATGTTTTGTGTTCCCCCAAGAAACTTTGCATTCGAGCAAACACAAAGTTTCTTAGGGGTGTGAAAAAGTTTTGTGAGGGAACGCAAAGGTTTTGCGAGCGAACGCAGTGTTTCTCAGGGGAATACAAAACTTTTGCGAGTGAACGCAAAAACATTGAAATATATTTTTTTCATATTTTTTTTTACCATGTCCCTTTAGGGGCTCCGTAGACCCACATTGATTGACTAGCAAGGGAAAATACACATGTTGTGAGGAAATAGCAGCAGCAGGACCAAACCTCTGAACATGTTGAACAGATTAATACAAAATAAATCCTTAATTCTCAAGCCTTTATTTTTTCACTTTTTTAAGAATCAGTGATTGACTTTTATTTATAGAATTTTCCGGCTTATGAGGGTCTGATTGATCTAGATCTATTCTTTTCCTTCCTGCATTCTGTTGTTGACTCAAACTGTTCTTGTCACTCACTGACAGAGTAAACTCAAGGACTGTTTGCTGTTTGTTAATAAGTAAATAAAGACTGCACACTGCGTAGAAAGTTTCCCATGGAAATGCATACTGCCTTCTTTGTCTTTCATTGCATACACTCTCTCTGTTTCGCTGAAATACATCAGATACATGCTTTCATCTTCAATGTCAAACAGTGCGTACACATGTTGTAATGTGCGTCACACTCCGTGTACGCACTCCTACTCTGGACAGCTAACTGTTTTCCATGGTGAGTGTTTACTCTTTTTGTATAAAAGCAGTAGAGAACATGATGCATGTGCTAAAGTGGATGTTTTTCTTGATGAAAAGCCTCAATTCTTGTTCAGTTATACAGATGATTTATATAAAACACACACATCAGTTACACAATTCTGAAATTGATTTCGATCCTCTGATATGTGTAGGAGCAGACTGAGGAGATGAAATGATCAGGATAGTACAGAGAGGAAACTAAATTGGGAAAAGTTGCAAGCTGGATTCGAACTCACATAACCTGCAGTTGCAACATAGTGTGCCAGAAATCATGTGCTAATCGGTAGCTAATTACAAGGGCAAACTGTAATGTATACTACACACTAGTTGGTTTCCTGAATGTTGCTAGGTAGTTGCTTACTGTCAAAAGTTTTGGTGTTTTGTCCGTTATTTATTTATTTTTTTGCAAGGCAAAATTTGTATCTGATCCCTTATAAAATTAATAGCACAGCTCTCCTCAACAACCCACGATTGGAGGTATAATTCTTATGCAGAAACAATGTGGGATGAGTTATAAGGTTTAATACTTAGGATTAGGGGTTTGTTCAAATCCCTAACACTCAGTATGAGCAATAATAATAGTAATGAGGTATTATCATCCATGATAATGACTAAGCAAGCAGCACTAATTATTTTAGTGTTTATTATGGTGTCATAATGTCAGTCTTTTCACCACCTGCCTCAGGATTGCTTTTATTTGCAGTGCAGTGCAATGGAGTCTCTGCAGCCATGGGTCATCTTTATGAGACGCGTCCCACTAATCGTATTTAAGGCTTATTACCTCTCTCACTTTCTCTGTTTCCGTCACACACACATACTCACAGCCTGTGGTGCTGGCTTCATTAGTACTATCTGTCAGCATTAATGTAGGAGAGGTAAATAATTGGACACAGCGCGTTTGCCGTAGATGACTTCCGCCACAGTTTTGGCTCCTTGATTAGCAGGCTAATTGCATTTTGCTGCTTTTGACGGCAATCATAGCCATTTCCAAACACTTATGAAACATCTGTCAGAACGAGGGTTAATCCGGCTTCTGCAATCATCTCGCCTGTAAACGCTACCGTTTCCTATAAACGTGTCCGGAACAACCAGATGTTTACTTGCTTTGCTAATTAAGAGGTTGAGGCTAAACGCATTTCTCATGCTAAGTGTCTGCGAGTCAAGTCAGGCAAACAGAGTGTCAATTGTTTATTTGTCATCATGTTGGTTTCAGTGGAACCTTCTTCAACGGTGAAATATGTTCAATACCAAAATGCTAAATGGTCGAAAGTGAGTCTCTGACTAAATAGATCATTGTTTTCCTTGTCTGAGAGTTTAGGTTGAAATTTAAGCTTTGCTTTGGGCAAAGGAATGTGGGAAGACCTTTGGCTATCTTTCCCATCAGCCCCTTTCTGTCTTTTGGTTCTTTATGTGTCCTGGGAAGCTCAACACATTTGGCCACGAGCCCAAAACAAGACAATTCAAATTTATAAGTAATTTGTAATTTGAATGTTTTTTTTGTTTTGTTTTGTTTTTTTTAATGCATGTCTAAGTTAACCTGTTTACTTAAAATATTTAAATATATTTAAAACATTTTTTTTCAAACATTTTTCAAATTATTATTTTTTTTTTAAATTGGTAATATGGTTTCTTTTTTATTCTTCTCAGAAATCCTAAAATTAATTTGATTCTGAATAATTTCTGATAATTTTATTGTATTGACATGTAATGTTTTTCCAAAAAAAAAACAAAAAACTATATTCTGGGTTTTTTTTTTTTTTTGTTTGTTTGTTTTTTACTGTTAAAAAAATCGGAATATAGTTTTATTGGCATAAAAAATTGCGTTTTATTTTTCAATTTATTCCTTATTTAAATGTTGTACAAATAATTGAGTTGAAAATATTTTTTTTTTGCATTTTATCTAACATTAATTGTGGGTGGGAAAAGATACACTGTCAAAAATATTTTAATAGGCTAATGTACTTTGGCTTCAGTACAGAGACAATATAAAAGCTAATTTAATTTAGCAAACAAATTTCTTTCACACTATTTTATCACAATAAAAATGGGTCTGTATGCATAAAATTACATATCTGCTTTTGTGTTTGCTAAATATTTGGGGGGTCCTTGGTATGAAAAAGTTTTAGCGCTTTAGATTTATTGGATTTAGGATCGTATTCTGTGATTTGTTTTGAAAATAAGTCAGTTTGTAGATTGTTGGGTCGAGGTGAGCTATTATTTTCTAAGCAATCAGATACATTGATTTTATTTTTATTTTTTTATAATTGATTTTTTTTTAACCTGGCAGACCATGAAATGGGCAGAAAATCCCACAGAACACAGTAAAATTGTTTGAATGCTGAAATAACAGAAGCATAGAATATTTTCTAGATGACTTTTCAAGTGTTAAACGGAATGATAATTGGTTTTAAACAACCTCCTCCCCCCCCCCCCCCCCCAGTTTCTTTTACTGCTTGTTTTGATGGAAATTGCTGCATAATAGTGTGAATTTAGCATGACCACCAGTTGTCCTTGTCCATGCTAATGTGTTTGTATGGAGCAAAGACTCTTTTCATCTACAGGTCACAGCTCAACCACTGTTCAGTTCCAACACTGTGAACCGTGAAGAACGACACAACACCAAAAACTGCCTGTGTTCTGTTTGTTAGAAAGCTATTTCATGCTTTCAGCTCTCTCTGCTGTGGGAGGTATGTGTATATGCAGTCAGCAAAACAATTGTTGGATGCATTGGGACTGATTTTTTTTCTTTGATGATGGTTGTAGTTCTAAAACAATACACTGATATTATTGCCATAGCTCGTCTTGGAGCGCTAAAAGCAACACATGGATGATCGGCAGGGATATTACTCATGTGCTTGGTGTATGTCTCTCAGCTGTAATTATGTTGCACATTGACTTCAACACAAACATGATTTTAATGAGTGTGTTTAATTTTTAGAGCAGATGAGAGCCGCAGGGGTTGGAGAGAGTCATATACGCATGCACGCTATCGTAAAGCTGGCGTTTAAAATGTGAGGATGTTGACAGAGTTGTGATGGTGTAGATTGGACAGCAATGCTTTAAGCATATGTGTTGGGGTGTGGAAGTGTCTCTTGGTGGAATAGGTGTTTGTGTGGCTGGCTATGTTCAGAACTGAATCATACTAGTCATAATACTTCAGGAGGATTCAGTGTGTGTACTAGCCACAGTTTGCAAAGTTTTTATGAATTTATGTTAAAGGGTTAGTTCACCCAAAAATGAAAATTATGTCATTTATTACACTCAACTTCATGTCGTTCCACACCCGTAAGACCTTCGTTCATCTTCAGAACACAAATTAAAATATTTTTGATAAAATCCGATGGCTCAGTGTGGCCTGCATCGCCAGCAATAACACTCCTTTTTCAATGCCCATAAAGCTACTAAAAACATATTTAAAACAGTTCATGTGTCTACAGTGGTTCAACTTTAATATTATAAAGCGACGAGAAAACTTTTTGTGCGCCAAAAATAACAAAATGGTGACTTTATTCCACAATATCTAGTGTTGGGTGATTTCAAAACACTGCTTCATGAAGCTTCGAAGCTTTACGAATCATTTGTTTCGAATCAGTGGTTCAGAGCGCCAAAATCCCATGATTGAGTAAACGAGGCTTCGTTACGTCATAAGTGTTTTGAAACTTCAATAGTTCACGTGACTCTGGCAGTTTGATACGCACTCCGAACCACTGATTCGAAACAAAAGATTTGTAAAGCTTCGAAGCTTCATGAAGCAGTGTTTTGAAATCGCCCATCACTAGATATTGTTGAATAAAGTCGCTATTTTGTTATTTTTGCCGCACAAAAAGTATTCTAGTTGCTTTATAATATTAAGGTTGAACCACTGTAGTCACATGAACTGTTTTAAATATGTTTTTAGTAGCTTTCTGGGCATTGAAAAAGGGAGTGTTATTGCTGGTGATGCAGGCCTTACTGAGCCGTGGAATGACATGAGGGTGAGTAATTAATGACAGAATTTTCATTTCTGGGTGAACTAACCCTTTAAACAAATATGTAGCCTATATACTGTATGATTTTTATAGAGGATTATATATGAATATGCACCTTTTTTCTCTCTCCGTCTTGTTCTTCCTGCAAATTCACTACTTTACAACAAAATAAATGTTAATTGTTAATGCCAAGAACCTGTTCTCTAGAGGAGCTTAAATGTGGGTTAAACTCCCTGTCAGAGATTTTAATGAGGATTGTATTAAGCTCCCCTTTTTGTGTAAGATTCTTCTGTGGCTTTTGAAAATTAGGCTTATTTCTAAAGCTACAGCAGTTTTGGTGTGTGTCTTAGTGTAGTGAGATTACAGACTACTATGTGTGTCTGAAATTTAATATCCAATCCTTTAAAGGGGTAATATCGTAGAAATTAATTTTTTCTTAAACTTTTGAAATAATAAAAGTTGGATACAACTTTCAGAAATCAGAACTTCCTTCCCAGTACATAAAGGGCATTTGTAGAAACAAATCTACATGCATGAGTCGTTTTGATAATAACTTTCTGATAAATACATTCAACACACAATTATCAGCTAGATAATACATTAACATGACCGTTCACATTTACATGTACAGTGCCTATTTAGAAATGCAGCCCGTGTCACACTAAAGCAGTAATGTGCTAAGTAGGGTAGTTAATATTATTCCTAAACCCAAGAAGGAACAATATCCCTCATCATTTCAGTCTGATCAGTTTTTGCAGCACATTTCAGCTTGGATTGTTTTGTGAACCTGTCCTAATGTAGACTAGATTGGGCTCTAATGTAAGCCTGTAAGTGTAACAAAGTATTTCAGTATTTCACAACATTTCACAGATGTATGTATAGGAGTTGTAAATGTAACCCTTCTTGTTCAAACTGCCCGCTCTAAGCGGGACTCAAACTCGGGTCCGCCGGCATGGGAGTCGGGCACTCTAACAAGGAGGCTAAAGACCGCAGTCTCTAGCGTCAGTCGCTGGAGTCCCTTTTGAGATCAGGGGAGTGGGGTTTACACGCACAGCTCTTACCGGCCTACATCCGTTACATAAAGACACAGCAAAAAACAAAAAAAACAAACAAACAAACAAAAAAAAACATTTAATTCAAATGATGAGAGAGTAGAAAAGTAAATTGAAAATTTTGACTTTTACTAACATTATGTGGTTGATAAAAAATAATTCAATCCATGAAATAATATATGCTCTACACCTTTAAAGCCCGGAACACACCAAGCCAACGCCGACGAACTCACATGGCTCACGTCGGCAGTGTCTGGGTCTAAAGTTGCCCTGACACACCAAACCGACGCTCGACACCCGAAGGTCAAGTAGCACATCCGTTCTGTGCCTGCGTAAGAAGAAATGCCTTTCCGTACCAGCAGGTGACAGTAGCTGAACAGTCAATCAGGGGTGCGTTTCCCGAAAGCATTGTTAGCCAACTATGGTCGTAAGTCCCATTGAACTCTATTGGTAATGATGGAACTTGCGACTATAGTTCGCTTTGGGAAACGCATCCCAGAATGATCAGATGGCCCGACTGACCAATGGGGTCCGACGCTGAAACAACATGTCGAATCGGCTGAAAAAAAGCAGACGAGGACCAACTTCAGCCGACTGTGTGGAACACACTGAGAAAACTTAGTTGGCCGACGAACAAAAACTGCCCAACGGCCGATCGTCGGCTTAGTGTGTTCCGAGCTTTAGGTTTTGATGGTGTAGTGAACCTCTGGGCTTATACATGGTTTGAAACTTATTGTGTACACACTAGAATTATTTAGCTTTGTTATTTTCCTCGGTCATGAATTCATTGTATTTATACCTGCTCAATATTTCAGGAAGAAAACCCTCAGTCGGGTGGGAAACTGATCTTTAGCATTTCTAAAAATGCATGTGATGTTTTGTGAAGCATGGATTTGGATCTACATGCTGAAGAAGCACGAGAAGAGAAATGCCTCTGGGTAGTGTTATTGAGTTGTGTACTGCTAGACTAAAGATGGGAATAACTGCATAACTTTGAAAATACATCTTTTATTCTCTTACCTGATGAAAATTTAGCATGATGCCAGGAGAATCTTTTTAACAAACCATGAGCCATTCAAGTCGATTACAGTGATATGAGTCTGTTTTCTGCTGCAAGGCACTTGTAGTTTCACAAACACTCTGAAATGCTATATGATGTTGTATGAGAAACACCAGTGCTTGTAGGATTGTGTGGAAATGTGTGTGTATGTATGTGTGCCTGTTGCACTGCAGAATGAATTATTTAAATCTATTTATTTATTAATATATTTTGCTTAGCATACAACTCACTGTAAAAAATATATTTCATATACAGCTCGACAGCACTAAAACTGAAGAATTAATGTCTAATATGTCTAATATAAATGCATTTTTAGATTGTTTTCTCCCTTTTTATTGCAATGAGAATATTTTTACTAACGCTTTATAACAGGGTTAAGTTCATTAACATAAAAATAAACAACAACATTAATTAATCTATATTAGTATTTATAAATCCTGCTCTTGTTCATTGTCATATTCACTCATAAGACTTTAATAATTAATATATATATATAATATATAAGTGCCCATATTATGCTTTTTCGAATATTACCTTTCTTGCAGTATGTAACAGCTGTTTGTGAATGTAAAATGTCTGCAAAATTTTAAAGAGGCCTGGAAGAGTTTGGTTTGTGTTGTCGACATGTCGAGAAGACGCTGTTATCAGCACTTCGAATCCACTTTGCGTGCACTAAAGGATGAGGACTTGCGCTGGAATTGATACAGAATAACTGATGTCATTGTTTGTATGACTGTGTATCAAGTGCTGAGGAAGCCTCCGGAGCTGAAATCCAGATATGGTAATAGGCGCTTCATTTCCAACATGCATGGTTATAGGTAGACCAATCACAACAGACTGGGCCATCTAACCAATCAGAGCAGAGTAGACCAATCACAACGGACTGGGCCATCTGACCAATAAGAGCAGAATAAGTTCACGGAAAGGAGGGGACTCTTTGAGAAATGAGGTGATATACAATGTATATGAGAAATTTTAAAGGATTAGTTCACTTCAGAATTAAAATTTCCTGATAATTTACTCACCCCCATGTCATCGAAGATGTTTATGTCTTTCTTTCTTCAGTCGAAAAGAAATTAAGGTTTTTTAGGAAAACGTTCCAGGATTTTTCTCCATATAGTGGACTTCAGTGGCTACCAGTGGGTTGAAGGTCTAAATTGCAGTTTCAGTGCAGCTTCAAAGGGCTCTACACGATCCCAGCCGAGGAATAAGGGTCTTGTCTAGCGAAACAATCGATTATTTTCTAAAAAAAAATGAAAATTATATATTTTTTAACCACAAATGCTCGTCTTGCAATGCTCTCCGCCACGCATTATGTAATCATGTTAGAAAGGTCACGCGTGACGTAGGCGGAAGTACCCCGGTAGGGCAAAAAATCTCATTTTCTCCTACAACTTTAAAATCGTCCGACATCGTTGTTTTAAAGGCCGTTTGACTTATTCTTTGCACATTCACTTTGTAAGCACTTGCTCGCTACTTCCGCCTACATCGCGCGTGACCTTTCCAACATGATTACATAATATGTGGCGCATTTCAAAGCTAGTGCAAGATGAGCATTTGTGGTTAAAAAGCATATAATTTTAATTTTTTTAGGAAATGACCGACCGTTTCGCTAGATAAGACCCTTATTCCTCATCTGGGATCGTGTAGAGCCCTTTGAAGCTGCATTGCAACTGCAATTTGGACCTTCAACCCGTTGAACCCTGTTGAAGTCCACTATATGGAGAAAAATCCTGGAATGTTTTCCTCAAAAACCTTAATTTCTTTTCGACTGAAGAAAGAAAGACATGAACATCTTGGATGACATGGGGGCGAGTAAATTATCAGGAAGTTTGAAGAGATCCAATCCTTTGAGTGTTTCTTGACCTTGGACGCATGTAGACTTATAAAAACAACTCCAAAACAAAAATTAGGAACCTTTAAAATCATTGGGGCACTTTAAATAATACATAATTAATTTTATTTATACATTTTGAAATATTAAAATGTTTTAGTATATATGGAAGTTAAAGTACTGTAAAATTATTGTTCATTTATTTCATGTTATCTATTGCATTAACTGATGTTGTATAGAACCTTTTTGTAAAGTGTTGCCATTTTTAAATACTAAATACTAAATACTTTTAAATACTTTTTGATTACCATCAATTCCAATAGTTTAAATGTTTGGTGTTATCTATTTTAGCTACATGATAATATTAACAACTGAAAAGACATACGGGTGCAGCATGTTGGAGAGAAACAGACTTTTTTGTGAATGACCTCCATACCTCCATTTTCTGTTATTTTCTTGCAAATTCAGTCCTGTTTTAGAGTGCTAAATAATGAGGGTGGCTGTCTCTATTAAATAATATTGTGTTGATTGTGATTGAACTTTCTGGTGTTATGCCATTATTAGTGACAGTATATGGATACAGGCTTTGTTCACAAATATCGTGAGAATAGAAAAGCCATTTGACATTTCTTTAAGAGTCAAACCTGTTTGTAAATATGGTTGTCAATCCTAAACATATGCCAGTGACTCTGCCTACAGAATAAGATTAAGCTCTAACAGGAGAAGTGACAACCATTTTTGCAGTGCAAACGTGGCCTTGGACACTCAGCAAAGTAGCTATGTTTTCATTAGTTACCTAACACTGATCACTGAACACAATGTACTCAATTAGCTTCATTTAAGGATGCTAATTGGAAATTCTTCATCAGTAGTCTGTCATTATTTTCTATAGCTTGCAGAAACCCTTTAATCAGCTGATTTGTATGATTATGTGCGTAATTGTGTTTTAATATGATGGATGGCGAATTCAATCTTGTGGGTCTTTTGAAAAATTCTCACGTTTCCTTCCTATTTTTAGTAATAGCTTGAATCTCACAGGTCAGTGTAACTTCCTGCCAGGGCGCGTGATTGGATGTTTTGTGGTTAAAGGATGCCACACAGGGATGATTGCTTATAATGTCATGGGCTCAACAGAGCTACCAGAGGAGTTCATATTATATCTTTCAGATGCAATCAAGCTGTCTTTTATCTCTCACCGCAGGTGTGTATATTTGTGTGTGTGTGTGTGTGTGTGTGCCTGTTTGATCCATCATTTCCATCGTGGAATTCGATGCTTGATAGCTGTGTGAGTGGACTTGCATAGATTGCCTGCTGTTGAAGCCTAGGGTGAGCAATCTCTCTCTCTCTCTCTCTCTCTCTCTCTCTCTCTCACACTCACACACACACACACACACACACACACACACACACACACACACACACAGGTTTGTTTTTGTGAATTGTGGGGACATTCCATAGGCGTAATGGTTTTTATACTGTACAAACCGTATTTTCTATCGCCCCACACTACCCCTACCTTAAACCTACCCATCACAGAAAACTGTGCACATTTTTACTTTCTCAAAAAAACTCATTCTGTATGATTTATAAGCCTTTTGAAAAATGGGGACATGGGGTAATGTCCTCATAAGTCACCCCCTCCTTGTAATACCTATGTCATACCCATGTCATTATACAAATTTGTGTCCTGATATGTCACAAAAATGCGCACACACACACACACACACACACGCACGCACTCACTCAAACGATCAGTTAAACATTGATTGAGAAGAAAGTGCTGTATGCACGGATAGGGAAGTTTTGTCAGTCTCCTCAGTGTTGCTTGGACCTTAAACATTATTTAAATGCTTCCCGGGGCCACTGCCACCCTATGAGACCAGATTTACCAAAATCTTCCTCTTGTGATGTTCTCATTTGGCTGCATCCGATTGCAGTGTCAAGTTCAATGATTGGAGCAGATGAGACTCCTCAGAATGTTTTCGATCAGGCAAAGGTGTATTGCACAAATAAATGTAGATATTGAGTTTGTAAAAAAAACGTGGCCACAACCCTGGTGAGCTGGTTTGTAAAAGAGAACAATAATGTCAGAGCTAACTTCCAAAATATGTCTGCAGCTGCCTTTTTTCTTTTAAAATCCTATCATTGGATTCAGTCAATGGAAATTTTAATCCACTCTGTGACTTTTTAAGCTGATCAATTCTGATTTTTGTCAGAGACCACTAAAACTATGCTCTAAAAAATGCTGGGTTCAAAACAACCCAAGTTGGGTTGAAAATGGACAAACCCAGCAATTGTTTTAACCCAGTGGTTGGGTTAAATGTTTGCCCAACCTGCTGGCTAGTTTTATTTAACTCAACTATTGTTTAAAAATGACTGTGTCGCTTGCTTAAAATGAACCCAAAGTATGTTGGAAATGAACATTTATTAATATGTTTAATAAATGAACATTTATTAACCCCTTAAGCCCTGATGGTATTTTCAGAGTTTTTTTTTTCTGAGTGACACACAAAAAAGACTTATAACTTATAACATTTTTAAATAAAAAAATAAATTAAATTTGGACATTCTCATGCTGAGAAACTGCTGATAAAGAAAAAAAAAAAGTTTGCTCAAGGGAAATTTTTACATATATTTCATATTTGACATGCAATAACTCAGAGAGGAAATAAGGTTCTTTTTTGGTGATGTTCCTCTATATGTGAGCTGTATCTGGATCAAATTTCATGGTGATCCTATAAAGAAATCAAAAGTTACAGCATTTGGAACCAAGGTAACCATTGGCGCCCCCTGATGGGCATTTTTAAAATCGTTATTTCACGTGGAGTAACTCGTGATTGGCTTAATGGATTATGTTGATCTTGGACTCATTTCAGTCGGGAGAATCCACTGTAAGTAATGATGTGCCGTTTTCTACAATCTGTGCATGTTTCCTGAAGTTATAAGCGGAAATGCCAAGTGATAGCTATATTTTAGTTTTAGTTAGCATCTGTGCGCCTGTGGGATTTTATGTGTTGTAATTGCGTGAGCAATATTTCGTGATTGGCTTATTGGATTATGCTGATGTTGGACTCATTTTAATTGTGAGAATCTGTTTTAAATAATGATGTGAGCATGTTCAGATGATTGGAGCATGTTTCATCATCGGAGCATGTTTCTTGGAGTGACGAGCCAAAACGTGTACATATATGCTACATCGGTTTATTATTTACATATGGGTCTTGCGGGGCTTCATGTACAAAAACTCGCTCAAGTTTAGTCAAAGCCCAAAACAATTATACTCGTTGTATTCTACTCTGTGAGACCTTTCAAATTACATATAACACATGATTATCTGAGCTGTATTATGCTTTTGACACAATGGAGTGCATAGTACAAAAAAAAAAAATTCATAAATTATGAATTTTTTTTTATTGTTTTTCAGCAGATAACTCAGCAGTACTTAGGAGTTAATCAAATTGGCTACATTTATTGTAAAGTTCAGACTCTAAGCTTTCAAATGACACCTATTTTGTGATGATATAGGCAGGAGTTTTGAAAAATATGATTATTAATTTTTTTTTTATAGCTAGGTGGCGCCTGTGGGCGGTACACTCCGTTTTTGAGTGATGACTCAGCACTCGTTAAGAGTTTCTAAAAGCTGAGTTTCTAAGCTTTAAAATGATACCTTGTGTTATTCCTGTCAGTGGTTGCTTAGTTATTTGATTATAAATTTTTTCACGGGGACCGCCGGCGGGACACTTCGGGCTTAAGGGGTTAAAAACTTTAATGAATAATAATTAAACAATAAACATTTATTAAATTGCTTATTAATAAATGTTCACCTTTTGATTAATTTTGTTGCCTCTAGTAATTATGTATCTGATTTTTAATTTCCAACCTATTTTGGGTTCATTCAAAGCCATCCATAAAGTAATTTTTAAACAATAGTTGGGTTAAATAAAACTGCTAACATTTAACCCAACTGCTGGGTTTGTCCATTTTAAACCCAACTTGGGTTGTTTTTATCCCAGCATTTTTAGAGTGTAGATTTTTACATTTTCTGTAGAAAATGTGAGTGGTATTGTTAGGTGGTTGCTTGGATATTTTGGGTGGGTGAGTTATGCACTAAGGTTTAATATACAGGGATAATAGTGGTGTGCCTTAAAATCAAGTATTGTCTGTATGTACTGGTAAGAGAAAACAGTCAGGTCACACATTCAACATGGTGTTACGTCATCCTGTGCAATCGCAATCCATACAGCAATACTATATACTCACATACAGTAGGTTGCGTTCTGAGCTGGTGGACAGTTATATGGTTCATTGTCTTTCAGTATAGCTTGAAAGCAGAAGTACTTACAGCTACAACCACTCCTGTCAATTGAGGTGGAAACTCCAATATTCTGGTGTAATAGAGTGTTTCTCTGTGACCCTCCATTAATTAAGCCGTCACATTTTCGTGAGGTTAATTAGTCCAGTAGACTTAATGAGCCACATATGTTAACCCAATTGATGCATATGGTCATTTCATTGTTTAGCCAAATGGTGTAATGATTTTGGTTGTTGTTTTTATGAGAGAACATTTAAGAATAAACAATAAGATCCTTTAAGGCAGATTGATTTGACTGAGTATAGGCCAGTCATTAAAATGAGCAATACTGTTTCTTTTTAATCCTAACTTTGTGTTATTGTTTAGTTTTAGATGACTTATCTATCCAATAGCAGTGAGTCTCTTTTCTCTTTTTCTCATCAATACTGTTTGAGTAGTGTTCTCTAATTACCAAATTTGTTTGTAAATGTAATCTAAAGCAGCAAAAGGATGATTCTGGACTTGCTGTAGAGGAGCATGGGTAGAACAAAGTTAAAAAATTAAGAAATGATGGTGATGTTTAGTGCAATATTAGCTGTATTATCTAACCTAAAATTACTCTGACACTGCTGTTTTAAAGGCAATATTTGTTCTCTGTTTCCTGAACAATGTTAAGCAATATTGTATGTAAATATTTAAGTGCAACATGCTACTGGCTCTTCCCATTACATGAACTAATGGGAAAACACACACACACAAACAACTTTTTCCCATCAGATGGCATAACATTTGTAGTAGTGTGAACAATTAACTGCATTATGAAGATCCTGGAATTAATATAACTTCAAAATGCATCTTGTGTAAATCAAATGATAAAAATGAAAAGCAATTAATTCCAGGCATTAACACAACACACTTTTGTGAAAGTCCAAGTAAGGTGAATTCTTACACTTGATGCACCGCTGTTATGAGTGTGTCGTATGAATGGATAAAAATGAGGCTGCTCTGGGCACTGCTGCTGGAATCATTGCTGGCCTCCGGTCTGCTTTGATTAAATAATGTGGCAACTCACAGAAAATGTGAAAAAAAATCTGAAAAAGATCAGGCTGGAATCGATACAAGTGCTGAGTGCTCTGTGCAACATGTCTCTACCTCGATTTCACTGAGCTGGTTTGGGATCAGAAATTGCTGTAATGGAGAGATAGTGATTTTTTTTTTTTTTTTTTTTTGAGACAGGGAGAGGTGAATAAACAAACAGGAAAGGAGCTGCAGAGATGAGCAAAGACTTAAATGATGCCTTGAAGTGTTTATAGACTAATTATTATCAACAGATTTTTAAAAAGCTCACTGTCTCAGGTACAGCACGCATCCTTTCTATTGTAAATAACTGGAATGAAACAGCCAGAATCTCCATCAGAAGTTATGCTTTCCAGCTATTAGAGGCTGGCGGCTTGAGTGCTTACAGTATGTAAAGCTATTAGCGGTACAGTCTTTCAGCTTGAGCCTGTCTACACTGGATGCGACAAAGCAAAAGTTCCAAATCCATTAGTTTTTCATGTCATAAGTAGCATGAACGCTTGAAGTACATCAGAAATAGAAAAGAACATCAGTATACTGTCGGGTATTTGTCGTGTCGCACTGCATCTAGTGTAGACAGTATCACTCATTATAATGGTGTAGACATGGTGTTACTCAATCAACGCACTTCAGCTACATTATTCTGTTCATTATTCATGTTATATCAGGGAATGTCCTTAAACACTAAAGAAATATCTTACCCTGCATACCCCCTCAAATCGAGCTCCTACTTACTAGGGCTGGGACAATACATCGATTCTCGATTTGCGATACAATGAATCTGGATCGATCCTGATGTTTTCTCTCTCTAATCAATTCTGCGCTTAGTTTTAACAGCAGATGGCGCTCTAGGCTAGTTTTTAACCGCACACTCAAATGCTCATGAAGAAGAGACAGCGATCGTGCGTTCGGCTGAGTCATATAAGTGGTTAAATATACTTGCACCTCGACTCAGAATGCTTTTATGACGCGAGATTAAACACAGCCCACTGTGAACACCCTTGTAATTCGCTTCAACCTTTTCGAACTTTATGAATGATTATTTTAGGTTTAAGTGGTGTGTGTAAAAATTGGTAGCAAGCAGAGTACAGGTGTTTCTAAAGCACGTAGTGCCATCCGTTGTTAAAAAGTAAGATCGATTTGAGAGAAGATCGTGATACATAGAAAAAATATCAGAATCACTCCAGATTCTTTGTATCGCGAATTGAGAATCAATTGTCCCAGCCCTAATACATACATACATACATACATGCATACATACAGTCAACTCCAGAATTATTAGCACCCTTGGTAAATATGAGCAAAGGCGGCTGTGGAAATAAATCTGCATTGTTTATCCTTTTGATCTTTCATTAAAAAAAAACAATTTAAAGTGGGGGGAAACTCACATTATGAAATAATTTTTTTTTTTCCAATGCATGTTGGCCACAATCAACTAAAGATCTGCCTGGAAGAGGACGTGTTTCTATATTGTCTTAATGCAAGACGAGGAGGATAGTTTCAGTGGACAAAGACTCTCCAAGGATCACAGCTGGAGAATTGCAGAGGTTAGTTGAGTCTTGGGGTCAGAAAGCTTAAAAAAAATCATCAAACAGCACTTACATCACCACAAGTTGTTTGGGAGGGTTCCAAAAAAAATCCTCATCGCTCATCCAAAAACAAACTCCAACATATTCAGTTGTCAGACACGACTGGAACTTCAAAAGTGATCTGGTTCTATGGTCAGCTTTTTGGCAGCAAACCCACCTCATGGGTTTGGTGCAAACAGGGATAAAAAGTACCCAATGTCCACGGTTAAATATACTGCTGGATCTTTAATGTTGTGGGCCTATTTTTTTTGCTGGAGGTCCTGGACATTTTGTTCAGATACATGGTATCATGGATTCTAGCAAATACCAACAGATAAAAAATTAGAACCTGACCGTTTCTAATAGAAATCTTGGTAACACTTTACAATAAGGTTCATTAGTTAAACATTAGTTAATGTATAAACTAACATGAACTAACCATGAGCAATACATTTGTTACTGTATTTACTAATCTTCGTTAACGTTAGTTAATGAAAATACAGTTGTTCATTGTTTGTTCATGATAGTTCACAGTGCATTAACTAATGTTAACAAGATTTTAATAATGTATTAGTAAATGTTGAAATTAACATTAACAAAGATTATTAAATGCTGTATAAGTGCAGTTCATTATTAGTTCATGTTAACTAATGTAGTTAACTAATGAACCTGAGCACAAAATAAAGCTTCTGCCATGGCTGTCCCAGTCCCCTGACCTGAACCCTATAGAAAATGATTGAAGTGAACTGAAGAGAAGAAGCTTTATAATGGAACTGCAGGGGTTCATGAGTTTAATGAAAAGCTATTAAGTAATTAAGTTATAAAATGTTAAATTAAAAATAAACAATTTTAAAATAAAAACAATCCAAATAAAACATTTACTAAAATGATTAAAAGATATAAATATATTAAGGCAAAGAGGCTCAGCTGACAAAAAAGTTGGGGAATCCCTGCATTGCTTGTAAATATGAAATGTTAATTTGTACATTTTAATGTGTTTGAAAGACAAAAGCCTTCCAAAGACAGTAATACATGGTTAAATGACTCACTGAGTGATAATTCAAACAATAATTGATGTGTTTGTCATGGGTTGATTAGATATGCAGTGTTGCAATGTTGAGAAAACACTTCTGAAAGTGATTTCTGTAAATCCAGTGATCAAATGCTGTGTAGGTCTCAGTTTTCAGTGGTCGGCTCATGACTAGTGGCTGGTCTGTGTTTGAAGTAGAATCAACAAATTATGAATAATTTACTGCCATTGTGAGAATTTGTAATAAGAAGGTATCATTGCAGTGTGAACTCGGTGTTGGTCTTTCCCCTATCATTTTCTATCTTGTCAGTATTGTCACTTTCCAGGGAAAAAAAAAACTTCAAGTACCATTTTCTCATTGATTGCTTGTCCTCTCTTTTCTTCATCTCTCCTCTCTCTTTCTCTCTCTGTCTCTGTAGACATTATGCACCTCCATTAAATCTCATTTCACTCTGTTTGTCTGGTTGGTTTCTCTCTCTCTGTCCTCATTCTTGCTCTATGTGTCTGTGTTGTAGCCTGCAGGGCAGAGTGAGAGACAGGCAAGGCCAAACTCTGTCCTGCTGCTGCTTGTGTTCAGAGACAAGACTTCTGTCTGTTTGGCTCAGTAGATATTCAAACACTGGCCACATGGCATGTGCTGAGAAATTGAGAGCAAGAAGTAGTAGAGGGAACACTTAATGCCTTTTCATTTGGCTAGCTCAATTTCAAGATGTGAGATCAGTAGATGCCAAATCTCTCTTTTTCTCATTTCTCTCATTTTCTCATAGTGTTGGACGCAGTGCCCAATCTTGCCCTGTTACATGCATTTCAATTGAAGAAAATGTATTTTTGTATGAACATATAGATGTATTTTATTCTTTAACTGGTCCTCTTCAGTCAAAAATGACCGAAGATTTTTTTGTTTTGAAATTTAATTTTTTTTTTTTTTTTTTTTTTGATTCATCAAAATGGGATGACACTTGGTGACTTTTGTCACATTAGCTATGTGAACACACAAAAAAAATCATGGACATGATTTGGATATGTTAAAGGGTCGAAAAAAAAATAGTCACACATGGCTCCTTTGCGGTCAAAAATGACCGACATAGGAAATGGAATGGGAAATATGAAAAAATTCGAAAACTCAGAGAATCTTTTGGTGGTACAAACTACAAATCAGCCACTGTGTAGAAAAAAAGTGCACATTAATGAAGGGGGGACACTCTAAAATGTCAGACAGGAAGAGGTTACACAAGAGTACAAAACAGACACACCCACTCAAACACAAACTCATACACACACAGAGACACACACACAACACACTATTATACACACAAATGAACTGGTGTGGCTATAACAATATGGTAATATTGAGCCAAAAAACTTAAATAAGAGGTTGAAATAAGATCAGACCTAGATTTATTAAGCTGTGATAAAACATATCTGTTCATTTTGTTACATTTTAATTGAATTTTGTAACAAAATGTACTTCTCTGTGTTCTGGGTTTGACTAGTAAAATTAATGCAAAAACTGACACTTCAAATCAACATTTCAAAAAAATAAAAATAAAAAAATAAATAAATGGTTACACCATGGCATTACATAAGTTTTTCTTTTTTTTACCCCCACCAAATGGCACTAATCAACCTTCAAAAAAATAGATTTAAAACACCTCATCTCTATTTTAACATGGAATACTGCTTTAATTGAAAAATAATTAAAACATATATTAGGAAAAAAATGTGTATTATTTTCGATGGGGAAAAATAGCTAGTTAAAATTGTATAAATATTGCATAGTATCATAAAATACCCTCAAAAGTTTAAATAATAATCAAAAAATATTATTGAACAAAAATATATTACATTAGTTTTCTTGAAAAAACACTTTTGACCACGAAGGAGCCAAGTGTGACTCCTAAACAAAGAGGACCAGAGGGTTAAATATTTTAGTTCCTATGGTTAAATCAAAGCCATCTTGTGATGTAAAGGGGCTAAATAAAATGACTTTTGTTTTATAGTTTTTGTTTCGAGTTTTATAGAGACTGTAAAAGGAAACTCTCGGCTTTCAAATATTCTTGTTTCTTTAAACCATAACTGAGATATAATTATTTAAATGAAATCTCAATTTTTCAAACAAATTTTAGACTATATGGCATATTTAGAAGAGATTTATTCAAGCATTCATTGTAAGCCTAAAGATATATACAGTATAAGCATCCTATAAATCATCCTAAATACCAGGTTGCATAAAAAAATGTAATGCATATATTTAATAATATATTTAAAATTGTGATATGCTCTTCTGTAGAGCTAATTTTTCTATCTTAATATTAGATAAGTTTATTTACAAGCTGTTTTATTGGTGCTTTCTGACTCAAAAATGATGGATTGTGTCACACTGGGCCTGAATGTGCAGTGTGCCTTATCTGAAGAGCTTGCTGAAGCGAGCAAGGCTAGAGTCAGAGTTTAAAGTCTTATCCAGCAACATCAATTACCAGAAGCATGGCTCCACAATGCATTGCAGCTCTTAATGAGGCCTCCAGTCATTAAACACCAGCCACCAACAGTGTGCTTCACTAAACCTACCAATAAACATCTAACAGGTCCATTGCACTTTTAGACTTAGCAATAATTTATCTGTAAATAGAAGACTTTCAGATGTTATTCCTGCTTTCTCTTGTCAACTACATTTTTTTATTAGCATGTTGCTAGATAGTTGCTAGGGTGTTCTGGGTAGTTGCTAGTTGCTAGAACTACAACAAGCAAGATTTTGTTTTGTGGTAAACAAGCAGTAATGGATGATGTCATTCAGATGGTTTTCTCATGAGAGTTTTCTGCCCTCCCCGACGTATCTCATCTTCCTCTCTGTATATCCCAAAACAAACCTCTTAATTTCCCTTATTAGGGCAAGTAATTGAAACCGGAAAGGCTCGTCATCTCACCTGGTTAATGTTCATTCAAACTACAGCACATCCCCTGCTTCCCTCTGTCTTCTTCGGCACATTTATTCACACCATCTTTCTCTTTACTCAGCATGTCACCTTCCAGCCTGTTCCAATGAAAGCTGCCAGAAGCTTTAGCTAAGGCTGTTCGCGCAGTCTGTCTTCTTGCTGGTCCTTGTTTGCTTTTAGAAAGTTGTGAGAGGCAATAACTTTGAATGCATCTGAAATGAATCATAATCATAATCACCCCAGCCCTGCCCCGGTCCCCTCTTTTATCTCTCATGAGTGAACGGCGGCTAAATGAATGCTAACTTTTGTTTACACTGCGCTAACTATGTCCTTGCTCTACTGTGTTGTTGTTAAATAAACTTCACCCCCATGTGAGCACCAGTCAGAGCTAGTGTACCCTTCAGTGCTGCTTTGTCTGAGCCGCAGTTCTTCTCAGCTTAATAGGGTGCTTTGGTGTACGGCTAGCTAATGCTGTGTGTACGGCTAGCTAATTAATTTGATCAGCTAGTCACGCTCTGGCATGTCCACAGGGATTGGATGGATTGTAGGGGATCAGTGACACAGATTAAAAGAGAGTAGCCACCGAATGCATTTCTCAGTTGTGTACAGACAATGCTGCACCACTGTGTACTTTCATTAATTTAATGCCGCTGAGTTTCAGTGTGATAGCGGCTATTAGCAGCCAAGCTATTTCCTATCCCACTAAAAATGCTAGTCTCTCATCACAGTTTCTACAGCTAAATAAAAAGTTGTGTGGAACAGTCTGACAGAAATGTTAAAATATCTATCTATCTATCTATCTATCTATCTATCTATCTATCTATCTATCTATTATCGTTCATTCGTTCGGCCTATCGTTCGTTCGTTCGGCCTATCGTTCGTTCGTTCATTCTACCTATTGTTCGTTCTGTCTGCCTGTCGTTGTTCGTTCGTTCGTTCGATCTATCTATCGTTCTATCTATCTATCATTCAATCTATCGTTCTATCTATCAATCGTTCGTTTGTTCGGTCTATCATTCGTTTTGCCTATCGTTCGTTCGTTCGTTCTGCCTATCGTTTGTTCATTTTGTCTGCCTATCGTTCATTCGTTCGATTGTTCTATCTATCTATCTATCTATCTATCTATCTATCTATCTATCTATCTATCTATCTATCGTTCTATTGTTCTATCTATCGTTCTATCTGTCATTCTATCATTATTCCTATCAATCTATCTGTCTTTGTTATTTCTTTTATTCTATCTATAATATAAGATTTGCTCTTAAAAAACAAGTTTTTGGTGAAAGAAATATAGTTGATTTAAAGGGATAGTTCACAAGGAAGATATTTGGAAGACTGTTTGTAACTAAGCAGATCTCGCCCCCCATTGACTACCATAGTAGGAAAAAAAATACTATGGTAGTCAATGGGGGGTGAGATTTTCTTAGTTACAAACATTCTTCCAAATATCTTCCTTTGTGTTCAGCAGAACAAAGAATTTTATACAGGTTTGGAACAACTTGAGGGGGAGTAAATGGTGACAGATTTTTCAATTTTGTGTGAACTATCCCTTTAAGATGTGTTCTCTAAAACAACTTTTGCTTCTCAAGTAAATTTATCTTGTTTCAAGGATGTTTAAATATCTTGACTCAAAAACAAGACAAAAATACCGATTAGACTGACTAATTGTTTGCTTATTTACTCTTGAGAGGCCAGATGATCCGAAAATTCAATTCACAGTCCTTTCCCAGTTCAAATGAGGAAAACATGTATTTTATTCCAAATCCAGAAGGATCCAACTAGTGCAAAAAAAAAGTGCAAATTAAATGAAGAACAGAATGCGAGTGATCCTTTGGTGAATGCACGCCCAGGTTTTGTCTTATCTAAATCTTGTTGGGCCGTCCTGCTGTGAGCCTGGTGGCATCGTGAACAAACCAGAAAAGGAAATCTGATCAGCTGGAGTAATGAGCTCCGAGCTGCTGCTTCTCCTCTTTGCATGTTTTATAGACCTCCACAAGCCTGCTCAACGCCACCTAAATTCTTAATGACCGCTCAGACTCGGCTGTATACACTCTCGTTTTCGTCTTAGCTCTCGACATACTCGTGGCTCCCTCAGATCGTTTGCTTTTACCTGACGGCTGGAAACGATGTGTCTCTTTGCTGATAAGGAGAATGACCTGTTTTGGATGTAGCTGAAAGCAAAGTGTCCTAGTAATGAGAGAATAGTGCTTCGGCTCTCGTGGCGAACATAAAAGAAAAGACACAAAAAGGAGAGGAAGCTCTTGGCAGCGTCTGGGAAATACTTGATATGAGGTTACCATGGCAACCTGATAACATATTGAAATAGAGTCGTTTATTGACTGTAATGGCAATACCGCGAGTGTGCTGTGACGAGTTGGATCAAAACATTTGTGCTTTTTATGTTTAACATGTAATTATGCTGAAACAGTAATAATTTAATAAGGGAAGCACTGCACAATGCTGCACTTTTTTTTTTTTTTCTTTTTTTTATCTTTTCACATCTTCCTAGTGAATGAACTGTATGTTTTTCACAGTTGAGCAGTAATTTTCCTTGTGTGTGCACCATTTTGCTTTTAAAGATAGACAAGAGTTTCATACTTTAATAAAAGGCTTTGGGCTCTCCGGACTGCTCTGATAAAACACTGTCAGAAAAAAAAGAAAAAAGAAAAAAAAAAATCTCTCATGTCTTTTAGAGACCATGTTCCTGTTTGGCCCCTTTTATTCCTGTTTTCTTGTCTCATTCCCCTTTTATCTGTCTCGCTGTCCATTTCATTGTCCCTAGAGGTCACCAGTTTATCAGAGATGAAATCATTTGGAGACGTGCCAGTCTGAAAGAGATGCTCTAAGATTTTTTTTTTTGCCAATAATTTTGAACAAAACCACACAGATTTGCATTTAAAGTAAACTTGAATTCATAACCCTTTTAACTTCTGAAATGTCATGCATTTCCCATTGTAACTGTGTAACTGGATGTTCAGTGAGAAAAGTATGGGGTAGGACTTAATTTTAGCCATCTGGAATTGATAGGATTGTGAAAAGTGGGCATTAAACAACAAAATGTAACATACCATATTTGGTTAAAACAATGCTTAAACTGATATCTATCAAACTGGCCTTATTTATTTTCTCAGTACACAATTTCTGGTGTTACTGTGAACATTATCCAGTAGCCTGTGGAGTCAATGAAAAAGGAAAGTCATTTCAGCAGCAAAATTTTTATTATTAACATTACAGTAACACCAGGAATGTGCATTGAGAAAGTAAATAAGGCCAAATTGGATTTCATGTAGACTACAAGGCATTTCTGTCATGACAACTGTTTGGCATGGTAATGGATACAACAGTGTTGATATGTTTGGTCTTGGTGGAATAGATCTGCTACGCTGCTGCTGCTGTTATTGCTGCTGCTATTGCTGCTGCTGCAGAGCAAGTACGGGACTTGCCTACTGCCAATCAGGGTTGGGAGGGTTACTTTTCAAATGTGTTCCATTACAGTTACAAATTACTTCATAAAGTATTCAGTAACATAATCCAAAGTAATGTAATCTGATTAATTTTGGATACATATGTAAGTAAAGTCAAGTAAAAAGCAATATCATCAAAGTACTTTTATTTAATATGAATATAAAATTAAAACTAATAAAAAGTAGGCTACGAAAACTAAGCAATTAGAGATTACACAACCCCATATATATATATGAAGAGTTCAGATGCAAAAGCCTCTAAGTGCCATCTGAAATTTTCTTATAAAATGAGCATTTTTATCAAGCTTGCATGTTTATGTTCAGTTATTTCCCTTTAATTGCAATGAAAAGGACCTATTAATTGCCATTAAAGTGAAATTACTGAACCTAAACATACAAGCTTGACACAAATGCTCATTTTAGAAGAAAATTTCAGACGGCACTTAGAGGCTTTTGCATCTGAACTCTTCATATATATATATATATATATATATATATATATATTTATATAAAAGGCTATACAGACATCTAGTGGCTACAGTATTGTAATGCAGATGGTTTTATTTTTTATTTTATTTCTTTAACATATACAAGGATAAAAAAAATAATTATAGTTTATTCAAAACATTAAAAAGTCTACACCATCTACATATTAGTCTATTTCAAAATACATGTTGATTAAGGCCGTGATCTTTCTTAATTTCACTGACTGACCCTGGGGCATTAGCGGTGGGAGTTCCCCTTCGTGGGGACTCTCGTATTAATTTCTACATTTTCCAGCTCATTTTTCGCTATAAAACTTACACAAAACTGCATTCATGCAAACTAATAAATCACTAACAAACACTAAATTTTAGCTAACATGATTTCCGTGCTAGTCATAACTGCAAATGTTTAAGTTGGATGTTGAGTTCTTTGTTAAAGAAAACGTCTTCATACCTGGAAGGCAGAATTTACGCTGTACAACCATGTTGTTTCCTTTTTTCTTTAACTGTGAAATTTCCAGACATAAAAACGTTTTTTTCCCCCTGCGGGAAGCATCATAATTATTAACTTGGCTGCGTCTCAACCTGCATCTGAGGAGAATGATTGTAGACAGATGTTATTTGCGCATACACCAGCAGGTGGCTCTTGTGAGTCATGACTGGAACCAGGAACTATAGTCAAGAAGCGCTTAATATAGTGTTATAATGTCAAAATACAAATTTATTTAGCTTTAAATGAAACCATTGTAATCCTGATAGTATTCCCTTTTTTTAAAAAAATGTAACTGTATTCTGATTACTTTGTTTTTTGACGTAACTGTAACGAATTATAGTTACCAATTTTTTGTATCCTGATTACGTAATGCCGTTACATGTATTCCGTTACTCCCCAACCCTGCTGCCAACACATACACGACACGCTGCTGTGAGCAAGTAAGACATGCTGCTGCTGTACGATATAGCATACATGAATTACCCATAGCAAATCTATACAGGTGGAGCTGGGGAAGGTGGAGGGTTTCTGAAAGCACGCGCTGTACTGCTATAGAAAATGCTGACCAAGTATTTGAAGGTTGAGCAGCGAGCTCATTGGCTACTGATACAGCAGGAACAAATTGTCTGTGCCCTATAGACAATGACGTGATTGCAAGCAGATTGTGTTAAGGACCTATCAGCCTGCGCCATTTAAAGTTTCATGACAGAACTTTGTATTTATCAGATGTTTTATTCAGTGGGAGAAACGCACAGAAAGAGAAAATCATAAGGTGGAAAAAACAACCGTTAAACATCTAAACATCTTGTGAAATCCTCTGATAAAGCGAGTATGCCGGTTACTCTTCCATTTGTAACCTTGCAACATTTGAACTGTTCTTTATTGTTAATGAAATTAGTGAGGTGCGCAGGAGACTGCAGAAAACAGCACATGCTGATACAGTAGTTAGCATTTTTACACAAATAATGCATTAACATTGCACTGAAATCTAATTGTGTATGCATCATGTTCATCATCAAGCGTAAAAACTTACAAATTTATGCATGCTTTTAGGCTAAAAGTGTTCTCACCAAATAGGCAGCAGGCAATCAAGAGCACCTTGTGACTGTGGTTTGTCATTCTCTTGTTTAAACACTCTTTCATGCGTGTCTGAGCAGCTCATGCAGGATCCAATATTTAGATTACTATGTACATTAATAGTACAGTAATGGTATCATATGATGATTGATGATTGCCATATCCATATATACCATGGTATTTAAACGAAACTTTAAAGGATAATCTGGTCTTACTATCATGGTAGTGTCCAAAAGAAAACAAAAACATGCTTACTGTGGTAGCATGTCCAAAAACCATGGTAATAACATGGTAGTGTTGTCAAAAGTAACGACCGCGAATCCAAGTTGGGCCTGAAATTTTGAAAAATATGATGCTTTGAGCGCTGTTGAGCGGATTCATAAACACCTCTGATTGGTAATTGTGTTCACGCGCTCATCAGATATGTCTGTGACCAGTCCGCTGACAGACGCCTGCTTTCAAACACTCCCGCTTTCAAAACGCTTTCAAATTCAAACACTTCCGTGTGCTTTCAAATGCTCCCGTGTGTTGATCATTGTAGCCAATCACAGACATATCTGATGAGCCCGTGAACACAATGGCCAATCAGAGGTGTTTACGAATCTGCTCAACAGCACTCAAAACGTCACATTTTTAAAATTTCAGTACTGAATTTCAGTACTTTGTATTTTCATTATTGATTCTTCATATTATTTATTAATTGTTTGTTTGTCCTTACATTATAATTAGGTATCAACCCAGACTATGCACACAGTTCCTGGCTTTCTATTAGTTTTACATCAAATCAAGCAGTGAGTTCTAGACTGTTGCAATGAAATGCAGTTAAATACTTGTCTTTTACTCACCTCAACCCAAAATACACCAAATAATTTGGAATTATTCTTTGATAAATCAGAATGGCCATATGTAGCCTATTTCTGTGCGTGCAGTCCTTACATGTTGGTGTGAGTGTGTGTATAGCATCTGTGCACCGTCTGACATTCCCTCCTTAGATATGTGAGTTTTTTTCCCTTTTTATTCCTTTTATTCTCTTCTCTTTACTCTGTGTTTGGTTCTTCCTCTGTTTCCATGGTAACTTATCAAACTACCGGGACCTCCTGTCTCCACCCAACCCAGCCCCCCTCCCGATTTGGTTCTAAGTCAGAGATAAAGAGAAGGAGAGAGAGAGAGCAAGTAGCCTTAAAGGTGTGTGGAGTTTCATGGCTCTTTTATGGCTCAGCTCTCTCTCTCTCTCTCTCTCTCTCTACTATTTTCAAATACACTTGGATCTCTATAGTGACCAGACCAGCAGGCCTGTCTGCTGTTTGCTTGGGTTCTGTAATGGTGAGTAGCACATGAAACTGCCCTATTTCTCCTTGTTGCTTAAAGTAAAACAATTCTTTGTACCTTTTTATCATCCATATTTTATCAACTCAGCAATGCATCACATTGATGTCTACAGTGTGGATGTTCCATTGAATTACTCTGATTTTTAGTTTGGCTTAATTATTTTTGTTATGTCTGCTTTCTTACTTTCTCTTTCTGTAAGTATTTGGTCTCAAAAATTTCCAAAACCTAGTGAGCTGCATATCTAGATAGCATTGCAATCCCTGAATACATTGTGACATGCTCAATGAAAAAAAGATGATCTTCAAACCAGCTTAGGTTTGTGTGTGTTTTTTTTTCCAGCAGGGCAGCTCAAATAAGGATTATATATATGTGGATGCGAATTCTGCAATGTAAGAAAAAAATCTGTAGAAAAACAGAAAAGGTACTGGTTATTTTCTGCCAGGACATTTTCTCTTTAATTTACGTACATTTCCTTTAACCAAATAAACACACAATGCAATGCGTAATTCATAATACAGGTAAAACATCTGTGAAAAATCAGTTCGGAAAGTTCCTTCATATTATCAGCAGACTAAAGCCCGGAACACACCAAACCGACGCCGACGAACTAGTGTCGACGAAAGCAGACTGCGGGGTTGGCTCACGTCAGCAGCGTCTGGGTCCAAAGTTGCCAAACCGACGCTCGACACCTGACAGCCAAGTAGCACGTCCGTTCTGCGCCTGCGTAAGAAGAAATGCCTTTCTATACCAGCAGGTGGCAGTAGCTGAACAGCCAATCAGAATGATCAGATGGCCCGACTGACTGACGAGCTCCGACGCCGATTCAACATGTCGAATAGGCCGAAAAAAAGCAGACAAGGACCAACTTCAGCCGATAGTGCGGAACACACTGAGAAAACTTAGTCGGCCAACGAACAAAAACTGTCGGCTTGGTGTGTTCCGGGCTTAAGCCCAGTTTTAACAGACTTTTCTTATAGAGTGTAAAAAAGTAAATCATACACATTTTTTTTCCAGTGTGCGATTTCTTTAATTCTACTCTCCCTTATGTTATTGATTGAGTGCACTTCTCGTAAATAACAATAGCTGTAGGCTGCCTATAAGAGTGTTCCAACTTAGTCACATGAGGTTCTGTTAGGGTTCTCTGTCTGCCTACTGTAGGTAGCTGCCTTTTGAGCAAATCTCTCTCTTTCTCTGGCTGTGTTTGTTGTAAGTAAGATTAGACGTGGTCTTTACAGGTCAGACAGACAGAATGAAGTGAAGCTCTCCCGGTAATCAGTTCATAACTGACTTCCAAGACAAACCTACAGACTGGTCTTAGTCTTACTGTGACAATCAGATTGATACATGGAAACACAATCAGGCCGCTAATGGAAATGGATAATGAAGTGCTTTCAATCAGCCTCATGCAGAGTGTATTCATGAGCATAACAATTTTAATTTCTTTATTTCATTAATGTGATACTTCTTGATATTTTGCCATAATTATATTGTGTGTCATTTATATTCATTGTACTTTCCAAATTATGTCTTGCAGGACACCACACATTTGGCATGTGGATGTTCTTTGGGTAAAACTTTAGTTTAGGGTCCAATTCTCACTATTAACTAGCTTATTAGCATGCATTTTACTAGGATATTGGCTGTTTAATAGTACTTACAAAGTAGCACATACTGTATTAATGCCTTGTTCTGCATGAACATATTTTACATCCCTTAATCCTACCCTATTCTTAAACTTAACAACTATCTTACTAATTATTAATAAGCAGTAAATAAGAGTTTATTGAGGCAAAAGTCATTGTTAATAGTTAATAGTGAGAATTGGACCCTAAACTAAAGTGTGATCGTTCTGTGTTTATAAAGCTTGTGCTTTCTTATGCCCTTACAGTCACTTGACCTTCTTTATTTAAGTCTGTAGCAGATTAGCTCAAAAGGAAATATGAATAATTAATCATAACTACTTATAATTAATTATAAATATTAAGATCAGCTGCAAGAATTAACTTGAGGTAGCAGAATTAATACCACAATCAATTAAACACTTTAAATGTTAATTTTTCGCTTAATTTCTGGGGTATGGGAATTAACTTTCTTACTGTACTGTACTACTCAGAGCACGTAGCCAAAATCTGCATGATTAGGGACATAAGAGCACAAAACACACACACAACTTTTCATGTGACAGGAACATGACATTATTAAAGGGTTAGTTCACCCCAAAATGAAAATTCTGTTATTAATTACCCACCCTCATGTCGTTCCACACCCATAAGACTTTCGTTGATCTTCGGAAGACAAATGAAGATCTTTTTGAAGACAGAATGCTGTCGGATTTCCTTATATTGACTGCCTTTGTAACTACCACTTTGACGCTTCAAAAACTTCATAAAGAGATCGTAAAACTAATCCATATGAATTGAGCGGTCTAGTCCAAATGTTCTGAAGAGAATCGATCACTTGTTATGATGAAAATATTTCATTTAGGCTTTTATTCGCATGTAAACATGTAAACATTGATCAGCGAATATAAGCAGAAGCTCAACCTAACTTGAATAACACACAAGAGCAAACCTCTCCTGGAAGCTCAAACGTGCTGCGTAACCAGTGAGGTTCATTCTCGTGTGTTACGCAGCACGTTTGAGCTTCCGGAAGAGGTTTGCTTTTGTGCGTTATTCAAGTTAGGTTGAGCTTCTGCTTATGTTCGCTGATCAATGTTTACATGCGAGTAAAAGCCTAAATTAAATCTTTTCATCATAACAAGCGATCGATTCTCTTTGGACTAAAATTTGGACTAAACGATTCATATGGATTAGTTTTCCGATCTCTTTATGAAGTTTTTGAAGCGTCAAAGTGGTAGTTACAGAGGCAGTCAATGGAAGGAAATCTGAAAGCATTCTGTCATCAAAAAGATCTTCATTTGTCTTTCGAAGATGAACGAAAGTCTTACGGGTTTGGAACGACATGAGGGTGAGTAATTAATGACAGAATTGTCATTTTGGGGTGAACTAACCCTTTAACTAGACTAAACACTTAGACTAATGTAACATACACACATATACATGCATACAGTTTAGCGATGGAAAGAGAGCCGAAGCATAATACAGGAAAGCAAGAAGTTATAGCAGTGTTTGAAATTCAGCAGATCAACAGCCTTGAGCAAAACATTAGTTTCTTAGTTCTAACACACCCTTCTTTAAAAGGGGTAGGGGTTACTTAATGTATCAACTAATGAGACTAACTTTGATACTTGGTATTACTGATACTTGCATGTCTCGCCCATTTGAATAGAAGTGTCCTGATGCAATTTGTTGAGGCTCCAGTTGGTCTTTGCTGAAGTTATCTTGATGAGAGTGAACCAGTTTGAGTCAGAGGGTCTGTGATAAATGGAAAGACAAGGCCGCAACCTGACACAAACTTAGGGGTCCTTAGAAGACTTCTAGCTCATCTTCAATTTCTCAGAATCAGCAAAGGTATGTACTTCTTTTGAATAAATACTTCGTGACACTTTCTATATAATGTGAATGTGTGTAAATTGAATGTAATCTGGATGTACTATATTTGGCAAACTTTTATTGTCATGTGATTTACAGTGTCAGTTCACTACCATTCACAATTCCTCTCCCATGGCCTCATGGAATAGTAAAGTGTCCGCTGGATGCGCACTTCGCAATCTCTGTGGAAGTAATAGGTTATTCGAGTACTTTTTGCCTACTATTTTTTCACATACTGTTTTTTTTCTTTGCATACTATATAGTACGCAAGTATGTACAGTTGCAAGAAAAAGTATGTGAACCACTTGCAGAATCTTGTATTATCTCCTGTATATGGGAGATAATACAAAATGCATGTTATTTTTTATTTAGTACTGTCCTGAGTAAGATATTTTACATAAAAGATGTTTACATATAATCCACAAGACAAAAAAAATAGCTGAATTTATTAAAATAACCCCATTCATAAGTATGTGAACCATTGATTCTTAATACTGTGTGTGGTTACCTGGATGATCTACGACTGTTTTTTTTGTTTTGTGATGGTTGTTCATGAGTCCCTTGTTTGTCCTGAGCAGTTAAACTGAGCTCTGTTCTTCAGAAAAAATCTCCAGGTCCTGCAGATTCTTCAGTTTTCCAGCATTTTTTGCATATTTGAACCCTTTACAGCAGTGACTGAATGATTTTGAGATCCGCCTTTTCACACTGAGGACAACTGAGGGACTCAAACACAACTATTATATAAGTTTCAAACATTCACTGATGCTCCAGAAAAAAACATGATGCATTAATAGATGGGGGGTGAAAACATTTGAAATTTGAAGATCAAGGTAAATTGTATTTAATTTGTCTTCCGGGAAACAAGCAAGTATCTTCTGTTGCTTCCGAAGGGCAGTACTAAATGAAAAAAAATGATATTCAAGCGAAATATGAAAAATTTGGACCTCTTCATCCTGTTCAAAAGTTTTCACCCCCCGACTCTTAATGCATCGTGTTTCCTTCTGGAGCATCAGTGAATGTTTGAACCTTTTTAAATAGTTGTGTTTGAGTCCCTCAGTTGTCCTCCATGTGAAAAGATGGATCTCAAAATCATTCAGTCACTGTTGTAAAGGGTTCAAATATGCAAAAGATGGTGGAAAACTGAAGAATTTTTGGGACCTGGAGATATTTTCTGAAGAACAGAGCTCAGTTTAACTGCTCAGGACAAACAAGGGACTCATGAACAACCATCACACAACAAAAAAAAACAGTCGTAGATCATCCAGGTAACCACACACAGTATTAAGAATCAATGGTTCACAAACTTTTGAACTGGGTCATTTTAATAAATTCAGCTATTTTTTTGTCTTATGGATTATATGTAAACATCTTTTATGTAAAATATCTTACTCAGGACAGTACTAAATAAAAAATAACATGCATTTTGTATGATCTCTCTTATTTTGTTAAAATTTTGCACATTTTCACAGATTCTGCAAGTGGTTCACATACTTTTTCTTGCAACTGTATATTCAGATGTAGCCTTTGTTTATAAATTACAGCAGCACATAATGCAAGAAGAATGATTTGCAATGCAAAAGTCAAACTCACTCAGAATGTTGCTGATTCCAGTTTGTACTGCTGTATGTGAGCACAGACAAATCATATAGAACAGTCAAATCACTCATAGTAACAATATTTAGATCATGTGAGCTTGATGCATCATGTTGCTGCTCATTTGCATGGAGTTAAACTTTTCTCAACTTTGTCGAGCTTTTAGACATGCCAGTGTCGTGTTGCCAGTGATCGTTGACTCTCATGTCACTGGAAATCACAGACTCTCATTGAAAATTAATGACTTCTGGTTGCTTTGTCACTGCAAGTTGTTGTCAGTGTGAACAGGGCCTTAAAGGTGCCAGATGGTTAACCAGATGGGTAAGTCTTGCAAACATGACTCAGAAAAGTAAAGTAGTTCCGAGAAAAGAGTCTAGCATGATTTGTTTGCAGACTCCACATCGTTTGACATTGTATATGTAATGCAATGACATTCAGACATTTTTAAGTGTAATTTTGGGCCAACAAGTTTCAGATCTTCAGTGCTGTAAAGTGTGTAAGCGTTTTAGTATTCGGTAATACTAAATGGGCACATGAAACTTTGATCACATTAATGTTGTACTCTACCTGGGCTGATATGCTCATTCTTTGAATAATATATTTGCAGGTGATCTCAGAACTGATGAGTCACGAAACTTTGCTGTTTCTCTCCACTGTACCACACACACAATGCACACAGATAACGAACAAATGTCAAATTAATTCTTATGAGGTGTCACACTGCTGTAATACAGTCTTGTCTCCCTAAAGCAAATGTGTAAATTATTAGATTAGATTAATCATCATAAATGATTAATCTAACCTCATGCAAAGTGTCCTCGCAAAGCAAAATTTGATGATCCACTGCCATAATGTGCCCAAAAAGGAACACGCGTACATGGTCAATGGTCAAGACGTGGATTCAGGCTCAACTGCTGCATCTCAGTTCGCCTACTTATACCATGCCCTAAAAGTATGTACTGTTTTTGTGAAGAAAAAGTACCTACTTTTGAGTGTGTAGCAGAAGAGTAGGTGAGCTTTGGTACATACTGCTTCATCATAATTGCATCTTTAACAGACAGTCGCTTAGTTCAAGCATCCTGTCACCGTTTAAACTGCCTTGTCAGTCATCTTGTCACAGTTAAAATCCTGCACATTCAATTTAATTTAATTTCCTATCGTTTCGGAGAGAAATGTAGTCGCACTTTGATCTGCCAGTCGTGGATCTTTCATGCAGAGAACTCTCCTCATGTGTTTTCAATTTTCACAATGGTGCATTTGAAAGTTAATGACCAAACGTAGCTTTACAAAAGTTCACAATGCTGTTGCAGATGAAATATAATGTGGATCACATTGAATAAATATATCTTTTCGCCATGCAGGTTAGATACTGATAATTAATCACTCAAACCCCTTTATCTGCACCTCTCTACTTAACCGTCAGACTCGCATATCCGCCATGTTTGTAGTTTTTTTTTTTTTTTGACACTTTTTATTCGTGTTTGTAGTTCTAATCAAATCCTTGTCCAAAGCGCAATGGGTTGTGGGCAATATTAGCCGTTAGAGTGCGCACAGATCTGCACTTCAGATTCTAACCGAAAAAAGTAGACCATCCGGATATCTTTGGAATACTCACTTCTAGGGGTGGGAATCGCAGGGTACCTCACGATACGATATGATCACGATACATGGCTCACGATAACGATAATATCATGATACGGCGATTCTGTGATAATCGATATATTGCTAGACAATCCTATAATGATACATCACGATATCTGTCTAACTATGAAAACAAAATGCCAGTGAAAAGTGCAGGTTCTCTCTCTTTATTAAAGTCCAAACTGTTAGAAAACAGCACAAAACGTTTTTCAGTTTGTAAATTAAGTTTAACATTTTAAATAAATTAAACATTTTATGCTTAAGCTTAAACTTTTCTTTGCGTGTAAACTGACACATTTAGCTTAACTGCTTATTGACTTGTTTTATATAAACCTGGTACTTTAAAAAATTACCAACCTCTTTTATTTAAACCTGGGAATATCTCAGTGTTTACCAGCTTCCTTAAATAATCCTGGGAATAGCGTTGCAAAGGTACCGACTTGGGTGTTTGAAAATGTTAAAAATGTGATGATACCAGCATAGCCTAGCATTTTGAGCGCTGTTGAGCGGATTCTTAAACACCTCTGATTGGCCATTGTGTGTTCACGCGCTCAACATATATGTCTGTGATTGGCTACAATGATCTACGCTTCCAAAACATCTGATAGACGAATCCGCTGATAGACGCCAGCTTTCAAATGCTCCCGAGTACAGTGTAAGCGCTCGGTGAAGAACGTCAGAAATGTCTATGTTTGTCACATCAATGGTATAAA
Source organism: Mylopharyngodon piceus (assembly GCA_039654765.1). Lineage (NCBI taxonomy): Eukaryota > Metazoa > Chordata > Actinopteri > Cypriniformes > Xenocyprididae > Mylopharyngodon > Mylopharyngodon piceus. Next base: position 18,367,546 of record CM077458.1, on the reverse strand, counting down.
AGCCTAAGTGTGTCCAGACTTTGAACTTAAACGTGGCTGGGGCATCTATTGTTTTACTCACACTTCTGTTCGCCATCCCGTTAAAAAACTATTTTTCTTACGCTAGTTAACTTATGTTCACGTTTCCCTCATTCATGTGTTGAGCGCCACCTTGAAGTAGCGACGCGAGGAGCAGGGAAATCTATTTATAGCGCCTGATTTTATTAATGAAAATATCAATATTTGGCGCCAGCGTATCGATTTTCGTATCGCACAGAGAAGGATGACGATATATCGCCATAACAATATTTTGTCCCACCCCTACTCACTTCAACATACTATGATTTGGGACACGCTAACTGTAATTTCGAATACTATTTAGGACGGATAGTATGCGAATTGGGACGCAGCAAATGTCTTTTAAGTGTTAAGAAGTAGTGCTAAAGATACTGTACAGTATCTGTTGTGTTTTTCACATTGTGAAAGTAGAATACACAGCACTTAGTGAGACTAAAAGAGCAATTTAACTCATGGATAAAAATAGAGCATGACATAAAATGTACAGTACAAGTACAACCCAGTATGATGATGAAAGTGACTGATAATAATTGTTTGTATTGTAAACCCTGCTGGTTACTAATATCCTTGCTGAGAACACCAGCATAACTAACTCTTCATGTTCTGAAAGTTTCCTTTTTAGAATAGTTTAGTCCCCCCCCCCCCCCCCACCCAAGCCCCTTTTTAATCTATTGTAGACCTATTTTTGAAGAGATTTCTCACTCCTTTTCTTTCAGTCATTCTTTCATTCTTTCATTTGCCTTTGGAAGAATGATGTATTAGTCTTTTGTTAATCAATCTTTTTTTTTGTCCTTTCAAATTCAGTGTAAAGTATCAAAATGAGAACAAAAAGATGGCGGCCATATTTCTTTCCAATGTCGTCAGTTTATTCATACGACGACTGATTGGCTTGAATAATATGCACACAAAGTCATTCATAATGAGAAAATGGTTGAGCGTGATTGAGACTGGTTGATTTGTGCACAGCATGTGAAACCAGAATGAGAGGAAACAGAGAATTGTATGTTTGAAATAATACTGGGCTGCTTTTGGTTGGAAGTCAGCCTTGGGTTGTGCGCTCTAGGTGGTCTCGCTATAACTGAAATAGCTTCAGCTGTGACTAATAAGACTGATAGAGTCTTTGCCATACTGAATTCATCTATTTCACACTGTGCAATGAAAAAAAAATACAAATAAATGAAATTAACATTGGAATGAGGCTGGGTTACATTGAAATTGATGGCTCATATATGTTTGTTTTTCATTCAGTACATATTTTTTATATGAAATATCCTTATCTTAAATAAAACATGAGTTTACCAGTAGAGGAGAGTGGGGTAAGCTGTGCCACTTTTTCTTAAGTTGCTCTATAGGCAAGTAGAAATGGTTCAGTGTAGCAAAACACTGCTTCGTGAAGCTTCGAAGCTTTATGAATCTTTTGTTTCGAATCAGTGGTTCGGAGCGTGTATCAAACTGCCAAAGTCACGTGAACCATTGAAATTTCTAAACGTTTCGAAGTAATGGCGTAACGGAGCCTCGTTTACTGAAATCACATGACTTTGGCAGTTTGATACATGCTCCGAACCACTGATTCGAAACAAAAGATTCATTAAGCTTCGAAGCTTCATGAAGCAGTGTTTTGAAATCTCCCGTCACTAGATATTGTTGAATAAAGTCGTTATTTTGTTTTTTTTGGCACACAAAAAGTATTCTCGTCGCTTCATAACATTAAGGTTGAACCACTGTAGTCACATGAACTGTTTTAAATATGTCTTTAGTAGCTTTCTGGGCATTTGAAAGTGTTAATTATCTTGCTGGCAATGCAGGCCTCACTGAGCCATCGGATTTTATGAAAAATATCTTAATTTGTGTTCCGAAGAACGACATGAGGGTGAGTAATTAATTACATAATTTTCAGTTTTGGGTGAACTAACCCTTTAAAGTAAGCAGACACGAGTCGCGATATTTTGGTCTTATTTTCAGCATAAAGCATTTGGATTTATTTAGGTTTATTATGGGCTTGTTCGCAGATTTTTTTAGCAAGATCTGGCAACACAAATGAGTCAAGTCAAGGCTCGTACTGCTTTCACTGTGATTCACTGCACAAACAGAAGAGAGACACATCTCTGATGCACGTTAAAAAACGTCATTAACAACTAGTTGTTCAGTTCGGTTCCGTACACACTGCATAGAATTTCTGTAAATGCGGTTGTCACTACCTGTATTTTTCGGGCAACCAAGCCCTGGGGGTGTCGATTCACAAGGTCGTCAAAGAAAAACTGCATAAACAGAACAGACCCGAGCTCATGACAACGGAGGCCTACATAAACGAGAGATTGTGCGAAGAGGTTAGAAAGTACCCTAATTTGTACAACTCTAGTATGAAAGAATACAAATATATTTACATGGGTAGTAACTCGTGGCACGAGATTGCTTTAAAAAAAAAAATATTTATTTAAAACTTTTTTTTTTTTTTACCTAGCTTATCCACTGAAATGTCTTACCTTGCTCTCAGACTCTAACCAGTGTAGATAAACACATGTGACACTCTCAGAAGACCTGAGCTCTACCTGTCGGGGAACAAATGTTATATTCAATAAAAATCAATCTCTCCATTGGAGTTTTAAGACTGGGAAACTGGATAAAACTTTAGGACACACCATACACTGAGGACTATGTGTTCCAGTTCAATTTGCTGTGTGTAGGTCGATAACTGTGGAGGCTTCTGGTGGGAAGGATCTCAGAGGATAGTGTTCACTCTGATTACAGAACTGTGGACAGGCTGTCTTTGTGAATGTGTGTGTGAAAGTTTGCAGGTGGCACTCTAACTAAGTCCATGACCATGGAGGATTCTGCAGTTAAACCAAGGATTGCCCCAAGATTTTGGGACAATCTGAGGAACTTGCTCTGTGTTACTCTATAAAGAATGTTCCAAATACTTCCCTTGCAGGAAGAATATCAGTGCTTTATGGTTCCTGATCCTCAGATAATTCCCACAGACCATTGTTCACTGCTGTCTTAGACAGCCTGTCTACCTCCATGCCCCAGTATCCCTACCAGATCTAAAGCAGCAATTAACCAAAGCTGATGCTTGTCTTTGAATGTATAGCTGGTAAGGTGGTTTAACAGCAAGAGATTGGTTGTTTGACAGTGTTCAAGAGGTCAAAATTTGGCTGTTTAGTTTTTGCTGCTGGTAGAACTACATCATATGGCTTTAAAAAGCATTGTTTCAAACTAAATACTTTTGGGAGGTCATGCACAATCCAAGATACATATAATTTTCTCCAGGTATTGTAGACCTTTGGTTGGAATCCAGGATCACAGATGCTTTGAAGAGTAAAAGTCATTATAAACTGGTCTATTATGACACTAATGTCCCAAGGACATCCGTTGTTGTATGATTAAGTTTGACATTGCCACTACACTCTGTACTGAACAACATCCTTCATCTTTGCCCAAACTCTGAACCAAGGTGCTTTGCTTCACTGATCAGTGATCAGTGAAGATCTTATACAGTGCACTTTGTTCTGTCTTTTTCTTTTGGGTCAATACTGCAGTGAGTTTGGGCTCAAACCACAGAGAAACAGTAAATTCTCAAGTTAAGATGTAAGATTTTCTTTTTGTTGTTATAAATTTAATCTTGTACATTGATCTGATTTAAGTATGTTACCAACATGGCTAACATTTTTTGAGGAGAAACTTGAATTAATTTTAGAACCATCTTTTTGAATGGGTTGAAAATTACTAACCAATTTTCTAGTATCAGTTTGATTATTTATGTGTCATGGAGTTATATTAGAGCTATATAATTTACATAAAGTGTTTTTTAAAGGGAACCCCTGGTATTAAGACTTGTATGGTTTAATATAACATAAATGATGTCTCTTACTGAAATATGTAGTAGAAAACCCGTGAAAGACTTACGTTATTTAAAAAATCCATGACATATTTGGACAATGGGGGCCGTCATTTTGTGTAGGTGCACAGTGCATTATATGTCGATGACGTCAAATGGTTGCACTCGGTGGGCTACTGATGCTACCCTGTTGATATTTTTACCACAACTCGGAATATAATATACAATGCCATATTGTGCAGCTTTTAGTTGTAATATTCAGTCGATGGGCAACAAGAGAAGCGATGCAAGTCTTCACTGCTTTATAAGCGATAAGAAGAGGAGAAAAGATCTTCCTAAAGATCCGTGTCTTTGTTCTCTTCACTTTAGCCCTGATGACTTTGAGGCTTGTAGTAGACCACAGCTACTGAAAGAGCTTACAGTTGCCGATGGATATAAGTGTATGCTTTAACCAAATGCCGCGCCTGTCGTGGAGACTGACAAGGGCAGCCTATAACACATCTTGATTGAGACAGACTGCCTCAAAGCTTGTGTGTGCCGTGATGCACGGGATATCTGTGATAGCATAAAACAGTAGCATCTTCTCAGCATGTTTAACTGTGTGTAATGCATTCAGGTGACATATCAGATGATTTTTACACGTCAATCATACATCAGTAGTTCGAATAGCCACAGAGACATTGCATGTCTTCGATGTTTTCATCCTCACTAATTTTGCGCTCTGGCTCAAACTGAAAAGGCTGATCGGGTTTTTTTTTTTTTAAATTTTTTTATTTAAGACTTGTATGCGTTAGAGAACAAAAACGCAGTTAGGAAGTTTTATTCGTCCACATTCTTCACAACTTCCCATTCTTTTCTCCTCTTATCGCTAGTAAAGCAGTAAAGACTTACATCTCTTCTCTTGTGGCTCTTCGACTGAAAATTACAACCAAAAGCTGCACAATGTGGCATCATATAATATATTCCGAGTTGTGTTGCGGTAAAAATAACAACAGGGCAGTGTCAGTAGATCACAGAGTGCAACCATTTGACATCATCGACATAGAACGCACTGTGCGCCTAAACAAAATGGCACCCCCCATTGTCCAAATATGTCATGGATTTTTTAAATTACGTAAATCTTTCATGGGTTTCCTACTACATATTTCAGTAAGAGACATCATTTACGTTATATTAAGCCATAGAAGTCTTAATACCAGGGGTTCCCTTTAAGAATGCAAAACATTTAACAAATTTACAAATATATATATATTTTTTAAAATATCGCAAATTTATCACTAAATCTTTTCTTGCTCATGTAAAATTTCATTTTTTTTTGTAAAGCATTTTACAAATTTGATAAATCAATAGATATTATACATATTTTAAGTATTTTAATGTATATTTAATATTTTAATATCAGTAAAAAAAATATTGCACGTGTGCAAACACATTGCTATGCAAACAATGCTGTTTAATGAGTTTATTCTAGCAGGGAATTGAATAAAATACAGAATATCAGACACAGGTGTTGCAGATGTGATAAGATTACATGTTACTTTGAGAAAGGGCAGACAAAAACATGAAGAAAATTGCTCCTACCTTCAGAAATGATGCACCCTAAGCCAACAATGACTCCATAGTGGATCTGATTATTTCAGAAAGCTTCACAATCTACTGAACTTTTCCATCATCATCTCACTCTTGTCCTCCTCTTCCTCCCTTAGTACACTATTCTGCTGTCTCTTCATTTTGAAGAAACAAGTGAGGATGCCCAAACGCCTCTGTAATGTTATTTTCTGCGTGCTGGGCTCGGTTCTGCTGAAAACTATATAATCAGGACGGTGCCGACAGAATCATTGCATTAGATAACTGCAAAATGCCCTTCGGGTCTGTCTTTTACACCTTAATGTGTTGAGCATATACTGATCAAAGCTCAATCTTAAGCAAACTTAAGCTTCTCTCTTAATGGTGTCAGTTTAGAAGTTCTTAGTGAAATAACACAACATATTATATTAGTATTAAGAAGCCTTTGGTAGGATATGCTGTCACACACCAGTTTACTAGATTTAAGGGCTATTTAAACCCTGTTTTTTGCGCTTGTGGTCTGAATCAGTGGCTTTAATGATGCTATTTCTCAACATCAAAAGATGCACTGATACACCAAAGAGATCAAACTTTTCTTTGTGAAGAGAACACAATTGCATCTCTCTTCTCATGAATTGAAGGCCAAGTCAATGGGGCTGTGTCCTTTTGAGCAGGCGTTTTCAAACTTTTCGATGCCAATGGCCTCCAAGTATGATTATCACTGAGGGATTACCTTCATAAAATACAATATATATATAAAATATAATATATAACCGCTGATTCGAAACAAAAGATATTGTTGAAAGGTCGTTATTTTGTTTTTTTGGCGCACAAAAAGTATTCTCGTCGCTTTATAATATTAAGGTAGAACCACTGCACTCACATGAACTGTTTTAAATATGTCTTTAGTAGCTTTCTGGGCACTGAAAGTGTAAATTAACTTGCTGGCAATGGAGGCCTCACTGAGCCATCGAATTTCATCAAAAGTAACTTAATTTGTGTTCCGAAGTTGAACGGAGGACTTACGGGTGTAGAACGACATGAGGGTGAGTAATAAATAACAATATTTTCATTTCTGGGTGAACTAACACTTTAAATCACTTACCTTTCACTTGCCTTGTTAGAAGAATTTCTTGAAATCAATCAAGCTTTACTTAAAATGGATGTTGATTGTCCAGTAAAGTAGAATTGAGTGATGGTCAAGTTTTCTTAGATAGGTTCAACTGCTCAGGTTTAATTACAGTTCCAGGATCAGGGTAAGAAGCTAACAGAAACAAGCCATGAAACATCACCATTGTGTCCTCTATTAAATATGTACTCTACATTTATATCTCTTTCTTACTCGCCTGCATATTGAATGCAGGCCTTGTCAGCGTGTTAGTATCTCGATTTGACAGCTCCCTGTATAGGAAAGCATAGAGAAGAAACTTTCATTTCCTCCACCGTACCTTCACATCACAGACGGCATACAGCAACGAATGATGAATATTTGTGCAAGTGTGTATATTTGTGCATTTGACAATGTGTTAGACAGTTATAGTGATCCTGTGTGTGTTCTGTCATGCCTTCATCTCTGACTTCCCTTTCACGCAAACAGACTGGAGTATTAAAAAAAGGATAAAAGGCCGCTCTCTGCTCGGCCCATTATTTCCATCTTTACTTTCCTCTCTTATGTTCCTTTGCCATTTCTTGCTCTGTCTGGTGTCCAGTCACTCATTTTATGTATCGTATTCTTTGTACGCCTCTCTTTCTATCTTTCTCCATCAGTCTTGGAGGTTTTAATAAGCTCCTCTACTTTTTTTTAACCTACAATTACTCAGTCACTTCCTTTTCTTTCTTTTTCTCTCTATATAGCGATAAAGGTCAAATGACATGTCAGCTAGGGGGTTTAATAGCCTAGGGTCAGTTATCTAATTGCTGATTGCTTATTAACATTGTGCAGCCAGCAACAATAAAGAGGTCAGAGAACAACTGTTTTCCCATAAATGGAGTATATATGTATGTATGTAAGTATGGATGGATGGATTGCTCACTGGCCACTTTATTAGGTATGTCTGTTCAACTGCTTGTTAATGCAAATATCTAATCAGCCAGTCAGTTCAAACTGAGCACTAGAATGGAGAAGAAAGGTGATTTAAGTGACTTTGAACGTGGCATGGTTTTTGGTGCCAAGATGGCTGGTATGAGTATTTCAGAAACTGCTGATCTACTGGGATTTTCACCCACAACCATCTCTAGGATTTACAGAGAATGGTCCGAAAAAAAAGAAAATATCCAATGAGCGGCAGTTCTGTGGGTGAAAATGCCTTGTTGCTGCCAGAGATCAAAGAAGAATGGCCAGACTGGTTTAATCTGATAGAAAGGCAACAACTGAAAGTCACTCAAGGTCTGCAGAAGAGCATCTCTGAATGCACAACATGGGGAACCTTGAAGCAGATGGGCTACATCAGCAGAAGACCACATCGGGTACCAGTCCTGTCAGCTAAGAACAGGAAACTGAGACTACAATTTGCACTGGCTCACCAAATTTGGACAATAGAAGGTTGGAAAAATGTTGTCTGGGCTGATTTCTCTGAGTCTCGATTTCTGCTGCAATATTCATATGGTAGAGACAAAATTTGGCATAAACAACGTGAAAGCATGGATCCATCCTGCCTTGTATCAACAGTTCAGGCTGCTGGTGGTGTAGAGGTGTGGGGGATATTTTCTTGGCACACTTTGGTCGCCTTAGTACTAATTGAGCATTGTACACCAAAGCCTACCTGAGTATTATTGCTGACCATGTCAGTCCCTTTATGACCACAGAGTGTACACATCTTCTGATGGCTACTTCCAGCAGGATAACGCACCATGTCACAAAGCTCAAATCATGTCAAACTGGTTTCTTAAACATGACAATGAGTTCACTATACTCAAATGGCCTCCACAGTCACTCAATCTAATAGAGCTCCTTTGGGATGTGGTGGAACGGGAGATTCTCATCATGGACGTGCAGCCGACAAATCTGCAGCAACTGTGGGATGCTATCATGTCAATATGGACCAAAATCTCTGAGGAATGTTTCTAGCACCTTGTTGAATCTATGCCATGAAGAGTTAAAGGGATAGTTCACCCAAAAATGAAAATTTGATGTTTATCTGCTTACCCCCAGGGCATCCAAGATGTAGGTGACTTTGTTTCTTCAGTAGAACACAAATGATGATTTTTAACTTCAACTGTTGCAGTCTGTCAGTTGTATAATGCATGTCAATGGGAACTCCATCTATAAGAGTCAAAAAAACATGCACAGACAAATCCAAATTAAACCCTGCGGCTCGTGACGACACATTGATGTCCTAAGACACGAAACGATCGGTTTGTGCAAGAAACCGAACAGTATTTATATCATTTTTTACCTCTAATACACCACTATGTCCAACTGCCTTGAGCATCCGGTTGGTGAGGTCTAAAAACGCGCTCTGATGATGGAAGCGATCTCTCGCGTGTATACGTCAATGAGCGCGAGCGATCTCTTCCGGCATCAGAGTGCATTCAGACCTCACACGACAGAGTTCCCATTGACATGCATTATACAACTGACAGACTGCAACGGTTGGAGTTAAAAATCATCATTTGTGATCTACTGAAGAAACAAAGTCACCTACATCTTGGATGCCCTGGGGGTAAGCAGATAAACATCAAATTTTCATTTTTGGGTGAACTATCCCTTTAAGGCAGTCCTGAAGGCAAAAGGGGGTCCAACCCAGTAATAGCAAGATGTACCTAATAAAGTGGCTGGTGAGAATGATTTCTGAAGGATCATACAACACTGAAGTAATGGCTGCTGAAAATATATATTTAAATATTTATTATTCTTTACTTGAATGTAAAGATAATTTTATTTTATTCATTTCATTATTTCATTTTATTTCATTATTTTTAATTTTTACTATAAAACTCCTAGATCTTCATGTCACCTCTTTGTGTATCAAGCCAAGCCAACTATAACTTTTTCAAAGATAAAAGAGCACATCTTCTGTTATAAATCTCAGTAATGATTTTCCCACATCCTAACAGGAAATATCAACAGTGATTATCCATCAGCATGAGCCCTGGCAAATCAGCCTGTGTGTGAAGTGGGCCGACAGGAGGAGGATCTAAAGAGTAATGATATGATCTGATAGGTTACATTTGGGGTGTAACAACTGTACTGTTGTACTGTACTATTTGTTTGTACAGGCTATACTTTAGTCAGCTTAATATCCTTTTAAGTGAAGAACCTTGACAAATGAAGAACCTAGTCAAGATAAATCATCCTGATGTGTTCAAATTTCTGATTGCCTCATTTATTCCCTCTGGTGGTTAGTGTCATTTTAGAATAAAGTGGAGCTTATGAAGTGTTGCATGGTCTAAAATTAACCTTCTATGGAATGATGTTCCATAGAAGGTTATATAGCCGGCAGCTATCACCCTATAGCCCAAGACTGGCTGCCCACTGAAGCTAAGCAGGGTTGAGCCTGGTCAGTACCTGGATGGGAGACCTCTTGGGAAAACTAGGTTGCTGCTGGAAGAGGTGTTAGTGAGGCCAGCAGGGGGTGCTCACCCTGTGGTCTGTGTGGGTCCTAACTCCCCAGTACAGTGATGGCAACACTATGCTGTCAAAAAGCACCTTCCTTTGGATGAGATGTTAAAACGAGGTCCTGACTCTGTGGTCATAAAATATCCCATGATGTAAAAAGAGTACGGGTGTAACCCTGGCATCTTGGCCAAATTTGGCCATCATTGGCCTCTGTCCATCATGGCCTCCTAATCATCCCCATATACTGATTGGCTTCTTCGCTCTGTCTCCTCTTCATCACTAAGCTGGTGTGTGGTGGGCGTTCTGGCGCAATATGGCTGCTGTTGCATCATCCAGGTGGATGCTGCACATTACTGGTGGTTGAGGAGATTCCCCCTTCCATGTGTAAAGCACTTTGAGTACCCAGAAAAGCACTATATAAATGTAATAAATTAATTATTAATTATTATTATGTTGGCAATTGGCATATTGCAACATGTTTTTTCCTAACTTTCTTAGTATTTAGGGGGGAAAAAAATACACATTGCATTGGAAAACTGGCAGTCTTAGTAATATGCTGTTTTTTTAACACACGACATCTGATTTTCTTCTCCACTGTATTACCATATGACAGTACCACAGTAAAATTACTGTTTATAGTAGTTGTATTTATGAAAAACAATCATAATTTATTAAGAAATGTGCTGACTCTACTGGTGATGATGACCTAAGGAAATTAAAGGATAAATGGTTCACTTAGTTTGGCATATACTGGCATATATATGTCAAAATAATTATTTTTATGTATATTTATTTTATTTAACCTATCTTTATTTTGGTAACACTTTATTTTACAGGATCCTCATTGCGTTTGCTACATGTTATTAGTGTAGTAATAACAGTAAATTATGCCTAATTACATGCAACTAACCCTAAACCAAACCCTATTCCTAACCTTAACCCTATAGTAAGTACATGTTGTTAAAGGGTTAGTTCACCCAAAAATGAAATTTCTGTCATCAAGTACTCATCCTCATGTCGTTCCACACCTGTAAGACCTTCGTTCATCTTTGGAACACACAAGGTTTTTTTTTATCCCCCTTAGAAAGCAATATAATTACCGTCATTCAGGATCCAGAAAAGTAGTAAAGACATCGTTAACTACAGTGGTTTAACCTTAATGTTATGAAGCGACTAGAATACTTTTTGTGTTAGGGTTAGAGTCTGACAGGGTAGAGAAGAAATTGTTGAATAAAGTCGTTATTTTTGTTTTGTTTTTGCGCACAAAAAGTATTCTCGTCACTTCATAAAATTAAGGTTGAACCACTGTAGTCACATGGACAATTTTAAAGAGGTCTTTAATACCTTTCTGGACTTTAAATGACGGTTATTAAGTTGCTTTCTATGGGGGATAAAAAAACCCTCTCGGATTTCAACAAAAAAAGATCTTACAGGTGTGGAACAACACGGGGGTGAGTAATTAATGACAGAAATTTAACTGTTTAATGAATATTAGTCGGTACTAAAATGTATAATTTCACTTTAACAAGGACCCTTTAAAATAAAGTGTAACCTTGTTTTTTTTTTTGTATCATATGAATTTCATGTTAAATATCTAATGGTGAAAATATTATATAATAATACATTATTATATAATATTTTAACTCATTTTTTATATAACTCGTTTTATATCATTATTATATAATATTTTAACTAATATTTCAATATAATAACTCGGTTCTTATACAGTATATAAGAACATATTGTATACACAAGTTTTGCACATATAACACATTTGAATAAAATAATGCAAATAATAAAAAATGCAGTTTGGAACTGGGTTTCATATGCAAGTAATATTTATAACTTAATTCGCCATTGGCAGGTGTAGCAAAAGTTGCTTTTAGACCTGCTCACATTGATGGAGACTGAATCTCTGCTGTATCTAGTGGACTCTGCAAGGTGCTTGACAGCTGTGTTGATCGCAGTGTGACAGTGATTTTCTTATGTGGTCTTTGAAGGGAAAGACATACTCTGTGTGCTTATAAGACACAGAAGTTGTGTGTTTGAGAAAGAGCGTGATGGGACATTGTGGTGAAGGAGCTTCTTTTGGCTGTGAATTATTTAGCTTGATGCAGTCACTGCACTCTGATTGAGTTTTGCACAGCACCGTCTGTTAAACACCATGACATATTGTGATTCTTTTCTCTATTTCCAAACTGTTAAACACAAGATAGATGGCTGGGTTGGAATTCACATGGGGAAGCAATTTTTATTGATCATTTGAATTATTATTTGAATGCAATGCTACTGGCACTAGGTCAGAGCTATTGGAGGGTAGCCTAACCTTTCTGAGCTGCAGTAATTACCCAGAACAGCCCATAGCTCCATTACACGCAGAACAAAAGAAATGTGAAATAAGCCTGAGAAATAACCAGCAATAACTTACTATTATGGAAAATGTTGGGTTTGTGCCAAAGCTAGCCCTTTAGCTCTGCTGTTACCCACATATTTTCCACACTTAAAGTCAACATAAAATAAAAAAGAAGACTATTTATTTTAAAGGGTTAGTTCACCCAAAAATGAAAATTCTGTCATTAATTACTCACCCTCATGTCGTTCCACACCCGTAAGACCTTCGTTCATCTTCGGAACACAAATTAAGATATTTTTCATAAAATCCGATGGCTCAGTGAGGCCTGCATTGCCAGTAAGACAATTAACACTTTCAATGCCCAGAAAGGTACTAAAGACGTATTTAAAATAGTTCATGTGACTACAGTGGTTCAACCTTAATGTTATGAGGCGACGACTTTTTGTGGGCCAAAAAAACAAAATAACGACTTTATTAAACTGCCAAAGTCACGCCCCCCCAGTGGTATACCACTGAAATTTCGAAACTCTTATGATATAACGAAGCCTCGTTTACTGAAATCACGTGACTTTGGCAGTTTGATACGCGCTCCAAACCACTGAATCGAAACAAAAGATTCGTAAAGCTTCGAAGCTTCATGAAGTGGTGTTTTGAAATCGCCCATCACTAGATATTGTTAAATAAAGTCATTAGTTAGTTTTTTTCACGCACAAAAAGTATTCTCGTTGCTTCATAACATTAAGGTTCAACCACTGTAGTCACATGAACTGTTTTAAATACGTATTTAGTAGCTTTCTGGGCATTGAAAGTGTTAATTGTCTTGCTGGCAATGCAGGCCTCACTGAGCCATCGGATTTTATGAAAAATATCTTAATTTGTGTTCCGAAGATGAACGAAGGTCTTACGGGTGTGGAATGACATGAGGGTGAGTAATAACAGAATTTTCATTTTTGGGTGAACTAACCCTTTAATACATGTTATTGTCTTATTGTGAGCAATGTATTTAATTTAATTTGATTTCATTTATTTTATTTTAACCAATAGCCAAATGTCTATTTTTGGAAACTCTGATTCTGTCTGTTTTTATCTTGGTACGTTTTACAATCCAATCAAAACCCAAAGCATAAAATTCAAGTGCTGACTCCCATTTTTTTTCTTTTGCACTTGCTAATACATCACATTAGGGAAGTAAAGAAGGTTTCCTGTTGACTTTAAATGTCAAAAAAGACCTTAAGCTGCTACGTCTGTAGCTGCACTGCGAGTAAATGCTGTTTAATTAGTTCAGTTTGGCTCACCCATCAGTAACCCTGATCTTTCCTGTCACACAGGAGATCAGTTTTAAGGCAAGGAAGTACCTGGGCTATCCCACAGTCTCCTGCAGCCGAAGTGCTATTTATAGTGTGCATCATGCTAAGAGGAACAGATGGTAGACATGATCCTATTAGCGCCATTAACGTACTCAGTGAACGTGAGCATGCTGTGGTTCTCACCTGTACTGTATTCTCAAGTTGCACATGGACAAAGACTGCTGTTTCTTATGCTGATGTCAGGCTTTTTTGTGCACTAATTCTCCTTGAGTCCTGCAGCAGGTATGTGGAAATGTCCTCGCTCTCGCATTTGATTTTTTTTTTTCTTTGTATGCACACATACAGACACAACATAGTAGACGTGTTTTTTCTTTAGTGCATTTGGATTGCACTGGTATAAGAGTGTATGTGCATGCACGCATGTGTGCGCCCATGTGCTTTCAGGTGTTTATTAAATTTAATTGAACTTTGTTGGTATTTAGTGGAGCGTCTTTCACACATGACTAATAAGGAAGCCAATTAAAAACACCCCCCTTCATAATCTCTTTTTAAATGTACTGCATTTCCTGTGTGCAACTTCAACTACAACTTCAAATGTAAAACAGAGACGCCTAAGAACTTCTGATCAGTGTTTATGTTATTATAGTATTAAAGGATTAGTTCACTTTAAAATGAAAATGAAAATTACACCAAAATTTACTCACCCTCAAGCCATCATAGGTGTATATGTCTTTTTTCTTTCTGATGAACACAATCGGAGTTATATTAATAAATATCCTGACGCATCCAGGCTTTATAATGGCAGTGAATAGGACCAACAAGTATGAAGCTCAAGAAAGTGCATCCATCCATCATAAACATACTCCAGTTTGTTAATAAAGGCCTTCTGAAGCGAAGCGATGCATTTGTGTAAGAAAAATGTGCTTCATACTCGTTGGTCCCGTTCACTGCCATTATAAAGCTTGGATGTGTCAGGATATTTATTAATATAACTCCGAATGTGTTCATCAGAAAGAATAAAGTCATATACACCTAGGATGGCTTGAGGGTGAGTAAATCTTGGGGTAATTTTCATTTTAAAGTGAACTAATGCTTTAATATTTTGAATTAGCTTTTATTTTTAAGTTTTTCATTTATAAATATTTATATTTTAATTTCAAATTTATTTCAAATGAGAAAAAACTTTGTGTAACAATAACACTGCTTCTAAAGCCATTTAATGGAAGTGAAAGAATTAGATATTCATAGATGAGCTGTAATTGATCACTGTCTAGCAATTAGGGTTGCCAAGTCGGTACTGAAATTTTAAAAATGTGACGATACCAGCATTTCCCCCTAGCATTTTGAGCGCAGTTGAGTGGATTCTTAAACACCTCTGATTGGCCATTGTGTTCAGATACACACAGGAGCGTTTGAAAGCAGGCGTCTATCAGCGGATATCAATCAATCAATCAATCAAAATTTTATTTATATAGCACAATAAGAACAACAGTAGTTGGCCATTGTGCTGTACAACAGGATAAATATCTAAAAAACAAGAAAGACCGAAAAGCAATAATAAAGGGAGTTTACATCTGAAATACAAACAGTTGTAAGCCTGAGAGAAAAAGTAGGTTTTCAACTTAGATTTAAAGGGGACATCGGATGCCAATTTTCCACAAGTTAGTATGATTCTTTAGGGTCTTCATGAAAAGTCTATAACATACTTTGATTAAAATTTCTGAATGGTTGTGTAAAAAACCACCCTTTTTACCTTGTCAAAAACAGCTCTGTTCACAGTGAGCTGTTTCGGTGCATGTCCCTTTAAATGATAATGAGCTACTGTTCACCCCACCCCTATCTTCCGTGGACGGGCTGTAAACACTATTTGGCAGGTATTGCATTGAACTCACCATTTTTATTTATGCAGTTATAAATGCTCAAAAACGATTAAAATACATTTGAAAATTACTCGTTAGTCATTAACTAACACCTTTATAAACCTTATTGTAGTGTTACCATGTTATCTTTACATAAAATGTACACAGTTTGTATGACAATCACCTTAATGCATTGTTCATTATAAATGTGCAGTTATGAATTACAATGAGAAGGTTCTAAATAGAAATGACGACATATATGTTTGTTCGACTGTATTATTTTGATAACGAACAAGCTGCGATGTCACATCTGCAGTGCTTTGTTGTGTGTGCGTGAGGCCCCGGAGCGATCAAACAGCAGTCTTTGCAAGGGACTTGCCTCATCGTCATGGCAACGGTTCGTGGCCAGGTCAAATTATGTCAGAGTTTGTTGTCGTTTGTTGGAAAATCATACCACACTGCTCAGACATTCCCCGACCCAACAAACGCCGATTAAACATGTTCAGTCGGGTGAAAACAAACTCCGACCAACGGCAACAGACGCCGACAGGGGTATCACACTAGCTGCGTCTCATTTCAGAGGCTGCGTCTTGATCCAACAAATAATTCAACAACTAACTAGCACATTATTAGGAAAGGCGATTTTTTTGCAAAGATTCATAAAAAAAAAACCTATAACGTTACTCACGTCTTCTGAAGGATGGATCAGTACCTCCAGGAACTTTTTAGCGCAGACATAAACGCATATAGGTAGATCCGGGGGCGCATTCCCTTCAAAAACAAAATTAATTCACTGCGTCTTCAGCGGCTCAGATGTCGAGAGTAAAGGACGACTGCTATGTTCATTCTTATATCCAATAACAAAACGCCTCAGTTGCTTTGGAGACATTCTTGTCTACACCTGCGCGGCGTCGAAACAATGGCGGACTGTCTGTTTACAGCTTACTCAGGGCGGGTCTATGCTAAAACGGCAGTGTCTGTCAACAGTCGTAGGAGGGGCCTGTGTAAATTTACGTCACTTTGCCAAGAATCTGTGAACGGCTTGATATGACAAAGTGTTTATGATTTGTGGGTGGATTTTTATCATTATAGGGTGATTGTGTAGACACACTGCCAACACACATTTATGTCCAAACACCATGTAAAAGTGAATTTTGCATCCGATGTCCCCTTTAAATTCAGACTCTGTGGATACTAGTCTTAGGGATAGAGGAAGACTATTCCACAACTTTGGACTAATAATAGAAAAAGCACGGTCACCCCTCATCTTTAAGTCTAGATCTCGGAACCATCGGCAATCTTTGATTAGATGACCTTAATGATCTAGCAGAGTTATTTAATTTCAAAAGTTCAGAGAGATATTTTAGAGCTAATCCATTCAGGGCTTTAAAAACAAAAAATATATAAGGGATCTGCTGATAGACGCCTACTTTCAAATGCTCCTGTGTGTATCTGTGTAAGCGCTCAGTGAAGAGCATCAACGATGTCTATTTACAACATGTTTTTGAAGCGTTGATCATTGTAGCCACTCACAGACATATCTGTTGAGCATGTGAACACAATGGCCAATCAGAGGTGTTTAAGAAATAGTGCTAAAAATACTAGGGGGAAATACTGGTATCGTCACATTTTTTAAATTTCAGTACTGACTTGGTACCGAAGTCGGTACTTTTGACAACCCTACATGCAATACATACTAATAAAGCAGTTGCTCTGCTAATTCAAAATTTATGTATTAACAGTACATCTATTTAGAATTTTTATTTATTTTTTTTAATGTCCAGGTAGAACTCATTTTTTGTACCACAGAAGAATGTAAGAACGTAATGGCATGATGAGTTTGAGCAAATGATGAGTGAACTATGTGTCCTATACAGGATAAATCGCTTCGATTCATTTTGTGGCATGTGTCTCGCTGAAAGTCTTTCTGCATTCATTAGCAGTTCACATCATGCAGGAATTCAAACACTTAGTATCCTTCCGTCAAGTATTAGACATTATTAATTGATAAATGGATTCTTCCGAGGCATCTAAATTGGTTGCCATGGGAGAATTTGTATGTCATCAGCGTTAAACTGAGAGAAAGGGCATTAAATGGGGCAAGACAGCATTCAGTGGTGGAACGGGACTGCTTCACACCAGCCTGACAGCCAGTTCTAACAAGCCGTCGCCATGGTAATGCCATTGGACGCGTCAGGCAAACATGACCTACTTCACAACCTCTGACTCTCACTGATGGAGGCCACATGAGGGTGATGGTTATTGGTCAGGAAGCTATCAATCACAGAAGAGCCTAGAGACTCATGAGGCAGTGCACTTCATTTTAAAAAAAAATGTGTAGATGTGTTTGATGATATAACAGTAGATGTGATACTAAACACAATGCACACAATAATTGGGTAATTATCCCTTTAAAATGCTCTTTGGGTTGGCAGCTGTCTAGATTTTGTAACTGTGCTATTATGTTTCTCATAGTTTTTAGTTGATATACCTGGCTGTAAGTACAATTTGCATAATCATCTTTGTTTTATTGTCCCTCTTCTGTTCCTTTTGGGGGCTGGTCATGCCAAAGAGAAAATGGCTTTGTCCTGCCTGTTCAATTGTGTGAATTAATGCTAATAAATGGAATAGAAATAAATTGATTCGGTTCCCCCTCTGAAGCTGAGAATGGTCTTTCTGCTGTTTTAGACGTTAATGAATGCATGGCTCTGTAAGCACATTAGGACTGAGAGATGTGACCGCTTTCTGCCTCCCTCTGTGGAGCAGGATTGAGTGGTCTTTTCATGATACCTTTCAATTCACAGAATCCCAGCAGTCCGAGAGACATTCCATATGCAAAACATAAACATCCCCCGCATTCATTGAGCTGCTGGTTGGTTTTTTTCTTCACAAACACACAAGTTCTTGGTCTTTTCGGATTAAGAGCTGCTTCATTATCAAAGCCATTATCTGTGGTATTACTTCCATCCATCTCAACATGACTCTATGGCATTTAAATTAAATAATTCTACCGAAGTCCAGCCTTCGTAATAGGAAAAAGAGAGATAGAAAGAGTGAGTGAGAGAAGGAAATGGAAATGTCTGTCTATGTGCATATATTTTGGGGACAAATTTGAACCCAGAAGTGAACCTATAAAAACTTTCTTTTGGGAAAACATCCTCACTTGTAAAAATCATATAGCCTAATAAAAGAGTAACAATTGTTTCTGAAAGAAGTCTTTGCTCACCAATGCTGCATTTATTTGATCAAAAACAGTAATATTGTTAAACATCATTACTAGGGCTTGACGTTAACTTTTTTTCTCACCAGCCACTGTGGCTAGTGGTTTTCCAAAGTTACTAGGCACTCAGCATTTTCACTGGCCACAATTTTGACATTGATACCATGGGGAAAAACTGCCATATAGATATTTTTAATATCATCTCATAATTTGGCAGCAGGTATATTAGGCTGCTGTCACTTTAAGACCTGATGCACGGATCCATTATACTGTTACACATGCGTGTTTACGTTCACTTAAAACATAATTGATTGTTTACGTGACTACTCGCCAAGACCGGTGTTTTGTCATTATTTCGTGTGTATTTGACTGTTTAAGCACAATATATAAGCAGCGAAATGAAACGTTTCATTTGCTATAAGGAGCAAATGAAACGAGTGAGTGAGGGGAGGCGGGTTTGTGTGTCAAACTCACTGTCGGAGAGATCACCCGAAGCTATTTATAAAACATTAACACAAACCTGACCCGAAACCTCTAATTCTAATATGTTGATTTGCTGCTTAAGAAACATTTCTTATTATAATCAGTGTTGAAAACAGTTGTGCTGCTTAATGTTATTGTGCAAGTGATACATTTATTTCTTTGAATAGAAAGTTCAAAAGCTTTTATTTTAAATAGAAATCTTTGGTAACATTATAAATGTATTTACTGTCATTTTTGCTGCATTTATATGTAATATATATGCAAAATTTTATGCAATACAGGGCTCAACGCTAAGGATTTTTTTCTACTGGCCCGGTCGGGCCAGTGGTTCAAATTTTTACTTGCCCTGCCAAAATTTTCACTTGCCCCACAACAAAAAATTAATAAAGTAAAAGAAAAGAAAATGGGCCTATAAAAAAAGCCTAATTATTGTTTTTGTTGTTTTTCATACATGTAACCTTAATAAATGGGATTATGACACCAACTGCTACTAGATTAACTCACTTAAATTTTAAATATTGTTAGACAAATAAACAGTAAGTAATAAAATAGTAACAAATAGTCAAATTATGAGTAATAGCATAAATAAATACAACAGAACAAACTAAATGAAATAAACGGTGCTTTTCAAGTTTTTCATGTAGGTTTAAACAGGAGATTTTCAGGTACAGAAATTGTAATCTAATGTGTAACTAACTATATAACTATAGATTAAACTTTATTAAAGTTAATCAGTCAAGAGCAGTTACAGATGCATAAATAATGTTTTGAAATTTTGAAAATAGAAAACGTTAAATACTGTTATTTGAAATCATTTTAAAAATGAAAAGACACTTTAAACGTGAAATTAAACCCGCCAGTAGGTGGCAGCAAGTCCCTGTTAATGAGCGAGTCATTGAGATTCAACTGATTCACTGCTGATTCATTCAGGAAGCGTTGCTCAGAGACGCAAAACAGTGCTGTGTGGACTTTGGAACTATTTTCGTAGGCGAAATAGAGCGAAACAGGCGATTTGGTGTCTAAAATGTAAGTCACTTGATATTAAGTTCTTGTTCATTAAACTGTACGCTGTATAAAATCAATATCACATTTGTAATCATGCTGATATTTGGAGAAAAACGGCGCTCTTTGTTTAATATTGGTTAACTATATTAAATTATATAAATATGAAAGATATACAGGGTCATTTTTGCCCCTTATCTTGAATTCTGATGCATTCTTAATGCATTTAATAGACTAAATCACGCAGTGAAATCGTACACTCTAAATATGCACGCGCACTAGTCTAACCTACTAGTCTACGTCACGTAGTGCATGCGTGCACTCAATGGGTGTGTTTTTGAAAAGTGAGGGAGATACTTGATAATTTCAGATCGTTAAATCAATAATTACGATATCATAGACGATATATATCGCACACCCTACAGCACTGGCCCGATCGGGTAAGTGACAGTTCTGCCTACTGTCCCGAGCGTCGTTCACACTGGCCACGGGCCAACGGGTAGTCCTTATTGTCGAGCCCTGCAATATATGCAACAACTAATATTATTTAAACAACTAATTTCTATTAATACATTTTAAAGTGGAACTTATTCCTGTGATGTCAAAGCTGAATTTTCAAGTCATTTAACATGTAATAGGCTTAATAGTGCCCCTCACTTTGCTATAACTCTTTAATTTTCTGAAGAAAAGAAGGGAGATGGGAGTGCTGATAGAAATCAGAATGGTTTAATAACTCTTCTGAACAGACTCCCCCCTAAAGACTGAGTTAAAAGCCCCGTCCCTGCAAATGGTCCTCAGGGAGGGTGTAGTTAATAGCGTACAGGTGCAATCTCATGATTTGTCTGGACCTGAGTCTCCGAGTGAGGTTTAAACTTGTGCACCGCAGAAGATTATTTTAATGTTCTGCCCTGTAACACTGAGTGTTGTGAATTTGTCATGAGCAGACTACTGGGAGTGATTTCAACAGTCATTACCCACTGACCATTTTTACTTATTGCTCCAATGTCAGAGAGATTTTAGACTGGGTTTTTTGCCTCTTAAATACATGTTTGGGTATATTAAAATTTAATGTTTATTCAAAGTTTTTTTCAACTAACAAAACAAACATCATAGAGGAAATTATTGCTTTGAGGTTGCCATTTCATAGCTCAGGACATCTAAGGCCTGGGATACACCAAACAGTCGGTGAGCGTCGGTCAGGCTAGTTTTTGCAGTATTTTTAGTCAGACTGCTGTCACTTTAGTCCGGCCAGTTGAGCATGTTGAATCGGCGTTGGGCCGTCAGGAAAAGAGATCTCTCTGATTGGCTGTTTAGCTTTGTAAACCATCTCATGAGAAGAAAAACAAAAGTGACAAAGCAGACAAACAGCGAAGACAAGAGGGACACAAAGAAGACACTTACTGTATAAATTGACCTACATCTTCATCTTTTTGGAACATTCCAATATGCGGATATGTTTATAACGACATAGTCGTATGTAGGGCTGACCCCTAATAGTCAACTAAACGTTAGTCAACTAGAAGAGGCTTAGTCGACCAAAATGTATTAGTCGTTTAGTCACAAAAAAAAAAAAAAAAAAAACTTGTGGCGAAGTCACGCAGTCAGTGAGGGGCAGATTGTCCTTGTGGTAATTACAGTATGTCAGGCAGGAAATCCAAAAGTTTGCCTATCATCCATCGACCTCAAATATGGCTTATCTTTTGAAACATGTAAGTAGTTGCAACTTTACTTGGCTGCTCTAACGTTTACCTAGATAAATGTGCATATAGATGCGCGCATATCCAAGTGTTCATGCAGAGTGTGGAAGCTGAAGTATAGCATGCTTACTGCATGACATTGAGACACCGGTGCAATCATTTGCATTTTTTCCTGACAACAGCGGAAACAACTTAAAATACTCAGTCATTTTTGGTCATACAGATAAGAGTAATACATCATTCGTAACTATTCGAAACTCTACTTTTATTTTTGTAAACTCACAATAACAAGAAGACGTTGTGCCTTTGTAAAATACAGAAAATAAACAGGATGCGATTTTTGCTGTCTTCGTCTCCGTGAACTGGAGCGCGTCAAAAAAATGAATAGAAACTCAGCATATAGGCTACTTAACTCACAGACATGAGAAATATATCTATAGAAAGCTTGGAATGTCTACTTTTAAACAAACCAATTCAAATTGAAAAGAAATACTCTCTGCTTATGTAATCTGTATGAAAGGTACATTTCTCTCTAAAGGTATGTCCACTGTACTGCTGGCGAGATCAGCATCGTCAACTTCATCTTTGCAGCCGACTCAGAAAACACTAGTTTATTAATAAAAAATTAAAATGTCTCCTTGCTATTTTTTCCCGACACATTCATATTCATTACTTTTGCTGGTGTGGCAAGCTTTAGGCGTGCGCTTGAGCGCTGAATAGGCTATGTTGCGCCTCTATGTTAAATGCTTATTATGGTTTAGTGTTCTCAGTATATTTAAGTAATTAAATTAATATAAATGTGCAATTAGTCGACTAATGGCTTAAATTAATGACTACTAGTTGACTAGAAAAATCTCTAGTCGGGGGCAGCCTAGTTGTATGTAGTCTAATTAATATAAGCGAAGACAAACTGATCAACGTGATTCATATTCAAAATGGTAAGTGAATGCTGCTTTGTTTACAGTTTGTATTCTAGTTCACAATTTTTTCCAGATGCAGCCGACGTGAGCCGGCACCACCATCAACTTTCATCGCCGCTAGTTCTTTGACATGAGTTTGGTGTGTAAAGGCCTTAAGTAATTTAAATGTCAACTTCAGTGTCTCTTGATATTTCTCCTAAAATTCCTTAGAAATGAGTACAGAGCTATAAAACAAATGTGGTCTTGGGAGAATTTGGTGAGAATTGTTTGAGTTTATATTGAGATCTCTGGCTTTTGTTTGTAGACTTTTGGTTATATCCTGTCAAACAGTTGATTTGAACAGCTCTTTATTGATATCTATTCTGACATTTCTTGAGACACGTGTGAGATTTCTGAGAAACAGGAGGGGTAAGCAAAGTCTTTACTGGTTTCTAAGAAGCAGTTATTAAAAAGATTGGTTTCACTTTATTTTGATGGTCCCTTTAACACATTTGTTGATAAGTAATGTTGTACCAACATGTCTATTAACTCTCATTTGAGTATTAGTTGAGTATCAGTAGATTGGTAGGGTTAGTAGAATAAGTTGACATGTAGTTGCAAAGTTACTTATAGTCCGTAGAATGTCTGTTGGAGGACCATCACAATAAAGAGTTAGCAGATATTAAGTAGACAGTCTACTAATACTTTAATGAGAGGTAGTTTACTCATAGTCAGCCCCCTGAAATCAAAATTATTATTTTTTTAGCTTTTAGTATGAATATGTTAGCCTTCAGGTTATGAATAAGCTGGTGTGTTCCAAAACAATGACAAAATTCGCATTTAGGAGATAAAAGCATTCAAAACTTACAGTTTTTCACTTCCGCTAAAATAGATCACGGATTTTCATGACATCACCACAGTCTCCAGCTTCTCATCAAATCTTCTGTCCAATCAAATGCTCTCTAGAATCTGAAGTCCCGCCCCCTCCTACACTATCAACAGACACTGAAGCTGTGGCTGAAATCGGTCATTCGTTCACACATTTACTAGTTTCTATGTGGTGAATGGCACATAGTGCGCTATATAGAGAATAGGGAACGATTCAGACAGTGTAAATATGCTTTCCATTGACGCGAATGAAATCTGTTTTCGCGTTAGTGTCACGTGAACCGCTGCAGCGCGAGCACAATCTGCTCCAGTCCAGAGACACAAGAGCACAGAGCGGATCATACGCACGAATATTATAATATATAAATGCTATATTTTATAGAAACGGTTAGAGATTATGAGGAAAATTGGGTTTTACGAGCTCAACAGCTCTGACCGAGCTGTGATCTAGGCAAAACGGTATTGGCTATTTTGAAAAATGGGGAGGAGCTTCTAGATATATCCCGCCCTGTCTTCCTGTTTCATTGGAAGTTACGTCAACACAGTGAATAAAGCTGCGCATTCCAAGGCACTTTAGTGGGCCTTTAAATGTTACCAAAAGATCTTATTTGTGATTTTTCTTTCTAATGAGATTGTTTGAATAAATTATGGCATCACTTTCTTAGCTTTCTGATTTGTAAAATTTGAGCTAAGACTTTCCATTTAAATCTTTACTGTACATTTGAACTGGCTGGTATGTCTTTTTTCTTTTTTTTTCTTTTTTAAAGAAAATCCCTAGAGAGCCATGGAGTGAAACGTTCGGACAAAACAAGGCAAATGCCTGATTGCTTTGAAGCAATTGATCTTGATTAAAGTCCCTCCTCTGCGAAATCTCAATATCAAACACAGGAATTACACCCTCTACTCGTTAATTGTTCCAACACGGCCGCCTCAGTGGGAGATGGATTAGCATTTCTGCATAATAGAGCTGCTAGTCGCTCTTCAGCGCTAATTGTGTTTTTTAGCTCTTTCTGTCAATGCTCGTTGAGAGGTGAGAGAGACGGGTGTTTGTTTTTGACATTTTAAATAAACTGGTTGCAGACGATGCATTTGGTAATGGTAAATGATCAGGTACTTTGTTAACTAATGTGCATGTAAGATTGGATGAAAAACAGGCACTTTTATAACTTAAAAGTAAAAATGAGTTCTGAATGTTCTGAGTTGGAACTCAAAAGGAAAAAAAAGGATTTAACACTCAATTTATTTTTTATGTTAATTTATTCCTGAGAGAAATAAATTGACTGAACTAAAAGTACCAACATGGTATTACTGTGTGTTTTCTGGACATGGGTCCATGAATATTGCAAATGTTAATGTAGTATAAACATAGTAGATAGAAGTTCTCTCTTTTTTTTTTAGTTATCTTTAGCATATTTGTGGTTGCTAGGGTGTTCTGGGTTGTTGCTAGGGTCAAATTGTAATGCAAGAGACACCTGTGTGGTTAAATAGATGCTAATTACAAATCAGTAGGCAAATAGGCAAGAAAGAAGACCAATCAGAATTCACTATGCAAATATCACAATGAAGTCATTGCTGTCAGTTTGATTTTAAATAGCACATTCAAAAGAATAAAACATTCCAAGACATTCCGTTATAGTTAGTAGGAAATTTTCAAACTGTAATTATATTTCTTAAGTATAGTATAAACATCTGTTTTATAGAACTTTAAGACTGAAGTTATGTACAAAGAAATTTGAATGGAGTTTAGGCTATAGGTTTGAGTTGAATTATAGTGTTGGGGATTAAGAACAAACCCTAACCTCAGTGTTTGAGGATTATCATCATTAAAGTGCTGCTCTGCATGCTTTGTAAAAAAGCGTACCTAACAATAAATAAGAGCAACAGTAATAGTTATATAAGAACCATTGGCTGGTTTTAGTGCTCAGTTACGTACAAATTAGTGCACTCTTAAGTCTTTTAGACAGACAGTTGAGTATTTTGTAGCCTTATTGCTGCATTCTTCACCTCATTATATCCTTACATGTGCCTGGAGGCCATGAATCTGACATGTGAAGTTGTTCAGCTGTGTGTGAGAAGTTGATTTATTGGTCAGCAGCAGAGTTCATTAGTGTGTCAGTATGTCTGTGCACCTCCGGCCGCATGGTGCTGTTAGAAATCTCACCAGCATTTATGAGCATTACAGTATGAGCTGTATGTGTGTGCGTGTGTGTGTGTCTGAGAAGAAGACTGAATTAAAAGTGAATCTGACCCTGCTACTGTTGACATTAACAGTGTGAAAACCATCTTTACTCATTTGCATATTTTCCAACGACTACCTTCTCCGTGTGAAGCTGGGTGCATGTATATCTTTCCCCAGTTTTTTGCTATATTGTATCTTGTCAGATTGCAAAATGTGACCTGAATGACCGGGTATGAACTGAAACAGACTGTGCGATATACAGTGCCCTCCAAAAGTTTGGATAAGCAAAAAAGTTTTTGGATGTCAGCATCCTTATCATCCTTGTGAATTATCATGGGCATCAGCAATAATTGCAATTAAATTAAATGTATATGACATGATTATGGGATTTAACTTCTTTTTGGAGGATTATTTGGCCTCAACACCTTTAGCTTCTCTAATTGATTGTCAACTGATCAAAACAATGTATACTCTGCAAAAAATGACTTTCTTCCTCAGTTTTTTGTCTCGTTTTACAGTACAAATATCTAAAAATTCTTAAATCAAGAAACATTATTTGAGAATCAAAATTACTATATTTTAAGTCTTGTTTTCTGAAAAAAAATATTGCTTCAGACAAACAAACAAAAAAGTCTGCGGGGTAAGAAAAATACACTCAAAGGGAAAACAAGTTTATTTTTCTTACCTAATTGGCAGACTTTTTTTATTTAAGAAAAGTCACTTAATTTTTACTGTAAATAAAATAATACTGTGAAAGAAAATAATTTTTGACAGTGTAGAGATGCTTTGTAAGCCTAATACGGAGTGTCTATTTGTCAGTTTAAGTGCAAATATCGTCCCTTGTTGGCAAACACTATTTACACCAGCTCCGCCCACCAATGTCTGGTTTGTCCACATAAGTTTAACAAAAGACGTGCAGAATTCAACGTCTTCAGTGGTACAGAAGTAGCGAGGAAGGCTCGCAATCCTGGCTTTTACCGCGATCGATGCGGGTTTCGAATTCGCCTTTTGCCGAGCTCACTCTTCTCCATTTTCCCATCACATATCACATCAGAAAGGCATTTATTTTCAATAAAAATGAAAATAATGTTCTAAAACTGGAAATAAACTGCCTAAAGAGTGTTTAATAATATTAAAATTATTTATTGGGTAGTCGTTAGGGGAAGGTGTAGAGAGGGTTTTTATTCTCCCAATAAGGCAGCATCCATTTAATAATTTTAATAAATATAATCATTTGCACTCTATGATATTATTCCATCCTGTTAATGTACAAAAATACTGAGGTGCAAATAGTATGTGCCAATATAAAGTATAGATAGCATCTAATTACTATTTACACTTCTTGCAAAGAACTATACTTTTACATGGTGTAAATAGAATATATCACTATTTTCACTGTTTAAATAGCATATCGCTAAGAAAATGCTGCTATTGTCACTTAGTGTAAATAGAATATA
The DNA here is from genome assembly GCA_039654765.1 of Mylopharyngodon piceus. Taxonomy (NCBI): domain Eukaryota; kingdom Metazoa; phylum Chordata; class Actinopteri; order Cypriniformes; family Xenocyprididae; genus Mylopharyngodon; species Mylopharyngodon piceus. Next base: position 18,340,186 of record CM077458.1, on the reverse strand, counting down.
TCGCTATTTTCACTTAATGTAAATAGCATCTATCGCAAACAAAATATGCTATTTTCACTTCATGTAAATAGCATCTAATTTCTGTTTACACTTAGTGTAAATAGCATCTATCGCACTTTGTGCAAATAGCCGATGCCAATTTCATAGCTTTATAGCTATACCAGTATTTTACTGTTTCTGGGCTAAAGTAAGTTTTCATAATTTTGTACCCAAGCCCCAAATGCAAAGTAAAATCACTAAATGATAAGAATTTATGTTAAAATAATTCAAAAACCAACTTTGCCTAGGGCAATCCTAAACTTTTTTTGGAGGACACTGCATGTTTGCATCCATATAATTTTATTAACAGTTCATTGAATGAAGCAGCAAGTTATCAAAATATCACTCTCACACTTTTACTGCAGTTTTAATCATGATCCCATTATATTATTGTAATGAATTACAATTGTACTAGTCATGTTTGTATTTGCCAGTGTGTATTTGTTTGTTTGAGTGAGACTTGTACATGAGCAATTAAGTCAAAAGTCAGTTTGGTGATTAACTTTGAGAGGAGTGGGGTTCATGAGATCACTGGCTCTGAGAACGAGAGAGAGAGAGAGAGTGAGACAGATAAATCTTAATAATTCTCTGTAATTAGCTCCTGGTCTGTTCCAGTGGGACACAGATACACAGCTGCTTGATCCTAACTCACCAGAAGTTCACCATCAGGACCCTCTGTCATAGGTGTGTGTGTGTGTGTGTGTTGTAACGGGGCAGGTTACAAATACATGGGATGCTATAGAATCATATTAATACTTTTTAAATTAAGCTTACAGTGTAATACTACAGCATGATGCCTTATAAAAGGTATAGTTTTGATTCTAGGTTTTATTGATTTGTTATTGCAGCTCCTATATAGGTTTGTAAATGGATGCCATGGTGTGCTCAGTCTCTTTCTGTTTGTTTGCTTATTTGTATTTGATTTTAATTACATTAAGAGATGTTTCGCTCCACCAGCCTTCTAATGCACTTCTATTGGACTGTTAAATAAATCTTGAACATTTGTTAGTCCCACTTACATCCTTGCTCATATATCATCACTGTGTGTGTGCGCATCTTTCTGCTTTCGTTTCATCCCCACAATATGCCGGAGCAGCACCCACAAGAGGACAAGGGGGGAAATATCGTCAGAGCTCATCTGCTAATTAATGTCTGATTAAAGCAGTGTGCCTGCAAGGTCAGATTTCGTTTCTCCGTTCAGTCTGCATGAACGCAACTTCCATACTAATCAACATGTCTGACTGCACTTACTTTAAGATGGGTTTAAACCGCCATTCTTCAAAGCTACGTGATATTGGTCTAAATGTTATAGAGCTCTAGAGAACATCATCTATACGCTTTAACGAGTCAGTATTGTCAATATTGTTCACTGCACTTAACAATGATGGTGGTACATTCTCATTATCGCAATTGTGTTGCTAGTTCATGAGAATATGCTAATTGGGCAAGTTTCTAAAGTCTTTTTAAGCCCGTCTGAGTCTTTCTCTGTTATGCATTCGGGTTCTGTGTTGTAGTGTATGCTGCGTTACATTTTATGCAAAAATCATGTTCATGGATGAGATTATTAATGTTACTGTAGTATGAAGCAGCGCAGGGTGCTGTAAGAGCTGAACGGGGCCACTGGAGCGGTTGCTAATGTCTGATTACAAAATTAACAAAATTAACGGAATGCATAGCTGATATAAAAAATTGGATGACCAGTAATTTCCTACTACTAAATTCAGAAAAAACAGAGATTCTAATTTTTGGACCAAAAACTTCTTCACGTAATAACCTAGAATACTGTCTAACACTTGATGGCTGCTCTGTTAAGTCTTCGTCGTCAGTTAGGAACCTGGGTGTGCTCTTTGATACCAATCTTTCATTTGAAGGCCATGTTACTAGCATCTGTAAAACCGCATTCTTCCATCTTAAAAATATATCTAAACTACGGCATATGCTCTCAATGAAAAATGCAGAACAGTTAGTTCATGCGTTCATGACCTCAAGGCTAGATTACTGTAACGCTTTACTGGGTGGTTGTTCTGCTCGCCTGATAAATAAACTACAGCTCGTACAAAATGCAGCAGCTAGAGTTCTTACTAGAACTAGGAAGTATGACCATATTAGCCCAGTTCTGTCAACACTGCATTGGCTTCCTGTTAAACATCGTATAGATTTTAAAATCTTGCTAATTGCTTACAAAGCACTAAATGGTTTAGCTCCCCAGTACCTGAGCGAGCTCCTAATTCATTATAGTCCTTCACGTCTATTGCGATCTCAGAATTCAGGCCAGCTGATAATACCTAGAATATCAAAATCAACCGCAGGCGGTAGATCCTTCTCCTATTTGGCACCTAAACTCTGGAACAATCTTCCTAGCATTGTTCGGGAAGCAGACACACTCTGTCAGTTTAAATCTAGACTAAAAACGCATTTCTTTAACCTGGCATACACATAACACATTACCAATTTATATTTTCAAATCCGTTAAAGGATTATTAGGCTGCATAAATTAGGTCAGCCGGAACCGGGAACACTTCCTATAACACATGATGTACTCGTTACATCAGAAGAAGAATGGCATCTACGCTAATATTAGTCTTTCTGGTTATCCCGAGGTTCACCGTAGTCAACCGGATCCGGGCCGTATCCAGGTGAGACCAAGGACCTGCGCCTTGACACGACCACAACGCAGCCCTGAAGTATCAGCAGAGATTGAGTCAACTAGATCATCCACTGTGAGGGCCTCATTGATATTTGATATTCAACAGTGCTTTGATCTGCCTGCATTGACACTATTCTTTAAGAGCTGCTGTGCAGCCAAATAATGTACCAGTTATCAGTGTAAAGCTGCTTTGACACAATCTACATTGTAAAAAGCGCTATATAAATAAAGGTGACTTGACTTGACTTGACTTGACTAATGAGAGACGAGCGCGAAACACGGCTCGAGAGCAGCGGAACTTTTATTATGCCGCAGTCGCCGCTTCCGCTTCTTCTGGTCAAGCGTATGTGGGGAAATGCAGAGCTGTTTTATCATATTAGATACATTTGAGTGTGTTGAAAATTATGTTATAACGTTACTCTGTGCGTTCGGCGGCTGCTATGAGACACTTGTTGCACACTGCAGCTAGATCGATATTAGAGTATCATATTAATAAATGCTGGATGGCTTGTGTTGATAAATGTCATTCAATTAAGGAGAAAATGCTATATTACTGTTACTAAAAATAAAGCTGCATCAGATTATGCTATGTTAGCCACTTGACAAAATCGTGTTTTTCTCTGAGGCATGGTGAAAACACGCTGTCATGGAAAATCAAGAAAACGAGATTCAAACAAAAAGACTAAACGTGTTGAGCTATATAACATTAATTAGCCTAGTTTTCTGTCTATGAATGTATCCAAACAGTTGTTCCTTTGTCTAATAAAACATGTAATATTTTAGCATCTTTGGTGTTTCCATGGTGTCTACAAAATACAAACGGAAATCAAGGGTAGCACAGGTATGACTTCACTGATAGGTGACACACGGACAAGGTCCGTGTCCTGGTTAAAATTGCTTATGTCTCTAGATTTAAACATTCTTGGAAACATCTGGGATAATGTAAGTACACAAGTCAGCAAAATATATAACATTGTTCTAGTGTTTTTTGGATATTTTAATCCAAAAATCTTATATATTGTGCCTTTAACATTAACAAAGACTACAAACATGCAACAAACTGTAAGAAATATTTTGTTCATTGTTAGTTTATGTTAGTTAACACTTTAATGTTAACTAATGAAACCTTATTGTAAAGTGTTACTAATTCTTTTTAGTGAATCAGTGAACACTTGCAGTTTACTGTGAGTCAACTTAATGTGAGACCTAAGTCAATGTAGTCAAGGATGCTCAAAATGTTTTCAGTAGTATTTTATGAATGTTAATGAATGACATATGTTTGAGTTTTTTAGTTATTTAATATATAGTTGTATTAGTTGTTTAATATATAGCTAAGGCCACCAAAAATACTTTTTTAAAAAGTGTTTTAAAGTAAACTCACCTTTGTATAAATTGTTTAATGATCTTATAATGTTTCCAAATATTTATTCTTGAAATGTACTAAAAGAATCAGTAAGAGGAATAGGATCCGAAATCATAAATTCCTTACAATTCCCGTCCCTAATTATATATCAGTTTATTATAATTAACATCTCAAATATATTGCAAAAAAAGTCAGTATTTTTTTTTTTTTTTAAGTCTTTTTGAATGTCGTTTTGCTAACTGTGATAGTGCTGCCAAATAACATGTTGCTCGAGACAAAACTAGACTGATTGCGTCCCCGTTTCTAGTTCTGTTTAGCATTAATTATGTGGTTTTATGTAAAATTATAGTGTTTTATTTAATGTCACCCTTGTAGAGATTAAAGTTCCTTTGAAATACCTGTGTGGCTCTTTTACTAACTGCTATAAAAATAGCAGTTTCTGTAGAATAAAGCCTCCCTGTTGCTGTTCCTGCATCTAGTGACTTCCTATTGACCCCATGTTACAAGTAGACTGCAATAGTTCATTCTACATTGTAAACATCTTCCATGAATGCTGATACATAAGTTCATTGAAACCCAGTTGTTGTGCTACTTTGTCAGTTTAAAAATATGAGCCTGTTGTTTGCGTATGTTCTCACCATGCCGCGTTTCCAAGGTTCCTTAATGCTGAGTAATAAGCCGTTTATTTTGTTCAGTCTCTGTTGAAACTGAGCCCATGCCGACAACAATAGCCTTTCAAATCCTATTGCTTACTTGCCTAATTTCCTCCACCGGGAGCGTGGAGAGGAGGAACCTCTCATTTTTCCCCTCCGCCTCTCCGTCGAGGAGCGGGTGTTAGGTCATTACGTGAGGATGAGAAGAATGAGCGCTCCGCATGGAGCCCTGTGCGGTATTGATCTGATTGACCGCCGCTAAGGACGTGACTCCGAGCTGTTATTGGTCTGTTTGGAGAAGGCACCCCTGTCCTCTGGATTAGAGTGTGTGAATTAAGTGTGTTTGAAAGGTAGCGAATGGGCAACGCATTCTGAATTGACTGCGCCGCATGATGACTTCATTTTAGCGGCGGCACTCGGCTTTGGCCGTCTCGAGTCTGCAGGCGACGGACTGTTACTTTGCAGTGAAGTAGGGCTAGCGTCGCTTTTGCAATGATTTCAAGGAAAATGAGCTGAAAAATATGAACGAGATGGAGTTTGAGATGTCGGTGGCAGTGCAGTTTTTTTTTTTTTTTTTTTGGCTGCTCCTCGCTGTTTCACTCTCTCGCAGTTTCATTGGCTTTTGTTTTTCACTCCTCTCTTGCTAGTCAGTACAGTCTTGTGTGAATTAGTTGAATTGCCATTTTGTCCACAAAAGTTCATTTATTAAGTATGATCAAACATATAAATAAAATCTCCATCCATCCATCCATCGTCTGTTTGATCTACTGTATCTGTCGTTTGATCGATCTGTCGTTTGATCGACTTATATATTGTGTTATCGATCTATTGTTGTATCTTTCTATCTATTGTTTTATCGATCTATCTATAAATTTTATCTAGTTTTCTATCATTCAGTCTATCATTCTATCTATCTATCTATCTATCTATCTATCTATCATTTATTTTTATCTATCGTTCTGTCGATAATTTTACTTCTTAGGCCCTGTTTCCACCTGGTATTAAGATGCGTTTTGGTCGATCGGATCACAAGTGGATGACACTAAATACAGGTGTAAACAGGGTGTAAAACGTTTTGAGCTTATCCACTTTTGACCACTTCCAGAAGTAGTCGAAAAAACGCATTTGACTGGATCACTTTCATAGTGGAAACAATCATGTGGTCGAATGTGTTCAAACAGTCACTAAAGACCGCCTACTCTCCGCCTACTGACTTAACGCATAAACATTATGGAAAGCGTGCTAGTCTGACAGGATTTAAACTTTGTCAGCTGAACATCCAAGTTTGGTTTGAAGACAAAAATCATACCAAGCACAGCGTTCTCTCACCATTCCTGATTTCTAACACACACTCACAGCGTTCGGCATTGTCTTGCAGCTGTCAGAGCAGAAACGAAAGCTGGTGCTTTCTGTATGTTTTTCCGTTATCTCTGGGCACGTTCATATGTAAATTGTGTGATCTTATTTTGTCCATTAGATTGAAAGATCTGAAGAAAAAAAAAACATGCATTTATCAGGGTCTTTAAACAGGGAAAAAGGGTCTTTCATTCAAATGCAAATAGTATGTGTTCCAAAGGAGCTTAGGCTAAGGGAAAGTTGTGAGTTGGCTGCAATCTTTGACTTTTTGTCAAAGATTATTCACATACTTAAAACATGAAAGGCTTACGAGCTTCAGTCTTGTAGTGTGTGCTTGGCTTTTGGCTCAGCTCTCCTCAAGATCAAAGCCACCGGTGCTCCATTCGAGGTTGAAATCCACTCCTAATTGCTGGCCACTTACAAAATCAATTTGGGATTTAATTGAATCCATAAATGCCTTCGTGGCTGCTTGCACTGTACAATCCCAAAGATTGTGCTATAGATTAATGGGCTTCCAAGTTAAAGGTGTTTAGGGACACTCGAGCCAGTCTTTGTGTGGTTAAGCGAAAGGAAATTGTTTGGGATACCTAACACCTGAGATGTGATCCAAACGGAGGATTCACATGAATGGGGAAGTTGTCTAGTCAATATGGTTGCCTAGAAGTGCACAATTAAGTGTGTCAATTACCTTTTAGTGGTTGTTGGAAGCAATGAAAAGGAAAGTTAGATTTTCTCTGGAAGCAGTTAAGTTACTTTCTACCATCATTAAGAATGTTTGAAATCTGTTTTTTCAAATGAAAGTGGAAAAATGTTAATCAAATGTGCCTTGATCAACGAATTCAATAGCAGAAATATCTTCAAATGCGAAGAAAGAATAAATATAGTATTTAAAATTTTGTTATGCAAATAAAGATGTCAAGGCAAGTGCAAAATTCTTGAATGCGAGCTTAAACTTGAGGGGTTCTGTGATTTAAAGTGCTTTGTTTTTTTTGTTTTTTTCCTATGTACACTGAAAGTACATAGGAAAAAAAAAAGCTTTTTTCTATTACAAATGTAATGTAATGTTCAACCTTTGCCAGTTGCCATTTGCCATTTTAGTATTCATTTTAGTATTCTAGCAGGTTTTTTTTTTTGGTAGTGTTAACAGTAGTACTTGGTGCTTGATTAGATTCTAATGGAACTGCCAGAGAAATTGCTGAGTTCCCATATTTCCCTCTGACAGGAAAAGCTGATATGGTGCATTTTTAGGGAATGACCCGGGTTCAATACAAGCTCTATTAACAACATCCGTGGCATGCTTTTGGCTACCATGGACAGTAATTTCAGCTTGAAACTAAAATTGTTTATAATAATGCTTTTACAAAGAAAATCTATAGGGCAAGATATTCCAGATGGTTCCAGAGGATTGTAATTGATATTTTTGTTAAATAACTTATTGTAATAGTTCATCTAATCAAAAATGTGCTTTTTTAGTTGATGAATTCAATTAATATGAGTGGAGTTTGTTAGAAGAGCTTTACGCATTAACTCACAGAATAATGGCTATACTTCCAAAACAGTGTGTATTTTAACATTTAGGGCAGTAGCTTCCCCTATACACGTTCATGCAATATTATACACATCATTTTTGTTTGCTTTTTAAACTGAGAGGCGAGTTAAAGTTATTTTCAGTGTTAATCGCCACAGATGCCACAGACTCTGCCAATAGAGCTTAACTTATATTGAACCAAGAACGTTCCTTTAACCTTGAGATCAGAGCATATCGATATGGCACCATCTTCATACATTTGATATCAATGTGTGGAAATTTCCAGAAAACCCGGGTTGGACTTGAGAATATGATTGACCTACTACTTTTTTGTGACATTCTCTGACTGCAGAAATAATTTATTCTAACATGAACGTTCTTGCAACATCTTCCTTATATTTCTTGTCATTTTGTACCTGTGCTTCACTATTGAAGTACAAAATATGAAATCATCCTGCCTAAATGCTTTTTATGGCCTCATTCTCCTGGACAAAAGAGCTGTAGATTTGCAGTCGCTGCAGTCTGACAGATGTTTAATTGAGTTGTACAACTGATGTAGTAGCAGTTAATAATCTGTCTTCACCTTGATACTCCGCCCTGATCCTTATCTGCAGAAACTGCAGAAGTGTTTTACAGGCCTATTTTCTATTATAGCTCTTAAACCTTGTGTATTGTGTGTGTGTGAGAGAGAGTGTGTGTATTACTCTTTCTGGCTTGAATGGGCTGCAGTTTATGGAGCCGTTTTTTATTATTTATTTATTTTTATTTTATTTTAACAATCTCATTATGGACACATTTCACATCAGAACCTTCTCATGGATGTGGGAATCCAGCTAGAACCAACACACACTAAAAAAAACAAAAGCAAAATAAATATTCTAGTAAAAAAATGCTACTTATGGAATGGAATTTGCCAGGTTGATTATTAGATTTATTTTAATTTACACAAGCCTGCCATTAAAATACTCTCTTTCTGTGCACGAGTGTTAGGTTTATAAAGTGACCAGTTCCAGTCTTGGCTTCTGATTGGTCAATACAGCACTCTAGTCGTGCTGAAATCCATATAGCTGTGCTATATTATGAATATAGTCAAAGCCAAGGGGTTGCAGCACCCTTTAACTGTGACTATTTATTAGGTTTCATGGTTACTTGTACCTTATTTCTTAAATCAGTGGTTCCAATTTGTATTTTTTCATACTCCTCTTCAAAATGAGAAAAAATATTTGCGATTAATCTGATTGCTTATTAGTATTGGTGTCAAATGCTGGCACTTAATGTTTAATGATGAAAAATGAAGAAAAAAAGCACTAGCAATTTTGCGTAGAGGAGCCAATATCCTTGATGTTGTTATATTATATTATATTATATTATATGTATATATATATATATATATATATATATATTTATTTATAAATATATATATATATATATATATATATATATATATATATTATTATTATTATTATTAGAATGGCTGTTTAAAACGTGGGTACACGTAACCATATAAGGAGAAGAGGAGGAGACGACACTGCACACAGACATCATCGGTTCTTACATGTATCATCAGTGCAATAGATTTGAATGTGATGAGGTGAATGAGATTTGAGAACCACTGGCCTTTAAACACTCTTCCTGCATGGTGTGTGTGTGTCCTCAGGTTGATGGGTCGCTGGTGCTGTAAAAGCCAATAGTCTCTGTAGGTCTGTGATGTACTGCTTGCTTTAAAGGGGAAACCCTGAGCACTCTGAAAGCAGACGATCTGATTGGATGAGGAAATTGGCCGCAATAATAACCAGGGCTCTCATTAATATCAGTGCAGCGTCCGCAGGGATCTCTTATTCATCTCTCTTTCTCCCTTTCTTCCAGTCTGGCTTCTACCTTTGTGAATAGCTGAATACATTGACAATAGAAAAGCACTGCGTAAGTAAACACTTGGTATTCTGTTTGGTTACAGGCATCTATAGTGCCTCTGGTATATGGGGTCTTAGCCTGAATATCTCGCGTTACATGAAGGATGGTGCACAATCTCACAATGACATTTCTTGTGCTGTAGTACAGCCTTTTCCCTTACAATCTAAGATTAATATTGTTGTCTTTTTTTCTCCCTGAAGAACAGTTGATCTTTTAAAGATAGAAAACAGAACCGTGAAACATGGAGAAAGATAAAGATAGAAAACACTGTGTCTACACCGGACGCGAGTGGTGTGAACCCATTATAACCAGTGATATTGTCTACACTGGATAGGGTGCGATGCAACGCGACACAACAAATTCCCGACAGTAAACGGATTCCCCGACAACGGTCGCGTCTGGTATCTGGTGTTAAACAAACTAAAAATATTACTATTACACCATTTATACATTTTTGGAAAGGTCTAAGGTTTTATTATAAAAAAATAAATTATGATAGAAATCTGTGATGGTGATTTCTTGATTTTTGTCAGGAAATCTTATGCATCCACAGAGGGTAAAAACTCCTACACTTCTCTACACAGGAGAAAAACTTATGGATTTGCATGTTTACTTCAAATTTCTTTAGAGTGAAGTATTATTTTTCCTATTTTTACCCAAAACAGTGTGTTGTGAGCATTAGTGAGTACACACATGTATTGTAATGTCTGTTTCATAGCCGGAGGGCGTCGTCACGCAGAAAGTCCACAAGTGAGACTCATAAAGTCATAAAACTTATGACGTTGTAGCAAATCCAAAAAATGACGTTGTAGCCAAAAAAAAATGCAGATAGAGACATTTGGCGGATGAAACTTGTGGACAATAAACACACGATTGCAACAATATATGGTTTATCGGTGTTCTGTAAGCCATCTCGGGTTCATCATGAGAGTAATGTTTGATATAATGCAACGCTAATCGGCAGCTTGTATCACATAATAGAAGTCTATAAAATAATATATTTTCTGTCTGATTCTGTGATAAGAAGTCACATTGTATCAAAAAAGGAAGTTATTTCAAACACTTGACTGATGTTATATAGTGAGTTTGGAGCAAAAATGGTATTATGGTGTGTTCAAGTCCTCCTGGGGTGTGTGTGTGTGTGTGTGCGTGCGTTTTTGTGACATATCAGGACACAAATTTGTATAATGACATGGGTATGACATAGGTATTACAAGGAGAGGGTGACTTATGAGGACATTACCCCATGTCCCCATTTTTCAAAAGGCTTATAAATCATAGGGGTAGGGGTAGTGTAGGGCGATAGAAAATACGGTTTGTACAGTATAAAAACCATTACGCCTATGGAATGTCCCCACAGTTCACAAAAACAAACGTGTGTGTGTGTAATTATCTTATTTTGTTGTAAATTAAAAAGGCTGACAATGTCAATGCTAAATACCTATAAGTATTCCATTCTACCAGCCATGATAAGAAAACGTGTGAGTCTACTGTTGCTATAGTAACGAACGCAACTTTTACACGCATCTGATTGACAGATAAACTGTGCGCTCTTTCAATGTTGTTAATATCAACTGAACTGTGCGTATGCAATTTTAGACACCTATGTTATGTTCTTTCTCCGTCCATGCAATAATGAACGTCCTTGAATGAGCTGAGTTTTCTATTTACTTCAACTGCTCAGTGCTTTGGTAATATAAATGGTATGTTCCATTTCACGGGTGCAAAATTAAAATTTAAAATAAGAATATAAGCATATCTCATTTACATTCTCTAAAAATATAGAAATGTTAGCAATACTGATTCAACACGTCAGTGAGAAAATTTAGTCCTAACCCTATCCCTACTCCTAAACCTAACCCTAACCCTGAATAACACTGATGCAGAAGCACCTAACCCTGGTTGTAAGTCTAAACTTGACATAAATGTTAAACTTGTCCCTCAAAGCTGATTAATTGATTGGAATGTTGTTCCAGTATCAACAAAGATGCTGATCCAGGAACATGTTGTACTTGGTGAAATCATGTTCCCCTATATGCACTATATACTTTTTAAAAGTTTGTGGTCTGTAAGATGTTTTTTTTTAATGTTGTTGAATTCTCACCAAGACTGCATTTATTTGATCAAAAATACAGTAAAAACTATAATATTATGAAGTATTATTACATTTTTAAATAACTGTGTCCCATTTTATTATAAAATGTAATTTATTCCTGTGATGGCAAAGTTGAATTTTGTTCAGCCATTACTCCAATGTTCAGTGTCACATGATCCTTCAGAAATCATTCTAATAGATTTGTTGCTCATGAAACATTTATTATTATCATCGATGTTGAAAACAGTTAATATTTTTTAGCTTAATATTTTTTTATGGAAACAGAGATTAGTTGTTTTTTTTCAGGATTCTTTGATGAATATAAAGTTCAAAAGAACAGCTTTTCTTTCATATAAATCTGTTGTAACATTATAAATACCTCTACTGTCACTTTTGATCAATTTCATGCGTCCTTGCTGAACTACTGACTCCAAACTTTTGAACAGTAGTACATGGTACATGTATTGGCTATTCATTTTCCCTATTTTTACATTTAGATTGCCTTTTTAAAACACTACCAATATAATAGTAATGTTAAATAAAATATTTAATTTTAAACAATTGATTTAAGTTTATTTTTTATTAAAAAAATAAAATAAATAATTCTAATTTTAATATAAAAAGAATATAATAATTCATGGTATCGAACTTGCATTTAGCACAGATTTTGAAGGTGTGTTTGTGGTGTTACTTGATACAAGTAAATCAGGACAAAATGACCCATTCACCATTTTAAAAATGAACACCTTCTTTCCACCAGAATCATGCACTCGACACACACACACACACACACACACACATATATATATAGATTGATACATATCTAGGAGAAGGCTCAGCTCAGCTTAAGTGTGTGTCTTCTGTGCAGTGTTCATGTGTGTGTGTTTTACTCTTGAAGGACACGGTTTGGCACAACAGCCAAAGAAGAGGAAGGGGGCAGGAAGCATGAAATGAACCTGCCTGAGCTGTTGCTGTTCTTAACTCAACACACACACACACACACACACACACACACACATACACACATACACCAAGACAGTTTTCTTTCTCCAGTTGTCACTCTCTCAGATTGCTGCTTTGCTCTAGCTTGCTTGCCTTTGAAGCACCCCAGAGGTGAGGGCTTTTACAAATCATTTGGCAAGAATGTGCCACACTTACTGTATGAAGTGATTTGTGACTTCAAGGTGTTGCACTGTGTAAGATATGTTATGAGTGTGTAGTGGAACCCAGTAATTGGCTGTGGTTTTGGTAGCTGCTTTTAAAAGAAAATGTAAAGTGACACTTTATTTACATGATGTTTACATGTTGTCAAGTATTGGAGATGATACACATCCTTTATATTCTCAATTTGACCTGCTGCCCCTTGGGTAGCATCTACATAGTACACAGGTGTTTTACAAATTTTAGCGAATTTACAGGTGTGCATGCGATTATTTGCCTACAAAATGGATAAAATTATATTATATTATAATTATTTTATTTTATGCAATTTAATTAAAAGAATTAGATGAGACATAGATGAGCTGTAATTTATCATTGTCAATACATACTATAAGGACTATGCTTTATTTGTTTACATTTGCTCTGAATTCAGAATATGCAGAATTTTTTACGGAAAGGCCATAGCTGATCGGTTGGTTCTTGTCACATGACCTGCGGTGCGCTTGCGGCATTCTGAAAAGTTGAGGATTTTTCATCTCAGTGCGCCTGGAAAACGCACCGCATGCACGTCGCGACCGCGTTGCTTCCATTATGAGCACGGCTGCATTTGAAATAACGAATTTGCGCGCGCAAAAGATGCGATATGTGAACAGCCCCTAAGTATGCTTTCCATTGGGGCGAATGTGCCGAGCTGTGATATAAACGAAACGATATTGGCAATTCAAAAAAGGGGAGGAGCTGTTCAATATGTGGCGCCCTGTCTTCCTGTTTCAGTGGAGATTACGTCAAACCGTTGAATAATGTTGCGCATTTCAAGGCACTTCAGCGGGCCATTAATGTGTAGTTATTTAGTTCAAAATTTTGGGCCAATGAGATTTCACTGTGGACTGGCTACCCTGCACACAGTGAAAGTGACAGTGTCCTGGTGGTTGTCACAGTCGTAGCGGGTTAGGACATATGTTAGGTGGTGAGTAAACAGGACATGACCCTTGGTGGCTTACTAAGTGTTAAATAATACTAAATAATACTAAGTCCAGCGACTAGTTCTTCCTTAGAAGTGATCGCTGTAGCAACCTGGAACATTGTAAACATGTTTCTTAGTGGACTGATAAAGCACCCTGACTCCCGGAAATTACATAAATCCAGCCAATCAGATTGGAACTTGTTTTGGGAATGCTGTCCCAGCCTGAGACAGTTTCTGAACTGTAAATCATCTTAGGTTTTACTGTGTCTTCACTTTTGCTTTGGAATTATTTCCGCCATTTCTCCCAGTTTCATAGGAATGGACTTGTGGGGACATATTTATAAACGTAATTAGGTTACATTTATTGTTTTTGTTCCTGTTTGATTTGCTAGGAAATATTTGCTAGGCTTATGGTTTGTGCAAGCCTAAAGCGTGTCAAAGAGCGCAAATTTCATACTCCTTTTGAGAGGCAGAAATGTCTAGAGAAGCAATATCTCCTCATAAACTGTAGAGCCTGAATTACATTGGCAGATACTGTTTCATAAGATTGTGTGCTTCTAGAGACTATTTGCGGACACCACAAGCACAAAACAATTTCAAAAGTCATGGCTTCCTCATCTAACTCGTTGAAGTTTCAGAGCGGTGCCGGGTGAGGTTTTCTCACTACCTGAGCATGAGCCCCAAATGAAGTGATAATTCAGAACGACAGGCTGATTCCAATCAGCTTCCTTTAGAGAACAGCTGGCTCAGAGCTCACCCGGAATTCATTAAGCTTATTGGCTCTTTGTTTGATCCGATAAGAGACATCTCGTGCTTTCCTGCTCTGTCAGTGGCACTGGCCCTCTTAACTCATTCACTCTCACAACTGGGCTTTATCTATGTGTGTTAGTGTGTTTTTCAGGATGACTGCTCCGAATAAACCATGAGGAACTTGCGACAATGGTTTTAGACATCTATCATAGCCTATTAGGTGTTCTAATAAGCAAAATTAAGTACAGTAGCATGTCCAGATTAATTTGACTGGGGCCATGCTGTATGCAGACTGATTCAATAATAATAACAATAATAATAATAATAATAATAATAATAATAAATCTGTTAGTATTTATTTTGGAAATTTGGAAATTCTTTATTTTTTATAATAAATCAATTTAATTACATTTTAAGCAAAAGGAAATACCTAAATCAAATAAATCAGTGGGTAAAGTACTTAAAGGGTTAGTTCACCCAAAAATGAAAATTCTGTCATTAAGTACTCACCCTCATGTCGTTCCACACCTGTAAGACCTTCGTTCAAGATATTTTTGATAAAATCCGATGGCTCAGTGAGGATAATTAAGTTAATAAATAATTAAGCCAGCAAGATAATTAACACTTTCAGATGCCCAGAAAGGTTTAAAAAACATACTTAAAACAGTTCATGTGAGTACAGTGGTTCAACCTTAATATTATAAAGCGACGAGAATACTTTTTGTGCGCCAAAAAAACAAAATAATGACTTTTCAACAATATCTAGTGATGGCCGATTTCAAAACACTGCCTCGAAGCTTTGTGAATCTTTTGTTTCGAATCAGTGGTTCGGATCACGTATCAAACTGCCAAAGTCACGTGAACTATTGAAATTCCGAAACACTTATGATGTAACGAAGCCTCGTTTACTGAAATCACGTGACTTTGGTGCTCCGAACCACTGATTCGAAACAAAAGATTCGTAAAGCTTCGAAGCAGTGTTTTGAAATCGGCCATCACTAGATATTGTTGAAAAGTCGTTATTTTGTTTTTTTGGCGCACAAAACGTATTCTCGTCACTTTATAATATTAAGGTTGAACCACTTTACTCACATGAACTGTTTTAAATATGTCTTTAGTAGATTTCTGGGCATCTGAAAGTGTTAATTATCTTGCTGGCACACAGCAAAATCACCAGAGTTAAATCAACTCTGCTCATAGTACATATGGTCCCTCTCTAAATAGTGTTAAAGTAACACTAAAGCAGAGGTAAAGTTAATGAGATAATTAAGCGATTAATTAAGTGATGATTGAGCGTTAGTGATGAACACCTGCTGTTAACAAGCAGAATCAATGAAGAAAAGAGAAACACAAGAACTACAACTGACTTCAGCCACAGTCTTAGATGAAATCAACTGAAGATAAAATACATTATATCTCTCAAGATCTCAGCAGAGGCGGATTATCTTTCTTTCAGTGATTCTGCTTGTTAACAGATGATATTTTTTGGAATTATTTTTTTTTTACAACAACCAGTTAATCATTGCAATTTAAAATTTTGTAACTTAATGTTGCTTAATGTTTTAACTTTTAATTAATTTATATTTTTTAAGTAAATACTTAATAATTTAAATTAAATGCATCAGTAAGTTAAGTAAATAAAGTAAGTACTTGTGAATTTTGGTAATCTCCACTATAAGTATATACTTAAATTTAAGTACTCGACAACAATCACAACTTGGACTCAATTTGGGGTGGGGATTCATGTACTTTAAGTGTTTGCATTTCTTTAGTTGTTTAGTCTCTTTAATCTCTTTCTCTTTTTTTGGTAGTGTTTTGTAGTTCTGTAAAAAAATACATAAAAACACTACTGATGATACAAAATTATTTCAGACATGATTGTCTATTTATGACTTATAGTGTATGATTCTTTATTTTCCTTTGTCCTTATCCTGAATAACTAATTTCTCATTGTAACTTTATTAATTTCTGGTTCTCGTTGTTGTGATATGTTTGTGGTGCCTTATGAAACCCTGGAGGTATGTTTCTGTTTGTGCTGTTTGATGTTTACTCAGTGTTCAGATTCTTTTTTTTTTTTCATGCCGTTCTATCCTCAGCGTTACGTCTGTAAATATACAGAAGGGATAAAGGGATAAAGAAGCACATCAAGATATTTGAACTTCCCCTGAAGATCTTTCAGTGCAGCCGTAAACAAAAAAGAAAAGAAAGAAAGTCAGCTTACATTGACAAGTTACAGCTCAGCTTACATTGATAAGTACAGCATTTTGTTGTGTAAACGGATCAGCAAAGTAGGGTTTACAGGAAAGATGATACATTTACATAAATAAAATGAAATTTTTATTCACTATCAAAGGAATCCAGCTGCCATTAATAAAACATTAACAATATTATTCACACTATTTGATATCAGCAACTCTAAACTCTACAGAGACCCCCCTGAGAGATTTTTTAAGCTGAAGATCTAGATTTAGGTCCACATCCGGGTCTGATCCAGATCAAACCTCAAGGGATTTTTAGGGGCAGATGTTTAGTCCTGACATTGGACATGTTCAGGCTTCGGCCAAAATAAAAATGCGCATACATTGCCCAGTTTGTGCGCAAAGCCTAGTGTACAGTGAGAACATGAATAATTCACTTTGTTTTACAGCAGGATTGAAAATAGGGGAATCATTGGAGACTGTGTGCAGGAGCAATACGCAGAGCAGCTCCATGCATCTTGTGTTGTGTAGAAACCATAGGAGGATTTGGGTAGAGCTGCCCAGCAGGGGGATGCGATCTAAAACCCATAACCTCACTTAGCCTGCCAAGAAAATTGTATTATTTCCTGTTTTGCATACAAAAGAACTTGCTCTGGAGAAATGTAGCGCAAAATAACGTACACGTTTGGAAACACACAGATACTCTGTTTGAAAATGTTTGGAAACAGTCAGTCTCTGTTCTGAGTATGTGTGGATGTAAAGGCTGTGATGGCCGGCTTTAGTCTATAGATAGTCTCTATCTTTAGCGGGGTATGATGTAATGGAGATGAAATATGTTTTCTGACACCGCCCAACTTTAAGCATCATTATAACAGTCAGAGCCTCTTCGAGCAGCAAACTATCACAGTCTCCCTTACTTTCTCGATTCACTGTTATTTACCCTTCACCTTCATTTCTGTTCTGTCCTTGGAGACTTTTCAAACAAATGGAGTGTGTAACAGCTCTGGAATTCAAGTTGTCGGCAATGTAGTTTTCTGAATATATTGCAAACTGTGAAAGATGTGCCTGTTAGAGATGGACACAAGTACCTGAGTAGCGACAACAGATTTGATCATGCAAATGTAGCAAAAGTGGGACTTTTTTTTCAGCATACATTTTATTTTTTACAATAGTTTTGTCACTTATGTTGGCATGTGGTACCTTGTGGATTGGTTGGAGTCAGGGGCCAGTTGCATAAACACAGCTGCTAAGTTAAGACTGTGTCTTAAGAACTAGTCTGACCAACTAGCAATTAGTTAGGGCTAATTAGTCTTACTTTTCAGATTCAAATTTGACCAGTCTGCCTTTTTATGTAACTGACTTTAAAGAAGAAAAGGTTATGATCAGTCTTGAAGAAAAAAATTAGATGACTAACTTGTAAGACTAGTCTAAGCAGTTTGTACAACCAGAAACAGAACTCGGGACGGGGGCAGGACACGTTCTTGCTAGGGATGCACAATATATCAGTATCATATTGATTATTTTTCTTTCATTTCAATAGATAGTATTAATAATTATATATGGGATGTCCAGATTTTTTTGACTGGATTATTTTATTTTAACAGACTCAATCAAAAGTGGCATAAGGCATAATAATAATAATAATAATAATAATAATAATAATAATAATAATAATTGTCATGGTTGGTAATATTATTTTAAGTTTTATAATGTTATTTTTTTTTACTTTAATTAATTGATGCAATTTTTAATTAAGTGTTACATAAATACTCAAAATTCTTAATTTAAATTAAGTAAATTGGCAAGTAAATTTAACCGATAGTTCACCCAAAAATAGAAATTTTGTCATCATTTATTCACCCTCAAGTTGTTCCAAACCTGTATGAGTTTCTTTCTTCTGCTGAACACAAAAGAAGATATTTTGAAGAATGTTGGCTGTCCCTTTAAGTACATACATTTCTCTCTGTCCATGTAGACTATATAATTTAATAATATTAAATTAATTAAATTATAAATAATTTAATATATATGTGATATTATTGATGATATTCAAATATTTAAATTTTTAATAATCAGCCAAAATTGTAAATTTATCCATGCTCATTTTAAATTTATCACCTTTGCCATCATTTAAAGGGTTAGTTCACCCAAAAATGAAAATTCTGTCATTAATTACTCACCTTCATGTCGTTCCAAACCCATAAGACCTTCGTTTGTCTTCGGAACACAAATTAAGATATTTCTGACGAAATCCGAGAGGTATATGTCTGTCCATAGACAGCAATATAATCAACACTTTCAAGGTCCAGAAAGGTACTAAAAACATTGTTAAAATAGTCGACGTGACTGCAGTGGTTCAACCTTAATTTTATGAAGCGATGAGAATACTTTTTGTGTGTACACAAAACAAAAATAACGACTTTATTCAACAATATCTTCTTTTCTGTCATTCTCATATGTTGTTTACATCTAGCGCTTCCAGGTTCTACGTCAGAAGGGCGACTCATTATTGGCCGGCTCCTGCATCAGCATCACACGCATGTGTCATGCTGCTCACGTTATCAGCTTTGGCCAATACTTAGACAGCATTTGGATGTAAACACGGAAGCCTTTACTGTGCTTACTGCGGCAATTACGTAAGGATAATGACAGGGAAGAGAAGAGATTGTTGAATGAAGTCGTTATTTTTGTTTTGTTTTTGTGCACAAAAAGTATTCTCTTCGCTTCATAAAATTAAGGTTGAACCACTGCAGTCAAGTCGATATATTGACACATAATTTTCACTGAGAGAGACACTATATGACATAGTAGGGCTGGGACAATAAATTTTTGAATTGCGAATCAAGAAATGATTCCGGATTGATTCTGAGATTTTTCAAATCCATCGCGATTCTCTCTCGAATTGATTCTGAGCTTAGTTTTTAACAGCAGATGGCACTACATGCTTTAGAAACAGCCATACTCTGCTCTCTTCCAATTCCTTACACACACCACTTGAACCTTCTATAAAATAATCATTCATAAAGTTCGAAAAGGTTGAAGCAAATTTTGCAGTGTTTGTGCCTGGCTAACAACTCCCTCTTGTGACGTAAAATGACGCGATGTTGAAAAAAAAAGAAGCGTTTTTTACAAACAGTCACAGAAACGGTCACTTTATTTACTAAATTTGTGCCCTCGTGTCCTGTAAATCCTGCATTAACTTTTCATATGGTATTTTCGTACAAGGTTATATATTAAAATTTTTTTTTTTACCTGCAATATGCCCTTTAATCTTGTATCATAAAAGCATAATAGCCGAACACACAAGCGCTCTTCTTCTTCAGCACTTAACCTGCCAAGAAAATTGTGTATTATTTCCTGTTTTGCATACAAAAGAACTTGCTCTGGAGAAATGTAGTGCAAAATAACATACACGTTTGGAAACACGCAGACACCTCAGAAAAGCATTCTGAGGTACAAGTACATAGTCGAACGCACAAGCGTTTAAGCGTGCGGTTAAAAACTGGCCTATAGTGCCATCTGCTGTTAAAAACTAAGCTCAGAATCGATTCAAGAGAGATTCGCGATGCATTCGGAAAATCTCAGAATCAATCCACGAATCGAGATAAATCGATTTATTCTCACAGCCCTATGACATAGCAAGAACTCTACCATTTAAATGCTGTAATTTTGCATAATTTACAATGCATAATAATGCATAATATTAGTATGTAATTAAATGTAATAGTAGCCTATGTAATTAAAACGAATTTCAATAAATAAAAATATAGTTAAAAATCACACATTATTTGTTGTTTGTCACATGTAGTAGACCATTTTTGTGCTGTGGGTAATAGGAGGATTTTCCACCCGGCTACCACCGCAAGTATATTTCAAACCTGTGGGAAGCACTCATACATTTTGAAAGCAATTAACATAAAATATTTAGTTTATTAACTTTTTTTATTTTGAGTTCTTGTAAATCAAACAAGCTATTTATATCTAACACACCAGCTACCTGAGGGGGGCGGGGCGAGATAGAGAGAGACTTCGTAATCATACACTTACAGTGATGTCACACATACTGATGTACTACTTAAATAATAGTAGCATTTATGTAAAGTTCTTCAGATGATCAGATGAGTGTGTTGTGGATGAGTGTGTCAGTGTTATGTGGGTTCTGGGCAGATGGCAGTGGTGTGATTTGAACATCCGCTGTGGTGACTGGGGTTCACCGCTGATGTGTCTCATTCTCCATCTGGAAGCAGTGCACATGCTCGCAGACGGCTTGAATGTGTGAGACCATTTCATCTGCTCGCACAAGCCCGACTGATCACAGGCGGATTTGCCTCAACTTTCTCAGAAAGTTTGAGTCTCACTCAGGGTATCAGTGGGGGCTTTTTGGTTTTGTTGCTGTTTTCTCAGAAAGTTGCTCCTTTTTAGCTGTCTTTTATAGACTAAAGAGACTATTTATTTGAAATACTGAAGCTGAGTTTTGCTGATATTAGCATCGCATGCCAAGCTTGTTTTATGTGTGCAGGCCTGTTGTCCTGCTAAATCTGTCTTTGAGCTGTTGCCAGTCACTGAGAAATGTCTACACAAAGTCACACTGCAGATGTTATTTTTAGCCATTATTGATGAAGACATTCTTTAATGAGAGAGGAAACGACTGGGGAAAAAAGCGGGAATGGTGTTGGGAAATGACCTGAAACAGAATCAAACTTAGCCGGCACACAGGACACTACCAGGCTTTCATAACATATAAGCTAAGGATTATATACAGTTTTAAAGGTGATATTCTATTATATGTGTCATCATTTATATATAAGCAGTGAAAGCTACATTATGCATGTTGCTCTTGGTTAGTTCATGTTAGCACACACACAAGGCACTGCATGCAGCGTGTTTAATCATCTTGACGTACTGCTCTCATATTGTGTGTGTGCATGTAACGTTGTCTGATTTTTAGATTAAAGCTGATTGCAGCAGTGATTTAAGCAACTTATTGCCTTCCTTGACAGGGGCGGATCTAGAAAATTATTTATAAGGTGGCAAAGGGGTGGCATGAGGACTCCGAGGGGTGGCAACACCAAAGCAAGCGCTCATGCATAGTTTTTGTGGATTTATGGCCTGACATACACATTTGTGTTCATGAATATGCGAAACAGTTGCATTACCACAAAGTCATTATCTATACTGTTTAAAAAGAATAAAAATAAGTAACAAAATGTCAATATCCAGGGCACCAAATCAAGACACTGTATGTCAAATACATCAACGGATTCTAAATGTCTCTGAGCTTGTAGCTTTACACTGTTAAAGGGTTAGTTCACCCAAAAAATTAAAATTTTGTCATCATTTTCTCACTTTCATGTTGTTCCAAAGCTGTAAGACTTTTGTTCATCTTTGGAACACAAATTAAGATATTTTTAATTAAATCTGAGTGATTTCTGTCCCTTGACAGCTACGCAACTACCTCTTTGACTCTTCAAAAAGTACATAAAGAGATCATAAAACTAACCCATATGAATTGAGTGGTTTAATCCAAATTTTCTGAAGCGACATGATTGCTTTATATGATGAACAGATTGAATTTAGGCTTTTATTCAAAGATGAGAATTCTGGGCCTCGAGAGCCAAAGTAGTGATGTCTAAGAATTTTTTACTAATATTTACCAAAAAACTGATTTCTCCCAACTGGATATGAATGTGAAAAGCTTAGATCAGATGTTTTATCAGGCTTTTTTTAAGTAATAAACTACTAAAAACAAACAACATATATAATTTAATAATCAAAACTCTCATCATGAGAACAAAGTTAACTAGTGATTTCAAAGTTTTTTTGTCTTCTCATCTCTAAATAATTTTCCAAGTTATAACTAATATTCTTTATTATGAATGCTCTTAAATGCTGATTAATAATGCTGAACGTATGAAAAAAAACAAACAAACAAACAAACAAAAAAAACGAAACGTCTAAAGGCACCACGCGTTAACTTGTCACAAACCTGGTTTAGTTGAAGGGTTAGTTACTCACCCTCATGTCATTTCACACCCGTAAGACCTTCTTTCATCTTTAGAACACAAATTAAAATATTTTTGATGAAATCGAGAGGTTTTTTATTTCCCATAGAAAGCAACGAAATTACCACATTCAAGGTCCAGAAAAGTAGTAAAGACATTGTTAAAATAGTCAATGTGACTACAGTGGTTCAACCTTAATGTTATGAAGTGACGAGAATACTTTTTGTGCGCAAAAACAAAACAAAAATAACGACTTTATTCAACAATTTCTTCTCTACCCTGCCCTGTCCTATGCAGTTTATGTTGAATACACATTGCAGAGCTTCCGTGTACTACGTCCGAACGCTGACTCATTATTGGTCAATGCTGTTCACGTGAGCAACACGACGCATGCTTGTGATGCTGACGCAGGAGCTGGCCAATACTGAGTTGGCGCTCGGACGTAGAACACGGAGGCGCTGCAATGTGTCTTCAACGCAAACTGCGTAGGAAAATGACAGGGTAGAGAAGAAATTGTTGAATAAAGTCGTTATTTTTGTTTTGTTTTTGCGCAGAAAAAGTATTCTCGTCGCTTCATAACATTAAGGTTAAACCACAGTCACGTTGACTATCTTAACAATGTCTTACTTTTGTGGACCTTGAATGTGGTAATTTCGTTGCTTTCTGTGGGAAATAAAAAACCTCTCGGATTTCATCAAAAATATCTTAATTTGTGTTCTGAAGATGGACGAATGTCTTATGGGTTTGGAATGACATGAGGGTGAGTAATCAATGACAGAAATTTCATTTTTGGGTGAACTAACCCTTTAAACTGTTAGGTGTCATCTGTATGACAGATAAAAATAATTGTATTTGCAGCATTCTCATTTTCTGCAGCATTTTAGCAAACGTATCTATTTTGCTGCTCACCATGTTTCTGTTACTGTTTGTTAAAATAACAGTGTCAATCTGTAGCTCTTAATGTGGAACTTTACATCTTTAGCGGGAGAGAGAAGCATTGTGCATGGAGTGGAAAGGGCTTGAATGAAGGTCAAGGTCAAGTTTATTTTAATAGCACCTCAAAAGCAACATGAGTGCTGACCAAAGTGCTGCACAAATGACAAACAAAGATATCATCCTACAATAAAAGCATTATTGCGACAAAAAGGTATTAAATACTAATAGTATAGATAAAAAGAGAAACGAAACAGAAACAAAAGGAATAATACAAAACATCAAAAAGGTATTAAAGGATTAGTTCACCCAAAAATGAAAATTCTTTCATGAAGTACTCACCCTCATGTCGTTCCAAACCCGTAAGACCTTCATTCATCTTCGGAAAACAAATTATTTTTTTATTACAATTACAATTTTTTTTTTTGAAATCCAAGAGTTTTTTTTTTTTTTTATCCTCAATAGAAAGCAACGAAATTACCTCATTCAAGGTCCAGAAAAGTCATTAAAATAGTCAACGTGACTACAGTGGTTCAACCTTAATGTTATGAAGCGACGAGAATACTTTTTGTGCGAAAAAACAAAACAAAAATAACAACTTTATTCAACAAATTCATCTCTTCCCTGTCAGTCTCCTACGCTATTTTCATTGCAGCGCTTCCGTGTTTACGTCAGAACGCCGGCTCAGTATTGGCCGGCTCCTGCGTCAGCATCACACGCATGCATCGTGCTGCTCACATGGCGTCGGCCAATACTGAGTCGGTGTTCTGACGTAGAACCTGGAAGTGCTGCAAAGAAAATAGCGTAGGAGGGTGAGTACTTAGTGACAGAAATTTCATTTTTGGGTGAACTAACCCTTTAAATACTAATAGTATAATAATAATTTTGTAGGAATAATACAAAACATCACTAAACACAATAAAAACATGATTGAACTAAAGGTGTTATCGAGTTAAGCAAAAGCCTGAGAAAAAAAAAATGTTTTAAGAGTAGATAACATAGGGGATGATCTGATGGAAAAAGGTAAGGAGTTCCAGACCTTTGAAGCGCATATAAAAATATTAGAGGATGTAGCGCCGAAAGATTATTGGTTAACACTTTACAATAAGGTTCATTAGTTAAACATTAGTTCATGTATTAACTAACATGAATTAACCATGAGCAATACATTTGCTTCTGTATTTGCTAATCTTCGTTAAGGTTAGTTAATGAAAATACAGTTGTTCATTGGTTGTTCATGTTAGTTCACAGTGCATTAACTAATGTTAACAAGATTTTAATAATGTTTTAATAAATGTTGAAATTAACATTAACAAAGATTAATAAATGTTGTATAAGTGCTAACTAATGTAGTTAACTAACAAACCTTATTGTAAAGTGTTACCAATCATTGCCGTAAACGACCCTGAGTATTTGCGTTGTTAATCGCTCCATTGTTTTGACACACTGCTCACTTTAAACTGTAGAAGCGGTAAAATGGCGTAATTATGTCCCAAAGCCCGGATGGAACCAAGCCGGGGTCTGGAACCAGACCTAGGTCCGCCATTTGAATACCACTGATATCGATGATCCTAAAGTCTTTAAAGTCCACTAGAGTTTCGAATGAATTTATGTGTTAGTGGCACACTATAATGCTTTCATCTGTTTTTACATCATCTGCCTGTCTGCTAATTTAACCTCCCACAGAGGCTGCACAACATAAAGCCCAGCTCTGTGTGTGTTCACACTGGAAAATGACAGTTTAGAAAATAATATGCCCATGAGTGTTAACGCAAGAAAGACTTAGACATGCAATTATGCTGCCAAACAAGACAAATTGAAGGAAATATTCAGTTAATACTGTACAAGGAAAGAGAAAGAGAAAAGGAGGAACAGGATAACAAAGGAATGAGAAAGAGACCGAGCGAAAGCATGTCATGGGAGCGGATGAGATTGAGATGAACTGCATAATAAAGTGGAACAATGACATGAGGTCAATCAGATTTTGGCCCACAGAGATAAAGACGAGGGCATGTGATCAGAAGAGACCAGGAGTTAGTGACACTGATGAAGCCAATAGCGGGTGCTCTAGCACTGTGACATCACAATGATGAGCGGGAGGGGATCCCTGTGGTGAATCCATAACTGTTTTATTCTGTTCTGATTACATGTCAGGCTTTCTTGCTTTATTTGTTTCTTTCTTGCTTGCCTGCATTTGGTTGCATGCTGAGAGGGAATTCACTAAGAATAAAGCTGATAGTGCCATTTATTTGAATGTATTATCTTGCAGTTACATATATATGGGTCATTGACGAATAAGGTTTTTAAAAGTGTAAAAAAACATAATGGAAATATAATTAATTTTGAAGTTTTATTAAGTGTTAACAATGAGATTATGTGGTTTTTATAATCATTTAACACTGCTTTTGTCATTTTTTACAAGATGGACAAAATTTGTCACCAAAAAAGTCATTCGGTTTAACCAAAATTTCGGTTTTACCAAATGACACTTTTGGTTATGCCGAATGACGATATTTTCGAACAATGCTAACAGGCTGATATTTAGCTTGCTAGCTAGCAAGCAAAAGGACAATTAAACATTTTACATTTAGTACAAGTTTTTAAAATATTACAAAATTTTCCATGTTTTATAGCGGTTGTACCGAATGACCTGATGTTTCGGGACATGCGTATGAGCAAGTGAAATCATGAATTTTTCAAATAGTTAAGAGAGAGTTAATTACTTTGCTTCATGACCATGTGGTCCTTTGCAGGTGTCTGAATGATGTCACATCCTGTCACATGATACTGACCGCATGACTTGATCCAAAATGGTCCCTTTATATTGGTTACTCCGAATGACATCAATGAAATTCATTTTTCCTGACATTCTTTCTCATAACAAAGCAATGACTTCTACACATAGTTTTAATACCATTTTGCACTGTGTTAATATATGATGTTATAAAATCATGCCAGAATAAAAAAATATATACATTTATTACATTTTAAGATATTTTAATCACAAATGAAATGGCTGTATTGGCCTTTGGACGGTTAAACCGAATAACCTTTTGACACTTTAAAATCTTTAAAATACATTTATATGTAGCAAAATATATTTAAAATTCAATAAAAGAGATCTAGTTGTACTACCTTACATACTTGTAATGTCATATCTTTGTTTTTTATTATTATTAAGGCCTTTGGACAAAAAAACGTCATTGACCCATATGTGTAGTTATAGTGCTGTTTCAGTGCATTTAGCACTACTGGACTGCATGAATTCAATCTTTTTATTATTATTAATTATAAGCCTGAAAATAATGCAAACCCCCAAGTGTGCATTAAAAACTGATTTGAAAACGGAGCTGACCGTGTGTTGTACTGTATTTGGAGCATTTATTGGTGATAATTTTGTGTGATGTTATCCAGCAGCACTGCTCATGCTGCATAATATTCAGTCAACCTGATAAAATGTTGATTTACACACACACACACACACACACACACACGACACCATGAGATGACACTTGCCGATGTGTGAACACACACCAAACTATGTCAGATAGTGTTGGTAGCTGATGCTTTGCTGTGGACTGTGAAGGCAATATTTGCTTGAAATCAATATTGCAGTTCAACAGCCTCTCTCTCTCTCTCTCTCTCTCTCTCTCTCTCTCTCTCATCCTTTTCAGTTCTTACGCTGTAACTCTGCCAATTATCACATATCAAATTTATTAGATCATTAGAATTCTCTGTATATATGTGATCATCGTTTTGAATATAATATGTCTTATTGTGTGTTTAAACTGGTATTAAAGCCCACAGGTTTCTCTTTTCTGCTCCAAATCTCTTTCTTTTCATTTTACACTATAATTCATTCAATTATCAAATATGTAAACCCTGAATGGGTTTATTTTGCAATAATGGTTTGGGTGAAAGTACATTATCCTCTTATCCAAATTACATGGCTGTTTACTGAATAAAAAATGACTGGACATTAAATATTGATTAGGAGTTTATTTTATTTTATTATTAAATGAGAAGAAAGGGTGTGGAGTGATACAGGCAATGTGAAACTAGCACAGCTATGTAGGAAATTGGTTTCCTGGGCCAATGTCACTATACCAAATACCACAGAACTGACCAATCAGAATCAAATATTCCACAGAGCCCTGCATTAAGATATCATTAGAATTATGTAGTGTATCTGATCTGATTGTTTTGCATTATTTAATTATGTTGTTATAATCTGTTTTATTGTTCATTCAGAAATGTGTTTTATAGACCAATTTGGAGCAGACTTCACAGTTACGTCACTTGCAGCTGCGCGCGCATAGTGGTGGCAGAAAAATAGTGGTAACAAGTGGAGGAAAATGGGCAAAATCCACAGAATAAGAGAGAAATGTTTTGTTGTGCCTTTGGAGGTTAGAATCGGAATGCAGAAAGATAGTCTTAATTTTTATCGAATACCGTCGTTGAAGACGCCCTTTGAAGCTAAACGCAGACGTTTATGTTGCAACTGCAGACTGATGAAACCTGCAATGATTAGTCTAAAGAATGAATTTGATGTAAACAGCAAGTCTACATAATATTCACATGTGCAGCTCATAGGGGACATACATAACACTTACAGAATGAAATAATATTTAAACCTATAACATTTTACATAGATAACTTTTAAATATAGCCTATAACAATTTTTATCTCACAGTTCTGACTTTTTTCTTGCATTTGCATGTTTATATCTCCCAGTTCGGACTTTATAACTCTCAGTTGTGAGTTTACTGTATATCACAATTCTGAGGGAAAAAAGTCAGAATTGCAGGATATAAACTCGTAATTCTGAGGAAAAATAGTATAGTATAAGTATATCTCACTGTTCTGTTTTTTCTTCTAAGAATTGTGAGATATAAACTCGGATTTGTGAGGGAAAAAAAGTCAGAATTGTGAGATATAAACTAAATTAACTTTTTTTTTATTCTTTTATTCCTTGGCTTCCACAGACTGCTACTGCAGAACACAGTTATTTTTCTGCCACCACAACACAAAATAGGTCTATAGCCCTCATGTTTAAATTCTTTCCTCCTTTTTATTCTATAATTATATGATTAGTATATATTAAAAGTTTGGGGTCAGTAATTTTTTTTTTTTTTTAAAGAAATTAATACTTTTATTCAGCAAGGACACGTCCGATGGATCAAAAGTGACAGTAAAGGCATTTATAATGTTACAAGAAAACTTTCTACTTAAAGATTTCTGAAAAAAACAAAAAAAACAAAAGTATCACAGTTTTCACAAAAATATTAAAGGGTTAGTTCACCCAAAAATTAAATTTCTGTCATTTAAGTACTCACCCTCATGTCGCTCCAAACCCATAAGACCTTCACACTAATAATGTGAATTCTAATCAGCATATTAGAATGATTTCTAAAGGATTATGTGATTGGAGTTTAATTTTATAGTAGTGCAGAGTGATACGAGAGACATGAATCTTGCACAACTAATATTGGTTACCTGGGCCAACAATAATATATAACATAAATTCCAGAAATGAATAAAGAATTCCAAAGAGCTATTACAGTAAGAGATAATATCAGATCATTTGAATTGTTTTGTGAGCTAATCTGATTATTTTGCATTATTTAATGGTGTTGTTGTAATCTGTTTTATTGTACATTCAGAAATGTGTTAAACCGGCATTATAGCCTTCAGGATTAATGCTTAAAATGCTTAATCACAGCACACATCTAACCTCTCTCTCTCTTTCTCTCTCTCTTTCTCTCTCTCTCTCTCTCTCTCTCTCACTAATCCTCTCTTGCATCTCCCCTCCCCTCGCTCACTCTCTCTCTCTCTCTCCCTCTCTCTCCCTGTGCTTGTGCGTGTGCGCGTGTGCCAGCAGCTCCCTGTGTGTGTGTGTGTATGTGTGTGTGTGTGCGCGTATGCGTGAGAGAGGCACTATGCAGTCGGAGCTCCACACACACAGAGCATGCCTGTGAGTGCGGGCTCGGGCAAACATGAGCCTTCCCAGCCCAGAGATCGTCCACAGCAGCAGCCTGAACTCCCGTCTGAGCCCCCCTCTGCCCTCCCCCTCTCTCTCCCTCTCTCGCTGCCTCTCTCTCTCCCTCTCCTCATCTACTCTCGCCCTGTGCAGCCTCTTCCCCGCCACCTCTCCAGCACCAGCCGGGGGGACAGCTCCCGCTCTCCGCACGCCGACGTTTGCCGAGCGCCGGACGGCCCCATGGAGGAACCCCAGGGCAACACACTGGTCGTCCGCATAGGCATCCCTGACCTGCAGCAAACGGTGAGTTCTGTCAGTGCTCCAAACTCTCTCTCGGTTTTTTTTTTTTTTTTTTTGCCTGTCCTGTTCTCTTTCAGCGTACACATGATTGTTCTCTTTCTTTTTTACCTTTTCGTCTTCCTCTTGCGCTTTTTGCTCTTGAATGCAACCCGTCTTCATTAATGAGTCTGCAGCGGACTTTATGAACTGGCCACTTTGAGAGAGAGAGAGAGAGAGAGAGAGAGACGGAAAATCAAAGGTAGATACAGTAACTGGGTGGTTATTGTAGCTGTACTGTAATTCACAGGGACTTTTTCCCGCCTGTCTCGAGGCTGTCAGACTTGTCAGTTTGGTTGCAGCGAATTGTACCGTGTCCCCAGGGCCCTCTCGAGCGGCATATGGTGCTGATGGATATGAGAGTGCGATGTTGAAGTGCAGTTACTCACCTGTTCCTATTGGACAGATACAGGTGTTACAGTTGCAGGTGGCATTTTTAATTTAATCATTTTTTCAGTATTGCACACACTGCAGCCAGGATTTAGAGGGTGCATGAACTTTAATTGCATTTAAGCATGGCTTTAATTTTTTAAAAATCTTAGGTTAGATGTGACGTGTTAAGGGCGTTTAAACAGCGATTTGCAGCAACCGTATATCATTCATTTTCAGTGAGAGTTGGTGATTTACTGGACATTACTGTTATGTGTTAATGACCGTGATTTTAACGGTAAAAGACTGTAAAAATGCTACGGTGAAAAACAGTTAATCGGTTTACAGAAGGTTTCCGTACTATATACGGTGAATAACTGTAATAGATCTAATGGTGCATTTAATGTAATTTTACGGTAAAATACCATTAAATTTACAGTTTTTGGAAGTTAAAAATAACAAGTCATTGTATAATTTACAGTGAAAAACCGTAAATTGACATTCCCACAATTCCCTGCATGACACTTCACATTTGATGTATTTTTGTTGAAATAACTCTGTTTCTTCTTAGTTTTTCTTAGTTTTTTTTTTTCTAATCAGTTATGTACATTAGGGTTTTATGTTACATCTAATGTTGTTAAATTAATGTTTATTGCATTTTTAAAATTTCATGTGTGTTACCATGATGGTGCTTAGTGTTTGTGTGAATGACACTGTGTGCACCTTCTATGTATTAGTTTTGTCCTTCTCAGCTTGTGGAAAAGCTGCTTGTGATGAACTTTGATTCATCTTGTGACTCTCATCACCACTGTGTTTGGTGGTTGTCAGTGTATTACAAAAGTACAAAACAGATATTAGTACTTCATTAGGTTGGTAAATTAACATTATATCAGTTAATGAAATACGTTTTTTTACCGTAAATTTAACAGATTTTTTTTTTACGTTGCTACTGTATTTTTTACGGTAAAGTTCTGGCAACCACAGCTGCCGTTTTTTTACCGTAAATTTTACGGGGATTTTTTTTACAGTGTAGTAAGAGGCGACAGCTATCCATTAACATTTCCGATGTAATTATATTTAATGTATATACACTGCTGTTTAAAAGTTTGGGGTCTGTACAGTGTTTTTTTTTTAGTTTTTTTTTTTTTTTTTATAATGTTTATGAACAAAGTCTTTCAGAGGCTGCATTTATTAGATCAAAAATGCAGTAAAAACAGTAATATTATAAAATATTATTCCAATTTAAAATAACATTTTTCTGTTTGAATATATGTTAAAAAGTAATATATTTTTGTAATGCAAAGCTGAATTTTCAGCATCATTACTCCAATCTTCAGCATCACATGATCCTTCAGAAATCATTCTAATAATGCTTATTTGCTGCTCAAGAAACATTTCATATTATCATCAACATTGAAAACAGCTGTGGCGCTCAATACTGTGATGAAAATTAAGTTAAAAAGAGCAACATTTTTTAAAACCGAAATCTTTTGTGACATTATAAATGTCTTTTCTGTCACTTTTGATACATTTTAATGCGTCCTTGCTGAATAAAAGTATTGATTTCAATCAAAAATCTTACTGACCGCAAACTGTTGACTGGTAGCATATGTTGCTTGAGAAAAAAAAAAAAAAAAATCTGTATTTCATCAGAACACATTTTGAATGGAAGTCAAAGGACCATCTGTGTAGTTACTCCATCTACAGTACTAGTAGGTGCTAACAGGGCCATGCTAACCAGCTAAACCTTGACCCCTTGAAACTGAGCTGTAGGCTCGCATGAGAGATTGTGCGATTGACAGCAGTGCAGAGCATGAGGTGAGAGCATCAAAATATGAGAAATGCTTTATGCTTTATAACTTTATGCAAATAAGAGGTAGCTGTCAGCCAATCGTTGTGAGGTGTTGGCAGTGACATCTGTCAGAAGCATTTCAAAGCATTTTGATAGTGTTGTAGCTTCTGGTTGGTTTTGTCCTTAAATCACATTTGAATTTAATTCAGATTTTAGCTAGCAACTTTCATTTTAGCTATATGGTTGGTTAACAAAATTGTCACTTATGCACAATTACAGGAAAAATGCTAAACATGTGTCCAAATTATATGTAGAATGTCCATATGTCCTAAACTTTATGTACAATGATTTTATTGAGTGGGCACTGAAAGGCCATTGGCGGTACGATGAGCAAATGTGCAAACAATGAAGTTCACGTGATCCACTGCTTTACACAGATGACTATGACAGTCGAGTAGGATACTTGACTAGTGACAAACAGCAACTTGTTAGTAATTAGTAGCTCAGAGTGGGTGGGTTTATTTCTGTTGGGCCTTCTAGTGGTCCTTGCTGGTTTGTTCAGGTTCCAGTCTTAATCGTTTGGACTGAAATGTTGTTGTTGGATTCTAAGAATATAACCAAATATTCAAGATTGGGGGTGACCAAAGGTAAAAGTTTAAGAAATTATCATTGAAAAACTAATTTTGATTGACGGATACTCTGAATACTGTGTGACAATATGTGTCCAGCCCTGGTAGAGTTGATTAGTTGGTTTGCTGCATGTTTCTCAGCCTGTTTAGTTGGGTTCCTTCAGTACATTTGACGCCTATGAAGTGAGTAACTGCAGTAGAATGAGTGAGCTATAGATCAGTGGCTCATTCTGCCTGTCAGAAATGTGTTTCTCCTTGAATCTTTCATCCTCCATCTCTGTATGAGTGTGCATTAGTGACCATGCATGCATTAGTATGGACTTCTGGTTGCATGTGAGTGTGTATGTGTGTAGTTATGTGTCAAAGCCTCATTAAAAGCAGAAATCCATAGTGTTAACGAGTGCTGTCCTTTAGCAGGGCCCAAGTCTCTATGTTAATAACGAGAGGTGAATGAGAGCAGAAAGAATATGTTAAATGCCAGATTTTCACTGGCACATCCCACTGCCACACGCCTTTCAAATGCTAACTCGTACCCGCTAAATCCTGATACTATCTTTAGGAGCATTATGATTCAAATAAAGAATTTCAGATTGCAACATTTATTCTCATATGCCAACATCCAACTCCTGAGAGCATGAGATATCACTAATGTCTCGCATATGTATTTGTTATGGTGTCTTATGGAGTCTTTGGTGTAAGTTTTGTTAGATCAGGGGTTTTCAAACTTCTTGATTCCAAGGACCCCCAACTATGATGGTCTTCTTGCAAGGGACCATATTGAGATCTCTGGTGTTTGACTTTAGACTTTTTTCTTGGCAAATTTGAGCCCCGTTTGAAACATTATTTGAGATCTCCCAAGGAGACACGTGAGATTAATGGAAAGTTTTCTCGGGAGGAGAATCTAAAGTCTCCATAAGCTCTCCAGTTTATCTCAATGGTTTTTTAGGATAAATAATTAGATTTTTTCCCCTATGAGTTGTGATGTGTAAAATATCCCAGTGCAGCTAGAAATTATTCAGCACATAATGTTTTTCACTGACATATTTCAAAATTTATTGAAACTTCTTTTGCCTTCAGATTAAAAATAAAAAGTGCACTTTTTGGAATCCTCCATTGACATCTAAATTCAGGTTCTTTATTCAGTATTTTGCAAAGCTGCCTTTGGCAGTGATTACAGCTGTGAGACTTGAGTAGGCTGTGAGACTACCGGATTTGCAGAACTAGATTTGGTCAGTTTTTCCTGTCTCCTTCATGTAGATGCTTTGTGGATCATCTGCGAACTGTAATCTCAAGGTCTCTGAACACATTTTCTGCGGGGATTAAATCTTGGCTTTCTTTGTGCCAATTAGAGACGTCCAGAAACCTGTCCTTACAACAAGTACGGCTCATTGTCATAGTCTAAGACTGGTGAGTTTCTTCCATTGCTGACATCTTTGTGTTTTGTTCCATTGAATTAGCTCCTTCAAATGATCAAATCTCCCAATTCTAGCCCATAAAAAGCTTCTTGAAATCTTGACTTCATGGTATTTGCCAAGTAAGGAGTTTTCATTAGAAATGGTGCTTGGAATTCAAGCCAAAGACATCTGAGAAACCTTTTCTTCAGTCTTCTTGAAGTCCTGTAAGTGCCAGTTGGCAAAGTCTAGGTGTTGGCATAGATTTAGTGAACAGGAGTTGACAGGGTGCTTATTGCTCTTTTTGGATGGACAGCCAGTCTTTGAGGCTTTCATTTGACCACGATGGTCCCCACAATGCTTTTATAAACCTTCAACATCATGACATTGTGAATGTTAAATTATTAGAAAATAATGCACACCCAAGGTGGTAATGCGAAGCAAAGCGGAGTGGCTGTTACACTTCTGGTAGAAGAAAAGTTTAACTATGCATATCACAGATTTTTTTTAAACATTTGTATACTTTTTCTAAAGGTTATCACAATCTTCCATTGTACAGCTAGAAAAATTTCAGTCCTTTCTGAAATAAAATAGAAGTCAAGTTGAAAAGTGTATACGGTCTGAATTGGTTTAGTTTCTAAAAGGTTTGGACCTGAGGAGCTGTATCTGCCATGTATATTGTGTAGGTTTGTTTGCTTTTCGGGGTTGGGTCACTTGTTTTGCCACGGTTTCTCTTGAGAACGTTGTTGGCTTCACTGCAGGGTGACTTCCATAAGACTATGTGTAGTAATAAAAAGAGAAAGGAAAAGGTGGATAAAGAAGTGAGATGTAGAGAAGAGCGCATATCTCTGGAGGGTTTCGGTTAAAGATTTCAAAGTGTGACAAAAGCCCTATTCCCTGACGTTAATCGCAGAGGGACACCTGTGATGTACTTACACACAGCGCAGACTACAGGGATCTCACTGCTGGGAGAGAAATGTTACGCTTTACAGTAGATTACAGACGAAAGTTTTGCTGTATGCGTGTGGGTGTGTGCACTTTTCATCTCTGTTAAAAGGATGACTAAGTAAACTACAGCAGTAACCTGCTTGTATCTCATGTGTGAAATTCAGTTTTTTTGTTTTTTTTCACAAAGAAATTATGTTCATGTCTTCAACTTTTCCTTTCTCAAATATTGGTTTTGCTTAAAGAAATAGGCTAGTTCTCTCAAAAATTAAAATTCTGTAATCATTTTTTTTACCCTCATGATGTTCCAAACCCTTATGACTTCCTTTCTTCTGTGGAACACAAAAGAAGACATATTGCGTAATATCTAGACTGTTCTTTTTCATAATGGGGACTGGAGCTGTTTAGCTCCAAAAAAATGATAAAACAAGCCACATAAAAGACGTCCATATGATTCATGTGCCACATTTCAAGTCTTCAAAAGCCATATGACAGCTTTGTGTGAAATTTAAGTCATTATTAAGTAGATTTGTAAAGTAGTTATCAAATCTTGTGCGTCAAGATTCGCTGTGCTTGGTTTGACATCAATGACGCTTGACATCATTGACGTCAAACTTCTTGACACGCCATATTTGAACTGAATGTGATTTGAGAGCTACGTTGAGAGGATTTTCAGTAAATAATTACTTACATTTTGGTCTGTTCCTCTAACACTGCAAAAATGTTTTCCCTTTGAAGTGAGTTTATTTTTCTGAACTCATTGGCAGATATTTTTCTTGTTTTAAGCATAAACTCAGTTAATATTTATACATTTTTCAAAAAACAAGACTTAATATCTTAAGTCATTCTGCTTATCAGATAAATGTATCCTGATTTAAGAATTTTAAGGTATTTGTACACGAAAACAAGACAAAATTGTTGACTTTCAAAGAGTTGGAATATAGTGCTCTACTTTTATGATGCTTTTTCATAATTTTTCTAGCTTGACAATCCCCATTATGAAAAAGAGCACTCTTGACATTCTGCAATATTTTTTCCTTTTGTGTTCCACAGGGGAAAGAAATTCATACATGTTTGGGATGACATGAGGGTGAGTAAATGATGACAGAATTTTCATTTCGGGTGAACTATCCCTTTATTGGTTTCATATTGACTGTCATTCCCATTCACAGAGATGTCTGGCATGAGTTTGTTCATTCAGGTTGATTACCCAGTTCAGCTGTGCTGCTCAAATAATGAAGTTTGCCGTTAAAGCAACAAAAACTTGATTTTATGTCTGCTTCAACAGCAACTCCCAAAAGCTAGCTAAGAAAGTATAGCCAATCACAGATCTCAGTTTTTGAGATCTGTAGAATGTTTTAAAGGAACCATCTGAATGTGCTGAAAGATGTTTGGTGGCTCATCGTCTGGAGATTAGAATGTAATCAAAGTAACTTGTGTTATATAATCTTCTGAAGCCATACAATAGCTTTGTGTGAAGAGAAGAAGTTGAAATTGTTACTCATTTAAAATGTTTGACAAGCATGAATAAAATTTGAGCAATTTTTATCAAATAACATCTTAAATGTTGGTCTTTATGTAACAAAGCAGAAGACTTGGAACAAAGTCAAATGAACCATGTTTGAAGAGATGATTGCGCATAGCTTGTTCATTTCAAAGGTTCAAACCTAAGTTTTAACCACTATGCCACATCACTCTTGAGTATAGAAGTGAGCAGTGTGTGGAATTTCCATGTTTTTTTTCTAGAGTTTTAGATGTTTATAGGCATCATTATCTATGAAATCTTTATTGCGTTGTGTTTCGGTGGATGTCTTGGACGCCTACATGAAATACTGTTTTGCGATTCAATTCAATTCACATTTATTTGTATAGCGCTTTTTACAATACATATTGTTTCAAAGCAGCTTTACAGAAGATGTATGTCAACATTACAATTTAGAGTAATCTGTTATCAGAGGTGACTGTGTCCAAGTTAAGTAATTTCAGAAATGTACAGATACAGATCACGCAGTTAGCTAACAATCTATTAATTTAAACAATGTATTAATTTAAGACAGAAACAATGAAGAAATGAATACTTGCATCATCTGAAGTCCTCGCAGGGGACTAAAGTCTTCGTAAGAGGCTGGATCCAAACTGGAGTGGACTTAGATATCCTAGGTACAACCAAAAGTCCAGAGTTTTGTGATCTCAAAGAGCGTAATGGATTGTAGGGTGATAGAAGATCGGTTAAGTACACTGGAGCTAAACCATTTAGGGCCTTATAGGTCAGTAGCAATACTTTAAAATTGATATGGAACTTAATAGGTAACCAGTGTAGAGATGATAAAATTGGTGTTATATGATCATATTTTCTTGACCTAGTAAGAACTCTAGTAGCTGCATTTTGGACTAATTGTAGCTTGTTTATTAAGGATGCAGGACAACCAGCTAGTAATGCATTACAGTAATCTAGTCTAGAGGTCATAAATGCATGAACTAAGTTTTCTGCATCAGAAACAGATAACATGTTCCGTAGCTTCCGATGTTTCTGAGGTGGAAGAAGGCAGTTTTTGTAACACATGAAATATGATTTTCCAAAGACAAGTTGCTGTCTAATATAACACCCAGGTCTTTAACTGTAGAGGATGAAATAACAGTACATCCTTGTAAATGCAAATTGTATTCTAAGAGATTCTGTGTACAGGTTTTTGGTCCAACAAGTAATACTTCAGTCTCATCTGAATTTAATAGAAGGAAATTACAGGTCATACAATATTTTATATCTTTAACACACTCTGCCAACTTGGATAATTTGGAGATTTCATCTGGTCTTGATGAAATGTATATCTGAGTATCATCGGCATAACAGTGGAAACTAATTCCATGTTTTCTTTTAATATTACCAAGTGGCAGCATATATATTGAAAATAGCAGAGGGCCTAACACAGATCCTTGCGGCACTCCATAATTTACTGATGTTATCTTACATTTTTTCCTCATTTAAATGGACAAAATGGTAACGGTCTGATAGGTACGATCTAAACCACCATAATGCCTGTCCCTGAATACCAGTGTAATTTTGTCAGCCCAGTCTCATTAGAAAAACGTACCCATGGGAACATTTTTGCAAAATGAAAATACGTAGCGCCATGTACGTTTCGTGACAGTTTCAATGTGAAATGTCCACTGAGTGGCGCTAAAAGCATGTTCAGTTTTTTTCCGAAACAGATGAACGTGAATATGGTACGTTTTTATTACATTGTTTTTATTTGTATCACCGCAGTTCTGATTTGAAATGTCCGGTGAGTGGTGCTAATGCTCCATTACATTTAAAAATAACTTACCACAAACACTACACCTAAACCTACCCGATAGTGTTAACAAAAGCAAGTGTGACATAAAAAGCATTTGTAATCATGCCATTTTAGCTTGTATTTGATCTCTCATCTTTGAGCTCTTTTACCATGACTCGTCTTTCACGGGATTTGTACCCAAGACTTCCGTATCCTATGTACAACTCCGTATCAGCTGAGCTACCGAGCAAACTTGTTATGAAAAGCGAAACATATGGAGCTGGTTAAGCGATGCAAAGTCCAAAATGTATTTGTTTACAAATCGTGCATTTTGGTAAAAGCGTTTTGAGATCATAACATAATATAGTGCAAGGAGACATGAAAACAAGTCTTTATTAATCCATAATCTGACCCTGTAATCATAACTGTAATCAAAATGATTTAAAGTGCTTGATGTTTTACTGCCTCTAGAGTTCATTTCTGTTGGAAACTGCAGTGATATGTACGTATTGGTACGTATTTTGCGACTTGCAAAAATGTTCCCACAAGTACGTCTTTTCATGAGGTTGAATTTTGTAGTCGATCTAAGAGTATTTTATGATCTATAGTGACGAACGCAGCACTAAGATCAAGTAAAACTAGTATTGAGATACAGCCTTGGTCAGAAGCTAGAAGTAAGTTAATTTTTATGAAGGCTTACCATACTGGATTTTAAAAACCCATTAAATGTTTCACAATTTTAGCAGTGTCCCGAGTGATTTTGTGATTGTACACACTCATAATGCTCTGGTAATCAGGCTTCTGGTCCCAGATCTTCTCTTGACAGATGGCATGCGTGGCACAGTATGGACACAGAGCACAGTGACAGCTGTAATACACACCTTACAGTCCACCTGGCCTTCCTCTACAGACGTCTAATGAGCGTTTAAAGCATGAAGTAACATTCACAGCACATTTAACTGCCATTATGTCATGTATTTCTGAGTGTTCAGTGGGAAATAATGTAGGGTGGTGGTGTAGAGCTGCATGATTAATGGAAATCACAGCCGAAATGCAAAGGCTGCAATTTATAAATCAAATAATTAAATGCGCTGCATGTTTCAGATTGAAGCGCTGCACTGTGTTCTTTTACTCATCTCTGCATCTGCTGTGAATGTGGGTCACTTATATCGTGCATTTGGGAACGCAATATGTGGCAACCATCTTCACAAACTTTTTGGAAAATTTGTAGACCCCCCCCCAATTCGTGCAGTTCTAGTGCATGATTTTTATCATATAGGACTTGATTGGATTGAGTTTTAAGCTACATTATTGGCTAATATTAATTTTTACCGCCCACTCAACCTTGATTACATGAACAGAGAAGAAAAACTGTTTTAGAGGTTTTTGAATGTCCTTTTTGTTTTCTTTTCCAAACCAAACCAAACCAAACCCTGCAATATCAAAACCAAATCCTAATAAATTCTAACCATGGACATTTATTAAGAAAGTAAATATGATTCATTTTAATTTCATTTTGTCTAATTGCATTACAGATATTCAGTGAATGGCAGCATTGTTAGCTAAGCCTTGTGGAAACTAATGCCAGGTATTTGGAGTCAGTGTTGACGTTGTGTTCTAGAACAATATGTGATGTTATTGAAGCGAGACGGCATCATCCGAGCTTGAGACAGACTGATGGGTCTGAGGCAGCAGAATATCTGAAATACTGGTGGTTGACTGCATCTGTCCGATCTAATGCTTGTCTTAGACTCACTGTTCGAGATATGATTATTTTTGGGTTAGTGTCTTTAGCATTATTAGCATTGAGTTTTGAGCAGATTAGCCCTACGTCAGCTGCCCTGCTGCTTAATAAAGGCCATTAATTGAGAGCGGCTTTTGTTTGGACCTCAGCAGAAGAGATTAGCCATTCACCTCAGCCACAGCAGGCTGTGTAAATGACATAAAGAGCTCGCTTTCCTTCTCTGTCTCCATCTCATTCATTTCTCCCCCCTTTTTTCCTACACTGTATACTTAAATAGAGATGATGGATGCACCACAGCATGCTCACAGCCATAATGCACGGTCATGAATATGCTTTTAACTTACAACGTTCAACCGCATCACTTCACGAGGATCGTCTTTTTCTTTCACACTTTCTTTTTGATCATTTAGCTTCCATTTTTTATGTTGTCAACATTACATTGAGTCATTCCCGTCTTTCTACAATCTCTCAGTCTGTCTCCGCAATGTTCTGTGGTTTTAAAGGCATCTTGCCCCCTCTTCTGGCACACACGTTCGCTCGGCACGACGATGCCATCCATCACGGCAGAGATGGAGATGGGGGGCTTTGTTTGCGGAGGCGTCTCACGTTCTTCTGATGCTATTTTTAGCTCATTCAAACCCAACCTGCACTAGCATGTCTGCTGCGGACTCCAGCCCATCTGGACACAGTACACACTCACATTCACACAAATGAGATCTGGGTTTTAGGACTGAATGTCTGGCTCTTGTTATTCAGGTGTGTCCTGCATGTGTGGCTGCTTCATCTGAGCAGGTGAAGGGAGCTGTCCCCGGTGGACTCTGGGATTGATGTGCATATGGCACTGAGAGCAGACCTCGACTGAGATCTATGCTGCTCCCGGCATTTGCACTTTCCTTTGTTCTTTAAGTGGAGGTAAAGCTTTCTTTTCCCTCTGAAGGCATGAAAGCAGGTGTGCAGGAGCAATCCGAAAAGCTGCCCTAAGTATAGTCTTTGAAGAGCACTGTTTGTGTACGTGTATAATATATATATATATATATATATATATATATATATTTATACAACAGTTCTTTCTGGTTCTCGATGAGAGCCATGCGATATTCTCCCAGTATCAGCACAGGTACCGTTTCACCGTTTGTATCACTCCGCTTGCGGTGGTTGAGCAAATCTACCATATTTTTTATAAATACTACTGTTGTTATGTCACGAAATGTAGTTTAAAGAGTTTTTTAGGCGAGAATGTAGTTATTTAGACCTCAAATATGAGACTGTGATATATAAACATAGCGCCTATTTTACTATTTGTTTTGACACTTTCGCAGATGCGAGCTCCAGGCCGTCAGCGGCCATTCAGTGCTCATGTACCCGCAGAGAACAGCTTCATCTCGGCCAGTCATTCGGGTTTTTGCCGCTGGCTCTTATGTAGATAGTGGTTAAAAATATAATTAATTTGGGGTTTATCAAACGGGCAATCTTTGGTCTTATTAATCTATTACTAGTTCCAGAGCAAAACTATTTGGGTTAAGGTGAAAATTAAATTTCATAATTTCATATTTAGGCTATATTTAACTTAAATCCTGTACTGGAGCGCTACTTTTGTACATTTGACTGAATTGTTTGCTTGTGTTTATGTCTTTTAAAATGACTATTGTTGTTAATTTAAATATTGTTCAATAAATATTATTTTATATAAATAATTTGGTATGGAGAATGGGTCCGTCAATAGTATCAGTGAAAGTTATATTATTACGGCATTAGATGACATCAAAGACTCTCTTTATGAGTGAGTCAGAACAAGGAAGTTGTTTTAGCACTGTAAGAACTTTTAAAAGGACAAAGACAAAGATGTCGTGTTCATCTGTGGACATTCAAACTGATTTGTTTATAATGGATATAGACATCGACATCGAATGAATGCTGTATCAGATGCAAGTACTCGTTTAGTCGATCTCTCTCTCATAATACCATAATACTCTACTCTACATAATACAATAGACCTCATGCGCCAGAGAAACAAGCACGCCACCATCTTTGTAATATTGTCTTTGAACTTTCGTTTTTGCGGTAGCTCTGTACATTTCTATGGCATTGCTGTCAAAGAATAATTAGCTGGTGAAGTGGATTTACTTGTTGTAGAGTTAATGAAAGTTATCGTGAGCATTGTAATGTTTAAAGCAGATGTCTAAACAAATGTCAGTAGACCAGGAACATTTTAAAACGAGCAGTTCATTCATAAATATGTAAGATCGCTGTGGAAAAACAAACCGGAAGACAAAAGACAACGAGCGCAGCGCTGAAAAGGGGCGGGGCTACATAAGGTCTATAAGCTTCAATGAAGCGACTCAACGTTCCTTCGTTACTAGTTCTGAAGTGACGTTTTAGAATTAGTAACTGTCAACTTGAGATTTGAATCCATGGCGGAAGGAAGTAGTTCTGCACAAAATCAAAATTTTTAAAGACACTCAGTTGTTGTTTTTATTTATTTAAACACTTGTGTAGTCGAACTTTTGTATAAATGCAATATCACACTCGTAGCCGTGCGATATGGCTGTGATTACCTACGGCACGAGGCCGCGGCCGAATCACAGCCGTGCTGATATACAGCCATAATCGCATGGCTAAGAGTGTGATATTGCTCATGTATGTATGTGTATGTACACACACACACATACATGAGCAATATCACACTATATATATATATAATATTTGTGTTTGTAACGAGTCTCTTATGCTCATCAAGACTGCATTTATTTGATCAATAATAAAGTAAAACAGTAATATTGTGAAATATTATTACAAAGGAAATTTACTGTTTTCTCTACTTCACTACTGTGCTTTTATTCAGAAAGGATGCATTAAATTAATCAAGTGTACATTTTGATAATGTTACAAATAAAAAACTAAAATTTTATAAAATATAAATTTTGTAGTGTTACAACAGTTTTAAATCTCAAATAAATGCTGTTTTTTTCCACAAAAAATATGAAGACTGAAGTAATGATGCTGAAAATTCAGCTATGCATCACAGGAATAAATTACAATATTACAGTTTTTCTGTATTTCTGTACAAATAATGCAGCCTTAGTGTAAGAGACTTTTCAAAAACTTTTCAAACAACATCTTAGAGACCCTAAACTTAAACTGTAGAGACTGTCCTCAATTAGCTAAGTGTGTGTGTGTGTGTGTGTGTGTGTGTGTGCGTGTGTGTGTGTGTTTGTGTGTGAGAGAGAGAGAGGATTTTCTCAGCTTTACTATAGCGCGGTAAAATCTCTTCCCTGCGGCAGTGCTTTTCCAGACGGCATCCTCAGCCCTTTATTAATTATCTTCTTCATTCATTGATTCTTAAACTCCAGCCTGTAACACACCACACACACACACGCACACACACACACACGCACACACACACACACACACCTGTAGTGGATCACATTGAGGTCAACACACAAGAAATGACTGGATTTAGTATAGCTGTTTATTTAGAAGCAAACTCATCAGAGATTCTTGTTTCAGTGTTACAATTTAGGAAGTATTCTGTTATCAGTCAGAGATGAGTGTGTCAAAGTAATGTCCATATGGCCGTGATATACAGCTATAATATAGTATGTTATGTAGTTAGTTCTTTATGTATTCAGTGAAGCCTAATGAACGTGTTGGTCAGCAATTTCAACTTGTGCTTTTAATGATTACAGTATAAGGTTAATATTACAGTACTAGGATAATAATATTGGAATGTACCTCAATTATGATTATTATACACAGAGCTTCTTGTTTAAACATGGTTTCTGTTTTTATTTGTTTCTTTCTGTTTCTCTCTGCAATATTCTGCACTTTATCTGGCCATATCTCTCGTTTCTCTATTAGAGTCACTGTGTTTGTGGATTCTGGGTGTTCTCACTGTTTAAGTGCCAAAGGGAGCTTCAGTGCCCAGGGCAATTTACATCCCAACACACACACACTTTTCTTCTGAGTTGATATAAGTGATAGTGAGCGATTGTTCTCTCACATCTCTGCAGTATGAGAGAGATCCTGGGGGAATGTGTTAGTCCGGCTTTTGCCCATCTAAAACTTTTGGTGTTTGTTTGTAACAGCCAGAGTGCTGTATGCATTCATTTCTTGTCTAATGTGTTTGTGTGTTTATGTCACTAATGGAAAAATGTTCTGTGGTAATACAGTGATATTTTTTGAAGTAACTTGGAGTACCATGTAAATGTGATGGTACATAAAAATGGTATTCTTTTGGTAACATAAACATACCATGATATTGCAAATGTTACATGTAAATATAGCCACCACAGTGTGAATAATAAAGGCTTGATCCCCAACAAAAGAAAGTCAAAACAAAAGGCTGGCGGATCTTAAAGGGTTAGTTCACCCAAAAATGAAAATTCTGTCATTAATTACTCACCCTCATGTTGTTCCAAACACGTAAGACTTTCATTCTTCAGAACACAAATTAGGATATTTTTGATGAAATCCGTGAGCTTTTTGGCCTCTGATAGACTGCAATGTTATTACCACTTTAAAGGCCCAGAAAGGTAGTAAAGACATAGTTAAAATAGTCCATGTGACTACAGTGGTTCAACCTTAATGTTAATTTCTTCTCTTCCATGTCAGTCTCCTACGTTTTTCATGTAGTAAACACAGTGCAGCGCTTCCGGGTTCTATGTCAGAACGTAGACAACTGAGGTGCCCTTGAGCAGGGCACCTAACCCCGAATCGCTCCCTGGGTGCCGTGGCAAAAATGGCTGCCCACTGCT
This sequence comes from Mylopharyngodon piceus, assembly GCA_039654765.1. Lineage (NCBI taxonomy): Eukaryota > Metazoa > Chordata > Actinopteri > Cypriniformes > Xenocyprididae > Mylopharyngodon > Mylopharyngodon piceus. The sequence continues at coordinate 18,295,371 of CM077458.1, read as the reverse complement.
CCGGGTGTGTTTATGGTGTGTGTTCAATACTCACTGCTGTGTGTGTGCACTTGGATGGGTGAAATGCAGAGCACAAATTACAAGTATGGGACACCATACTTGGCCACACATCACATCACTTTCACTTTAATGTGCGTTATTTAGCTTTTCAATTATGGGTTTTTATATCACATTTTGTTAATTACTTTATGATACTTGATGTTAGTTGGCTTGTTGTTAGATAGTTTGATAGTTTATGGATTTACCTATCACTTTTGTATTTTGTTTATGGTGTCTTTTTGATAGTTGATGTTAGCTGTCTACTTATTGTAGTTTGCTAATTGTATTTGGGGCAATTTGGGTTCTACAAGATTAACCTCAAGAAATTGTGAGAATTATAAAATAAAATGTTGTTTTAAAAATATTAACCCCTCCAGAGAGTGGTTGTATAGTTCTTAAGGCCCGTTCACACCAAGGACTATAACTGTAATGATAAAGATATAGTTTTAAAAAATTGTTCTAAATATAAAAGAATAGCAGAGTCCATACTACAGCTGTAACGATAATGACACAGAGGAATGGTATTGTTAGAATCACATTCAAGAAAACATTTTTCCAGCTGCTGAATGATAAAAACATTGAAAGCCAATCAGAATCCATCCTGCTTTAAAAAGTTTAAGCATTTAAAGCAGCAGACAACAAAACTGCAGTGCGCGCTTAGAATAAAAAGAACAACATTGTGCATTGATGAGGATGCTAATATAGTTATGTAGTTTATAGTTATCGTTCTTGGAGTGAACGGACCTTTACACTTAAGAGCAGCATATGTGGATATGTTTTTATATGTGTTCATGATTTTAGGAGTCTATAGCTACAGTCATCCAACAGATAAAAGGGGAAGTGCAGCAGTCTTCTCATTTGTACAGCAGATAGAGGTGTAATTTCCTGCTGTCTATGGAGTGCCTGTGAGGGACAAAAAATTTAAGATCTTGACACACCAATCCAACGTCAAAGAACTAGTGGCGACAACTGTGTTTTCGCCTCACGCTGGGCCAAAATGCTGCGCTTGAACACTGCAGAGACTACAGGTGACTACCAATTAGCATGTGCATTCTGCTCCTGCTTGTAAGGAAATAACTCTATATCTGCAGCTATCAGTAATCTATGTTCATCATTTAAAAAGGGAAACCGAAACTAGGACTGTAGATATACAAACCGCAAAACAAAGCAGCGCTTGCTTACCATTTTGAATATCAATCATGTTGAAAATATTCACGTATTGGAATGCTCGGGTAAGATTAGAACAGCCTTCTGTCTGTGCTGTCTTGACTTCTTTGCTGGCTTTCATCACTTTCGCTTTTATTCTCTTTTATTTTTATATCTCATTTGCTGATCAGCCAATCAGAGCAATCTCTCTCACCGATGGCCCAGATGCTGATTCAACATACTGGGCAAACTGCCACCAAAGTAAGCCCAACTAGAGCCGACACGTGGAACACACCACAAAAACTAGCCCGACAGACGCTCACAGACGGCCCTTGGCCCTTACAGTAGTTTGGGGTCTCAACCAAACTAAGGCGAGCATGTATAATTGCATGAAAAATATGGGAACCCCTTGCAGAATCTATGAAAATGTGAATAATTTTAACAAAATAAGAGAGATCATACAAAATGCATGTTATTTTTTATTTAGTACTGTCCTGAGTAAGATATTTTACATAAAAGATGTTTACATATAGTCCACAAGACAAAAAAATAGCCGAATTTATTAAAATAACCCCGTTCAAAAGTTTGGGAACCATTGGTTCTTAATACTCTGTGTGGTTACCTGGATGATCTATGACTGTTTTTTTTTTGTTTTGTGATGGTTGTTCATGAGTCCCTTGTTTGTTCTGAGCAGTTAAACTGAGCTCTGTTCTTCAGAAAAATCCTCCAGGTCCTGCAGATTCTTCAGTTTTCAAGGATTTTTTGCATATTTGAACCCTTTCCAGCAGTGACTGTATGATTTTGAGATCCATCTTTTCACACTGAGGACAATTGAGGGACTCAAACACAACTATTAAAAAAAGGTTCAAACATTCACTAATGCTCCAGAAGGAATCACGATGCATTTAGACCCGGGGGTGAAAACTTTTGAACAGGATGAAGATGTTCAAATTCTTATTTTGTTGAAATATCATTTTTTTTCATTTAGTACTGCCCTTCGGAAGCAACAGAAGATACTTGCATGTGTCCCGGTAGACAAATTAAGTACAATTTACCTTGATCTTCAAATTCAAAAACTTCCAGAGCATCAGTGAATGTTTGAACTTTTTTTAATAGTTGTGTTTGAGTCCCTCAGTTGTCCTCAGTGTGAAAAGACGGATCTCAAAATCATAGTCACTGCTGGAAAGGGTTCAAATATGCAAAAAATCCTTGAAAACTGAACAATCTGCAGGACCTGGAGGATTTTTCTGAAGAACAGAGCTCAGGTTAACTGCTCAGAACAAACAAGGGACTCATGAACAATCATCACAAAACAAAAAAACAGTCGTAGATCATCCAGGTAACCACACACAGTATTAAGAATCAATGGTTCCCAAACTTTTGAACGGGGTTATTTTAATAAATTAAGCTATTTTTTGTGTCTTGTGGACTATATGTAAACATCTTTCATGTAAGATATCTTACTCAGGACAGTACTAAATAAAAAATAACAAGCGTTTTGTATGATCTCTCTTATTTTGTTAAAATTATTCACATTTTCACAGATTCTGCAAGTGGTTCCCATACTTTTTCATGCAACTGTATGTGCATATGTCACTGTTGTCTGTTATGTGGTAACTGGTGGTCTTTATCAAGGCAATCTTCTGTATTTGTGCTCCTTAGTTTTAAAATTTCTCCCACCGTTGTTTGACTGCAACAGCTAATATATAGAGAAGGAACGTTTGTGCGTCTATCAGTGGTTTCTGATTTCCGGATTCATATGTTATGCTATTGACATGATAATCCTCAAAAAAACAACAAAAAAAAAACAACAGTAATTTATCCAAAAACATAGTATTACCACGGTACATGTCCAAAAACTGGTAATTCTGTGGTTTGGTGCTTTTTTGTTAGTGCAGTTCTGCTTTACCTCCATGTAAAGTTCTGCAGTCATTAAACCTTCATGAATCTGCTAACCAAAGTCTTTGGGTTCACGTTAATATCTCACTCAACATTCATCTCAACACGTTTTCCTTCAGCTTGAGTCATTTTCAGTGTTGTCTTTGAGTTTAAGATGACAGCTTTCATATAAGATGTTAGCACAGTAATTTACACCCTGACACACATGGGAACTCATATGTGTCAGAGAGAGGGTCTTGACTGACGTTAGCGTTGAAGTAAGTTGATGGATGCTCTTAAGCTTGTCTGTAAAGAGCGGAGAGACTTTAATTGCAGCTGAAATGGAGACTACTCTTTCTTCACGTGTCCATCACCTTACCTATCTGTTTCTCTCCCTCAGACCCTTTGCCCACCTCCCCTCTTTCTTTACAGAAATCCCAGAATAGGGAATCCCAGAATGCTCATAGATGGATTTATATATATATATATATATATATATATATATATACACACTACCAGTCAAAAGTTTGAAAACATTACTAGTTTTAATGTTTTTGAACGAAGTCTCTTATGCTCATTAAGGCTGCATTTATTTCATAATAAATACAGAAAAAACTATAATATTGTGAAATATTATTACAATTTAAAATTATGGTGTTCTATTTTAATATACTTTAAAATATAATTTATTTCTGCGATGCAAAGCTGAATTTTCAGCATCATTACTCCAGTCTTCAGTGTCACATGATCCTTCAGCAATCATTCTAATATGCTGATTTGATACTCAGTTTATTATCAATGTTGAAAACAGTTGTGTTGCTTAATATTTTTTTGGTACCTGTGATACTTTTTTCAGGATTCATTGATGAATAAAAGGTTAAAAAGAACAGCATTTATTCAAAATATAAATCTTTTCTAACAATATAAATCTTTACTATCACTTTTTATCAATTTAACACATCCGTGCTGAATAAAAGTATTAATTTCTTTCAAAAAAAAAAGAAAGGAAAAAAATTACTGACCCCAAACTTTTGAACAGTAGTGTATATTGTTACAAAAGATTTCTATTTTAAATAAATGCTGATATTTTTTAACTTTTTATTCATCAAAGAATCCTGAAAAAGTATCACAGGTTATAAAATAATATTAAGCAGCACAACTGTTTCCAACATTGATAATAAATCAGCATATTACAATGATTTCTGAAGGATCATGTGACACTGAAGACTGGAGTAATGATGATGACAATTCAGCTTTGCATCACAGAAATAAATTATATTTTAAAGTATATTGAAATAGAAAACCATAATTTTAAATTGTAATAATATTTCACAATATTATTGTTTTTTTCTGTATTTATTATGAAATAAATGCAGCCTTAATGAGCATAAGAGACTTCGTTCAAAAACATTAAAAATAGTAATGTTTCCAAACTTTTGACTGGTAGTGTGTGTATATATATATATATATATATATATATATATATATATATATATATATGTTTGTGTGAGAAGTAGTCAGGGCGGTGAGAATGCTTAACATTTAAAGCATAACTCAGAACACTTTTCAGGAAGTGCGGGTGCATCTCTCTCTCTCATCTTATCCAGGTCTGTCTGGACGTCATATCCCATCTCTTTGCCATTTATTAGAATTAGAGACAGGTGTTAGTCATCATGCACTTGACCCACTTTCAAACCGCTCGTCTCCGCACTCACTCTCCCGTTGCAGACTCTGCTTTACCACGCCCCCCTCGCCACAATTTATTTCATTCTGTGTTGATACTGATATACATTTTTAAGTATGTATATGAAATTGTTACAGAATTACAAAATACATTTTTTAAAAAACATTTTTATAATAATTTTAAATAAATTGCAATACATTCTGTTCTTTTGAACTTTCTATTCATCAAAAAAAAAAAAAAAAAAAAAAAAAAAAAATCCTGAAAAAAAAAAAATGTATCATGGTTTCCATAAAACTATTAAGCAGCAAAAACTGTTTTTCAACCACTGAGGACTGAAGTCATGGCTGCTAAAAATGCAGCTTTGCAACCACAGGAATAAAATACATTTAAAATATATTAAAATAGAAAAGTTATTTTAAATAATAATAGTAATATTTTTTCACAATAGTACTTTTTTACTGTATGTTTGATCAAGCCTTGGTTTTAAAATGTACATTTTTGTTCAGGGAGGTATCTCTGAAAATAGCTCATTTGATTAGTAATTCTTTATACACAATTTCAATTTCAAGCTTTCACAAGCCTTATGGTATACTTTTGAATCATTATTGGAACAAAATGCTGATCAGTAACTCTCTCCTTCAGGCACTGGGATGCTTGTGTTTGCCAGTGTGATTTCTGTGAGCAGGTCAAGAGCAGTTCAAGTGTGGGTGATTCAGTTCAGATTGTGGGTCAGTGACCTACAGTGAATAGCACTTTGACAAATCCGCTCTTCCCTTTACAGCCGCTGACACACAAAAAAACATACTATACACACAAAAACACTTGCCGTGAATATTAAAGGCTGGTTTGGGCCTCTCGTGCTGGACTTCTTGGGTTTGATGTCACTTATTTTAAAACAGAGATATAGGCAGACGCTCACACACACACACACACACACACAAACACACACAGGTTTGTTTTGCTATCTTAGTGAGGACATTGCATAGACTTCCATTGATTTTATATCAGGTCAATTATATTTTCTATCACCTAACCCAACCCCTACTCCTAAACCTACCCATCACAGAAACGTGCAAAACACTAGATTTAAATAAAAACATCTTTTGGTTGATTTTAAACTAGTGAGGACCAGTAGTGGGTTGTGAAAGTACTTCACAATATAAGTGAGGACATTTGGTCCTCACAAGTATAGTCAAAACAAGTGTACACACACACACACACACACACACACACACATACTGTTTTTCCACTCTTGCACACTCACTTTAACATGTGTCCCTCATGTATCTGCACACTTCTGCTCAGATGGCTGTATTCCCTCAAGACACACACGCACAGTTGAATTTCTTCATTTGGGCAGAAGTTTAATCTCCGCAAGAACACACAGATGTGAATGCTTGGCCAACACATTGCATGTTTACCATCTATGCAATGGGGGTGCAGTATGAGCAAAAACTGACGATCATGTTCTCAAGCATGATTTGAGAATGTTACCAATAGCATCTTGTGCTTGAGTGGAAGCAAGGACATCTGACTGTTTCTACAAAAGAGTTCACATGGTCAGTGCCACAGACTTGTTTTTTTTTTTCATCATCATAACATCTATTATAACCCCATGGATGGGGTTATTTGTAACATTTACTTACTTGCATTTCAAGGTTTATATTCCAGATTTTCAATGTGGCCTGATGGTGGTTAGTGATATCATTTGAAATCCAACGACTTTATTTGCATCAAAAGGTGAAGTTTTGAAGTATTGTACTGATTGCAACTCTTCATGCATTGGCAGTGAAAAGGGGCAAGAAGGTGTGCATAAACATCATAAAAGTATGATACAGGTGCATACAACTGCACTGTAAAAAAAATATTTTCATGATTTGTTAACACAACATTTTTTTTTTTTCTTTTGTCAAATCAACTTCAATAATTAATGTGGTTCAGATAACAATTTTTTGAGTTTCTGTTGATTAAACCAATCGCCTTCATTGTATTAACTCAAACTTACTTTTTTTAAGTTAAACCAACAATTCATTTTTACAGTGTGAATAGTTTGTTCACAAATTTCACACTAATGCGGTTCTCAAGTTCAACTTCCTAACACTATTGCAGCAGTTAACAGCTTTTTGGAGGAGGGATAACGAATTAAATTTCAGTCTATTTTATATTTATAAGTGAAGTATGTATTTTCTGTGACACTAGTAGTGGAATTACAAAAATAAAGCATATTTTTAAAGGCCCTTTTCGCACGTTGCGCATCCCCCAACTTAAATGTTCAAAAACACAGCTCTTATGGGTGCTTGTGAATGCATGTCTCAACAGTAGCCTCAAAAGTAGGCTACTTTCAATAAAAAGTCCAACATATTAGCAACACAGCTAAAGGTATTCCTATGCATCACTAGTAAGCAGCTGAGTAGACTAATAACACTCTGGCTAGAGCGAATGCGAGTGTCTCGCTTATAATAACCCCATCCAACGTATCTGCCTCGGGCACATTTTTTGACATGAAACGCCTGACGCCGTTCACATTGACGGGTTTATGACAATCTTTAAAGGTCTAAATGTAGTGAATTTTGGCTTGCACCCATGTACCTGAAGCTGAATGTCTGTTTCCTTGTAGTGCGTCTGCCATGATGCCACACAAACACCCTCTGGCTCCGCCTGCTTCAGCATCCATGCCTCAAACTCTCGCTATTGGTTGAGCTGCAGATTGACAGATCTGAGCGGACCGCTCGTAATGTTTTAATGGTCCCTGGGGGGCTAAATGTTTACACTTTTTGGGGAGGTAAACCATTGAATGGTATACTAGTAGTCAATGAACAATAAACTGGGATTAGAGAATATATTTTAACATAAATCTTACATACTTCACCTTTAAAGTCTATTTTAAACAACCATGTAATCATAAATTCATATGATATCAGAGGATACAGTGCAGGTCTTATGGACAACTTTTATTTATTTTTATCTGAAGATTTTCCTCATTTTTTAAGATTAACAGCCTCTGTTCCCATGCGATGTAATTGCATGGAAAAGAGCGTCCAGTCTCCATTCTTCAAAATGTCTTCTTTTGTGTTCCACTGAAGAAAGTCATGCAGGTTTGGAATGACATGAGTGAGTAAATGACAGAATTTACATTTTTTGGGGTGAACTGCTATAAAATGCATTTGCAAGTGAGAGTTTGCCTATCTCCAGTGTGACAGGTTTCAGAATGCAGTCTTTTTGCTCAGGCTAGTAAAGCACAGAAGCAGAACATTGGTGAAAAATGGCTGCCATCTTTCTGTATTACTCACATTTTTTCCTTTCCTTCATCCCTCTGTCTGTTCCCGTCTGTCACGCTCCCCGTCTCAATCGACTTTTCCCTCTTGTTTATTTGCTTTTTGTTCCCAAATGGCTTGAATGGCTTGAAAGACAGACGTAGAAATCAAATCTATTCCTTCTGTGTTGGTCATCCTCACATGCCCAGCTGACACCACGCCGTCCCGCCAGGATTTAAAGAATCTCTCAAGCACACATATTGAGGGGCATATGTCAACACCCATGAGCTTTTTGACACTTACAGTCACAGTAAATGTCATTTCCAAGAAGCTTTACGATTTTACCATTATGAGCTTTTGACGAAAATGGGTTTAAATGAAATTTAAATCATAAGTAATGCCATATGTCTCTTCAACCAGTTGTTTGTTATCACATTTAAAATAAATTCTAATTTCCTGACAGTGAACAAAGACTCAATGGGAAGATGAATGGGAATATATATTAAAAAGCCAGAACTGCTGTCTTTGGGAGACAAAAATTTTATGGCTCATATAAATATTACATTAGTTGACAATGTCACTGTGCTTTAAGCACATGTAATGCAGTTTAACATTTATGGCTTTATTACAGTGTTCACATAAAACTTCATAATCATCATTTTTAAATTTTTGAGTGGTTGTTATGGTCTTCCAGATGTTTGCTAGGTGGTTACTTTCTGTCCTGAGTTGTCCACCTCCAATTCCTGATATTCTAGTCTTAAGATGTGGTTTAAGTCCCTCTTTTAATGTAAATCTGTACTTTTTTTTTTTTTTTTTCACCAGATGAAATCTGATTGCCTAGAAAAGAATAGCACACCTCTACTCAACATGCGTGATTTGATGTATGATTTATGTCTGTAGCTCAAACTGCACAGGGCTAGTTATGAGCTATAATTTAGCACTTAAGGTAATGCTAAAAGTTTGTTCAAACCACTAACTCTAAGACCTTGTTCACACTAAGAGGCCATTTACACGACACCGATTTCAAGTAAAAACTGAAAACTTTTTATGCGTTTTGGCCTTTATTTACACAACAACAGAGTTTTGGGGACCTGAAAATGCAAGCTTTTGAAAACGGGTTTCAAGTTTTTGAAAACAACACCATCATCATCCCCATGTAAACAACAAAAACGCGAATTTGTGAAAATGGTGACATCATGCGCATGCTGTTACTTTTTTTACAAAGTGACATTACCAACTACTGGTCTGGCAGCATAATACAGCATTTTTAGTCGTTTTCGCTATCCAAAGTAGATAAATTTGAAAACGCAGTTTTCACGTTGTAGTTTGGACTGTGAAAACTGAGGTATTTGAAAACGGTGACACATGTTTAGTCATGTGCTGCATTTTGTACCGATAGATATTCAGTAGGCCTGTCGCGATAGTCGATATATCGACTTATCACACGATATATGGACATGACCTCCATAATTTTTGGTGACGCGATATATTGCCCATTATGTTTACACAAAAATAAATGTCACCGACATTTTGCCGATCGTGCTGCCTCTGTCATCTCGTCTGCTCTCCGATGAGTGAAAGCTCATACAGAGCTGACATCAACAGGCGGAAAAATGCGCCATTCGAGTCGTCATAGTGTTTTCCTGACAACTACAGACAGTTTGGAAGAATAAGTGCAAATGCACTCAGTTTCCGCAATCCACTGGTGCAAATATAAACACGACAGCGCGAAATGGTGCACGCTCACAGCTAGTTTCACACAGGATGCGGCAGTCGCGAGTGTCTAGTTTGTTTTCATAGAGGAAATGTGTTTGTTTGACTGTTGCACTCGCGTCTTTTGCAGCATCTCGTGCATGATGCGGCGCTCAAGTTAAAAGAAGTTTTTCAAACACGCCTCTAGAAAAACAGATACCTCAACAGGTCATATCTGACTGCTAAATCTGTTTCTTTGTTCATATGGACATCTGACAAAAGCGTGCACCCTTACTTTACTGAGAAAATAAGGTCATGGAAAAACCTGTAGATGGAAAATCTCCATATAAGTGCCTTTTGTGCGTTTGCAAGTGTTTTTTTCTACTTGTTATTTTGCAGTTTTTGTTAGCTAAGGTTTATTTATTATTTATTCAACATTATTATTTTTTTGATGCTTCAATATCAGTATCTAAATATTCTTAGGAGTTAAGTTCATTGTCATTTGAAAGTATGTAGGCCTACTTGCATTATTATGCTGTTATATTATGATTATATATTCAGTGGCATAAAACGGTCTTAAAATGACAATAATATCGCATATCACAATTATTTCTGGAGCAACACAGTTGCAAGAAAAAGTATGTGAACCACTTGCAGAATCTGTGAAAATGTGCAAAATTTTAACAAAATAAGAGAGATCATACAAAATGCATGTTATTTTTTATTTAGTACTGTCCTGAGTAAGATATTTTACATAAAAGATGTTTACATATAATCCATAAGACAAAAAAATAGCTGAATTTATTAAAATGACCCCGTTCAAAAGTTTGTGAACCATTGATTCTTAATACTGTGTGTCATTACCTGGATGATCTACGACTGTTTTTTTGTTATGTGATGGTTGTTCATGAGTTTGAGCAGTTAAACTGAGCTCTGTTCTTCAGAAAAAATCTCCAGATTCCAAAAATTCTTCAGTTTTCCACCATCTTTTGCATATTTGAACCCTTTACAACAGTGACTGAATGATTTTGAGATCCATCTTTTCACATGGAGGACAACTGAGGGACTCAAACACAACTATTAAAAAAGGTTCAAACATTCACTGATGCTCCAGAAGGAAACACGATGCATTAAGAGTCGGGGGGTGAAAACTTTTGAACAGGATCAAGAGGTCCAAATTTTTCTTATTTCACTTGAATATCATTTTTTTTTTTTTCATTTAGTACTGCCCTTCGGAAGCAACAGAAGATACTTTCATGTTTCCCGGAAGACAAATTAAATACAATTTACCTTGATCTTCAAATTCCAAATGTTTTCACCCCCCATCTATTAATGCATCATGTTTTTTTTCTGGAGCATCAGTGAATGTTTGAAACTTATTTAATAGTTGTGTTTGAGTCCCTCAGTTGTCCTCAGTGTGAAAAGACGGATCTCAAAATCATTCAGTCACTGCTGTAAAGGGTTCAAATATGCAAATAATGCTTGAAATCTGAAGAACCTGGAGGATTTTTCTGAAGAACAGAGCTCAGTTTAACTGCTCAGAACAAACAAGGGACTCATGAACAACCATCACAAAACAAAAAAACAGTCGTAGATCATCCAGATAACCACACACAGTATTAAGAATCAATGGTTCACATACTTATGAATGGGGTTATTTTAATAAATTCAGCTATTTTTTTTTTTTGTCTTGTGGACTATATGTAAACATCTTTTATGTAAAATATCTTACTCAGGACAGTACTAAATAAAAAATAACATGCATTTTGTATTATCTCCCTTATTTTGTTAAAATTATTAACATTTTCACAGATTCTGCAAGTGGTTCACATACTTTTTCTTGCAACTGTATATCGCACAACAAAAAGTAGTTATCGTGACAGGCCTAATATTCAGGTTTATACCGGTATTGTGCCTGTTATGTGCTATTCACTTTTACACAGTTGCTAAAATATGTTACTTTGCACACTCTTCAGATCACTTTCCTGCAAAGATGACAGTAAAAAAAATTACTCGCATTTATTTACTCGCATTTATTTACTTTGTCCTGCAGCAAAGCACGTGGGCAGTTGCAGTTTAGACCAAACATATAGGCCCGGAAATGGAAATGGCATTTTCAAATGTATCCGGATTAATGTAGCCTACTTCAAGTATGAGCATTATAATAGTGATGGTTGTCTTTAGTGATGAAAGCAGGGCAGTATAGATGCGTGTAAGTGTACATTAGTAAAATGTCTCTGCTGTCTATGTAAAAATCAACCGACTGAGAGTCAACCACAGTGTGCTTTCATGCATCAGTGTCTCTTAATTAGAAAAACTTCAGCCTCAGCATGTCCTTCAGGCTGTGTGTGTGCATGTTTTCACACATTGAAAAAAGCTAATTGAATGACAAGTGTGTCTCTCCATGAGATGTTCTTGTGAGTTTAGTTCCCCCAGGCATCTATTATGTGGTGGTAATAGAAAACAGCTCATCTACAGTCTTCTGCATGTATGTAAGAGAGAAAGAGACAGGTTAAAAGTTATAGCCATGTAAGACTTCATGGATTTGACCCTTGTGAATTACTTCCAGCTACTCTTGCAGAGTCAGATGAAATCTGGTCCACTTTGCAGCCTTTTCTGAATGATTGAATGAATTAAGTGTTTATACTGTATAGCGCTCTATTATGTACTATTGTATCCAAAGCGCTTTACAGTCATATCAGGGGTCTCTCCTCACCCACCACCAGTGTGCAGCATCCGCCTGGATGATGCGACGGCAGCCACAGTACAACGGCGCCAGTGCGCCAATCACACACCAGCTATAGGAGGAGAGGAGAGAGTGATAGAGCCAATTCAGTGAATGAGGTTTATTAAGATGCCATGATTGGGGCCAAAGGAGGGATTTTAGTCAGGACACCAGGGTTACACCCCTACTCTTTACGAGAAGTGCCATAGGATTTTCAATGACCAGAGAGTCAGGTCCTCGGTTTAACGTCATTTTCTAGTCATAAACCGTCCACTTAGACTGGAAGACACTGTCTGACCGACATATAAACTGACCAGCCACAGTTTATTTTGGTTTTATGTAACATTTAACATCAAGTAAATCTGAAATTGATGGTTCCACAATAATTGACCAGTGTGTGAAAATGTGTCTTGTTAAGATCATAAACTTAACTCTGAAAGCAGTTAGGTGAAAGTGCATTATACAGCTACAAAACTTGTAATTTGGATCAGAACATGTGTCTGGTTCAGAAACATTCATTGGAGCAGCTAGGTACCTTGTAAGCACAATTTTGTTGCCCAGCGGAGCACTAAAACCTGTGCATCCAACTCCCAGAAATTACATAGCAGCCAGCCCGTAAGATTAGAGCCTTTTTGAGAAAACGTTTGTCATTTTGCATTTTCGCTTGAATTAATAGGGCCTGGAACCACATTTTGCAGAACCCAATATAAAAGAAAATACAGACTTATACTCTGTTGGGTCCGTTAACAGAATTGTGTCAGTCCCGAAAACTATCAGCAGCTTTGGTGATAGATAAACGTTGTTTTATTTATATATAAAATCAACACACTGAGAATAAAATCAGCACACTGTGTAGACTAAACTTCTTGTGTGAGTTGAAAGCACAGAAAAGTTTCACACAGCCAAACTTTTAACTCCTCATATGTGGTGTGACCTGCGTTTCAGAGCTGTATTTGTCATGTCACATAAATAAGTCAGCACTCTGTTGATTGTTGTTTGGATGTGTTCTTCTCACTCGCTGTTCTCACTTCTGTTTCCTGTGGAAATTTTTCACAGCTTGTCAACACCAGGTAGTGCTGACATCCTTAAGATTTGGGCTGCTTTAGAACTCGTTTTTCGTGTATGTGAGGGTATTTTACTGCAAAATTTTTTGCACGTGACAGTCCGACACAGAATCTATAGCATAATAACTATTTGTCCAGTTGTGTTATGTTACAGTATACGTGTCATGTATACATGTATATGTCATGTATGTGTGATGATGTATCAGGTTAGAGTTGTTTAGAGCATATGTGCAGTTTTAGTTTGGCATATTTCAAATGTTATACAGGTTTGAGGGTGAGTAAATGATGACAATGTTCATTTTTTATTGAACTACGTCTTTAAGACCTTGAAATGCTGAGAAAGCGATTAGCCAGCCATCTCACAATGACTTTTTGAGAATCAATCATTAGGTACGATCATTTTCCAGCCATTATAGCACCTTATAGCGAGCCTGAACTCACATCATTTACATCAGGTCCTGCTTACTGGTTAAACTACAGTACTTTTTTGATTGCCTGTGTTTGGCAGAATATAACTGGCAAAGAAACGACAAGAATGAGAGATCTTATGACGTGTCCCTCCATCTCATTATAACTAGAACATATGCTGATGCTACATTTAGATATTCCTCTGAGTTTTAGTATTTGGTTTTGATGACAGAGAGACAAACGCAGGCAAAAAAGAGGGATGACCAGTCAAGTGCATCTGCATAATTACTTCCCAGTCTAAGAAACAAAATGCATACATTGCAGGAACAGGAGTTTTGTAGATGTTACACAGATTATACAAATGGTCATTTCGTGTCAAATCAACCAAATTTCAGAAACTTCCCCGGCTCAAATTTTTTATTTTGTTAATATTTTTGAAGAAAGACAAACATAAATGGTGATGAAAGCCAAAATATTAAATATCATGGATGTATATTTACTGAGTAATCCACTATTTTGTCAAAATGACAATTTTCACCTGAAATTTGGAGCAAAAATATGCCAATGGTGACAGTTCAAAAATGGGAAGAAGCACTTTTCAAGTTGTTTTACCCCAAAGTTTACACCCCTGTAACTCAAGACGCATTAAAGTTATCTTAATATCCTTTTAAATTTTGGTTTTTAACAAACTTCTTTTTTGGTATCCAAATTTTTAAGGCCCAATATGGTTCAGTTCCAGAGATATTGGGATCTCAATATGGCTCTAAGGGTAAATTGTTAAATTCTACACATTTTCAGCAGTCAAAACCCAAATGTGGGTTACTTTCAAAGTGGAACAGCTGAAGAACAAATAATGTTGAAACTAGGAATGTATATCTTTTTTTTTTTTTCTATCAAAATAATTGCATAGATCATACCTGTCTGAGTGACATAAATATAGTTTTTTCCAGAGTTTGTGTGCCTGTAAAAAAGCATTAAATGATTTTAGATTCTGGTTCTTAACAAACATTTCTTTTGAAAAGTTCAATCAGGCCCTAATTGGTTCAGTCCCATAGATATGGGGATCTCAATGTGGTTTCATGTTCAAATTGTTGAATTTTACCCATTTTCAATAGTCAAAAAACAAATATGGGTCACTTTGCATACAGCTGATACTTTGCATACAGCTGATAAGAATGTCTAAAGAACAAATAATACTGAAACTAGAAATGTACCGTGTTTCCCTCTATCAAAACCATTGCATATACAACATACCTCTCTGAGTGCCAAAAAGTTATTTTTACAAAGTTTGCATGTCTGTAACTCAAGAAGTATTAAAGATCTTAATATCATTTTAGATTCTTGTTCCTATGAAACTTCTCTTTTAGAATCTTCATTTTTAAGACCCTTTATAGTTCAATCCCAGAGATAATGGAATGTCATTTTGGTAGCATAGTTACGATACTGCTTATTTGAACTCTTGGTAGGTTCAGAAGCTGTTAAAATCCCTTCTTCCAAATATCCCTGAAACTGATTCAAATGTAGATTCTTATAAATACACCTTTGAGAGCAAATTAATGTGCCTCAACTTGACCATGTCAGTGTATTTTTGGCACTCAGACAGGGATGTTCTATGCAGTTGTTTTGATAAAGGGAAACAAGATACATTTCTAGTTTCAGTATTATTTGTTATCCAGATATTCTTCTTTAAACACATTAGGTATCAGCTGTTTGTAAAGTTTCCCACATTTGTTTTTTGACCATTAAAAATGGGTAAAATTTAACAATTTGGACATGGAGTTGCACTGGGATCCCCATGTCTCTGGGATTAAACCTTATAGGGCCTTAAAATGAAGATTACAAAAGACAAGTTTATAAAGAATGAGAATCTAGAAGGATATTAAAGGGTTAGTTCACCCAAAAAATGAAATTTCTGTCATTACTCACCCTTATGTCGTTCCACATCTGTAAGACCTTCGTTCATCTTCGGAACACAAATTAAGATATTTTTTGATTAAATCCGAGAGGTTTCTGATCCCCAAGAAAAAAAGCAACGTAATTACCACATTCAAGATCCATAAGAGTCGTAAAAACATAGTTAAAATAGTCCATTTGACTACAGTGGTTCAACCTTAATTTCATGAAGCGACAAGAATACTTTTTGTACGCGAAAACAAAACCAAAATAATGACTTTATTCAAAAATTTCTTCCCTTCCCTGTCAGTCTTCTACGCTGTTTACGTTGTATAGACAGTGCAGCGCTTCCAGGTACTACGTCAGAATAGGTAGTTCTCATGAATATTTTTTTCACTAAAAATATTTAAAATATGAGTTTATCCATCGAAGTTGTTGATAATTTTTGTGATTGACATGATTCTGTTAATTGACCCGATTGTACTTGACTGTATCCTTGACTGGATGTATTTAATATGCTGTGTCATATTTTCTACCTTGTGTTGTTTTGTTCATGGTTTTTCATGCAACCTGTCTACATTGGCCAATTTAAACAGATATGGCAGGTTTAATCTATTTTTTTATATTATTTAAATGATGAAAAGAAAGATAAAAACTTGTTTTAAGATTAAAGTACGAGATGTACCTGTAGCGAGAAACCTAACTGTTCAGTTTCCATCTTGTCATTGTGACATTTCTTGCTGAAGATTTCTTGTATCAAGACTGTACACGTTTGATGTGCCTCTTAGAGTCAGCACATGCTTGATATACGCCTTATAAAGAATATAAGTGGAGCTTGGGCTTGTTTTCTGTCTCTGGTGATGAAGGTGTTTCATCTTCACCATGCTCAGACAGACACAAAGACACAGCAGCTCAGCTTGACTGTGTAATGTGAAAGCTTCTTTTTATCTGTCTCTAGATATTGCTCTTACCATTCATTTTTGTCCTTCCCTCTTTCTAGTTCAAGCAGCTTAGATAAAAGCCTTTTGGCTTGTTTGCTCGGGCAGAGAAAGTCTTGCCACCAATATTTCAGTCATTCTCAGATGGCATTTGTATGGACTATTCACAGACCATCTTTTGACAAAAATATCCTGTAAATTTAATCAGTATTTTCTCATGTCATTAATTAGTGAGCTTTAACTAGGTGAGTAAAAACGCCCTCTAAATATCGTTGAAATATTTAAGTAGAAAATTAAGTCAAATATTCAAACACTTTATTATATATACTGTGTTTGTGTATGTGTATATATATATTTCTAGTGACCTGAACATGTTTTCATGACATTCACCCTACAGTAACTTTCTTTCAGTCATTTCTCGCCTCTAAACGGGCTGATCTGCTCTGGTCCTCTGACGATGTGAGCTGACAGGTACTGAAAATGAGCAGGCAGGGTCCTTGCTCTCTAAAACCACATGCAGGGTCTCCAGGGGTCCCCGTCTAATGAGAAAGACTTGGAAAAAGTCAAACGAACAAACTCTCTCCTCTCTTCAGTGCAGGGTCATGTTGATTGGCTACTTTGGTATGAAAAAGTCTTACTCAGCGATGCTCGGTATAAAGACCTTGCGGCATGAGGATCATTCACACACACACAAACACACTCGACCAAGTGAGAGGACGAGAGCTTGTTGAGTCGAGAGGGTGTTATCTCTACACAAACACTCATAGCGAGGGCTCATCGACCAATGAGGCGCGTCACAACCACCAAGTGAGTTTGCTAATGTGTGCGTTAGTGTGTGAACATGTTACACATGCATTCACAACAATATAAATTATTAAAGTGGTACAGATACTGTGGGGAAAACACACGGCAGGAATGATTTAAAAGCTCGCATCCTCACGCTGTTGCATTAAAGATTCCTAACCACAAATGAATTGCAGTCAGAACTTTGTTTCCAGGCGGACTGATTAAAGACTTCCGGATATTGCGTAAAGCTAGAATGGAGCTTGAGCTTTTGCTCTAGGCATTTTTGTATGTAACAGGCATTAATTTCGTCAACAAAATTGCTGAAAAAATGGGTTGTTAAAAAAGGTATTTGGATTTTGTCAATGATAACAAATACAAAAAAGTGCATTATGATAATTACACCATTTAAACAAACAATAAAAATATGATAGGAAAAAAAAAAACTTTCCCCAGGAACTAGGGACTTTGGGGTGGTACTCGGTGTGTTTCGACCGCAGGGACCAGGGTCTAAATTAAGTTCTGGGTAAAAATTTCCCCCTCAGAAAGTCCCTGCTCATGAGGTAGTACTTTTTAAAAGTTCAGGAACTTTCGGGGGTGGGACTTGGGCGCTGAACATGCTGATTGGTTGACTCCACGCAGCATTTTATTTCAACCACCATTTTTAAAAGTCTGTTGCGGTGCGTGCAGAAAGAGCTGTTTGCTAATCGAATTAACAATGACTGATGAAATCCAGTGGGAACTGGAGCAGTCCTACATCACCGGACTAATTTGCCTAATCTTCATGGTACCTTTGACCGCGATGGAAATGCAGACAGCAACAGGTCTGGGGGGGAAAAGTTCCTGGCAAAAAAGTTCCTGGGACAAATTGACCCGGATTACGAATGCACAAAAAGTGTTTTTGATGAAAACTAGACAGTAAACACTAGTAAACTAAATCACTTTGCTAGCAGGTTTACTCACTCAAATGTGACAGTTCAAAATGCAAATATGAGATTATTTAGGTATAAATGAATATTTAATATAAATTTTTGATTTAATATTTATAATAAATCATTTATATAAATATATAAAATATGAAAAAAATTTAATCGCTTCCCAGCCCTATTTTATATACATACAGTATATATATATATATATATATATATATATATATATATATACAGTATCTCACAGAAGTGAGTACACTCCTCACATTTTTGTAAATATTTTATTATATCTTTTCATGTGACAACACTGAAGAAATGACACTTTGCTACAATGTAAAGTAGTGAGTGTACAGCTTGTATAACAGTGTAAATTTGTTGTCCCCTAAAAATAACTCAACACACAGCCATTAATGTCTAAACCGCTGACCACAAAAGTGAGTACACCCCTAAGTAAAAAAATTGAGCCCAATTAGCCATTTTCTCTCCCCGGTGTCATGTGACTCGTTAGTGTTATAAGGTCTCAGGTGTGAATGGGGAGCAGGTGTGTTAAATTTGGTGTTATTGCTCTCACTCTCTCATACTGGTCACTGGAAGTTCAACATGGCACCTCATGGCAAAGAACTCTCTGAGGATCTGAAAAAAAGAATTGTTGCTCTACATAAAGATGGCGTAGACTATAAGAAGATTGCCAAGACCCTGAAACTGAGCTGCAGCACGGTGGCCAAGACCATACAGCGGTTTAACAGAACAGGTTCCACTCAGAACAGGCCTCGCCATGGTCGACCAAAGAAGTTGAGTGCACGTGCTCAGCGTCATATCCATTAATTACATGATGTGGTGATTAATTAATCTAATTAATCACAAATTTATTGTACATCAAGTTTGGCTGAGAAATTATCCCCAAAAGATAATTTGAAGTCATTATTGTGTAAAGCAGTGGTTCCCAAACCTGTCCTGGAGGACCCCCAGCCCTGCACATTTTGTATGTTTCCCTCATCTGTCACACCTGATTCAACTCATGTGCTCATTAGTAGAGACTACAAGACCTGAAATGGGTGTGTCAGAAATAAGGAGACATACAAAATGTGCAGGGCTGGGGGTCCTTCAGGACAGGTTTGGGAACCACTGGTGTAAAGCATCAAATAGACATTACAAAAAGTAGATTCAGAAAGAAATATTTTATTTGATTCAACAGAATTTATTACTCAAACTTTTGGACCATAAGGTTGAGTAACTGATGACTCTAGTGATGAGGTTGTTTTAAACCTCAATGAATTTGTTTCTTCTGTTGAACACAAAATAAGATATTTTGAAGAATGTGGGTTGCTGGTCACCAGCTCTTTTGTTACCCACATTCTTCAAAATATCGTATTTTGTGTTCAGCAGAAGAACGAAATTAATACAGGTTTGGAACAATAGGAGAGTGAGTAAATAATGACAGAATTTTCATTTTTGGGTGAACTGTCCCTTTAAGGACAAGGGCAGCATGTTTACTATTAGGCGGCTGTTACTTTAAGACCTGCACACATCTAAAATACAGACATGCATCCGATTTTCTCTCAACTGATTACTTTCACTTTAGTCATAACCAACTGTGTTTATGTAAACCTTGTGTGTATTTGACAGTATTAGTGCAATCAGATGCAAAAGATAAAGTCCACTATTCGGGCGCTGTTTGACAGGCTTTTAGTGTGTGCACGCGCGCTTCGGGTATACACGCTCAGAAAAAGTGCATGTCAGAATGAAATGTTTAAACGGCAAGGCTTTGAAGCACATGCAAATAATGAACTTTTGTGATTGCGAATAAGTGCAGAGTCCCATGAGTGTAACTCTACTGCTGTGTTAACGTGATGCAAATGTACGTCGAGTTGTACGGTATTGGGACGGAGGCGCCAGAACTGCAACTAATAGAATAAGCGCTGTAAAAATCAATCTGTCATTTAATTTGCTCTTGGGGGCCCCCTGGTGGCGGCGGGGCCCTAAGCAGTTGCTTAGTTTGCTAATAAGGAGGGCCGGCTCTGGATCTTACCTGTGTTGTCGTCCGCTTCAAAGGGTTCAAATCGATTGCCTTTCGCCTTTTATATCTTGAATTTTATGGACATTCTAACGGCATTCTATAAGCTATATCACGCAGTGAGTTGTTGCCCTGCATTATATTCATCATCAGTCAACTGCATGAAATGTCAGATGACCTATGTAGGTCTAGGGGCGGGGCAAGTGCGTTAAATGTGTTAAAAATTTTAATGCATTATTTTTTTCTGTAATTAATTAATCTAATTAACGCTTTAAATTCCCAGCTCTAAAATATATATATATATATATGTATATACATATTAGGGCTGAGATACACACACATATTATGCCTACATGTGTGTGTGTATCTTGATTCACCAATAAGGAGAGAGGGATTTGTGAGAAGGGGAACTTTATCTGTATGTTTTCCACTCCTCTCTCTCTCTTTCTCTGCAGTAAATCGTGTTCAGTGAACTTATTCATTTGAGGCAGTGCAGTCTTCCTCCGATGAAACACAGCGTTGTGAAAATGCCTCACATCAGTGCATTCAATTTATCATAGATATCCATTCACCTGCCACACAAACACACATGACACTCACACAAACCTCACACATACAGTATATTGTATTTTTTCCCCACACGATTACCACACTAGTGGTAATCTGTCTGCGTTTACTGGAAAAATTGAATTTGATCATAAGTAAATTCAGCATTATCCAAAGGAGTGGCCAAATGCTATTGTATCTTAATATTTAATTATGTAGGTGTGAGCAAGGTATGGAGGCTTATGGGATAGCTGTCGGGTTGTAGTTGTATTTATGGCTGTTTAGTGTTGCTTATACTGTTTTGTGTTAAATTATCCTTGTTCTGTTGAAGATATTTCTGTCATAGTAAACATAGGAGCAATATACAAGTACAGATATTGTACCAACAGTATCTGAAAGTTACTTGATTTTAACTGTTACTTCCCCTCTGCTGTCTTTGCTAAAATGTATTAAAGTACGATTAAATATGAATGTCAAGTTCGAAAATATCAGGTCGGTGTCACTTCCAGCCTCATATGCGAGTGCTTAAAACTCAAAATACTCACAAATGAAGAGAAGCGTTGTATGTGAGCTGATGTTTTTTGATACTAGCCCATTGTGAGACGATCCTCTCAAAGGGCTCTGGAGAGCATTAATTACCCACATTTAATCACTTAAATTAATCACCACACTGCAGTGGACATTTTGAAATACTAATAATTGTGATGATCAGATTTTGCAGTACATGGTCAGACTGTTTACTGAGAAATTCTAGATCATTATTTATGGGCAGAGACTGTGACAACATTTTATTTTAAGCCTGTACATATAATAATAATAATAATAATAAATATTAATTTATTATTATTATTATTATAAAGATGTTCTTAATGCACTGATGCTTACAGCAGACATACTAATCAGTTGTATAATTGTAACCCCAATTATATATTTATGCTTTTATATTTTTTGAATTATTCATTGAAGGAGTTTAATGCATAAATACACTGTGTTTTGGCATTTTATGTGCATAACGTGATGTGTTTCTGTGCACCTGCATGTGTGTGACAGTGATGGACTGTCCCTGTCTCATTCTCCAGATGTGGTTTATATCTCTACTCCATGTTCCTCTGGAGGCCTGCTGAAAACCAGCCTGCTTACCAAAGCCCTATTGAGCAAATCCACAGTGTTTTCTAGCCAAACACAGTTATTGTGCACGGCTGTATGCATGCAGCTCAATCAATGCATTGTTAAGAATCTCTCTCTCCTAAACCGATGCCAATAGAGGCCTGTTATGAATTTCCTCAGGCTAATGCTATCAGCATTAGTCCATGAGTTCAGGGAATCGCATCAGCACTGCTGCATTGTGGCAGCAGCAGTGCCGATATGGGTGGGGAGTATTTGGGGATGTGTGCATTTTGATTACATATAAATTTATGTTGGATTTCTAACTTCTGGCTTAATTATGGACAAAGAGACAAAGAGATGTTTGAAGTACATAAAGCTCTAGTTTTGTTCTAAAATCTAGGAAACCCCCTACCTAGGTAGTATTTCAAAGGGTGTTCCAAACAGTAGGCAGCAAAATTATGTTCTCCTTTGACTTATTTGGTCAGGCAATCTAAGGAAGTTGTACAGAGGCAGTCCCAGAATGCCTTGCAGTAACCTCAGTGAAATGTTCAATCAATGCTAAAACATATCAATAGAAAACAGTCACATCTAATTAAAAATGAACTATGACACAGTCCCAAGCCCTTCACTAGTGACTATTCTGGGGTGTGATGTAAAAGTAGAAAAGAATAAATATATTCAAAATTAATATTAATTCTTAAAGTTCAGAGAATCCTAATCATTAATAATAACAGAGTTTTATATATATATATATTAGGGTTGTCAATAGATTTTTTTTTTTTAATAGTGATTAATCACGCACCCTTAATTGCGATTAATCGCACACTTATCGTGAAATTAAGCATACATCATTTATCTTGTTTAACACGTCCATTTTTGCCATCATTGCCTATATCCAGCAAAGTAAACCATCAGATTGAAGTGTGATTTTCACAAAACTGTATTTTTCAGCTTTTTTCAAGGTAAATTTAGATGTCTTTCCAAAAAAGGTCACCAAATAACCAAATGATATGATTTCATATAATTCATACATTTACACCAAAGCACCCATAAAAAAAATAGCACAGCAAAAAAAAAAAAAAAAAACCTTTCAGAATTCAGTGTATAGTATGTGCAACAGCAAAGAGCTTGTTTACATTTTAGACAAGTAAAGTTGCGATACTGAACAGGACCACATGAAGATGCCAAAAAAAAAAGAAGCTGGTTTGCTTTATCCAGCCGAGAAACATAATTTTCATATCATCTGGCCATACAGCGGTGGGATGTTTCGACGTTCCGTTCAGACAGAAACAGCGCGATGCGGGAGGGCTCACGCTTTTCAGATACAATGACAGAATATGACAGAGAGTTCGTGTTTTAAAGCGAAACAGACACTGGAATGAATAATTCTCTCTGCCATCTCTGATATAATCAGCATGGACTTTTAAGATCATCTAACTGCGTGACGTAAATTACGTTATGACGCAATTTCACATGCTTCCGTAATTTTTTCATGTTAAATGCGTTAAATTATTTTAACGCGTTAAGGATTTTGAATTAATCGCATGTGTTAACGCATTAACGTTGACAGCCCTAATATATATATATATATATATATATATATATATGTTAGCGTCGTCACGATATTGTATCGTACACTTCAATACGATACTTGACTAAAATACCTCGATACCGATATTGAATCGATACCACGGCAAAAAACTAAAACAGTAAAAGTAATTGAATAATATGACAGAACTTAAAATTAATTGTTTTATAAATTTATTTAAAAAAAGTAAAAACTCACTTGACCGAAGTGTTACTGCACTGCTTTTTGACCAGTCCATACCCTTTATTTAAAAAAAAAATAATAATAATTACATGCCACTGTGTGAACGTCATTACAGAGATGTTTGTAACAATCACATTATCAATCTTGTTAACATTCTCTAACCTTTCACAGTTCTGAACAGGTTGGAAAAGGGTGGGTGATACGACCAAATTTGTATTTCATGATATGAGTAATTTAATTTTTTTATTTTATAATCACAATATAGTTATTTAGTTTTATTTTATCTTTGCTATTAAAAATAAGCAAAGATGCAAATTACAAACAATACCTATTACAAATACTATATAAGAAAGATACAAATGAAATAAACAGTGCTTTACATTTTTTCAGGTAGGCTACAGTAGGTCTTACAGCAGCATTCAAGTAAACAATTAAATAATTAAAAATACACTTTACAGCCTTCACTCTATAAATTAACTATAGGCAACACTGATTCTTAATACATATTTTAAAGTTATTCGGACAAGCATTGTGTGATTTTTCTATTTTCTTTTGTTGTTTGATTAACAATCACACAGACAGCAGCTGGAATATTAGGCTGCTGTCACTTTAAGACCTGCACGGATCCAATACATTAGAACACATCCGATTTCTTTCTCAACCGTTTAGTTCATTAAAGACATACCCGACTGTATTTATGTGAATACTCACCAGGACGTGCATTTTGACATATTTTTGACTACTCAAGCACAATAATCCATGAATGAGAACTTAGTTCGCGATCGCATGCTGTCTGAAAGGCGGCTTTCTGTGTGCGCTCTTCAGGCCTGAGGCCGGAACAGCAGCGCGAGTGTCTCGTACTTTATTTTATCAAGTAAATTGTAATTCTTGGCTCTGCTTTTATTGATGATTTTTAGAATTTAGTTTGTGGTGTCTAAAGATTCTTATCAGAAAGAAGAATAAAAGTGTGACATGAGATTATTATTTTATTGTATTGAAGCGTCAGCTGCATTTGCATGTTGAATAGAGGGTTGTCATCTGGCAGCGGTCTGGTTTACCTCTTGTTCCGAGTTTAAATAGAGCTGAATGTGCTCTAGTTGCCTGTCAGCATGAGCGAAGATAAACACAGAAAAGAGTGATGAAATTTAAGATTGAAAATCAAGAGGAACGACCGTGGCGGAGGCTGTTGTTATCCCCGGGAAAGCAAAATGAAACGCAGGCTTACCTTCGGGGGAATTCTGCACACAATTACAAGTTTCTGAGACGCTTTTCTTTTTATTTTTGTGTGTGTGTGTTTGTGTTTCAGACTGATGTCCTCTCTCCTCCCCATCTTTGTCTCCTTAATGCTGGGCTCTCTGGTAAAATAAATGCAGTAGACAAGAGTTCAAAGCTGCATTTGATGTTGTATTTGCTGAGAGGAGAAGTGAACAAAAGCTCTGAAAGCCTCTTGCTCCTGCTTTCTCTGTCTGTCTTGGTGGTCTGCTGGTTCTCTGCCTCTAGTAATTACAGCGTTGTGGAAAGGCCAGTGGCCGTGTGTTATTAGTAATGGTAGAGAGGGCAAAGACATGGGTGAGAGACTTTTATTGATACACTGCTTGATTGGTCAATGGGTTCATTCTGAAATCTTCATTGTTGATTTTGGGGCAAAAGCTCCACAAAGAGTAAACTCTGATAGAGGATGAAAGAAAGGAAGAGGTAAAAAGAAAGATTTCTGGAGAGACAAGAAAATGTTGATAGTGCCTCATGCAGAAGTAACTGCAAAGACATTGATATCATCACTTAATTAGTTTATTAGTACAGAAAAGTTATTATATTCATTTTTAACATAAATATTCATCAAATATTCGTCATATTTACAAATAAATCAACAAGGTGCCAAAAATTTACCCATGTTAAACTTAGTTTCCACCAAAATAAAAGCTACTATGGTTATATTTACTACTATAATAAAAGAACAAAGCAATAAGTCAAGAGAAGATGTAAGAAACTGAAATGTTTCTTGAGCAGCAAATCAGAATATTAGAATGATTTCTGAAGGATCATTGAAGACTGGAGCAATGATGCTGGAAATTCAGCTATGACATCACAGGAATACATTTAATTTGAAAATATATTTTGACAAAAAAACAAAAAAAATCTTTTTAAATGTCTGATGTATCATCTTGTCTTTTTAACAGTTAATGGGTTTTCCCGTGACTGACAGCGCTAGTCAAAGCATTTGTCAGTTGCGTCTTGTTCCATGTTCACAACATTTCAGTCTTTTCAATGTAAAAGTCTTTGCCGCCATCTAATGGTGTAATAATGTAACTTCTGTTGCTGTTCACGGTCAGGGACTATTTTTTCTGGCGGAAGTAAGGCTTTTATTGAAAGTTTACTTCATTAAAGTTGCATTGATACATATTTTTGGCTTTAATATTTGTATTGTGTGGTAACCGTTTTATAAAAGCAATAAGGTACTCGAGGCTAGTGCTGTATCGTGAATAAGTCACAGCTGAAGGGCTCCGCTTTGCGTTGTGCCTAACAACAGCCTTCAGCCGTGACTCATTCACAATACAGCACAGCCTCGAGTACCTTATTGCTTACATAAAATTTCACAGTATTGCCATTTTTACTGTATTTTTAATTAAATAAATGCAGCCTTGGTGAGCCTAAGAGACTTCTTTCAAAAGCATAACATCTTACCAACGTAGTGTATTTATTAGGGAATCGTGGGTTTATTGTTGCATTATGGGATTTTTTTATGACTGATTATGTCTGTCTTTGTGTTTCCTCTGCAGAAATGCATGAAATTTAATGTGGAGTCGCCCATCTGGTTGTCTAAACAACGAATCCTCTGCACACTCAACCAGAGCCTGAAGGATGTGCTAAACTACGGACTCTTCCAGCCTGCATACAACGGCAAAGCCGGAAAGTTCCTGGATGAGCAGCGCACACTGAAGGAATACCCACTTCCCGACATCTCTCCTGTCCCATACCTTGAGGTGAGTGGTCTTCTCTGACCTTACTCAAAGTCTGTTGTGGCCATGTTGTAAACCATTCAGCTGCACATCCATTTTCTGCTCAGCTCCACAATTGTTCTCTTTCTACTAGTTTTGGCACTGCTTTCTTTTACTTTCCTCTCTTATATGATCCTCATGGTCTTGTCCATGACACATTATCATGATTGAGTAAGAGAGCAGTATCGATTGTGAGACAGTGTTTGACAGATGGATAGATAAAATCACTTCACAGTCTTGACCAGTGTGCAAATTGTTTGAGTTTTGAACAGAATTTTGGTCCGTAATTTTCTGTTAGAGTTTGTGCTATTCATTGTTCTGGTTGCCCCAGCATAGTTAGCTGACTGTCAATCTTAAAGGGGTCATGAACTGAGAAAACAACGTAGTTCATGAACCCTTTAAATGTTTTTTAATCAAAACACTTATTTTTTTTGTGATGTGTAAAGATGCAGAATATATTGGTCCCATATCAGTTATCAGTCGATATTAGAAATTGGTAACACTTTATAATAAGGTTCCATTTGTTAACATTAATAACTACATTGGTTAACATAAACTAACAATGACAACTAACAATTGTATCTTTTAATATTATTTAATGGACCTGAGCTAATATGAACTAACAAGGAACAGATTTATTTTTATTAACTAACGTTAACAAAGATTAATGAATACTGTAACAAATGTTTTGATCATTGTTAGTTAATGCATTAACTAATGTTAGCTAATGGGCAAAATATTACATTTTAAAATGTTAAATAGGAAGGTTTCGGTCAGTGTTGGATATGTATGTTCATATGGATATACATTTGAGAATACTAAGTAGTTTAAGCCCTACTTAGAGGGTCATACCCCCAAATCCCACCATAATTCACACCCTGGTCTTGAGGCTCAATATGTGCACCAGTAAAATAAAAGCTTGGCTTGCTTACAGTGTGTTCAGCAGATCTCATTTTGGCACCCTGCCTTCCTGAGTATATCTCCATTGTTCCATCCTCTTCTGTCAGCTTGTGTGGTCAGGAATACTTTGATTATCATTTCACCTGATTTATCATTCCAATTTTGACTTTTGGGGGGCTGTGGAGAAAAGAACATTTGAGAGAGAGAGCAAACAAGAGTTGGCTTCTGAAAAATGGCCTCTCCATATTTCAGCTGTGAACAGATAAATGACAGAAAGAAATCATTTCCTTTATGCAGTTAGGCTCTCTCTGAATTTGTTGCTGAATTTGTAGCTGCACTAAATTTATTACAAATGTCTCCTAGGTGCCATAAACCATGACAAGCATGAATTAACGTCTCAACCTGTTTGCCATCAGTTAAAGACACACATCTATATTAGCCTCTAAATATGTTTGACTCTGTTATAGATGTATTGACATAATCTTCAAATCATATACTGTCAGGCAGCACAAAACTATGTCCCTACCAGGTGTGATTCTATCTATCTATCTATCTATCTATCTATCTATCTATCTATCTATCTATCTATCTAATTTTTCATTTTGTAAAGTGACTTTGATTTGAAGCAACGCACTGTATAAAATTAACATTTTATTAATGTGATTTAATCATATTAATCATAATAATATTTAATAATACATAATTATATTTAATAATGTAAACTTATAAGTAAACTTATGTCACACTAACATAAAGTAGATTTCCAGTGTCAAGTAATCTCAAGTCCACACAAATCACAGCTAATCAGAAAATGTTTAAATATAAAAAAGATGACCTAAAATAAAGCAATAAGCCCTGTTAAGCCGTGGTTTACAGTGAATTTATAACAGCTAAGGGGCGTTGTTAGGCACGACGCGGAGCAGAGTGTCTAAAACCCCCTTAGCTGTTATAAATTCACTGTAAACCACGGCTTAACGGGGCTTATTGCTTTTATAAAACGGTTACCACACAATACAAATATTAAAGCCAAAAAATATGTATCAATGCAACTTTCATGATGTAAAATCATTGAAAGGTCTCCTTCCGCTGGAAAAAATAGTCCCTGACCGTGAACAGCAACAGAAGTTACATTTATTATGCCATTAGATGGCGGCAAAGATGGTCTTCATGAGCGAGTCACTCAGTCACAAAGACTTTTATATTGAAACTTGTTGTGAACACGGAACAAGACGCAAATGCTTTGACTAGCACTGTCAGTGTCAGCAGAGCACGGGAAAACTCATTAAATGTTTAAAGAACAAGATCGCAGCAGACATTCAAACGAATTTTTATTATGAACATAGGACTGACCTGAAGGAAAATGCTAAATCTGAATGCATATAATACACTCGGTCACTCGATATCTCTCTCACAATACTCTTCTACATAATGCAGTAAGCTTCAATGAGCAAAATCAGTAGAGAACAAACATATGTTTACTTTGCTAAGAGTGGTTGCTGAGACAGACGCAGCAACATACATACATTCAGTGGCGCAGCGATACTTATGTAATGCAGTCAGCTGTATGTTTTCGGGAATTTTACAACGGCTTCGAACCAACTCAACCAATCATAATCAAGGGTCAGAACTATCCATTTTATAATGGTGTCTAGATAGACATCTCACTACGTATTGGAACAGATGTAGATTAACTCAGGCTAGCATTACAGAAGCTAACATCAAGTAAGTTTAGTAATCATTGTGGAGGATATTTTGGACCAGTGAGATTTCTTTGTCGGCAGGGCTACACAATGTGTTAGAAATAGCAACCAAAAGACAAACAAAACTTGTTGCATTACAGCTGATGTTGCTGGTTAGAATGTGAGGATCACAAAGTATCTCCCTGTATACATGAAGTTTAACTGGTAAAATTATAAATTAATATGCAATGTCTAAAGCCATGGCTAAAAAGTATTGGCAGTGATATAAAGTTTGTGTTTCACAAAGTTTGCTGCTTCAGTTGTTGAGGTGTTGA